>OU900099.1:3132269-4332269 GCA_918026865.1 Phyllotreta striolata
ATTTTTGTTAGTTTTCCAGGCTAGTGACTTTGAACGACAAAAGCAATGCGCTCTATATTTTATATATACTCTGGATGCGTTGGGAAGGCTGGGAGGAAGGGAAAGGAAATAAGGGATATTACTGAATAAATAAAAACCTTTAGGTGTAGATGCAGAGGAAAATGGGATGTTTAAGGATATGAATAAAATAGCATTTGGGCCATTATTGGTTATTTTTATCTCGAAGCTTTTACGTAAAAGATATTGCGTATATACCAGCATGATTTACTAAATAGTATGCCATCTTTTTGCTATTAAAATAAAGGTGAAATTATTTTATACTAAAAGAAAATTCATTCTAAAATATTTTCAGAATCTTTTAGTATCGACAACGCACAAAACTACTACAGTAAATGGAAAAATAAAAATAAACAGTAACACTTAAATATTTCATAAATACATATGTTTTATAATTTGATAATCTTGCCCTGGAATTACATTAATTAGTCAAATTATACTTTTATATTTACACTTTTTGTGTATAAGGTGATATTCGGTATTTAATGTGGTGGTTTAGTCTATTTTTCATTCCATATTGTAGGTAAGTTCGTGCTGTAGGTAAAAATTAATCAATTTTAATTTTTTGTCACGCAAGAGCCAAATCATGATTTTCAGCATGAGATTGTGTATGATATTTCAAGGTACTCTTGATTATCATAATATTTGGAAGCATTTACGGTTCTATTGGAAAAACGTGGATATTTAAGAGATTGATTAATCTGCAACGAACATTGAAATTATTTATACTAACGCATAGAGAAAGAAATTCAAATAGGTTGTGTTTGATTTGTGTGTTTTCAAGTAGTTTAAAAAGTTTTGTCATTTCGTTACTAAATGGATTGTGCCAACCTAGGAAAATTTTATAAGTATACGTATTGGAGTTTTATTGAGGTTCTTAATGCGAATTTGAAACAATAAAATGGTAACAACATCGAAGACTTATGCCAATTGCAAATATTCAATGTGCTTAATTTATGTGAATCTATCAGTAATGCCTAATTTGAATTATTGCTTAAGTATATCTATCTAATAATTGTAATTAATAAACATTACCAGAAGTAGTTAGTTAGCTATAAGATACGTATTTTTGGTAAAAGTCAATTAAAGGTATAGCAAAGGAAAAATAAAAACGCTTAAATAAGTAGTTAGATACCTACATTTTCAAATTTCCCACGTTTATTAAAAGATTGTTATCTGCAGTCTACAGCGAATTACTTTATTCGATATACATACATACGTACTATGTAATTATTTCGTGATAAGTTTCAATTCAAACAAAGTATAGCTCATTACAAAAACATAGACTGTTTATAATATTCAGGAAATAAGTAATGAGTTTTCAGTACAAACATTAAATTCACGTGGGTATTACGTTTCCAAAAATAATGCGCTTGTTAAGAAAATGGCATAGTTTTCGATTTTTCAAATAACTAATTTTTTTATTCTAAGTACATAACTTCTAACCACTTCAAATATTATCGAAATTTGGCAAGCGAAAAGAGCGTTAGACTTTCAACGATTTTCTGATATGATTTACCCTTTTTCCTTATCGTAAAAATGTAGAATATTATCTTAGTTTTCAGTATATCCTAAAGTGCAAAAGTGTTAATGGCGCTTTCGAAGCAGACGCGTAAAAGCTTATCGAGCAATTATTAAGATTAAGATCTGAAAGGCACTATATTAAAATTGTTATTGTAGAGTTAAGTACATATGTACATACATATTTTTATAAATATGTACCTGCCTACATTGAAAACGCGCATTAACTAAGTAACTAAATTATTTTGTTCGATATTATTGCATTTGTATAAAATTTTTGATCATTTGAGTGGTGAAATTTGAAACTTGAAATATTTTTAACAATACCTAATTAAAAACAGCTCGTCGACTGTTTGTATAAAATCATCGAGGTATTTCCGATTTCCATCATAAATAAATTGATATTTATCAACTTAATTAAATTTGCCTGTCATAAAATCGATAAACCAGTTAACAAGTTTATACAGCTTCTTTCTACCGACAGTTTTTATTTTAATTTGTTAAAAATAAAAAAAATTGCCTTATGTATGGACACTATTTGGTAAAATTATTCATCTCTTTGAGCTTCAATATCCTTAATAATTACTGATTGAAGAAGAAATAACCACACAAAATACCCACCTATATTAATAACATCGTGCACATATTTACGGAAATTATTAATTTATTTAGATATCAAAAATCACACTTGAATTTAAGCATTCACCAGCACATGCATACACCAATTTTCCAAAATCACCGTCATGCGATCCACGAATTTCGAAACTTATTTTTCGCGCCGTCCGAATTCGAATACCGTCGGTTTATCTCCTCCCTTCTAAAGTTGAAAGCAACAGTTACACTAGCAATAGCCATACAATGCGGCGCTAAGAACGGCGAGCGTCGCGACGGCCGCGGCGCGGCGTATCAAATCGCGCACCCCGACGCTGACCCCCCTCCGATAGGTCAAGGTTCAATGTTAATGTCGTCACGTGACCCGCGATGCATTTTGCATAGGCCTCATTTATTTATCGTACGTACGTACGCCGGATTGAAGTTGCGACCGAAGAGTCCCTCGTAAATCTAATCAAAATTTATCTTTCAGTACCTTGTTGGGGAACGAAACTGCCGGGACTTCATAACAACGTACTCGGCGGGGAACTTGGGTGGAATTAAAAAGTTCCTTTTGGATATGCTGTTGTTGAATATAAGTCTGATAAAATGAGTTCATGCATGATGGGAAGTTTCTATAAGGTACACACTTATAATAACTAATTTATATTCACAAACTTCAAAAGTAGGTACCTACATTCGATTATTTCTAAGTTATGGTAATTAGAAATAAATAGTATAAATACTTTAATACATCAACTACACAAGAAGTTTAAAACACGATATGAATTTTCTAGCTGTAAAGCTTTAGGTATAATTAATATTTCCTTGAAATTATTCAAATCGAATAATCAGAATTCTCTTCTCCTTAAAAATTCTGACAAAGGTTGATAGTTCACTTTTAGGACTGTTAGGGATATAACCTTTAATAATAAAGCATTTTACCTTTTCAAATTCTGAAATCCTGACGTTCTGAAAAATTTAATGGACACGGAATTAAAATGGAAATTTAGTCAAATAGATTTTCTACTCTCATATGATTAGGTATTTCATAATGTTGTCATAATGTTATACATATTTCTATTTTATCCGTTAAAATTTACTTATAAAATTTGATGAGGAATTTGATTAGAGTAAAAAAGTTTTCTGATAAACGATCAGGATGTAAAATTGCCGTGGGAGCTGTGTACTTTAAGTGCAAATGAAGCGGAACTATAAATTCAAATTTATATATCTAAAAGCCTGTTTGTAGTTGGGATCGGATAGTTTAGAAGTTCTCCAGCAGAATATCTCTGAAAGCTGTTTTTAATCCTTTACAAATTATAACTATACAAACGATTTTTGCTCTTGCACCAAGAATAAGTTTTGGTTGCTCCTTTTTGCCTTGTTTTGCCACTGAAATAATCACAATAATATAGACAAAATTATAAAATAATAATTTTGGTGGTGTTATTTAACGTATCCACCAAAAATTTCAAAATTTGCTGAGCTATCGGGAGATTGGATACATTTCTCTTCTTTCTCCTCTTCAAATTATTATCATCTTAAAGCTGCTTTATTTAATTGAATCTTTTTGATACAATCGGCAATATCCGTTTCGTTATTATCCCTATCCTTTTTTCATTAGTGGGAAATTCTGAAAGATGCTTTGAATGATCGATGATTTTATTTACAAAGAAAAGCACACTTCTTTGAACTGGAATCGCTGTGATTCCTTAGCAAAACTTGCCAGTGCCGTTGAAAATATTCTCTTCTCAAAAGGATGAAATTGTTATGACTGAAACGGAGTTTATTAAATTTTCTTTTAATTTAAAATCTTGGAAAACAAGGATTTTAATTAATATGCTTAGCAAAGCGGTAAAAATGTAGGAATAAATTTGCATGATCGTTCTTTATTTCGTGATTTTTTTTATTTCCCCTTAACTGTATGCGTAGTCGATCTCGTTAGTGAGCTTGGTATATTCGGTTTTGTAACTTTTTTTTTTGAAAATGTATGTATGGTCGAATAAATGAAACAAACCGCGTATCGGGTTTATTTGTTTTTGTCGTAGTTGAAGTTGGAATCGATTTAAACAGAGTTAGCACAGCCACTCTTTTGGAGACTTTAGATAAAATAAATAAATAAAAAACCTAATTAATTATAGGAGCTGTTAAATAGTAAATATTTTGTGTGTCCAATTATATTTTTCCTTGATTTCTCCTTAAGGGCCTAAGGCTTTACATTAATGGAACTATCTTGTAAATATATATCGTAAATATTATTGTTGTGGAAGCCCCTGGAGAGGCATTTAGTAGGTTGTGTTTGAAAATTATATTCGAGAGAAATAGAGCTTTTATTGCATTGAAGAAGTAAATCATTTAACAGGTCAATAAAACAAATCTGCGCAAATCATAATTGATTAATTGAATGTGTATTTTATCAATTAACAGGTATTTTTTTTAACTTGGAACTTCTTCACTGTGTTATTATTGATTAAAGAACTTCTCTTCATTTAATATTTAAATCCGAGAATTAATTCTTCACATATTCACCCAGCGAATCCTCGAAATGAATTCACAATGTCTATTTACGAATTTAACGAAAGGAAAAGGGAACAGGTATAAGGTTATTTTAATCCCTCTCCCGGGATGATTTATTTTTGTGAAACTTTCTTAGCATAAAACTTACAATTAACTAGTTGATTACTTAATGAAAACTAGGTATACAACATTTTCTGCTTTGCACAACAGAAGCACAAAACAGAAGCAAGTTTATAAATTGGAAACCACGGGGATTTGACGGGGATTACGTCGCATCAATAGCGAAATTTGGGCTATCTAAAGCCCTTCAAGTTATTATACAAGGCATAATCCCCGTTCCTCTATTCATAGTTTCCCAGCGATTTTTCCGGAAAGTTTTCTACATATTTGAGTTTCAGTTTTAACAAACAAGAGTCTACGCAATATAAATTGTTAAGTCGTAAATTAAATACAAACTTTAATACAGTGCATAAAATATATTATGAACTTTATTTTTACCTCATAAAATTATATACAATAGTGCCTAGTATAGATTTTTTTAGTCAGGCATTAATCTATTTCCGCAGAAAAAAACTACCGCAAAGTGCTCGACGATTTGACAATATTCCTGTCGTTAATCCTGACATCGATTTTAAAAACTTCCTCGACTAAAAATAGTCGACCTTTTTAATAGAAAATTACTGATACGCGTACTTACGTTGGTTTGGCATCGTATCAAAAACTTCCCATTTTGATCAAAACTCGCTTCTCTTACGCCGAAAAGCCTCTATCTGATTGGAATACGAATGCAAGATACGAGCCCGAGTTATATCGATTTACTATATTTTCTAAAAATTACGTTTCATTTGCAATGCATTCATTCATGAATATTTAAAAGAGTTTTTTATATAACTGAAAGAAGTCTATACTGTTAGCTAATAAAGTGAGCTGCATGGGATTTTCCATTTGACCGAATTTACATAACACTAGATTTATTTTTTATTTCTAAAGAATTGTGTCACGGCAGATTGTATAAAATAAAGTAAAGCAACACGCGTGTAGGAGATAAAATTTCGTGTATCTCCGCAGAGCTGCATTAATAACGAATTGAAGGAACAAGGCCGACCTGATGAAGAGAAGCAACTTAATAAATAGTCTCACCATTGTGCTATTAAGGGTCGTCCTTTCATTGCTCTAAATGGAGGAAAATGAAGGCTGAGCTGCCAACAGCTGGATAGGGGAACGTGAAACATTGTTTAAGCTGTAGGAATGAGAAAAACGACTGAAAGAAATGACCGGTCAATATCTAGGAGAGAATTAATGAAAGCGTTTATAAAATCGATTCAATTATCGGATAAAAATTACATAAAACAATCAATGAGAATGTTGTTTGTCGATAACGGTTTGAAATTAAAAATTCGCGGATCTAAAGCAATAATGAATGAACCAATTAATAAACCATGGAAAACATCCGATAACCCGTTGCCTGCAATAAACATAACTTCTGCTGCAGATAAAATTTTATTAACTGTGTCGAATGTTTTTGCTAGAATTCACTCCCGCGTTTGAATACTCACCACTAACACTGCCGGTATTCATTGTTGCTGGTTATAAATAAAAACACGACAAGATTAATCTCCCTATCCCCGTACCTGCCGTTCATTAACTTTACCCCCTTTATAGAGGAAAATGAAACTCTTTGTTATAGGTATACAGCTAGTATACGTACAGTGCGACAGTAATTTTTAATAATATTTAATTGTCTTTTATTATTCATGTTGCATTATAATCAACACCAAAAAATGGTTAATGAGTTTCCAGAAAGATTATTATAAATCGCAGTTTGAAGGATACTCGTGACTTTTTTTAATTAAATTTTTTGACAAGGTTATTATGAACCACCTGCAACTCCATTTTCCAGTTATATTCTTGACAAAAAGTTTTATATTGAACGAAAGGTCAATCCATTTTCATTTACCTCAATGTTAATGACCATAAACTCGACAATTTTTCTTTTTCCAGCTTAGTTCAGGGTGAATTTGATATAGACTCGCGCCGCACACGTAACATTGGCTAGCCCATATGGGTCAAGACCAACCGACTCGATCAATCAACTTTTCCCATTACACTTAATATTAGAGAAAAACGTACGAAAAAATCGGCTCTCTTTAGGATACATTTTAGAATATCGTGCTGATGTTTGCTAAGTATGTAAGAGATTAATTTTAGATTTATTCTTATTAGAAAATAATATACATAATAATAACAGTTTATTTTATGTATACAGATTGTTAATTAAATTATTAATTATGTTTTGTACGTATAAATTTACTCTGGCAAATTTGTACAAAATTCAACGGTAATTGTTTAGAATCCCTTATAACTCTTAAAGCCGAAACGTTGTGTTTACTTAGAGAAAGTGATTATCAAGGGCTGTTTGCCCTAAGTACATAACCCTGGCGTATCCCTAGGAGGTATGCGAATATCGTAAAATATGTAGCGGTTCTAGCAGGTGATATGAATACAAAATGTTCATAATTCTATTAAGGTATAATAACACCGTCGGTTGGTTAAAGATACACCGAATTTTTTAACTCGTAAAGGTTGATTAAATCGTATTTGTAGACCGAGAGAAACGGCGTGCAAGCGCATTAATATTTCAGTCAACTATTAAACCGAAAACTTAGATTCGCAATTTCGGTCTGATTAAATCGCGATTTTACATTTCCCCGGGTTTCGGCAACTTAAGTTTTCAATTACGCTGCATAAAATCCGCATAAAAACCATATTTCACTTGCGTAAATTTACTTTTGGCAGCGGGTAGTAAGAAACTGGGACATAGTTTCAATGGAATAAATCTTCCAACTTTATGATAGTATTTTTGTTTACATTTTATAGTGTTTTTCGCGAGCGTCGCTACTCATCTCCATCTTCGAGGCACGGCGATGTGTTGAAATTGCTTGAAAATTTGAACCTAAAATTACTTTTCATAGATACGAATAAAATATTAGTTCTAAATTGGATCAACTGTTTTCACTGTATACTTACCTTTTTTTGTCTGCTATTTTCATATTTTTTTTTTCAGAAAATTTTATTTCCAACAATTTTTCTACAGATTAATATGAAGCAGATTTTCTGTATCTAGGCGTATTTATTTTCATTAACATTTACTTGTAAATCGATTTTCGCCGCTACTGTACTATTTTTTCTTTATAGAGTAAGATTTCTCACCATATTTCATCGCAGTAGTAAATCATACTATTATTTCAAGTTTTTTATCATTTTTCGCGGCTATAAATAATTTTAGAAATTTTATTTGTGCCCATAAATCATATTTTACATAAATATAAAATGCTCAGGAGTGCCTTCCATATGTACCTAAGTAAATGATTTTTTTTGGTATTTATTCAAGTAGCATATTCTTCAAAAAGCTTTTCACGTTATTCAAGCTAATGTATTTTATTATTCATCTGTCTAAATTAAATCGCCTAATTAAATTTTACTGACTTTACCCTTTAAAAAAGCCGAGCAACGTGTTACTATCCGCGAACCGCTTTTATTCGTTTACGAAAATATAATTAAGAATAATTGCGTCCCTTGAAGAATTTTTTTGACTGTGATGAATTGCGACAATTTTAAATTGTTTACCCCCTAGTGGGACGACCATTATTCTAAAGTAACAAACTTCTAATGGAGCAAATTTTGCATTGTCATAGTTCGCTTTGCGGGTAAGCAATATTTCACTTCACGGTTGGAAAATTTATCGAAAAATATCAGAATTCAACACGTAGGAATATAAAGGTGAATAAATTTCTCCTATCGGCAAGATATTCGAAAATGCCAAGTATCTTTAGAAATTTATTCGCGTTACTTAGACCAAATTAAAATTCAAAAACATTAGGAATTTTAATGACTCTCTAATTAGATAACTTTTACTGCTTCACACCAAATTTCAATATAAATCTAAAAATAATTATTTGACAAATTAGGAATTTAGCGGGTTTATACGAGTTCCGTACAAAAACAACTAAAAAAGGTCAAGGTTTTCAACATTTTTTATTTAACAAATATTACATGTCGATAACATGATTTTTTTCTCTGGTTATTCAAATGCATGTTTTGGCAAGGGAAAAATAGAATGAAAATTATTAAAAAAATGTTGGAATTGAATACAACTATATACAAGTCTTCATACAATTTCAGTTCTTTGAACTTTTAATTTTTTCTAAACCAAATTAGAGGTGTACTATTTTTCAAAACAAAAAATATTAAATACGAATAAATTAATTATTTAACTGAGAAACCATCTCCTGTGGGATCCAATATCCAAGGATAATTATTAGGACATTCCATACACGTGAAAAGTCGCAAAGTTTCACCAGGCAATTCTCTAGTGTGCAAAGGACAAGAATTGGGTAATGAACAGAACGGCTGTCCTTTGATATCGCATTTCTCTTTCCACTCCTGGAAATCTCTCAATCCATTAATCTCGGTTGGGTTTTGAATCCATTGTATAACTTGCAAATTAGTCACGAAGAACACATCATTCCTCGCCAACATTTCTTCGATGAACTTGATCAATTCCTCCTTAAATTCCTTCTTGCTCTTCAACCAAGACGCGTGGAAATGCAGTCCCAACGGAGCCCTGTTAGTGTTGAAGTGACGATTGAAATTGTGCCTCAGTAACCTCGCGAATTGATCGCCAGTTTGGATGTTCGAGCACGAGTCAACCATGTGACAACCGGGCAAAGACTCGTCAAAAGTGGGATCATCACGTCTGTCCAGCTCGTTCATCACCATTTCCCAAACCGGATGGCTCCTACTGGGACAGTTATGCGCGTTTCCGTTGCATTTGTGTGGCATTCTGAAGTACAAAGTGTACGGCCAAATCGGCACCCTGTTCAGCGGAGCGGTGATGGAAGAATCGTACACGAAGAACTGATCGGTCATCATTTCGAATTGCTTGTTGCCTCCAACTCTCAAGTAAGGAGCCCTCACGCCTATGATTGAACCGTCGGTGATGTTAGCGAAACGTTCGACAATCAGTCTCGCGCCGGCCATTTCGGCCAGCCAATCGTCGTATGAACCCTGCGACCAGTAATTGGGATCCTCTTTGTGGGTTAGAGAAAACACGGCGATCTCGTGGCCGCGCCTGTGCAAGTCCTGCACGGCCGAGTAGTTGGTGTATTTGTGCGAGACGAAGAAGCTGCCGCGTATCTGGCAACCGTTGGGGTTCAGTCGGGTTCCCGAGAAGATCTCCTCGTACAGGTCGATGTTGTCGACGTTGACGGCGCCGTTGAAAGTTATGGTGATCATCTGAGGCACGTTTGTGGGTTCCAAGCCACCGGGAATTCTAGTACCGTCGGCAGAGCAGAAGCAGTCCGGCAGGATACATTGGGTCGGGTCGCAATCAGGGGCTCTGTTCGGATCAGTCTCCACGTCTAAATTATAGATAGAATAGTTTATTTCGAAGCAATATTTTAAAGTTATAATTAAAAATTCCTTTTTATTTATTTAGGCACTTTAAGTTCAAATTCTCTCCCTATTTAGACACTCATTACTTTCATTAGCGCTTCATTATTTCCGAGCCAAAAGGAGCACATAATTATAAACTTACCGCAAGCATTTTCGTCGGATTCGTCTTTGCATTCGGGTTTTCCGTTACAGAAGAGTTCTTTGTCGATGCATTCTTCATTGCCGCACATGAGTTTACCTTCGGGGCATCTTGGTTCGTCGGTTTTCAAAATCGGCAGGACTTTTCTTGGTTCTAAAAATTCGTAATAGGATATTTCGGATTTTGGCGGAAGATTTTTTTTAATTAGGCAGTTAATTTTTCTGTACAGGTAGTGTTGATTGGCGTTTTTGTACATTATATACATCATTTAATTACATCAGAATTCGTAGCAGAAAGTAGGCACATAATGTTCTTGATAGAAGGACTATAAGAGAATCTAGAGTGGGTTAATAATTCTATGCTTCTTCTAAGGCAATCAGAGTACGAAAAAATAAAATGCAGATAATTAGGTATTGCAAATGAAATAATTTTTAGGTGAATTGTCCTTAGAAGATAAATACAAACATATATGTCATGCTTTAAGTAGGTACAGAACAAAATACAGAAATTAATAAATAATGAGACGACGAAACAAAAATTAAAACGTGGAAAATAGGAAAATATTAGGAGCAAATAGATACTTACTATGGTACTATACACTGTGAATATTATGCCTACGTATTTTTACATACAGGGTGTCCCAATAGTGCGGTAAAGCCCATTTACTCAGTTATTATAATAGATACGAAAAAATGATAAATAGGAAAAATGTTAAGCACCTTTAGGCGCACAATTTAAAATTATTTCGAAATATACAGGGTGGCCCATAAATCGATGCCATACCAAACATACCTTTTTTTAAAGGCAATGATATATTTTTTATATCATATTCAATTTCAGCTCGTTTTCACGAGTTTCTCAATATAAGATTTCATATGACTATACTGAGTATTTAAAAAGTTATGGCCATTTTTATGTTCAAATCGACATGATTTCAAGGCCCTGTATATCAGAATCTGTATCAGATAATGTGAATTTTTCTGTGTCAGCACTTTTTGAAAATGGTCTATTTTCACAAAAAATAGTTACATTCTGACAAAATTACAATTTGTATACAGGGTGAGTCAAAACGCAAACATAATATTTACTCGCTTAATTTAAATGGAACACCCTATATTAATAATATCCAATGGGAAGTCTATTTCTTACTGAATCTTTTTTCATAACATTTCCCTATACCTAACTGTCACCGTTTCTGAGATATTTTCAGTTTTATTAAAAAATGTCCAGTTTTTGATGTTATAATTTCATTTTGATCTAATTACCAATGATGGTGTCGACCTTTTTTGCAAAATAATAGTAGAAAATGTAATATCAAATAATTAACGATCATTAACTACCCGAAATATTTGGTAATTTTTAAATTAAACTTTAAATTATTATAATTTTAATTTAATCTAGTTACCTCTATGACGTCATCATCTACGAACTATGCGAACTTTACTTATTGAACTCGTGTCACTGTAAATTATAAAATAACTAAAAATTTAGGGTACCTGCTAATGATATTTGATTAATCATTAATCGATATTTAATTTTCTACTATTATTTTGCAAAAAAGGTCGACACCATCATTGGTAATTAGATCAAAATGAAATTATAACATCAAAAACTGGACATTTTTTAATAAAACTGAAAATATCTCAGAAACGGTGACAGTTAGGTATAGGGAAATGTTATGAAAAAAGATTCAGTAAGAAATAGACTTCCCATTGGATATTATTAATATAGGGTGTTCCATTTAAATTAAGCGAGTAAATATTATGTTTGCGTTTTGACTCACCCTGTATACAAATTGTAATTTTGTCAGAATGTAACTATTTTTTGTGAAAATAGACCATTTTCAAAAAGTGCTGACACAGAAAAATTCACATTATCTGATACAGATTCTGATATACAGGGCCTTGAAATCATGTCGATTTGAACATAAAAATGGCCATAACTTTTTAAATACTCAGTATAGTCATATGAAATCTTATATTGAGAAACTCGTGAAAACGAGCTGAAATTGAATATGATATAAAAAATATATCATTGCCTTTAAAAAAAGGTATGTTTGGTATGGCATCGATTTATGGGCCACCCTGTATATTTCGAAATAATTTTAAATTGTGCGCCTAAAGGTGCTTAACATTTTTCCTATTTATCATTTTTTCGTATCTATTATAATAACTGAGTAAATGGGCTTTACCGCACTATTGGGACACCCTGTATGTAAAAAATTATAAACTTTATGAGATAGTTTGTTATAGTTTTCTAATGAATAAAAAATACAAATTATCTCATAAAATAAAAATAAAGCGAATGATTCTGTATATTGTACAATTTGCTATACTAGCCTAATTACGATTTTCGTAGTTCTAAAGAGAAATTGTACAATACTTAGACTTACCGCTCAATTGATATTTACAAAAAACAGTGATTAAAAATTCAATTAGGAAAGGTAAAAGGTGCCGCTTAGTAGAGTCATGCGAAATCATGTTAGTTTATTATGTAAAACCTGTGCAATTTGTGACCGTTAGTATTAAAAAAACACAAGAAATAAAAAAGTATTGGTTAGCTAAATGCCCAGTCTACAGTGTAGCAAGTGCAATAAGATACAGAAGTGTTGTTACGTAAAAGCGGTGAACTATTATAGCATCTACTTTCTTAAATATACAGGGTGTCTAAGAATTTAAGTTTTTTATAGACATATACTGTATATTTGTGTGACTCAATTTCTGGTTGACCCAAACCACAGCTGATTTTTTTAAATAGCACTACTGCTGTGTTTTATTGAATATTCCCAAAAATTTTCTTGAACTGTGCAAGTTGGTATGTATGTACACAAAACAATCAATATTATTTTTGTTGGAAGTTATTGATTGATTGCTTTGTGTAGTAGTTTCTGAAACTAATTGGAAATCTCAACAATATAGCACCCAAATACTCAGCTTCCTTAAATAGCTTTTACACTTTTTCGCCGTGTTTTGCTTACTCTCAAGTTGATCGCAACTATTGACTTTTCCTTTCCAGTCACAAGTCTGTTTATCGATGTCAAACGCCAATCCACTGGGACAAGTTATCTGTTTTAGACCGGACTTTGTACACCTGTACGTCAAAATGCAACTTTAAATATATGAGAAAAGATTTCAAGAAATAGTGACCTTTAGGACGCGGATTCTCGATTTATTCAAAAACGTTACGCAAGCCGTGTGTACATACAAATACGTTTAGTAAAAGTCACTTTTCCTTCTGCGTCGACTTACTTTCTACAATATCACAATTTTTGACATTGACCTTCCAGTCACAAGTCTGACGGTCAAGATCGAAAGAGAGTCCGCTCGGACATTTGACCGCCGCTAATCGTGTACCACCCTTAAGATCTGAATTGAAATCACACCTAAATTAATATAAATCAGAAGTGAATAAATCTACAATGCTAGAGCATAATTAAATAAGTCAAATTTGTTGATTCAAGTATAAAATCATTCGTCTGTTCGTCTTCTAACGTGTTGTGTAATTTCTAACCTTCAATATAAAACTTCCCATAACAAACAATGAATAATTTATTAATGAGAGTTACAATTCTGAAGAATTACTCGAATGTAACAATCTTATAACAGCATATTATTTAGTTAATTAATTAGAAATAATGTTATGATGTCTCCTAGTTCAACGTTCTAGATATTAATAATAATTCATTACATAATGTTTATTTTTCATTTATTATAAAATATTTCCCTTCAAAAAAAACTTGTGTTACAAAATAGTGATTATCAATAATCGTTTCTATGAGTTATATAAAACTTGCATTATTGTCAAAGTTCAATTAATATTTATGAGAAATTTTAATTGGCGAATTTCATAAAATTTTTAATTGTCAATTATGTCAATTACGTCAAATATCATTATGTCAGTAAATCTAGTAAAAAATGTAAATCTAACAACTTTTGATTGATTTTTAACAAACTATTATAAAACTTTACTAAATAATTGCGATCCATTTCATTTTATATATTTTTTAATTATTATACTTACTCTTTATAAAAATCTCTACAAATAATATTGACTTGTTATTTTGATATTAACTGTAATAAAAGTTACGAAATTTATTTAATACCTCATTAGGTTCAATCTATTCAATTAAATCGTGTTTCATCCATATTAATCAATGTTATTAATTTAAGCAAGAGTTTCTCTTACATCATTAATCAAAATTAAATAATAGGTCTATAATTTGAGAGTCCTTCCGTGTTACTGCAATATTACGTCCAATTAATTAAGATAGATTTACCTTACTACTTCTCTGCAGTCTCCATCTGTACTCAGCCTGAAATATTCATCGGCAGGACGATCCTGGCAAAGTTTATCGATTCGCAGTTCATCTCCCTCTTCATCTTCGTCTTGTGCATAAGCTGGAAAAAAATCAATCAAAATAATTTGAAAAATATAGTAGATACCTACATTTTTTTTCAATATCTACAGAAAGTTGTATCATTTCTAATTATCGACTGCGACAACAAATACCATTTTCCCTTTGCTATTAAAAAAACTTTCTTTCGCTTATTCAGTATTAATTAGCAATCATAAAAATGGTCGAAAAAGTTATCGATATTGGATGTAAATAAAGAAATCTAGGTCGAATCGAAAGTAAGTCCCAAACAGGTTTCTTACTGCTGGTATAGACGGACTGTTTATGCTGTTTACATAAGTCAATTTTATTTCTTTTTTTTCCAAGGAATCTTGGAATTTCCATTAATTTGCAAAGAGCATCAAACTCAGGCTGCATATCTGCAGGCTAATAAATTTAAAAAAGCATTATGTGGAAATATCCGTTGTCCCTCGTGTTGTTCCATAAGGACATCGAATGTCCCATAAGGACATCGAAAAATATTCTTCAATAAAATAACAGTATTTATGGAGTGTCTGATTGCCAATAAAATCTTGAAGGTTAGTGAATAAACTGCTTCGGATAAAGAACATTTATTGCAACGGTAAATACATGGAATTATCGCTAATAAATTATTATGTATTTCAAAATTCATTAGCATGATTAATATCAGCTTAACGATGTTTCAATTAATAATTATGATACAATTATTAGTAATTTTCAATTGAGTTAATAAACAATTCCAAATCCAATTACTTATTATTTATAATAACAATTTGATTGAATATAGAAACATTCTTAACAAAAATGAAACTTAATTTAGATTTCTATCCTCCACTAATTAATTAAATATAAAATAAATTAATGTAGACAATTTTAAATTGTTATCTACTATTTTAGGTACTTATTATATTTTTTTCGTAAGTACCATTTAACAAGTTATCACGATCTTGCGGATAGATTGCTGGTTGCCTCACCCTGTATCAACCTTGCCAAGCCTCCGGAATATTTCTACCAGTGTTTCTTTCTCTTTTTCACATACACGCACTATATACGAGTGGAGTTAAAATCCGCATAATAAATAAAGAACAAAAGAAAAAGGTCAAACCTATCTCGAATTGCAACACGGTAACCATCCTATAATTGAATTTTAAATTAACTGCTAGGCGACATTTCGAAAACGACCGAAGAGAAAGGAGAAGTTCGAAAGAAGGCGCATATTGTATGCGAAAAAATTCATCCCACGGCAAGAAATGTTTTATTTAATTAATAGTTTAGAATAAATTTAATTGATTTCCTGATTACCCGGTGTAGTACTCTTCCGCAATATTGAGTACCAAAAAGATGTCAATGCTCGGTAAGGAACGAAAACTACTCTTACTCTTAGAGGTGAACCGGCATCAATATTTTTCGAAATATATGAATTAACCAATCGTTTTATTGATTATTTTTACAATAAAGTACCTATATCAGATTTTTCAAGTAATTACTTTCTTTTTAACAACCTTTAACCAAACTAGAATTAGAAACTACTGGAAATTAATAGTCCATAAAACATTTACGCTCTATTTATTTTACTAATTTATGCACATATCACCAATGCACAATATAATTTTGAAGTTATTAATTTTAATTTTTAATTAGATCGCCCTGTAGACTTTCAACAACCAGAGAAAGTCTGACATATTGAAAGTTATAGTTTCTTAAAAAATATTGAGGTTAACAACCGATATTGATCAAAAAAACCGTTTTCAAAATATAAATTCAAAACAACTTACCGACAGAGGCAATTAGTAATAAGCCACACAGCCATAATCTTTTATCAGCCATGCTGAAAATTCAAGCACTATCCAAGAAGTGACCGCAGCAAATGGTTTTATTTATATGAGCGCTTTTTTCGGTACTGCGCATACTCCGTACCTCGGTACTCTTCTGCAATGCTGACTTTCACCTCTTACTGGCAACTGGAAGAACGCTCGATAGGTGACTCTATATGTATGGATAAGATTGATTCCGTTCCAAGGAAAAAAAATTATTGAAAGTTGGTACGTACTTACACCCACTGCTTACCTACAGAGGCATTCCCAAATCCTCAAGCTTATTAAAAATCTAGTCTAAAGTACTTTGATCTTGAGTACTCTATTTATTAGTTTATATTTCTTATTGTTGGTACTATTTATGGCCAATTTGAGTATTTGTAATGAGTACCTACCTAAAGGGAAACAATTTAACTTTTAGATTTGTTTTTTTAAATTGTTAAAGTAGCACTAGTACTCTTTAGAATGCTTAGAAGAATGAAGAATGTAACTAATGCACTGAGGAAAAAACTGTATTTTCTATTAGTAAATATTGCTTTGGAAGATATTTATTCATATTGAAACTCGTAGTGTATTCCATAATATAACTTACTAAATATGATAACAAGAAAAAATATTGTTTAATAATAAATATATGTGTTGATTGTTGAATAATCTATTATAAACTACAAGTTAGATGATTTGCAATAAAACTATTTGGGTAAAATATACTCAATCGTTACTAATATAGGTGAAAAATTTGTAAATACATGATTGACATATGAAAAATATAAACATATGTTGTATTAAATATATTGTAATTCTGATAAGTAATTAATTAATTTAATATAAATTTATTATATTTAAAATTATCAATATTATAGAGAATAATAAATAATATTTATTGATTAATATCTAATATATGGACGTAGTCCGCCTAATTTCACTGGCTTTGTTGGCTATTGTTCTATTTCATTTTGATGGATGCTGTACCGTACGCCACGCCGTACTAACCGTACCGTTTCCCAAAATTCCTGCAACCATCAGGCTGGTCGCCGGTAGTAACAGTTTTGTAGTGCAAGAATTTTGCTTGTATTTAATTGTTTGTTACATAATTGTGTAAAAGTGCTTCTGTAAAGGATACTACTATGCAGGTTAGTAATGAATTTGTTCTGATTGCATTATTTAATCACAACAACAAAAATTACAGGAACCGGAGCTCATGAGAGACTGAAAAACAAATTTGTGGAGGATTTAGGATTGGAAAGTTCAATTCCTTTATTTGTAAGTAAACATTAATCCTTAGCTTTTTTTGTTTTTGTAACGGTTTTTATTTCATTGCAGTTAATTCAATCAAGAACATGGCAGAATTGGAGCTGCATGCTAGTTCACGACGAACAGTGTTTCGAAGAAATTTGTCCAATCAGAGGAGAAAAATTTTGTCTTCTTGACCGAAGGAGAAATAATTAATTTGTAAGGTATTGCGTTTTTTCCTATTCTGAAATAAGTTTTCTTTTGGTTTTTGTTTAGGAAGACTGCATCTATAACTAGTTCTGATGCATCTACTTCACAAGACTTTCGACCCTTACCGTTCTCGACCCTTATTTTTGTTCTATTGTTCTTGTTAATGTACCTCGATTAATAACTTAAGTGCAATAAATATTTTCAAATCCTACCTTTATTAAGCATTTTTCATTTGCAACCATTCTTATTTTTCCGTTTTATTTACAGGATGACTTGTATTTCTACTTTTATATTTTTGGGTTAGTTTTCAGTAAAATCAGTTAAAACCGAAATTAGAACTGATTTTACTGAAAACTAACCTAAATATAAAAGTAGCAATACAAGTCATCCTGTATAAATGAACCTAATATAATTATTAGGTAAATACAATTGAGAGTTGATTAAAAATAAATTCAGGTTGGTTTTATAATAAATATTAGTGTATTTATTATTAATCTATCGAGTTCATAAAAAAACCTAGAAAAGTTTGTTAATAACCTGGTGTAGTTGTGTTGATATCATTAATAGTGGCAATAAATATATAAGTATTTTTATTTTTAATCAACATTTTATTTTAAGGAATACATCGTATATTACTAATTTAATAGTCAATTATTGGTTATATCCTAATAAAAATTGGTTATGTCGGATTCTGATTCTCTCATAGCTTAATTCTTAACCACATTGGTTACATATAACTCAACCTTTTTCTCAGTGTGTAATTAAAATTTTAGTCGTTTTTTATGGGTAGGAAACGAATATGTTGCTAAGAATACTAATGCAATATTCGATACAGTCATTGAACCGGATGTGTTTATTTAATTCTAACAACATTAAACTGTTTATTTAGGCAATTCAAAAGTGCACACAACAAATATATATGCACAGGAGAATTTAATTAGGTACAAAAATATCTCGAAAAGTATTAAAAATTGTGATAAATTGGGGTAAATATTTGCTAATTTCTGTATACTCCGTTTCACATCGTTGTACATCAAATTTCAGCTTAACATATAGAAATAATACACTAGAATAATGAATTGAAAACACTTTATTATCTCTTTCACATAATTCGGTAGTCAAATTAAATACTTGTGTTCAGCAAGTTGGATTTCCAACAACAACCAATATTTAATCAATTAATACTGGAGAAAATAATAAAGTAAACGAAATTACCATTGTATATAGTTTTACATTATAGAGAAGTAAAAGTGGCAAATGCAAGTACGAGTGAAATCACAACTATAATTTTCGTGTATACAGCGAGTGTCATCAACTTTGTTCACACCTTGACATACTTTTATCACTTTCTTCCTTTCGTTATCACAGATCCCATCGATTTTTCTTCATAAAAAAATCGTAATAAGCGAAATTTTATATTCAATCGAAAACAAGTTTACGTAACGAGGAAACTTCTCAAGGAAGACGTCGAGACAGAAAATCTTTCAATTTATTTATCAATAGGAATTTTTCTTTCGGTATAAAAATCGCCCTGTCACTGCACCTAAAAAAGTGTTGTCTTCAGTTTTGCTGTTTGGACACTCCCAGACTTGCAGGAAGTCGCATGTTAGTACTACGTACCGGTACGCTGTTGGTACTTACACCACAATGACGTAAAGACTCATTGAAGGTAAACCTCTTAAGAGCATTTGAGTCGAATTACCAAGAAGTATTTTTATTGTATATTTAATTACCTTTATCGAGAAGACAACATGCATGTTGTGAATAATGGTCAGTTGCACTGCTATCTTCTATTGATTTATTAATAATGTATAATATTGTTGTATGGTGGAGTGAAGATAATGCAAGAGGTAATTTATTGAAGAAATTAAGAAAAACGGGTATTTACCCAACGTGGTATATAAATCTGCGGTTCAATCGATTATAATCTGAAAAAAGAAATGAATTAATTAAAATTAAAAAGCGACTTATTCTTAATTAATTTCTAAAAGTCGTTGTTGATTAGAAACTGTCTAAGTAGGACTCATAACGACGTAATTACGGGCTTTGAGACAATACCTTGTACAATTAACGATCAATTAGAAGGAAAAAAGATTTAAGAATTTTTAGATAGAAAGTATGAACACTCCCCAAATAAATTTTTCGCTTAATTAAAATTAGTTTTCTTGTTCGAAAGAAAAACGGAGTGAAAATAATCTGAAAACTCTGGCGGATTTTTAATATACATACCTACGACAATTATAAATGAACATGCAGACGGTATTTTTCAAGAATTAATACATACTCACAATTTATTGCAAATAATACACCTCACTTAAGAATTTCAGAACCTCCCAGAGTTTCTTGAAAGCAAGTTGATGCAAATCACGGTGCTTACTTGTACTAATCATTCGTGTAGGAATATGCAGATAAGTGGAGAAACACTAACATTTAAATTAAATTTCTTTTGAATAATTCTCGGATAAATTTTATAAGAGTTACATAAAATATTTTACGAGTTGTAAATATTGAAGTTTTTAATTCGTCACTAAATACTTTGTGACCCCTTTACATTTTAAGATTAATGGGAAGATATTTTAAATGCCTCGTTAAAATTCGCCAGCAGTCAGAATTTAATTCATTGTTATAAAACAAATCAGCCAATTGGAATTTGGAATCTAAACGACCCACATATAAAAATTTAATAGGGTAGTATGAATTTCATACATTCTGTTTGAAATATGTAGGAAATTTGCAGTTCGAACAGTGATAATTAAATTATTATTTATTCTGCAAAGCTTATCATGATGTGGTACTTTAGTTTTATAGTGTAATAGAGTTGGAATGTATCATTTGAATAATTTACATTTTATTAATATATACTTCTCATAGGACTTGTAATTTTTAATTTTCCATACATAAAAAAAATGAATTAAACCTTTATCGTTGGGAATAACTTTAATATTCCTTAATTTTTGCTGGTAAATGTATTAAGAACATCTTTAAATGTCACTTGTTCATCTTACCTAACATACAGTGATTTTGATTTATCATTATTCATTAGTATATTTTTATTTTCGCTAATGGGGAGTCAGTTGTTCGGTTACAAAACGTTGATGTCCTGAATCCAATATGAAGATCTTATCTATTATAATGTTTCTTAGAAAAACTAATAGACCATTTGCCAGTACTTTTCCCTTTATCTTTCTTATATTATTTGTTTTCGACACTTAAGAATAAGTTAGTCCTACAGACATGTTCAATTTTAGGCAGTTAAAATTCAAAGAAAGAAAGCTAATGAAAGGTTTTCTTGCTTATGCCTACACTTAACTTCCAATTTGACAATTAAATTAATGGTATATGTTTCCGATGTTTATACACAATTAGCTGCGTTGGATTCGCATCACATTTTTTTTTTAGTTTATACTCGTACATATATGATTAGACATTACTTTCACCGTTTTATTTACGTTGATACCAGGAGTACAAAATAACTGCTATTCCTTCCTTAATTTTCTTTATAAGAACTAATCGTAATTAAGCGAAACGACGGCAATTCGTCGATTGTATTGTCGAATGTACTTGCCTATATGCTTACTTTATAGCTCTACGTATACGTGCGTATTACGTAAATTAGCTTTTTTGCAAACAATAAAAACCAAACTCATGCAGAGGATTTTATGACAATAATTCATGAAATTGGCTATGTTGGTTTTATTCATGATATGACTAACTAATTATAGAAATTTCTCCATTTTTGATCGCCGTTTTAGAGGAGATGAAGCAACGAGAAATGCCAGAACATGTCGCATTTGAATTGGTAATAAGCTTATATGAATCACAGGATGTTAAGAAAAATTAAGGTGCAAATTTACAATAATGCTTCTGCAATAAACTATTTGGAATTAAGGGGAGTGTAATTTATAGAATGCATAAGTAGAACGAATGCTCATAACATTCTTCGATTTCATGATAACCATTGAATAACAAAACAAATTAGATAACCGACTCAAAAAAGCATTAAAAACATATTTACAAATACCCAGACTGCCTAATTAGAATAATTTGGCAATGGGTAAAATTGATAAGGATCTTTTCTTATTTACTCGAAGTGAAAGGCACATTAGGAATTTTCGAATTATTAAATGGTGTTTTTACTATTTGTCTGACATTTTGATAATGTCTTACTTCTGTGTAGCAATAGGATGAGCCGAAGAGCTATGGCAATGAACTTTCGTAGCCGTGCAGCATTCTGAAGAAGACTTTCGTTTTCCTAAAAGAGATTTACTGATCGTGAACTCAAGATTTGAAAGATTTGAAAGAGAGCGAGTTTTAAGTACTTCGCGATTACTTAGAGGTTCTTCTTTTATAACTGATTTATTGGCGATAAAGCGGAAGGACTTTGAAAGATACGAACTTTTTTTTAGAAATTGCAATAGACTTACATAGTTGCTCATCATTCAATTCGAAAAATTCCAAATAAACAGCAGTGAATTTTAATGGTTAAAATGGTTTAATACGGGCTTTTTTTCCGATTATAGGGTGTGGCAGTAACGAGATTTTTAAATGGCAAACAAGGGTAACCGGATATGAAAACCTTGGTTGACACGAAAAAAATTCTGCCTACGTCGTTTTTGCAGGAAAACACCAAAAAAGCAACATTCAATGTTTTTCCTGGGACATTAAATACACATAATTTCGTATCTTGTTAAGAAAACAAAATTTCAAGAGATTCAAAAATGATGTATTGGGTAAAATAATGATCTTAAGAGTGACTGACCTACTAATTATTCTTTTTAACAACCAATATTTAATCCAAAAACAGTTTTTGCGAAAACCTTCATACGATACACGTTCCAACATATTCCAAGAAATTTTACTTTTTGTTATGGTGTAAGATTAAAAGATTACCGTGAAAAATGAGCTAACTTATAGGTGTCGTTTGAAGCTTTTCGGGCGAATTATGCTAATGAAATTTTTGAAACAGCCTTATTTTTAGAATTTAATATTACATTTTTCTTCGGTGGATATATCAAGGTGAATTCGATTAGACTTTTAAATTTTTAGCGAAAATTGAATTATTTGTAATAAAAGGTTTTGCTTATTTGGTGTAAAATTGATTATTTATTAATTTTTTTCGACCATTTACGTATTATTTATAACTGTTGTTTAGAAATTTCTCAAAATAGAAATAGAAAAATTTTAATCTTAAATAATAACGTATTTTTTTTAGTTTTTAATTTTTAAATGCTGGCCTTGGTCTTTAGGTTACAAGTTTCTTCCGCATTGGGTCAAGCTTATCAAGCTTTTAAATGCTTTATGTTTTATACACACTAGATTTGTTTTTTCTTATAAAGCTTCTTTATTAATTTTTTTCTTATATTTAACACACATATCATACTGTATAAAAGAGTTATAATAATTTTTTAATACGTTGCTAATATCTCGAAAGACAATTTAATAATATCGTGTATTGAATCATTGTAAAAAATTTATAAACATTAATTAAAATAATTACTTTTGTCGACTCCGTTAAAATGGTTTTGAATTTCAAATTTTCTCTATGATTTATGCATATGTACTTTTCAAAAATCAGCTAAATGCATAAAATATGCAATATTAAAAAATATTAACCGGATACGTTTTGAATAATGTTATGTTGTAGGGACAAACTTTTTTGCTCCACATCGCATAAATTTGAATTTGACATTGCGTAAAAAAATCCGTATCGAATCGACTTCAATAAAACATAAATAAATGACGTGCTACATTCTAACCAGTTCTTCGATTCTTTGAAATAACTCTGATCTTATGAACATAAAAAAAGATAACGGTGACCTTGAAATTCAAAGAAATAAATATTTCCATAATAGCTAATCTTGTTTATGCGACTCTTCAGCGGAGTTGTAACGTAAATTTGAAATCCATAATTAATAGTATTTCAGTACGGTGTTACGGCCTGATACTGAATTCCTATCGACATTTAAGAAGAACCTTGACAGTTACGACAATGCGCTATAATTTGTAATGAATTTTAACTGTTTATTTTCGTTGTTATAATAGAATGTGAAAGGAATAAAAATGACGGGCAAAAATGAGCTGTTGTTTATGCATTTATTTCTCAATAGCGCTGTCTTAACTTTCATAAGAAGTTACTGAGGTGATGATAAAATAATTGTGCCTCAGGATGTTTTTTATTAATTTTAAATATCAATTATATTACTCAGTTTAAATTTTTTAATCAATTGTATTTTTTACTTGGAGATTTTAAGTAACGAAAATAAAATAACCAAAAAATATACTGTTGAATTAATTTTATTTATTCCTATAAAACATACAAAAAAATACATTTTTTTACAAAAAAAACCTAATAGGAGTGTATATTACATAAAAAAGTGAGAGTCACTTATGCTTCGAGCAAAATTCTTTAACAGTCTAAATCATAGTTTCCGTTATAACAAGAAATAAATCACGTAAACAGTCAAATAAATACGAAAAATAATTGTTAACATTTGATCACTAGAATACCCACTTGAAAGGGCGACGCCGCTTTAATGAAACTACCCTATAAATTCAACTAGAACTGACTTAGTAAATGCCGTCACCAGTGGGATCGTTCAACCATGGGTAATTGTTCGGACACCTCACGCAGGTTTGTAGGTTGATGGTTTCTCCAGGAACTTCGGACGAGGTGAGCTTGCAACTGTGCGGCACCCAACAGGCCTGGTTACCTTCGACGACGCACTTTTCCCTCCACGGTTCGAAGTTCTTGGCCTCGGAGATCGTTCTCGGATTCTGGATCCATTGGATGACCTGCGTCATTGTCACGAAGTACACGTCGTTGTGATTAGCCAGGACTTCGTCGATCCAATAGAGGAAGGCGTCCAGGAATTCGGGGTTGTTCTTCAACCAAGCGGCGTGGAAGTAGAGACCGAGCGGGGCGCGGTTTTCGTTGTAATGCCTATCGAAGTTGTAGTTCAAGAAGTTATAGAACTGGTCTCCTGATAATATGTTGGAACAGGAATCCACCATAGCGCAGCCAGGTAGATACTCGTCGTTTTCGGGATCTTCTCTTCTATCTAATTCGTTGAGGACCATCTCCCAAACTGCGTGTGACCTAGACGGGCAGTGTTGGATATTACCGTGGCATTTGTGCGGCATTCTGAAGTACATTGTGTATGGCCACAATGGCGGATTGTTCAATGGAGCTGTAATGGTGGAATCGTAAAGGAAAGCTTCCTCTTCCATCATGGTGAATTGGTTGTTTCCTCCTACTCTTAAGTAAGGCGCTCGAACACCAACGACGCTGTTGTCCGTGATGTTTGCGAATTTCTCCGTGATGATTCTCATACCTCCCATTTCCTTCACCCAGTCGTTTACGCTGGCGTTAGACCAAAACTGTTCGTCGTCATTGTGTCTTTAATGAAGAGAAGAATAATAGAATTAATAGAAGCACAATTGTAGTCGAAGTTTATTTTTAGTAACGCTTAGCGAATAAAAGAGAAGTTTATAGAATTACATAACTATACTTACGATATAGAGTGTACGGCGATCTCGTGACCTTTTCTATGCATCTCCTGTACGGCCGAGTAATTGGTGTATTTGTGAGAAACGAAGAACGTGGCCTTGATGTCACAACCGTTAGGATTTTTACGTTCGCCGTTGAAGATATTCTTGTACAAGCCGATGTTGTTGTTGTTAATGGCATCGTCGAAAGTGATTGTGATCATCTGAGGTACGTCTTTGGCAGGAAGATCATTGGGAATGGCCGTACCGTCTTCGGAGCAGAAGCAATCGGGGAGGACGCAAACGGTGGGATCGCAATGGGGCGCGCTGTTTGGATCACTGTCGATATCTGCAACGAAAGAAACAATTTTTTTCTTAAATTTGATCACCCCGTAAGTTGATTGTAAGGAAGGTCGCCCTGTAGACCGGTCGACGTAACTCGATTAGTTATACAAAAATAAACGAAAGTGGTACCAACTGGCTCCCGTCCGAGCAATCTAGATACCTTCAGGTGTAAAAGTAAGAGCGGCACCAGCCTATCTGTATCGTGACATCGTCGATGCTGTTATTTGCATATACGAGTTCCGAAAAGTGAAACTGATCCGAAACAAAGGTCGGTACGACCGTTCGTATCACTCCCAAGGCCGTTAAAACTGATTTACACGAATAATTTCATAGTCGAATTATCTCTACATACAAAATCTAGTACCTATATGTAATTAATTAATAAAACCAATTCCGAAATGTGTTAAATAATACGCAGGTAACCAAAATTATAGAGTCGTTTCGTAATGACCAGTGAACTTTTTCTATTTCACTGCGACTTTGCCAACTGTGCCACTGACACTTTAAAATTTCATAAGAGTCAACGGCAAAACAAAAGCAGTATTTGATAGAACAGAGACAGGCTGCATTCCTGAGATGGAAAGTGGACCCGATGTAACAGCAGTAGCTATACGCGATATACGACCGACAGCTACTGTATCATTTTTATCACCGCTGCAATCTGCATTAATAATACTGGCCAAAAGATGCGTGTCGAACATGCGATGTTTTATTGTGCTCGGTTTTTTTATCAAGCATTTTCTATCTTGCTCTCTATTTCTAATTGTATACTGAAAGTACAATAATTAATAAAAATTACTTAAAATTGTAAGACTAATCATCAATACCTTCTTCAACTTCTTTACAAATCAAATTTTGTCAGTATTGAATATGATAGTAAAAATAAATGTTTCAGAATAAAATACACATACACACGTACTACATGATTTGCTATTTCTGCTGATTACTTTGATGAATTTGCCTACATGTCACGCGAAAAAAAATTAAGATCCGATCCGCATTCCGCGATATAGACGCAAAAGGGAAAGTAAAGCTGCAACTTATTGCGATTACATGATCTTGCGGATGCAACAACAACCCATACACCTGATGACATTCTAAATCAACGAGCCCATCTTGTACCTTATTGACCAAGCAGAGACGAACCACGCGTGCATATTTAAATACATATTAATTAACTTAAATTCTGAGTGAATTGCAAATAGGTATGTATAGTAGTTGACAAAAAAAATAAGTTAGCTGCTTCATAAACATTGATGTTCTATCTACGCATCCAAAAGACCAAACATTATGAAAAAAAGTATTACAGATTCCATAAATACGGTAAAAATTTCGATAATCTTCAGTCGAATTTGATTTAAATCATTTACAAAATGCAGCGATTAGAAATAACTTGCGACATTTTGGAAAACTTTCGTAAATTCGTTCCTAATTTGGCATCGATTTGGGCTCGTCCATTACTGGTTACACATTCTAATGGCAGGCGGCGTTACATGGGATTTTATTGGGTTAATAACTTACTTAAAAGTTAGATGATAGGTCGGTTCTCCGGGTTTTTTAAGACACTTCGTAATTGAAGTGTGGTGCAATAACGACGTTAGATAACTTGACGCGTCTTGATTGATGTATTTAACGTGAAATTGAAGTATTATAAAGGAGCTTAGAGAGCGGAAGCCTCGAAGGAACCGGCCGTTTCCGAATGCTCCGGTGATTTATATAAATTTGCGTTTATTTTAATCCGGTCGTATTCGTTTTGATTTGATCGATGGTTGCGTTTGTGCTTCAGTGACAGATTTTGCACATCCGTAACATCTGTTGTAATCCCTCAACTTAATATAAAGGATGATTAATAATTCCTATACACTATGTAGTAGCATCTGTACGAATAAATATAAATAATAGCTTTTAGACAACCATTGTAAAATAATTATTTAAAGGGCATTATTTCTACTTCCCTTTAAATATCATGAAATCATATTTGTGTTGTAACAGGAAACTCTTAAAATTTTTATGGAACTGCGCTTGAATTATTTACCAACTATTGATCGTTGAAGGTGAAATGAACAACTGAATAATGATCGTGACATTGGTATCACTATTGACACTCGATAAGCTATAAAACATTAATTTGGTCGAAAATCGATAACTCACCACAGGTAGTTTCATCGGATCCATCCTGACAGTCTTTTTCCCCGTTACAGAAGAAACCCCTTTCGATACATTCTCCATCTCCGCAAGCCAGCAAATCCGCTCCGTTACAAATCGGCTTGTCAGTGAACAGCATCGGCTTCACCTTGCGTTCCTTGTTCTTCAGCTTGCAATTCTTCACCGAATCCTTCCAATCGCACGTCTGCTTCTCGATGTCGAAGTACAAACCGGCCGGGCATCTGATAGCTTGTAGACCCTACAGAACAAAGAAAATTCGGTTAATAAAAAAAGCATTTTGTGATTCATACAATCACAAGAAATTTGAGACAGTATGCTTGAATGCTTTGTATCGAGACTTACTGATGACGTGCATTGAATGACATCACGACAGGTATCGCCGTCTCCGCTCACCAAACGAAACCACTCGCCGGCGTCTTTGTCTTTGCAAATTTCGGCCTCGAAACTCTCCTCTTTCTTCGGCTCTTCGCTGGTCTGTTGTTGGGCCAAACCTTTCGACAAAAACCATCCCGAATGTATATCAACTTGCGTCGAGGTCGTGCAATAGAAAGAAATTCTCGAAGGCGAGACCGTGGAATGGATGCCGCAATTGCCGATTCATTTCCAGTTGGGAAACGAAGCGCATTTAATCGTAACGCTTTTTTTTATCGATATCGATTAATCATAGTTGTGAAGAAGTTATTTGTATCGCAATTAGATGCAAATTAGAATTTTAAATTTATATTTTTATGCTAATTTATCGCGTAATTATGAAGCGTTTAAGAGTTAATCTACTATTTGAATAATATGAGGCTTTTACACATAAATTTTATGTAACCTTTGGGTGTATATATTTTTATTTATTCATTCAATTTATTGTTGTTTGCAGGGATGTCGGAGTTGATTCGACGAAGAGAAATGTATAATCCCGCGAGCAATGCTATAGAAATTTTCAACAAACAGGTATGTAATTTGATTTAATATTCAATAATTTATCCGGGTATTATTTTGATTGCCAATAAACATTTTTAGAGGTATTAAAAGTGAAAGTATATATTATAAATTGTCGAGATGGCGCAGAGCCAGTTGTTTAAGATTCTTGCGACATCTAATCTTTAAGAAAAAGTATTTTTCTCGCGAGAAATTGCTCAAATTGTTTAGGGATAATCCCATGCAGAATATTCACATCAATTCATCTACACTCAACAACTGTTGTAATTTTAAACCTATTAATTATAGATTCCAAGAAGATCTGAATAATTACAATAATTAATCTAAAATAAAAACCCACAAATTAAAGAAAGAAAATAAATTATTACGAATCGTTAATCAAAACCGATGAGAGTTTAAATGTTATTGACAGTAAACATATTTATATTTATTTTTGGATCTGCCCATATCTGCTGAACTCTAAATTAAACTTAATACATATAATGGAGTAACAAGGACAAAATTCGCGAAAAAAATAACCCTAACCGACACTTCTTCTGATTCCCCTATATACCACAGAGCAGTTAATCACGTTTTTATCAACGACAATCAGTATTTTTTAATCTTTTGTATCATGTCATGTTTATTAATGCCTAACACACCCAAAATTCTTGAATATCATTCAATCTCGCCTGTATGTACCTATATTCAATAAATTTAATTTCTAACCTTGATTATGAGTACAAGTGAAATTTTAGAATCGCACAAGGCGATAACCTGAACTAAAATTGTTTTACAAATGATTTGAATTTTAATGAATTAAGTAGGTGAAGAAAGAAGAAAATACCTAATATCGTTATCACTATATCGTACATTCTTCAATAAAATCCTGCGGTAGGTCAGTGGGTAATTTCAATTAATTTCAATTAATTAACACTCAATAATTAGGGTCTATTGATAATTTACGGAATGTACTGCAATTACATTTATGAAAATATGTAGGTATTTGCAGGATATATAGTTAGATTTCAAATTTCATGTGCATTGTAATAATTATTAATTATATATTTTTTAAGTCGAGGTTGATGGGCAGTCTTATTTAAAAAATACCGTATACTTATTTGTGAGTTAACAATTTTCATTTTTGTGTCCTCTTTAATGCCCTATTTTTGCGTATATTTTTGCTCCTTGTTGCATTGCAATATGAGATGCATGCATCTCATTTCTGCAATAGAGCATACTTAGAGCTTTCGAACAAATCCCTTGTTTTTTAAAAGGAACGAAATGTTTATAATTCTGCATTAACGCAACTAAAATCTAAAAACTTTTGGTTGGTAAAGTTCGGTGAAATTTTTAAGCCTCGCTCGCCTCTAACGAGTGAATTTTAAAAAGAAATTTCGTTCAATCGGCAATTTCAGCCGATTCGACCGACGTAGAAATTACGAATTGCCATTGATCGAACGCATGATGTGAAAGTTGATCGCCTTGCAGTTTTCTCTAAGGATTTTTAGAAGACCAAACTTAGTCGCGTTGTTAATGGCTCAACTATTTCTGGAATTTTCACGTTTGCCATTAAACTGTCGTTAATAATAATTGCTAATTGACAACTGCTTAATTAGTTTTTCACTTTTATTTCATGCACTGTTGTATAAACGGGTAATGTCTGTTGCAATGCGTGTATTATATACGCTTGTCAAAATACGTGTAGGTGGATAAATCTAGTTAAAATAAAGAAAAAAATGTAAATTCGTTTGCAATATAGAGTAATTAAGTATCATGCAAGGTTAACAAATACTTTGTCTACAAACTTTCCCATTATTGCTAATAGAGAATCAACTAAGCATATAGTTGAATCTTGAGCAATGAAATTAACAGTAAAATGGAAAATGAATAAATAAAATTGAATTTTTGTGGTATACTCGGTTTGATGTTTGTGAAATATAATTCACCATTGTTCTACCATTGCTTTCGATGATTTGGTTTTTCATCAAACATCATAAAAAAATGAAAAATTCCTGCTGTAAATTAACTTAATATTAAAACACCAATGTAGATATATTAATGGAGAGTATAAAATTGTAATAGTATATGCAGTAATAGTTTACTCATTATAATATAAACTACCTATGATGCTAATTTATTTTGGAAATAAATTATTTTTGTTATATTGTATTTCGTAAATAAAATAGGTAAATTCATATTTTGCGTATTAAAATTATATAATTCAGTTTCGTTATTATATAAAGCGTTAATAACCTATTACTAGTGAAAAAACGCATTTTTTCAAATAGTTTCTAACAAGTACTCGATTTCGATTTTTACCAAGAATCTCATAACTTTCGGGGTGAATTTTTGCGGCATCCATCCACATATCGAAAAGAAAAAAAAACACGATTGATAATCGTGTGGCATCGCCCTGTAGATGAAAATATTTAGGCGCACTTACCGCTAGCGGCTAGCAACGATAGCAATAAAAACTTCGTTGCGTAGTACGCCATGACACTGTAACAACTGGAAGCACGGAAAGCACAACGACACTATTTACAGCCGTACCACACCACTGATTTCTCGCTTTTATAGCCGGCCTACTTGAACCCCTTCTAGACGGACGTCACTTCGCCAGCGAGCCTCGCACGAGGAGGATGGCCGGTTGGTAAACTTCAAGATTTCGGTGAATTTTTACCAAGATGTTCGGTTTCCATGCAGACATGCTAAAAGCGGCTTTTAGCAGGAAACTGGTTTTCAATTTCTGGTTCTAAGTTTTTAAGGAAAACAGGAATTGGTACCACTTGAGTACCTGCAATCTTGAAAACTTGCTTGAGATTTAAGGATGCAACAATATACGTAGAAAGTCCTGAATGTATTCAATTCTAAAGTACTGAAAGGACTTAAAGTTATTAAAGGAATCCAAGTAACAAATTTATCTAAACCTACTGGGTGCCTAGTAGATTTTGTTGTCTTGGTAAAACTTAGGGGCCATCTACGAACTCCATGTACTATTGTTCCCGAGGGGCAATACGAATCCTGAAGGAAAAGTTAAGAGGTAAACTCACAGGGACGCAAAGCAAAGTAACTTTACATTAAAGTAATTTCAATGAAGGCATTTTTAATAGAGCAATTGATGATTTAATTTCATAAATTGTAAAAAATATCTGGAAGTTTATTGAAGGGAGCGATTGCAAATTGAAAAAATTCGATATTTCTAAATGAAAGACATCTGAGAAATACGAAAAAGAATTCGAATAATTGAAAAACAGACTTCTCTTTGACATAATATCAGAATATTCATCAATTCAATATAGTTTGTGTTTTGAATCAAAGATGTCTCATATCTTCACAGAACGATGGAACCACAGAAGGACAGAACCACAGAACATACGCATAAACTGATGTCATGCATATTTTAAAATATGTTTCAGCGTAACTTTATAATTTTGATACTTTTTTCTTATTAAGGATATATTATCTTTAAGTTTATATTAAGGACATTGTAAGGATGCAGAGGAATAAAAATGCATGTATTAAATTTGACATATTGGTTTATTAACTCTACTATACTCAAGAAAATTAGGGGCACCTGACCCCTTTGTATGATCTACTGATCATCATCACATCATTAGTTTATTCTTATATTAATCAATAAACAATAATATATCAATCGACTTCATTACGTCCGAAAGACATAACGTGAACATTAAAACTTGACAAAATGTTTGACTATATTTTATTACAGTTTTTTTTTTATTTTTACCTAAAAATTAAAAAGGAAATTGAGAACAAAATTTGGATTACTAGTTTTAATTTAAATACAATATGGAATGAGTTTATACATCATTCGTTTTAAGTGTATGGCACAAGTAACAAAAAAAATCAAAACACAATTAACTCCTGGAGAAAACATTTAAACGTCAAAGGCAAGGACCGTCGGCCTAAAAACTAATCACACACTTTATCAAATTTGTTCATCAGAACCAAACGACAGGCATTTAGAAACGGCTCCGACGCTTCCCCAAAAAACGAACCATTCAATTTTTTATACAATATTACAAGAATAAACAATTTTTAATATCAACACGATTTTTTTAACAAAGAAAATTGTGATATTTTCGTTTCAAGATGATAACCCCCTTTCAATCGAATACCAATCCAACTTCTATACGCCTGTCGTCAATTCAACAATAAGGAGAAAATTTGTCCAATATCATATGTATTTTTTTCCAAAATATCATGCATACACTCTTAATATTTTACATTTAATGATCATTACATAAATATCAATATTATACATTATATTTATATTTTTCAAAAAATAATCTGTCAATTTTTATGTTAAGTGTTCTTCTCCTTACTTCTGAATAACCTCGCCCTTACAGGATTATTGTGAATGAGTTCCTAAAAGTAATACCGATTTACCCAACATTTCGCTTCCTTCCAATCATTTTTTTTCAAACGGAGATTTCACACATTTTGTCAGTGACACTTCCAAAAAACAGCATTAGAAATGTTGGACAATGCGCATATTCGATAACCGCAGAGGTAAAACGACTATGTAAATATTTAATAGAGTCGATTTAACCGCCGGGTTATTATTTTGTTGGTTAAGCCGAGGAGAAATGAAGCTAATCGAAAGAAAAAAAATTATACAAACGCTCCCTTCGCTTCTCTTCGGCGTATTTTTTTAGACAAACATCTACACGTTTGCATATCTGTGATGTGACTTTTAAATAACAATCATTACTAAAAATATCACAAAATTGTTGTTGATAAAATGAAAAAATAATAACGGAGCCACACGTTTTGCTTTATATACAAGATATTTTTTTTAAATGTCATTACAGATATATAATAGTAAAATTGGGGATTGATTAGAGAAAAGGTCCTTTTCTTATACTTGTGGCTCACCAAATCACTCTTGAATTATTATAATCAATATCAGGTTATTTTATCGACAGATTTTTCAAAAAAATATACGATTAACAACTATTTGGATTACAGAACGACTACTTTTTTGCTATTAGGTTATTAATGAAAACCACACAGATGAAACCCGTACAGTAAATTACGCTGCTCAGTTAGTGCCACAAATAAAACACCGACTTTTGAATCTCTTTACAGTAATTTTTAACACTTTATTGCGTTTTTAATTAAATGTTTTGTCCTGGAATTGTCGTAAAAATCGATTGAATATGCAAAAATAACCGTTCTGCTCACCTTAATCTAGGTTACTGATTAAAGAGTAAGAAAACCCACACAACGTAACTAGTATTGTCAGTTACCCAACAACAAAAAACTTCAACAAAAAACACATAAATATATAAAAAAATATAGTGAAATTTTTTTAAGGAAAAACTATGAATAAAATGAAACAATAAGGCAACTGACGGGCCTTAGTAATACTTATACAACAATATTTCTAAGCGAAAAAGGGTGTTAGTTATTATATAATTTCTTTATCTGTCAGCTGAATAAAGGCGATTACGCGTTAGCAGGCGAAGCTGAGCAATTTAGAGTAACAGCTGCTCGGTGCTTCAATGTGTGTGCTTCGAAGCTCGCCCTCGAATCGCGATCGAGTCGATAAAAGGGGTAAATAAAAATAAATCTATAAAAAAACGCAAGGGAAATTATAGTGGATAAATAACTGAATCAGAGAGAAGAGTGGCAGAGATCAACACCATAACTCGCATCGCGTTCGAGGGTACAAAAAATAAGCGATATTTTAGAATAGAAAAGGCCAAATTTCGGGGATGTATCAACAACAACTAGACAAAATTAGCGAAAGGGTAGTTAAGAGGAAAATGTAACATTTTTTTATATAATACCGGATTAAAAAATGGAAGCCTAAATACGATTATCGAATATTTTCCTCTTTTCCCTGATCGTATCGAAATCAAAGCGAAGCGAATAAAACAGGAAGGGTACGAAAAGCACGTCGGGGCGATCGAAAACGTTAATAAATCAAGCACAAAAAATAAACGCTAAGAAACAGCTAAGTCTATGCTATATATTAAGTATATAATAAGTGAACGATCGTAACTATAGGGACATGCAATAATAGGTAGTTTATACGTTAGGAAAAATTATCCTAGGTTAAGCTATTTACGGACTAATAATAATATAGCAGTGGGGTACTTTAACACACGATGTCATCCCACTGACGCCCCTAATAAATCGTACAGCCGCCAATTTACCAGATACATTTTACACAGGAAACACCGGCTCACTTCGCTAATAATCCACATCAATTATGCCGGGAAATTAAGAAGTGACGCCGCATTTTCCGCTTGGTATTTCACTGTACGTTCTGTTAGCAACGTCAGAAAAGAGCGCTGTGTTAAAAGGGGGGCTCGGGGTTGGGGTTAGGGGGGCAAGGGGCACAACCCAACAGAAACAGCTAATCTAGCAACCAATGCGAATGCACTATAAAGCGAAGCAGAGACCCGTGCTCTGATAATGTGGAAGCTCTCACTCTATCTCGGTATTAAAAGGGGGAAAGACTCCAGGAGAAACATTGGTCCAAAACATTCATTGTAGGCCATATGGCCTTTAATCGTACTACGCACTTTTCAGTTTTAAAAACGGTTTTTTCTCATCTCAAATTTGAGTAACTACTTAACAATGTGAAACGTGCACCTACATTTTTGATTATTATCCTGAAATAGAGCTAATTATAGCGGATAAGTTTGACAATATCAAATTACAAATTGAAAAGATGATGAATTAAAGGCTAGCAGGGTCTCGACGCATGTATACAATAAGGTCACTTCAAAAGTTTGAAATAAAATATTGAGATCAATTAGTTTGACGACAATTTATAAAGTAAAGTTTACTTCGAATATTGGGAAATAATAAACTGTAGAGAAATCAATTAAATGAAAATTTCATAGTCTATTGCACACATAAAACAAATAGTAAATTGGTAGTAAAATTTGTATAAACCTCTGTTGCTAATGAAGTTTAATTACTCGTGATTTGTAAACAAGCAACAATTCCAATGATTATTTAGGAACTGAGTTTAGGCGATTTAATTACTGATTTTCGACCTCAATTTTTTAATCGCCAGTTTGTTTATTGTACCTTGAACGATTTGTATTTGATTGTCTTTCAGAATTAATTACCCGATGAGAAAACCGGCGTTAGTTTGGAAACGAATTAAAATAAAAAGTGCGCGAAATACGAATTAAATCCGGCCAATGCGACCTAAAAATTCGAGACGATTTTCAATTCCCCAGGAATTTCGCTGAAGTGTCAAATAATTTTTTTGAATCACTTGGACCACTGCTCATATTATTAAATTCTTTCATTAAAAGTTTATTTTGTTAAATACCTAATAATTTTTTTGAACGCTATTCAATAAGACGAATAAAATTAACTCTTAATGCGAGTTTCTGTCTCGTTTACAACCTAAAAACTATTTACAAATATCATTAATATTATATAACAGCACTGCACACATACGTAAAAATTTACAAAACAGCCGACATCAATTTGACTGGGTTATTATAAATCAGTTCGATTTGTGCTTAAACTTCAGCGTTTTCGGCTCAAAAAAATTCGAGAAATCCCATTTTCATTCCCAGATTTATTCGTCAAATTGATGGAAGGTTTTTGCTACACACCACCCGATCTCGCAACCGGTACACCATCTCGTCTCTTAATACTAGACCGTCTGCGCATTCGTTTTACTTTAGTATTTAAATGCGTGTCAAAGGAACCTATCTTGTATATTTCGATAATTTTGTTTTGTTTTGTTTTGTTTTTTATTTTGTTTAGTTAACCGTTGTGATAGTGGCACTTGATTGGGAGATATCGAGTTAAATCATTCGAACTTACACAACGATTTTTGACTAGAACAATCTTTATCATTTAGCCCGTGGTTCAGATGTCATTGCTCCTGTCAAAAAACCATGCAGGCGATTTTTCGGAGCCCCGTTGGAAAAATTCCACCGCACCAAATTGGGATTTTTGGTGATTTATGTTTTTCAATTTGTTCGATTTTTCGATTGGTGGAATTTTTCCAACGACGCTGCCTTTTCACTTAAAAAACTACAGCCCCTAGGCATTAAATCAACCATTTAACATCTTTTAAAAATTTCAGTCTTCATTAAAAAAGTTAAAGGATAACTAGCTTTTTTTGTGACTGGACATTTTTCATTTTTCGTTGTAATTTTTTATAATTTTTTGAACAATTTCGATCGAATTGATGGTACAGGGAGGGGGGTGTTAATAAGTTGTGCATGTTAGGATGTGATTTAATGACCGTAAGGGTAATTATTTTACCGTTAATATAAATTGTTAATATTTTAGAATATGTATCATCCAACACCATTAAAAATCACAGCAAATATACAAAAAAATTAAACAAAGATTACTTAATAACACAGTGACAGTCATCACAATGGAATAAATGAAGATACTCCGCATATCTCCCTGTTCGACATTTTTTTTTTATTTTCCACTACCCTAATTATGATCTAATGGTTTTTTTTTGTCTATCTTAACAATCTATAAATTATTTTTCGCGGATCATTTCAACCAGACTACTGAATTTTTTTATATGAAAAACTAACGAATACGGTATAAAAAATATACAAAAGAGAATTAAATTTGACCGCGTTTGAAATAAAATCGTTTCTAATTGATTAAAAATATAAAAATATCCAAAACTTAACAAAAACAAATCACAACCTTATTAATTTTGTTTTTTATAGTTTAAAAAAACTTATTTCACAATTTAATTGCAAAACAATCGCTGAGAAATATAATGTATAAATAAAAAGATAACAAATAATGCAACAATGTTTGAGTATTTCATTTCGAAAATTATACAACACAAACATAATATAACAAAGTTTATACACCGATAAAAAAATGTATGTAATGTATTATTACAAAAAATGTATTAAAAAAAACGGTGTTTAAAAACTTATAATAAAATAGTGATGTTAAAAATTTTTGTAGCAGTCAATAAATCTGTTAATTTTTACGCTTTAGCCAGTAAGTCTGGTCGAGATAGATGTCCAACAGAGAAAAATCAGAATTACAAAATATCAAATATCACTCACGCACCCATTCATTTATAATTTCATTGAATTTTATCTTACTATACTAGTTTGTTTTTAAACAAAAAGAAACAATCAGTAACTTCTGAGCCTAAATAGTACAATTCGTATTGTTCATATTAACAAACTTCCTCGTTAATTTCCCGTATAAAAATTGTATTATTCTGACCGACAAGCCTACCAAAAAACAACGTAAACATAATTTTTCGTCATTACATGACTGCTTTTTTAGATATATAATATTGGTAATAAAAAGTTTTCTATATAAACATTGTGATAGTAGTTTTAATTAAATAAGGAATCGATTCGTCGTTGTTAGTGCTGCAGGTAAGAGGCCAGTGCGGCCATGACTGGTGCAGGTGGCAGCGCTATGGGGATGTGATAGTATTTACAGGCGGACCGACAGCACTGTCCCTTGGCAGCGTCACGGCATACAGCGACACGCTGGTCAATGACTTCCACACCCTCTCCTATACAAAAAAATAATAAGAAAAATGTCAATTTAATAACACCGCGGTTTAAAAAACCACGGTCGTATATAACAGGTCAGGAAACTCCTGTGAAGGAGTTGTTGCGAATGATGTGACTCTCGACAGATGGCGCTAGTATCAGGTAGTGTTGTTTAATACATAACGCAACTTTTCTTTTATTCCGCCATTTTGCCTTCCAAATATTCAAAATTAACACTACCCCACACTAGCTGTCCAAGCGGATTCCTCATGAACCATCAATCCAAAGGCACAATAAGCGCAACGCCCCCCACTACCAAATAAGCCTGTAAGTTTCCAGACCTGTATGATAGACCGTACTAAAAATTAATCAAATTCGAAATAAAAAAATGTTAAGTCTCAAACAAACCATCCAACGATGTCATTTATTATGAGTTACGAGTCAACTTTAATAAATTAGGCATGTTTAAAAAAATCGACTTACCTTCCTGAAGATGTACAAATCTGCAAGCAGGCCGGTTGCATAAACCACGATTAAAATCTTGGCACACCGGGAGGGTGTCCAGTAACTGAAAAATTAAAGGCTATTAATACGCAATCCCCAACGAGATAGGTTGTTTTTTTTTAATACATCAATTAAGATATTAATGAGAAAAATCCTCGAAGTACGCATATGTATGCACAAAAATAATAATAAAAAGAAACGTATTTATAAAATTTGAACTATGTTAAAGCGGCATACATAAGGCACTACTACGGTCAACCATAACATTTCAAGAAAAAAATTTGGATCGATGCACATGCCAATTAATTAGGTAATTTGTTATGGTCAGTAAATTTAAACAAAACGAGATAATCAATCATTCTGCACACCGTAATACCATTAAATTCATGAACAAATTCCAAAGATAGCAAGTTTTAATTCCAAGGACATTCTTAAACTAATCAAATTTAATCTATCAAGTATAAAAGCGTTTAACGTCAATAAATTGATCGATTACAAAATCAACGCCGGTCTTCACCTTCTAAAATAAGCTCATGAACGAAAATTAAAATACATCATAGTATACACTGTATTTGCCAATAGCACATATTAGTACAAACAAAAAAATTTTCTTTATAATACGAAAAACCGATCGGATAAAGCTGTGGCTGCGAAGGCCTAAAACCATTAAAGCGAAAGTGTTAGATTTGATCATGAAAAATCAACATGCAGAATGTTTGAGAATCCTCTTCTTTCAAAGAAAAAATTATATAAAAAAAGCGAAAACGTCGCCGTATTAAAAACGACATAGCGCAAAAAACTACTATAGGCGTTATGGTAGTACTACTGTCGAACTTTGCGCAAAGCACCATTAAGTAGAGAGACCCTGCGCAAAGCTCGATATGCAATCACATTGCCAAATTGATGGTTATTCGAAACTCAACAACATGTTTGCAAATATCAACAATGACAAGTTAAAGAGTGTTCATAAAAAGCTCCTAAGTAATTATTACAGAATTAATACAGAAAAAAAGTCCTTTTCATTAGATTTGCTTACTAATAAAATTAATAATGATTGAAAAAAAAACAATAATTTTAAAAATGAAAACTCTGTAACTCGCATAGTCTTGTTAATTCATGAAAGCTGTGCTACACGTGATTACGTTGTACGTTACGTAAGTGTGTTAATACTATACCAAGAATTTATTATTACGGTTTAGCCAAAGATGCAGTACAGCTAACATGACGTTAATCAAGTTTTATACCTGTCCTTGATCATCAGTGTAGATCACAAAAGGGGCGTTCGAAGGCGCACCATTGTCTATGGCGTCATGCAGTACGTGTGCAGCAGATAAAGCCAAAAAAAGAGTTATCGCAGCCAAAAAAAATTGAGCAATGCGACAACAGTTTACAGCCATTACGTGAATACCCACCACACACCGAGTTTGTGAATTTTTTTAGACAGCGTGTTAGAGTTTTTTTTGTTTTTTTTTTGTATTTTTTTGAGATTTGTTTTCGGTCGGTGGATTGACAGGGCACAAATGTTAGAGCGAGATGACAGTGTAGTGTAGTGTTACGTTAGAGGTGTTGGTGGGCGCAGAGGGTCCCAAATACCGAGGCAACGCCGGTAAATAACAACACAGTCCATATCAGCGATTCGGGAGGTTGGGTTGCAAATTATAAGTAAGAAAGAGAAAAGTAAAAATATTTCGACAAATTAATCAGATGGACGCGGCGTGAGAGAAACCAAGAATGGATGCATGAAACAGAAAAGCAAAAGAATACTATTAGATTGTTAATTGAAAATTCATCGCATCAGGACGATTTTTTCTAGATAATAGAAGAAATTCAAAAAATAATGTTACGGTAATTAATTTTTTTTGTATGTAGAATCATTTCGTCCGGATGCGATAGTTTAAAGAAACTAAACTTAGAAATAAAAAAAATAGAATCGAATAAAAAATTAGTTTTTTTCGATCAATATAGAAAAAAAGTTATAGTAAAATGCAAAATAATGTTACTTACAAATAAGTAGGTAGGATACAAGCAAAGAAGCAGTAGTACACTAATTAGGTATACAGACTGACGGAACAAAATGGCAAAATCCATATATCAAAAATAATAGATTTTCCTATATTTAATTAGCGTAAAATTTGTAATAAAAAAATCTATAAATTTATAATATATGGATACCGCCAATATTGCTCCTAAAACTATCTGTATAAATAAATAAAATATGGTTTTAAAAAGCTGTTACGTGTAGAACAAATCTGCGATGCTACAATTAGTCTATGCGGCTGGAGTCTGCAAACATAACATATTAAATATGGCGTTGTAAAAATCATAAAAATCATCATAAAATCCACAATAAATAAATGTTATGAAATTTCAATGTTCGTAATATTTTTTTAATTTATGAATTCCAATTACCTACGTATCACATTTTTACTTACTACAAAGCTACAAAAGTTTTGTTTTTAGGCAAAAAACGAGAAAATGTAGAAATCATTCGTAAATATACAAAGCTTCTCTAAATTTTTCACTCATGGCAAAAACACTACATAGTATGTTTCGGATACACTGCGCTTGCGATTTGATCACTGGTTAGTTGTTCTCCAAAGCTCGTTTTTATTTCGAAAGAACCCATTGTGCTTTCATCAAAAACATTGTGAATATTACTACTATACTTATTTATTATAAGAATTTTATTCATAACAAAAACTCGAAAGCAAAGAATACTTCACAAATATTTTGATAATCACAATTCCAACCATTCCAATAGCACCAAATTGGAAACTTCTATACTTGATATAATTTCCATTTATTATTGAATTAAAATTTTCCAACTTAGAACTGATACGACTGATAAGAAAAGCAAATTAATTACTTTCCTTAAAAGCGTAACATACGATTTTTTGTTGGGCCTTTCCTTAATGTTTGAGCAGCTTTGTGCAATGTGCGTTACTGGAAAAAAACAGTAGAAAGGTGCAAAATCTAGAAAGATAGTTTTCTCAGTCGAAAAAGACACCGTGAATTAACGCTGGGATATCTTTAGCTAGCACATTACACAAGCCAACAGTTTGCTGGATGAATTACTCGCTTGTACAAACTAAGTCCTAACTCTTAGTTTCTCTTTTCATTGTCATTAAATAATGAGTGTACAGGATGTCGAAGGATGCCTTGCCTAAATTATTTTTTGTGTTTTAAAATGAGCTTTCTTTCACCACTGCTTGATATGTAAAATTGTGTAGAGTTTTTCGTTAATTTCGGAAGAGAGATTGCTCTGAAATTATTGATTATGATCGAATAGGAAATAATTCGTTATATTGGTGAAATTTACAAGTAAGGGAGCACAATAAATTGAATACCGAAGGTAATTTTCGAATATTAGAATAAAGAGAAAGAAAAGGTAATGAGAAGAATAGACAAAGAATAAATATCGTACAGCTTTTACAAATATTTTTTAATAAAAATATTGAAACTTCTGTGCATAATTTCAATAAATTCAGAGAATACTCAGCTTGGAAAATAACTGTAAAAACAAATGAGCTACAAATCGATAAAGAAAAATCCTTCCTTTGATATCATCTTAGATATTTTCTTTACTTTTTCATCACGTCCAGTATTGTATATTTAACTTAATTTTAAGCAGGACAACGATAATTTTTAACTACGCATACCACTGATTTTTTTGTACAATGAAATTAATTAGTTAATTGAATGAATCCTGCAAAAAATCAAATTGACTTCGACCCATCGTATGCAGTGGCGTGGTATCAAGCATTCAGTGTTAGTTAATATAATAAAAAGCAACAATGTAGGGGATAACTTTCCACATACAAAAACACAAAAAATAAAGTTCGTAAAGGGCAAGCAACAGAGGGTATAGGGTAATTACAGCCTGTACAGTCTCTCATGTAGATACTAATAAAAAGCCGGTAGGCACTTATGAAAGGGATAGGGTAATTAAAATAAAATGTTCTGGATATTCTGGAAGAAATCAAAAAAATAATAAGCTATGATTAATAAAACAAATATCATGCATTTTCAAGCATTATTATTACAAATAGTAGCGGTGATAATACATACACCTCAGGATTAGAACAATACAGTACACAGTAAATCATATAAATTATATGGAAAAAGGTACTTTTAAACACTAAAAAAAGGCGAATTTGTGACCCACACCTTTAGCGAAAAGCGTGATCAGCAGCCTAAAGGCACTACGTTATTGTAAGTCATGATCAAAGATGGCTGGCGGCTGATTACGCGCAGTCGTCTAGTACTGACAGGACGTTGTGAGCCTAGTCAGCGCTGGGCAACTAGGCCTAGACCAAAAACTACTTTTAGCAAATACAGCTCACATGCCAAACTTTCATATTTCTTCGACATTTCAGGGTATTAAGGTATGCAATATCTACAATTTTCACTGTAATATAATTAAACAGTTATTAAATTTAAAGCCACTATTTGTTAGTATGTACTAATGTAACCTTTTATATGGCATCATTAGTAGATCTCAAAATATCTTTCGACTATCCTAGAAAAAATTTATAATTTTGAACGATTCATAAAAAGAATTTGAGACCGTCACCAATGTGTAAAAGTAGAATAAACAGGTGCATCAAATTTTTCCCTAATCCTTTAACCGCAAAGAATGGCAATATAGGATAATAGTGTTTAATAGAGAGAAGGAATAAAAAAGTTTGACATGTGCGGTGAGTCCTAAAATAGAGCCTATGTATCAAAAATCTTTCCGTTCTTTGAACCTTCGATTACATATTAATCCTACTTAAAAATGCAAATTCTTTATATAATCATAATTTATATAGCACTAGAATCAAATAATAAACAATTACTTATTTTTTAAATACATGCATCACAATTAAGAATGTACTCTTCTTAAAAGTACAGTGAAAACCTTTTCCATTTTTTAAATGCTAGATATAATAAGACACATTTTTCTCGAATAGAAACATCGTCCTACTTTATACTGGCTCGAGAAATTCGAAAAACCTGACCAAAAATAGAAAACCAATCGAATGGACTTCGTGAAATTTATATTTCTACTTTTGGACGCATTTTAGAATTCTGCAGACTGTACATAGTACGGACATTCTTCTATGGTATAAGAACTAATCACTAATAATACATCACAACACTATACTCTATAATAATCTAATCCCTACATCTTACATTAAAAATTGTTTTTTTTTACTTGAAGACAGGTCAAATATTTAGCTTTGAATTATTAATAGTAATAAAAATATTCGTTGAATTTTCTTTTTCAAAGAAAATTTTAGTAGAATTCCATTAATCAATTCCTATAAGTATTGCAAACGATTTCTATGACTAGAAAAAATTTAAAGAATATGCATTTTTTTTTTGTTTATACGTAATGTATTATAAAATCTATCGTAAAGAAAACGTCATAGCCACATTATATTCTGCTAAAAAGACGAATAAACCTCTCGAATGCAGTTCCACCGGTCACTCCGAGTGAAAATAGGAAACAGAATAACAAATCGATAGAATAAACGTTTTTTTCAAAATATAATATGCCCAATCCGAAATAAGGAAATCTACTAAGATTGCACAAAAAAGGTAATAAGAAAGCCTAAATATTTGCTCTACGTCAAGATGACTACAATGAATGAGAAAAAAGATGAGACACGCAGAATACAGGGCATTCCCGCATTATGCAACCCCTCCATTTAATTCCAATGAGGAAATATCTAAATTTACTTTGATGCAATTTTTCTGAATGTGCAAGAAAATTGGATAAGAGATGGAAAGTAGTTTTTTTACTTATGCAACTTCATAATAACTGCAGGAAATGGTTTATGAGAAAAACTAGTTGGATTATTATTGAAAAAATGAGCGTAACAACAATTTGAACGTATGCAATACTTAGAAAAATCAAGAAAATTAAATGGAGTTTAAGATAGGTAATATTTAATAAAAAAATTGAATTATTAGAAATAAATGGAATATTATGTAGTACATAATGTTGGAACGCTCTGTACTATAATCTATATTGTGCTTCGAGATCAATATCGCAGGAAGACAAACTTTAACAACTGCAATTGCGACTGCATGTCTTGATCAATTATAAAAGAATATAGTTTAAACATTTATAGAAGGAACAAAGTTTTTCGTTAACATATAAAATAAAAAAAATATATTATAAAACTCGTCGAGTCCTTTTTAAAAAACACTTAATGACGTGGCAAGAAATTAATAAAAAAGGGTATATAGATTTCATGTACCTACGTGTTTGACAAAGAAAGGGGAATCCAACCCAAAAAGAAAACCAAGAATATCATTTTAAAATCACATACATGCAACACATTAATTTTAATAAGCCCCATGCATGGGAAGAACAGGGTGTGTTAGATGAAACTTTTCGTTTAAAAAATTTGCCGTTTTTTAAGAAATTAATAAAGTCCTTAAAAAACGTTTAAACGAATGTTATACACTCTGTATCTATAAAACATAAATACGTATAAAACACAACGATAAGCCAAAAATATTTAAATAATTTATTCAATATCAAATATTGATTAGTTTATGTAATACTTATAAATTTTAAAATATGATCAAAAATTGCACAACCAACCACATAACAATATAACATTGAAACGTCCAAATAAAATAGTTACTAAAAAACACTAAATTTCCAGTAATCATGTTAATAGTGAAGCGCAAGCATGCCTTCACATGTTAAAAATTGATTTCTATCCAAACTCCAAATTTTGCATAAACAGCTAGCCAAAATTTCCTTCCCATATTAATTTTTTGATTTGGGTCAGATAATTTTAGGCATGAAAAATGTGAAATTTACTTTATTTTTACAGCACTCTTGAGGTGAGAACATTCTCTCCCCCAAACAAAAAATTAATGGGATTAGAGACATTCAACTTGTGCTGTTTGTAGAATTAACCGAGAGTAGCTCTGAAGGGCCAAATTTTGTTACTTCAACACAGGTTACTCTGCATAATAGAATGTGGTTGTAGTTCAATTTTCTGTAGAAATGAGTTTAGGATATGTGTGTCGGCAAGCTTAGCCACCATTTTGTTATAACTATTTACAACCTGGCGTCTTTTTGGGTCAGTAACATATTCTACTATCGAATGGCACTTCTAACAGTTACAACGCATATGTCTACCATGCGACTCAAGTAGGCTCTCAAAAATGAAATAGGTATTGGAAATTATGTCATGCAAAATTTCTAGATATATAAACATTTCCATTTCTCTTTTTTTTTCGAAAATGGCAAAAATAGTGTTTCTAGTCTTAAACCACCAAAAATATTAATGTCCTAATTTACATATTAGAGCGATACTGGGATTAAGGAGATTTGTAGGGCAAATTTTGGGTAGAGGATGTTAATTGTAGCGGTGCAGTAGCAGATGTGAGAGGTATCACAGAATTGAGGCACTCGCTTGGTCCGGGTGTAGCTTAGAGCATTGCCCAGTTTATCAATATTTTTTTTCTTCTTTTTTAGTTAAAATTTACAATTTTGTTTGACTAGATACATATTTAGTACGCGTATTCAAAACAACAACGAATCGCTGTTAAACGAGGTAAATTTAACCCTTCGCTTTCGACGGATGAAAACTTATAGACAATAAATTAGGAACACGTCTATTGAATTTTATGTTTACTGTCATCTTGAATACGATTAATGATGAAATAATTTACCGAAAACAATTTTTAATTGATACATACTAATTAAAACTTCGACGTGAATCACGAAAGGTATATACGAAAAAAAATCTATTAAATACATACAATAACACAAAACAATTCAATTTAAAATTGAAATAATTAAAAATTAGTAATTAATATTATAGGAATTTAACCGTGAAATCCCTATTAAAGCTAATTGCAATTATTGAATAAAGAAGAAAAAAAAACAGTCAAAAATTCATAAAAATTACAATTAGCGTTTTGGTTAATCTGGGTGAATCCCATAAAAATATTACACGAATCAACAAAACCGAAACGACAACCATCTAAGCTAAACGTAAATCGTGGAAAATTAATTCGTTTTCAGTTTCTTGTACGGTTGCAACACGACGTTATTGTTATTATTAGCCGGAGCGGCCGCCACGGCGATGGTCGCCTGCGACGTGTTATTCGTCATGGGCGGCGCGGACACGGTCACCGGGTATTGCGCGCTCAAAAGGCTGTTCGCGTACAGCGAATTAGCGGCGGCGGTGCCGGCCGCCGTCGCGTACGGCTGTCTCATAATCGAATACGGATTGAATTGCATCTGAGGCGGACGGCTCATGTTAAGCAAATTCGCCTGATAGGGATTGGCCAAGCCGAGATTGATCGCCGTGGCGTTGAACTGAAAGGGCATCGCCGCAGCCGCCTGGTAACGCGGATAAGAAGCGGCAGCGGCTGCGGCGGCGGCGGCGGCCGACTGCTGCGGTACGGCCGCCAGCGTTTGTTTGTTCAAAGAAACGCCCGTGTAGTTTAACGGATTCAAATGCGTGAAATGGGAAGCGGCTAAACTCTGATTTACAGCGGCTAGTTTAATTGCTTTGGCGTAGTTGTGCTGGGCAACCTCTTTAGCAATGGCGGCGGGGTCGGGGATTTGGGATTGCTGGGGCAATGTGACGGGCATTGCAGCCGTCGTCGTTACTAAATTCACAGTCTCAGCTTCTTTTTTGTTATTTGATTGCTGTTGTGTTTGTTGTATCTGTTGTTGCGATTGAGATAGTGGTTGTGATTGTGACTGTTGTTGTTGTTGTTGAAGCGTTATCTGAGAAGTCTGAGACATTGAGGAAGTGGCGATGGATTGGGAGGCCTCAGGAACTGTGGGCGAAGCGCAAGAAGAGGTTGGTGGAGGAGCGGGGGATGTGGAATACTCACATGACACGGGTACGAAGGGCTGTTGCAACTGCATCAGTTGTTGGTACGTAGTTGCGTTCGGTTGATACACCGGCACGCCGGATTTGTCTGCCGCTGGTCGTTTGTACGGTACCATTCCTGCGGGAAAGGCCTGCTAACACAAATAACACCATTATAGTACGTTAAAAATTTAACTGTAGTAATTATTATAACATTGTAGTGATTATTTGATACCTCTTCAGAATAGCCCAAAGACATAATAGCTCAAAGGCATAATAGCCTAAAGACAAACTTGTCAAAAGACAAAATCGCCCAGACAAAATCGCCCAAAGACAAAATCGCCTAAGATAAATCCGCCCAAAGACAAAACTGTCCAATTCAAAATAGCCCAAAGACAAAATCACCCAATACAAAATATCCCAAAGGCTAAATCGCCCAAGATAGAACAGCCCCGACAAATTTTAACTTTGGACTATTTTGTCGGTTCATGCATTTTTTTATTCAAGTCAGTACATCGCTCATATAAAAAATCAGTAATTTTTCGAAAAAAATATCAAGCATCTTATAACGCTTATAACTATCTATTTTTTGGAATAACATTATAGTATGTACTTACAAAATTTTCATAGTAAAACGATCCAACAGATTTCATGTCCATCTGAAATAAAAAACGAAATCGTCGGTTAGATGATGGATATCGAATTCGCGGTAAATGAACTTTTGCATTTTACCCACAAAACGTGTCGCTAAATCGTGCGGGGAAAATGCAGAAGAACGGAATTATTTGTCGCAAAACGTTATTTTTAGACACAAAAAATAAGTCGCTGTAATTGAGTTGCTAGGATGTTGCGAGATTAAAAAAGAAATATGTCTGGCAGCACGCAAATTTAATCAATTTCCAAAGCGATTCTCGACATGCATCCGCTGTGTGAATCAAAATAAAAGCGCGAAGCTCAGAGTATGCGAAGCATATAAGTACACTGGATTAATTCTTACTTATTTCGTATATCTAACTGAATAAATAATTATTTATTTTTCATAAAATTAAGATTTTTTTTAAATAAGGTATTTTGAATGATTTGCAATGTTTACCTACCATAGTTTTGTAATCGATAGGTATTGTACGAAATTCTAATATGCATTTACTCAATATCGAAATTTTGCAAAGGCTCTATTGTAACCAGAGGTTTTATTTTTACATTTTGTAGTAGAAAAATATTTTATTAAAAATCCGGTACAGTATGTAAGCAATGTAAACACAGCCCTCACAACATGCTAACAACTGGAAAACAGGTAGCAGTTCGCTCTATAAAACACGCAGCATTTTTATTAAAAAACTTCCATGAAAAGTTCATTGTGCACCGGCGATTATTGCCCAACTTTCATATGAATTTCGGAGGCTTCCTCAAAATTCGGCACGTCGTGAAACAGACAAAAGAGTAAAAAGATACGGTGATGTCGTAAAATATGCGCGTATCTCTGTTATTTTTCATCGACAAAGGAGTAGGAAAATTTAAATTAAAGCTGATTAAAAACATTGGGGATAATTTTGTTGAATATTAATATTTTGATCTGATTAAATACTTCGATTAATTTTATGTTATTACTTATACAAATAATTTAATCATATTGCAGCGAACGTTGACGTTCGGTTTATTACATTGTTTATACAAATTTTGGAAACCAAAATTAAATTACCGACCTAATTTTATAAACATATTCGCTGTGAGAATTCTAATTGTTGAATTCGAAATAATTAAACACATGATTTTAATTCGATGTTAAAACGGTTTTGTTGTTAAACCGATTCGATTCGATTTACCATTTACCTAAATCGTTAGGTTTTATATTAAATTATATACACTATTTAAATAATAATCGATGATTCGATTGTGTTAAAGTTTAAAAAAATATCGTGTGCAGTTCTAGAGCGATTAAGCAACGATCACAAAATACGACAAAAGCTGATACCTCAGTTTGGTGAAAAGCCTATTGCCAATAAAGCTATAATGAAAATTTAGTTTATAACAAATGTGACCGTTCCATCTGTAAAGTAGAAAGCCATATTTACAAAAGAATATCCAAAATATCTGATCTAACCCAACGAAATCGAATGTGGAGGTTTGTTCGAAACAATCCAATTTTTTTCGATAAACCCCAATCGTCAAATAGAATATTTACATTTTTTTACGCGAGGTTAGACTCATACATTTCAGATGTTAAAATCTTTTTAGGAAATTTTTGAATAAAGTTGCTACGGGGGAATAATAAAAGCAATGCAAAAAAGAACAGAAGCAATGTTTCTCTTCTGGATAATCCCTGAAACTCCTTCGACTTCCAGGCACATTTTTTTTCTGTAAAAATAATGTAGTTAAAAGAAGATGCAAACCACTACCCGATGTGTAAATGTGTGTTAAAAACAAGGTGATAACGTATCGGTGTAAAAAAAACTATACAATATCCTATTGTGCTCACAAAACTTTTACGATAAAACAGACTTTCGCCTTCTTAACGTCTACACCATCATTACAGTATTACATTATCCATCGTTTACAAACTAAACTCCGAAAGATGGTACTTCAAACTGGAGAAACTTTCGTTCGCAAATTTAGTGAATAAACTATTCGACTGCAGGAATAATTCAGTCTGAAAATGAATTGAACGTTTCTAATTAACGAAACGTCAAGTGCAGTCTACAGTCGCATCCAGTTTTGAGGTACTCGAATAATTTGGGTTTGTCTAATTGTTTCACAAGAACTTACGATTCGCCCAAAAATAATTAACGTAAAAATTAACGACAATACAACGAGAGCCGTACTCAAACTTTTAATTTTTTTGTAGAGTAGTTTCCAAGGAGTAGTAAAATAATGGTTCATTATACCCTCAAAGGGTTTGCCAATAATACTCTAGATAGATGAATGAATTCGGGTGAAAAAGTTCAGTGTACACAATAGGATCGAATAAAATTTATAGTGTCATGCAAAGCAAGCGGAATGGTACCAGTAATAGATCTGTGTCGGCGGTGCTAGGCTCGCGGGGTCTCTTCTTGCCTATCTCGAGAACAGCGGCCGGCGTGGGAGCCTGGGGGGCCAGCAATGGCGAAATGGCAGCGGGCTATTAGTAGAGCAGCGAATTTTTCAAGACCAAGCACATCCGCACCAATTTGGGAATAAATAAAACAAAACCAGCACTAAATTATTTTCTGTTTCGGGGCATATTATCACTTAATGATTATTAGAAATACTCAAAGAAATAACAAGTTTATTCGAATCCAATTTAACCAAATGTTCCAATAACCTTTCATTAAACTACTAGTTAGAAATTATAAAAATCTGTATTTAATTCTTATGTGTGATTATTAGAAATTTAGGTCAAATTTGGGGGCTTTTTGATAATGTTCGAAAAATATCAACACAAATTCAAAATGCAATTAAATCAATTTTTTGAAAGATACCCCAAAAACCAATCAAAAAATTAGCTCCAACTCAGCAACTCTCTTCAGCTCGACATATCGGCTGTAAAAATGAAATAGTTTCTTCGATAGAAGAAACGAATTATGATTACATCCTACGAAAAAACACCAACATGCATTTTGTTCACAACAAAAAAAATAAAACACCAAAAGCCATCAGGTATTCCGTATAAAATAAATTATTGAAGAAGTCAAATCAATTACAGCCGGAAACTTTTTTAACTGTAGTAATCTGGGTAACTGCACCTGAAATAACTACATCAATCTTCCTTAACGCAATGAAATGCGGAAAACTGTGCTAACAAGCCCAAAAGGAATCAAAGGTTGCCAACTGATAACGCGCAATAAAAATCTTCCACAATTAAACTTTTGAAAAAAGAAATGTTATCTGTGGCAACTAATGATATTCAGTTATCAATCATCAGTGTTACAAGTGTGTTAAGTGTAAGAAAAAATCTGGTGCGCAGGGTGAGATTGTCTACAAAAAACTAGTAGTGATTAACAAATAATTTTAAAACTGCTATTCATTGTAAAAACCAGAAATACGAGTATATTAAACAAAAGCAAGTATGGAAAATCAGAAATAATCAAAATTTATCCAACAGTGAAGGTTATATTCAAAACAAATCTAACTGACATCCTACATCAACGAATTTAAGACCTCGACTTGACTCGGATTGACTCACTCGAAATTAGGGCTAATCGTCCAACAGAAAAAAATATTTACCCGAATTGGGATAACCGGAGGTAAAAGGACAGGCTCAATTTAATCATTTGGAACTTTTGATTTAAAACAAACAATTTAGAAACTTTCGGATCTCAATTTGTTTATCGTTGTTTTTGAAAAAAAAATCAACCGAACGGCACTCAAATTCGCTACGACGCTCCGTGTTTTTTTCCCTCGCACCGAATTTACAATTACTGTAATTCCTTTATTGTCGTCTTCGTTTCAATGTTATAGAAGTCGACTTCGTTGCCTGAGCTACTAATTTCATTATTTACACAGATCGATTAGCTCGGTACGGTTTGGAAAGGCGAGATCGGCTTGAGGAGGCTTTGAAGTGCTTCGGCGGTAAATAGTGGAATAATCCCGTAATTAACAAGGGAAAATTATAAATCTAATTTTCGACACATCGATACAGGTGTGTACGTGTGTATGCAACGAACGGCGCTTTAGGGATTAAATTATTATATTTCGAATACTAATGCTGTTTGTGAACGAGAATAAAGAGCTTGTACACGTGTATAAATTAAATTAAACATTGTATTCGAAGGATAATCACTCTATAATATGACTTAATTTATATTCAAACCGTTGGTTTATAAAGTAGAATTGAAATGTTGTATGTGTGTGTTGTTATGTGTGTGTCTATATATTTGTAAGATCTAAAATCTATTTGTATGTATAATGCTAATTATAATACAAAAATTACAAACTATAAATAATTCGCAAATTCGTGTTATATTATAAAGGGAAATTAATCTAAAACTTGTTAGAGGGGTAAGTAGGTAAAGAGCGAGGGCTTGTTGGCAGATCGCAGCTATACATGCTGCAGGGTGATAACGTCACAACTACTCGAATTTTGTTACCATTAGGGTGAACTGTTCACTAAACGAAGCAATATCTCGCTAAATTCATAACTATTGTTACTCGGCATTTATAATAAACGAAACGAGAATTTAGAGAGACTTGTGCCCGTTAAACAACTCGATTTTATAGGAAAGAGTTTAACTACTAGAGGGACACCAGCACCAGGTAGCAAAGAATATAGCCTGCTGCATTCATTGCATTAGGAATAAGAGCCAAAAACACACTAACAGAATAGAAAACTAATATTGTCCGTAGCTTCACGAAATTAAAAAAAATAACCGTGAAACAACGACGCGCAATATCTAACTGGACAAAATAAAAAAATCCCAATAATTTGTCCCAAACTGGTGTACATCAAAATTTTATGATCGATTTATTAGCAAAATAATGCTTAACCACTGAGCTGAGGACAAATTTTAGAAAACTATTAGTTACACAAAACCAATACAACACAAATAGGCGTTTAGCTTGGCAAATAAAAACAAAACCCGTAAATTTCCATCGACTGTACTAAGCAGAACAACATTTTTCCTACACCAATTAGAAGTAAAATGATACCGGCACCAACTGCTCTTATGCAAGGCGAAATTTTCTTAAGACCTTTTAGAGGGCAATCCTTATTAGTACAGTCAATATTCAGAGAAATTTTCTCGACGTAGTACCAATTTTTCGGATATGATAAACTACGTTAGGAAGACAATAATAGAATAAACACTCAATCGGAAAAAATAAAATAAAAAAAATAGCTGGCGTGCGCACTAAGATTGCGTAGCATACCGCGCTAGCCCGCGACTGTGCGGCCTTGATTTGGGCTTGGAGGTGCAGAGGGGGATGGAAATAGCGGCAGGGGTCGCGGTTGCAGCGGCCCTTGACTGCGTCCATGCAGACAGTGACAGTACCGTCCTCGTTGGCAGTCACAGAGTCGGCGGGATGCGCAAAGCGACATTCCGACTCGGCGCGCTTACACGCTCCGCGCTGGAACTCACGGCACACCTACAGCAGATTACCCGGGCATAAAATCAGCGCAAGCTGCCGCTAAGGTTATTTCGGATATAGGGGGTTCTTGTTTTTTTTTTCAGGTGAAAAAAAATATCGAACCGCAAACGCACGAGTCAACGAAGCGCACCTCCTGGTTTTAGCGCAGTTGCAGTATTCCACAGATGCGCAGCTGCAATATCTTACATATGCGCACCTGCAATATCTAACAGACACACAGCTGCAATATCTCGCAGATGCGCAGCTGCTGTATATCACAGATACGAAGCTGCAATATCTTACAGATGGCCAGCGCAGCCTAGTAAGCCACTACCAACTGAGCTAGTAATGCGCCGACAGGCTGCGTTTATCGCAACTATGGCAGTACTAGAGCGCAGGAGATAGTTATGGCACTAATAGTACCTACTCATTAAACAAGGATTTATCAAATTGACTAAGCGCGCGCTTCGTATCATCAATAGTTTGAGAAAAATTGCTAACCATTGCCATTGCTAAAATCGAACAAGTATTTGCATCAAACAAGATGTGAACTCGACTCTTATCTGTAGAACTAACGATATCAATTTGAATTTTTGTAGGTCAATCTCTTATCATAAATCATAAAAAAACGTCCGGAGAGAAAAGTTGATCCTCCTTTCAAAAAAAAATCCCGTCAAGAAATATTCCTTCATAAATAATTCAACGAACTCTTCAGAAAAAATATATTCCTAGCTTAGGCAATGGTCAGCGTTGTAGTATATGCGGCGTGTAAAAAAAACTTTAGGGTACATAGCCTATATTACGCTATTGAATGATCATTATTTTGTTTTTAGTTACCGAGTTTTGTTCCCTTGGCCATATCCCGCGAGTTCAACATCGCTCACAAACTCAAATTTGTATCGAATTTTAATAATCCAAAATAATCCGGGATTATTCTCGTAAAGCTGAAAGTTGTTAATTTTAATCCTCTACGATCCGATCGAGATTATGTAATCAAATATCTGTTAATTTCCATGAGGAAAAGCCGGATTTTATACAAAATTTAACAAAACTAGGATCTTATGCTCAACACAAAAGTTGCAAACAAATGTTCATATTACAATACGCCGGTTCATTAAATTCCTATTTCAACTAAAATATCACCAAGTTGCGGGAGATAGAATTTTTAACTAGTAACGTTAATTTTGCAGTCGTGGAAAAGCGGTAAATATAGGAATAAAAAAACGACAGCAAAATGATCAATGGCCAAGTTAGGGTGCGTACTACAGCAATGGAGACAAGCACCAAAAGAACGAAATAGTAATCGAACTAAAAAAAACCGAATGATCATCCAACTAATCAATAACTTTCTATCGAAAAATAAGCGAGACACAAGATTACTTGCGACTGTAAAAAAACAAGAGACAAAAGGGACTAAATCTACAACAGTACTTAGATCGGTTTAGACGTAACAAGTGTTGAGAACATGCCGATTGAAATTTAAATTAAATCCGACGCCGCGACATAATTTCCCATTAATTCATCAAATACTCATCATTAATTAATTTAATTTTTCTGTAGCTTAATCGATCAAGTCGACTACACTTGAATTTGCTTGATCTATGTGAGAAAATAATAAAATCTAATAAGGGAGTTGATTGAAGGAAACTCTTTAATCTTTCAATTTAACTGATGTAATTCAGCGGATGGAAGCAAATAAAACTTTGAGAGTTTATTACAAACGATTCGCGACGATTAATTTACTAAATTATCATCGTTCATTAATCGTTAATTTGAAACGGCATTATCGCAAACACTCATAAAAACCGATCTTAACAAATACGTAATACGAGGAGCACACCGTGCAGTCAAAGATCGATAGAAAGTTACACAAGTGCCCAAAGAAGGTATAATATAATAAAAAACAAAACTAACAGAATTTTGAACTGTATATACAGCTATACTAAAAGGCAACTCCAAATTATTTAAAACATATAACTCTAATCGCTTAATTTCAATTTCCTATGAATATGTTTAAATTATTTCAAGTCACCTCTGCCTTGTGTAAAGGTATTCGGGAACGAAATAAAAACATTATGTACACATGGGAAGAGAACTACATCTATTTTTTTACTAGGTGAACTCGAAAAGTGTAATGGGTGTTAGTGTTTATGTGTTATTTACCTCAGAACTACCTAGTTCCAAGCTATATTAAACCCAATAAACCTGCGAAAATAAAAATAAATAAAAGAAAAAAAAAAGTAACAAAAAAATAATAGTGGAAATGCTAAAAAAATGTATTAAAACCCAAAAATGATTAACATGTTAGTATACTAATTTGTAGTACCGATATTAGAGAATAAGTATGTATTTTTTAAATTATTAGTAATTAATACGATAGATACATACGAAATAACTTAAAAAAATAATAATAAAAATAAAGCGAATGAAATAAAAGAAAAATAAATAAATAAATTATTAATCGCATTTTCCGATACAGTTCCCATTGTTGATGTAGTTGTTAGAGATTTGTGTCACTTTAGGCAATTTAAAGGAATTGCCTAAAACCACACGCATAACTCTTTAAGAAACTCCCTGTCAAATTCAAAATACGCAATAATTTCACAATATATCGATAAAATACGCTAAGGGTAAGGGGATCATAAACGGATTGATTACCTCTAATCTGTCGGAGCGAGGCATCTTCTGTTGCGCTACCACGGTTTGCGGTACGACACCCAAAGGGGAACCGACTCCCGGATCCGGACCCATTATCGTAGGCATTATGGGCCCAGGAGCGAAGTACGGACTGTACGTACTCCCTACTTGGGGCATACCTGTGAGGTAAGGATTAGCAGCCTAAAAAACAAAACAAACCAATTATTACAAAGATGATATTCGAAATGCGTGGGGTAAAATTAGCCCACAGTAGCACTCATTTCATTTACCCGACGCATTACATAAGTGCAATTTATATTTCGTTCTATTTTTAACGTATTAAAAACTAACAAATGAACCAACATAAGCCGAAAATAGAACGAAAGAATTCGATAAAATCGAACGCTTAAAAATGACGCTCTTAAAACCAAAAAGGGCGATTGCTCGAAAGGGAAAATCAAAAATGTAACGGCAATTAAAATTAAACTGTATACAACCCCTTAAGTGTTTATTACATCACCTTAAAGCTAAGAATGCGATAAAATTGCAAGCATGCGAATCGCTAAAGTTCGGAAAACTACCGCTACAACTTTGTTCGAAACAGTAATTAAGTTTTAGTAGTAAAAAGTGTTATTTAGTACTCGTTTAATGAAATGTGTTGAAACGATCTGCCTTATAACAGTCGATTAAGTTTATCAGTTTTTACGTTGAAATCCATTTAAAAATTCTTACACTGTCTAATGAAACATTTGTTAACAAAGTAAGCCTTAAAAATAAAACGGAAGCAAATTCTTAGTTGTATCTAATGAAACAAAAAAATTACAAAGCGCAACAATTAACAAAGCAAATCTAGGTCTTTAGTGTAAGTATCCCAAATTATAAAAAAATACCAGAAATTTATTGGAATGGAATTTAGAGAGTATTAAGTATTGTCGTGTAAAAGAAAAAGCAGCGAAAACAAATTCGAAAACACTAAAATTATACTTACTTGCTTTAGCTTATTTACTAAATTCAAAGGAATAAATTAAATTCTGCAAACATGATGAATTATTAAAATATGAGAATAACTTGGAATATGGAAAATTGACGGAAAATTCGAAACGACAAACTGGAAACAATCCGGAATATTCTGAATTCGCATTAAACGTCTATTAAATTTCGAATTGAACGAGAAGATTTAGACAATGAGGGATGCGAATCACGTTTAGCCTAAATAGAGCAATTTTTAGTCGCAGCGGAACCTGCACAATTAACACTAGTATTATTGTTTCAACAAACCATCATTTAAACGAGCACCAAACCAAGGATTCATTTTAATTTATTAGAGGAGAATTAAGCAATTAAAGCGAGGATTCGAGGGTTATTTTTACCATCAGTGCATACTGCTCTTCAATTGTCATAGACAGTTGGGGGAAGAAGGTCAAGGGGAGGCAGTCTAGTGGCGCATCCACCTCAAATAACAAAAACCAAATAAAATTAGTACCAACACCAAAAAATAAACATTTTTTTCTTTCAAAACGATAATTGAAAAAGCGGCCATAACCGCTCATGCAGCTTACGGCTAATAACAAAATAAAAGATTAAATTAAAACAACAAACTCCTGTGATCGTGCTGTCGTGCATGTTACGGAAAAATTGAGGAAATTACTTTTTTCCGTACAACAAAGGATCGTTTTTAGTTGCTGACTTTAATGATTTTATATTTTCGAAAGTGATTCGTTCAACCTTGAATACCTTTTAAACAAGAGCACGTTATTTCGTGACCGCTTGTTCGAAAGTCTTTTAAGATATGATGGGCTCAATCAACACAACACCGTATCTAAAAATAACGGCAAAATCCATTAAATCATACTGATATTATCTCTTTTTTAAAACATCCCGTCCTTTTGTATGTTTTGATTGAAAATTTTCTCATGGAATTCTTTGCCTCAATTTTTCCTCTGTTATTAATAATAATAGGTAATGAAAAACGATAACAAAATACCAAGCATTATAGTAAAACCTTAAAGTTACTCACAACTGCTTGAACTTGTCCAGGAACTAAAGGTTGACCAGGCGTTAGACCCATTTGTTGCATAAGAGCATTCTTAAGAGCTAAGTGGTTTCTGCCGTTGATTAACAATTGATCCTTGAGATGTTGTGGAGGATGGAAATATTTGCACGGTGGTTTCTCCCTATTACATCGACCCTGTAACAAAAAAATAATTTTTACATCAAATCATCGTCGCCCGAAAAATATAATTGCGATATCGCCGCAAATTTTATTAACCTAAGAATTGAAAAAAAAAACCAATAATAAAAACGGAAATGAAATGGAATATAATAAAAACACGAACGAGAATCGTTTCCTTCTGCCTTTATCTCATCCATACAAACATTTCCAAGATATAACGCAAGTAATGTGATCGATTTTCAATTTTCCCTCGCTCATTAGTACCGGGCACTAGGGTGGCATCCGACCAGGGCCGTATCAGCATAATCACAATCTCCAGAAAATATCCACCATAAAAATTCAATATCTATTTAACATCATCAAAATGTAATTTTTCTTATAGAATTCAATGAATGATAGAATCTTGTTTGTACTGGTGTAAGTTAATTTATAAATATCATCAAAGCAATGACAAAAAAAAGGTACATCATTAAAAGCCAATTCTTTCTAGACGAATTAAATTAGGCGCGTCCGGCGGAGCCAGTCGGGCTCTGAGGATAACAAAAATTAGATTTTCCCTTATAAAAGCCGGAAAACTTGGCGAATCCAACGGGCGTCTGTGGTCAATCTGCGTGAATAAAATTAAATGGCCGGAGCGTCGAAATGGAATTAGGGAAGTGCGTTACGCAATAAAGCGTACGAAAATGACCGCAAAAGAGGAAAAGGTCGGTTATGGGAGGGTCAAGATGGCCGCCAGGTCGGCCAGGAATGCCATGCAGGTGGGCCGGTGGGGTTGCATACACGCAGATTATCAACATTCCATGCTGGAAACGTTCCGTACGTTATGGTGATGTCCGGCATTGTCATAGCGATTCAACGGCACGAACGTGCCCGGACAATTTTTCGGGACGATCCGCATTTTCGCCGTTATTGCGATACTTTGTGGTAGATTAAAAATTTCGCATCGCAATAAATCGTAATGTTTGTTCGAATAGTAGAAAATTCTGGATTAATTTTAGACTCTCGTAACGTCAAAAAATAAAATACGTACACCCGCAATCCGCTTTGGCACTACGCCTGAGACCTCGTAGGCCTGTTGTCGACAATGATGCTTCCTGCCTGGAATTAACTGCTGCCAAAATGGATGTACGAATTGCAGTTCTATATGGGGCGATTAGAACCGAGCAGTTAAGATTGCCATCGGTCGATATTCCACTTGGAATAACTCGTTCGAGTTTTCATTACAAATACTTGAGCGAAATTTCCTGCTCGAAATGGTTTTTAAAACTGCGTGTATATCGACAATATCGACGAAAAAATAAAACGGTAAATATTCTCTTCTAGTCTTTTAAACTACTAATAAAGTTTAAAGTTATATTGAAGATTATAAATAGAGAGAAATAGAAATAAAAATAAAAAATAGAAGAGAAATAGAATAAAAAATTCCTGTTTTTTATTTAGAGGAAATGAAGTAGTACCTACTAAACTACTCAAAATTTTAGAGTAAAATTTCGAAATGCACAATACAAGTGAGTAAGTTTCCAATCCAACATACTTCGAAGAAAAACGACCAAAATATTCGAGTGACGAGCTTCTATTATGCATTAAGCGACATCAACTTCTTTCGAAAATTCTTATTTGCTCATCTTTCATGGGCTCAATTTTGAAACTTTCTGACACAAACTGTCGATACTTCCGTTTATTCGTTCGTAAACACTTAAGAAGTTGTAACCTAATTTGATGAAAGGGTAAAAATCGAGTTCGGGGACGTTTTAAACTTAAAATTCCGGGCGAAATTTCAATACATTAAATTTGCTATAGCATGAAATAACAAAATTACAAGGTAGCGAGTTTATCGATTTTTATAAAAACGAACGCGTAGGTAGTACGACATCAAACGTGTGTAGGTTCACTTTATATGAATCGATCTATTTCACTTATACATAGATTGTATTTTTGGAAAAAAACATTTATCTTGGATATAATCCACGTGGCTTTCGATATTACAGGGAAAAGAAAACCCCGGCAGAGTCCTTTATTATTATATGGGATCGCGTTTCTGTCGCTCAAGTTAATTTTCGGTAGGGTCGGAAAACATCGAAAATGATGTCATCAAAATGTCATACGTGCATTAGGTTATATCTGACGACGGTTTTGGGTTATAAAATGTGTCATGATATTTAATAAATTCCCGGCGGATCAATCGAGGATTTCGCCCTTCGTTCTCATCGAGCCGGGCGCTTTTCGTTCATTATATATGGGCCTCCTGGCGCCAATTAAACTTTAACTAATTTTATCTGGCCGTGGTGCAAATTGCATTGCAGGTTGTTTTGCGCAAAAACGGTCAAAAACGACCGTTTCCGTAGCAAATGCGGTGCTCTCTATGAGAATTAATTTGTAGAATGTGGTCTGGTTAGATTTGACTTGTAGATCGTAAAAAACTGCTTTTTTGCTTTCGTTGCGCGTCTATATTAGCCCATTTTTGCGAATGACCATTCCGTTACGAAGCCGCGCCGACTAAATAATCGTTAATTTAAACATTTTATGAAGTTTATTCCGTCTCTTTATTATTGTTTCACTTTACAAAATTACATTTACACCATACCTATGTATGAATACTACCTATACAACTTTTATGTATTTTGTAGGTTTACAACAATCCCATAACCTTTAATCATAAAAAAATATAACCAAAATATTAGAACTAAATTCAATTATTCTATTATAATAAAAACTTCAGGTAGGTACTTATCTACATAAAATTTAACTATCGGATTGAAGCTGAAAATATAATAATTATTATGCTAATATTAATCCAAAATTGGTTAACTTTTTTTGGTCTAGTTTCGAAAAATTACGTTGGCTTTTTCAAGAAAACGAATTTCCTAATTTTTTTATTTCAAATTCCCTATTAGATATAATTAATCTCATTTTTAATCCTCCTCGGCTATAAAACTAAGCTCTCTTGGCCGTTTTGGATCGCGAAAGATATTCTTGAAGGATATTATTAAATCCGAAAGCGGGAAGTAGCGGTTAACTTCTTAATTTCTTTCGCTTCAGCGTTCGACTTGATAAGTCGGCCGGCTTTAGCGATCGAAAACAAAAATATTAGCGTCCTCAAATTGCCGCGAAAACTTTCTTTTGTACCTCGTCGACCCAAATTAAACAATTTTCTACCAAACTTTTTTCCACTTAAATTTTTTATTAGATATAAATTGTAGCAGGCTGATAATGAGATAATGCTCATTAATCTTTTAGGTTCTTGTATAATGTGTGTAATGTAATATTCAATTTATGAAAACGCTTCGTTACTTTATACTATATTTCTCTGTATGTTTAACTAACACTACCTAATCTTAGTTATTAATTTTTAGTGCTGGTATGCTTGAAATTTATCTTACGGGTTGCAACAGTATAATCCCAAAATAATTACCCTTTCAATTCCCCATCGGACTAGAAATGATTTAATCGTGTTTCAGTCAAGTTTCTGTCCTACCAAATCGATACTAACGTGGGAATAATTTAGTTCGGAGCAGTATTCCGCATTCGCCATATGCCAAAGTGTAAATATACTACATCCAAAATCGATGCAATATAATCGAGTCGACAGTAGGATAACTTTCCTTGAATGGCGCCAAACCCCATCAACCCTGCTACGTCGAGTTTGTATCGAAGGCTTTAAAAAGTATCTAAAATCTGATACTGACATACTGCAATTTCGTAGGCTTGATTGATTGATTGATTAGCTATTAAGAAAAGTGTATTAAACGACTTACTTATAAACACGCAGGTGGGTGTTTGCCAAATTAATCAATAAGGAATAAGTAACTTAAAAATGGGATTTAAGGTTTATTAGTCTGGAGTATATTCGTATTTTTAAGTTGATATATTTCTAAGGTTGTCTTGCATAATGAAGTTTGATTAATGTGTATATTTTATTTGGCAAAAATGTTAACGAGTGTTCTATTTTCAAGTAGCGAAATAATAATAGCGGAAACTCGTGCGAACTTTTTCGAGAAGATTGGTTGGTGTTCGAAGCGCCACTGCATTTAACAATGTACGGATAACAACGATTACCTTTTGAGTCGGAGTTTGGCCATGCCGGAAATTATGAACAGTTTCAGACAATACACCGGGTCGAGGTAGATGAAGTTCACAGCCAATCACAACTCCTCTCCTAACTTTATCTATCGACTTCAATAACAACGTCACTGATTGTTGTTTAATACTTCATTAAAAGCCAACTTGATTAATGGAATTAAGTTACGTTTGTTTAGGTACTGAATGAACCTTTGTTATGCATCAATGCTCATTCGCATTCGACATTGTGATCCTTTGTGCCGTTTTATGGGTTATTGTGGCGACGAAAACTCGTATAAAACGGTAAATAAATGATGTTTACGTTCTGCATGTAGTAATAAATTCAATACATCGGTTCTGCGAGAAAAATATTAGATGCATTCATGTAATGTGTAACATTTTTATTATATACAGTTCACAAATGTTATACTTTCGAAACAATACTGCCCAATTTAATAATTTTATACGCCTCTTAAGTTCATTTCAACTATTAATTTATTTAATTCCATCGCTTTTAAAGTTTTTAGATAAGTAATTCTTCCGGTATTGTTGACACACAGATTCATAACGTCGAATCAGGGAATCGGCAGAGCACGTTGTTTCGAAACAAAATGAGTTTATCGCATCGCAGGATCCGTCTCTTTGTCGTTCGAATTGAAAATCTTAAAATATTTCTCTCTATTCCGTCGATAAAATACGACTTTGAAATGGACGTCATACGTTTCGTATGTGTAGGTTATATACGTATAGAGTTGAGGTTTTTATCCGATATAAAGTTGGGATTGTCTCGCTTGAAAAAGCTTTTTGCCATAATATCTACCAATGGGAACATAGATCTTCGTAAATTTTATTTACAAATAGAGATCTATATGCACCAATTTGTATAAATAGCCCAATAAAATAAAATTGCAGACGTATTTTGTGCTCCAAAAGTGGAGAATAAATCTTTACAGGTGGAAGAGTAATTGTTTATAAAACATTTACTGTCCCGTTTAGTCACTTTTTTTATTGTAGTTGTAACGATTCGACGTCGCGAAGCGTAACTTTTTCGATTTTAGCTGCGTGCGATATTTGGCAGTGCGATCCATCAAGCCGGGTCTTCCAAGTGCGAGTTAAATAAGTTTTCCCGAAGTCTCGGGGTGTTTTGGGTCGTTAGGGAGGTGAGAAACAGGATTGATGTGGGCTCATACATCATATAGCGAAGCGAACGGAGAAGCGTGTTGTCGCGGAGCCGTGTGTGTCGCGCAACCGGAATAAATTCCGCCGGATTAAATTGGATTTTTCACTAGAATTTTTATTGGCTGCGATGTGTTTTCGTTGTGTCGCCCCGCATCGGATTTTCGTGCGATTAACGTCGTTCTGTTCTAATAGGTAGTGTAACAAAAAAAACCAAAACACACTCCAGTATTACGCTACATAAAAGGACCGAAATGAATATGCAAAATATTTTCTACATCGAATTACTTACGCTTCGCTAGTTTCATTTCGGTTATCGATTTAGCATATTTATTGCTGAAAGGAAAATCCCACGTTACGTTATCTCGTGTTTCTCATTTTTATCCCATCGTACGGTAAAGCAGCGCGCGGATTAGCCTTTCCATCCACTTTACACGCGTCGAACATCGAATTCACCGAATGCATCCACCCTTTCGATAACAACGAAACCAAAATGGCGCGGCGTAATGTGCTCTAACAAAACTTTCAAAAGCTATCATCGGCATCCCGTTCCTAACTTGTCCGGTCTCCTATTCTACATCATTTCTTATTTTACCGAAATTCAGCGGCGTATCCCATAAGCAAATTCACAATATACATACATATTTAAGTATCTACTATAAAGACATTTTTGTTTTAGTTTGAATTTATGTACAAAATCTTACAGGATTTAATTTGTAATATATTTATTTATACTTTTGGTATTGCTCATGCGACTTTCGGCTATTCCTGACGATCTGTAAGTGTTTGTTTGCAATTAAAAAAATCAGTGTATGTAAATTTTGCAAAATTAAGTCATCTAATTATGGATAAGTAGTTTTATTGGTGACGCCAATGGAGCGAGGATCGCGCTTTGGAAAAGTTTAGCGGCCATTGGAATTTGGTCTTTATGGGCTGGGGGGTTTTCTTTATAACCGGGAAGTTTAGCTGTCATCTTCGCGAGCTTAGGGATCCGCTATCCGCTAGGGATACCGGGAACATGTATCGGATTTATGTTGTACAGACTGACAAATGATGCTCAAGTTAACTCTGGGGAAGTTTCGGCTGAGCACACATTTAGTGTGATGATATTAAGAAAGTTTCGGAGCGGTCCCGGAGTCAGCTCGGTATAAAAGTAATGGCACTTTGCCGGAATAAGAATTCTCGAAATATTTCGAGAAGTCGATGTCGACGACCGCCGGTAATTTTCTTATAATGGAGAAAAGTATCATTTACGGAATTCCTTTCTTTTTGCTTATTAATCGCTTGTCTGGCCTCCTCGCCCGAATCTTATTTTCTTTAGATTTAATGCGGCTTTACTTTCGTTAGACAGGACACTTTCTCTCAAAACTTTTTGATGGCCCCAAGTTTAATAAAATTCTTGTAATTTTAATTAAAATCCATCTATTATTAGATATATCAAGGGCTTTGAGGTCGATTCATTCTGAAATGAACGTCTATAACGTCTACATAGACTGGAGACAAAAAAACCATTCTTATAAGGACATAATCTAATAGGTAAATAAAATAACTGTCAACAGAGAGTATTATTTTGCATTCATCGCGCGCACACAACGACTCAAATCAACGAGATTTAACGAGTTGTGTCAATCAAAGTAAGATTCGAATCGATACCCGACTGTCAATGACATACGTACTCGTACTTCCACAGCCAGAAAAATAAAATAAATACCTAACATTTCAAAGCGACTGCTAAAACAGTGAAATTTCATCATGGTTATACACGAGTATCGGACATTATGGACACAATACAATTCACGTTACATCGAACGGGTCGCGGTGAGTCGGCGACCCTTTCAATTTGTCCCGAAATAATTAACTGCATAATCCCTTTAAACGTGCTTCAATATTACTGTTTATTTTGCAATTCTATACGGCGTAGCTGGCGATGGCCGATGGGACGGCCACCGTATTAAATCCACTAATCTGAACGGAGTTCTAACACGTTCACCGCTAATTGAATTCGAAATTTAGTTATAAGTAGTTGATAAAAGCTAATAAGACGATTGAAAGTAGGTTCTTAATAATATACCTATATCGATAATAAACTGTAATTTGGTTTAAAAAGTTGTTAATATTAATTAATTGATATAATTAATTGTTGACCAAACAATATGGAATATTATACGTCCTTATTTCACATTAGATATGCAAGCATTTAACCAATTGAGTTCGTATTAACTTTTTGGAATATAAATTATAAAATGATCTTATTTCTGAAGAAAAAATTGAAGTGAAACAAAAACAAGGAAAAATAGCAAGAAAAAATAGCATTGTATAGTTAATAAATCAATGTCGATGTCATAATTCGAGAAGTTAAATCACCACTTCATCATCGGAGCAATAAAGTCGCCAATAATGCAGAAAAATAAAAGAACGACACCGTATAATGGAAATAAAACAGTTGTTCTCAAGAATTCAGATTTTTCAATTTAAAAACTAATGGATCTCCAGCGAATAAAACGATTTCGCGATGTTGACACAAAAATTTTATTATTTGAATACATCATCACTGTTTTAATTCTTGTTAGCAGTTTCGCGAAAAACTAACTATTTTTATGATAGTTAATAAACCAATTGGAGAAGAATGGTTTCGTGTTGGATATAGCTTTCTGTGATTTGTGGCGGCTTAAAAGATTTTTCCGGAAAGGTACAACACAGATATTATTCAAAAAGAATCAACGAACGTTAGAAAAAGCGGAAAGCCCCCTGAGAGATTGATATCAGCACGATGTGAATGGTTTCAGCAGATAGGTGCAGATTTTTCACACGACCAATATCCCCGTTTTTATAGGACACCAATCCACGGATCGCAGGTCGATGTATTACACAAAAAATGATGATCCTCGTCGGTGAAAGACCTAAATAAATTCCTATTCGGCCATGCCTACGAAAATTCCGGCGCGAGAATAGAGTGAAAACCAAAGGGAAAGCAATTTTCGATAAAGCCTAAGTTATTGGTATTATCACAACACATGAGAGGACACTTTGAAGTCTTTTATTTTGTCGCAGATAGAAGGTTATTACGCTTGAGCGGATTGACATTTTTCGAGTGTTTCGCCGTCCGAAACCCCCTTTTTCTTTACGGTCACTATATACAAACTGATTTTGCGATTTTAAGGAATTTTACTACCTACCTATTCAGAGCAGGAAATTTTGGAATTATTGTAATCATTGTAAAAAAAGTGTCTCCCTTAAAACCTAAAATGATAACTTTTAGGTATCTACAATGATGAGATAAATAAATTTCAAAAATTATCTAGTTCATCGTATTAATTATTTAAATAAATTTTATTATATTTAATGCAGCATTGTCTCTAAAATTTATTGATAATTTTGGGCTTTCATCGATTTGCAATTATATTCATAATTTAAGCGTATAATGGAATTTGCGGTCATTATGAAATATATATTAAATCATACTACTTCAGTTTCGCCAAAATTGACCACAAAGTAATACTTGCAACAAATTGTGTTTATTTGTGGTATGTTTTGACAATAAATTCAATATTCTACATTACATTCATTTGTTAAAGAACTATCTATTTCAATGCAGTAAATAAGTTTAAGACTATTTCGTAAGCAATGGATTTTATAATAATAAATTAATACAAAATTAAGTTCTAGTCAATAAGTAGGTAAATAATTAAAACTTGTAGGAAAAAATAAAGTGGGACTAATAAAGCGCCAACAATATTTAAATAAAACGTTATTTTTAGTACTTTGAATGGATTAAAAAATCTCGAGATTTACAACTTAATTAAGATTTTCTTTTTCAGTTCTAATTAGGTATCTGTCATCCGCGAAATTAGATAAAAAAAGTATGTTTGGTTAAAAAGTTTAGATTGCATTTTTAATTAGACACTAGTCGGATAATAACTTCCCTTGAAAATCCAGTTAATTAAATTCTCCAGTTAAATTAATTTGCTAGGAAGTAGTTAGTGATTGCGCCATTCGAGATCGGCCTTTTTGTTTCGGGCCAAAGAGGCAACAATAACATCCTGAATTTATCTACTTCTCAAACAAACATCCCATTTCGGCTTTCCCTTCGCGGCATATTTACACTTTGACAATTTAATCCTGCCTAATTCTAGTTTTGCACCTTAATAATTTAGGTTACGTACATACATACGCGGACATGTTTACCTAAAATTTCATTGTTGCTATTATTCAAATTTATTTACCGAAGTGAACTGTATACAAATCGTTTAATATGGACAATGTTTGGATAATATTCAATAATTTTATTAGAAGGGAAGAATTTTTAGGTTAATTGGACAGTATTAATATTATGAGCTTAAAAATTTTTAGAAAATTAGGATAAAAAAATTAACAATGTCATAATTTTTAAAACGCACTAAGGGTGCGATTGTCCTAGGTAACTTCTTTTCATGCAAAATGAAATTTAATTAGCTTTTTAAGATTTTATGGGAGATAAAATAACAAGGGAACTGGTTCCAATTTCTACTCCATTAAAAAATAGAGTCACCTTCAATGTACTTTTCTCATTATTATAAAGCACCGAATCGAGCGTTCTCAATTAAGCGAACTTGATTTGAAAACTCGCTCTCCTTTTCTACCTCGCTCCGCTTACATGCTGTCGTTTTCAGGATATTAGATTAAGGACTTTTCATTCATTCCTCTTTTTTTCCCTGCGGAATTTGTGTAAGAACTATATCATAGAATTCCGAAGTTTTTAATGGATTTATTCTGTTTCACCGCATCCACTGATTGTGTAACTCGGCGCGAGCGGATTTAGATATGGAAAAAAAGGAGAAAAAGGCAAATGCTCGGAAACCTTTATAATTGACTCGTTGAAAGGGCAATTTATTCTGAAACGGGTTTTATCAAACGCACAAGAAACTCTCAAATTGGATTAAATGGGTGACAATCTTGGTGAAATATTAATCAAATAAATTTGATAAAATAAAGTTTCTAAATAAGGATTCAATCGTATATTTCAATCAAGCAAATTAATAACCCTATTCGATCGTAATTTTTCGTGTAAAAAAAACCGTAAAAAAAAGAATTTATACCAACGATAACGACACGGGCTTTTCACAAACTTTCCGTGCAGAAAACGTAGTTAGCGACAAGTCTCCGAGATTTAAGTAGAAAATGAGAAGGCTCTCGATTCCGGGGAGCTTTATGAGAATGGACTCACGTACGCCGTCCAGATTGTCGTCTGAAACTTAATGGGTCTTATATTGCACATTAGTAGCGAGCTCTAACCATAACTGCACTAATACCTAATATCGTTAAGAATAAAAATGACCGGGAACTTCAAGCTGTGTGCAAGAGTGGCCAATTAAAAGCGGCGGGAGAACAAATGGCTAATGGTTCGACCACTCCATTAGAATTAAGTCTAGAGTAATGGTCGAAGGAGCGCGACTCTGCCTTCGATAAGAAACTGAACTAAATTCTAATGAAGTTACTGTAGTGAAAACCAATTATTCGAATTTGTTTTAAGAAACGCCAGCGAAGATAAGCGAATTATTAACGAAGCGAAAGAGAGTATCTTTTATTGAATTGAAATATCCAATATACATCTGTATTTGAAATATCCGGCGGAGGTTTCTATATACGGATTTCACTTACCGTCTGAAAATTCTATATGAAATACCTAACAAGAAGAGGAAACAGCGATGAGGAAATGAAATATATAGATAGAAACTTTGCAGAACAGGTAAAATTTCTCAGCTTTTGTCAGATCATTTTTTAATTTTCCAGTTTGCTGGTCCATACATCACGTAAGAAAACTGTATAAACCGTATTACATGGACTCCGTACTATTCCTGAGTTATCGTTTGAAAATATACAAAACGTAAATGTTTCCTTGTGAATAAAAGATAAATCTGAATCTAAATCCTTAAATTTAAAGATAAACATTAGGTTGTTTGTAGATAAACTCTCAAAGATTTACGGAACGCCTTATAGTAGTATCACTTTCCTAAATTGTATAAAAACCGTTTGTGTATTCCGTACGTAGCGAGAGAAGAAAAAAAACGAGTCATGAATAAATTTAATATCGTTCGCGGATCGGCGCCCGTTATTTTTTCAGTAAAGAGTAACTAAAATTTAAAATTCACCGTTAATGTGCACCCAGAGATTTGATGTAGAGGAAAAATCGGGCAATATCGAAAGCGATTCGCGCCGGGCGTTATTCAGAAGATAATGAAATGGAAAAACTCCATCTCCGCAAGGATCCCTTTTTTCGGAATGTTCCACTGAATATTTCCACATAGTATCGTCATTTATCTCCTTTTTCCGGTGTCGGCATTCGGATCTAACCTTCAATCTCATTTGAACTTGTCTGTATTCAGGGCCGTAGAGTTCCCATGCGGATTGATCTATGCATGCTCGGGCGATACCATCAACTCCGGATTAAGCCCGTGACGCTTAAACGTCTCCACGAAAGGACTATGGGAAGTCTTAACGCGCTCTAAGAACCCTTTCAGTCGGAATAACGTCGTGTTTCCACGAGAAGAATCTTTACTTTGAACTGTTAGCGCTCCGTATCCGGATCAACCGTACGTCAAGGCTATGTCGAAAGCATATACTTTTGACTCCTTTACAACGTCGTTAACAAATGTTGGAATCATTAAGAATTGCATCTAGGTATACACGGTAATTGCTGATAAAAACCGAAAATGTTGACGAATTTCCTTTTTGCTCAAAATTCTTACATCACTTTTTCAAACTAAAGTGGTGTTAGTGATGGGATGAAGATAAATTCCTGCTCCTTCCTGGTATCTTATCAATTTGTTAGGTCTTATAGCCTTTTAACTTCCCCTATTCTCTATAGTTTATTTATTTATTTTTAAACCAATTTAGTAATATTTTTTCTTAGTAGGTATGTCAGCTCTTAAATTAACATGTACATTAATTTATTTATATACTTACTTTATTGTTCAAATTGATTGTCGTATTATTCATCCTGAATGCTTTATATCGTATATTAAATCAAAATTATAGCAATTGATATTTTTGGCTACTCCCATACAATCTACCAAACGGGCGCTTAAAGGATAATATTAGTGAATAACATGCAAAGTAAATCGACATTTTAGATTTTCATCGCATCATAACGAAAACGACGATGTGCGTCGATATCGCTACGTATAGGAGACGAGGGTCTTGCCATTATAGGAAATGTGTTTTATCAGGAAAAAAAAGCCTGTATTCCCGAGCGTTCGACGATTCATAACAACACTTCAGTCACTCTATTCCCACACGTGAATGCACTGCGAGTGAGGTGGAAAGATTATTGGGGGTTAACGCTAATAGCGTTGCTCTCAGGCGAGAAAACTTTTTTATTATGCCGACAGTATGCTTATAGAAGTGGCGGAACGCGGAAAATATAATAACCGAAAAGGAATTAACCGTTCGACGTTCACTGTATATAAAATATACCTTCCCGTTGCTGATAATTTAAATCAACATTTTTGCAGAACCCGCGTAGCGCGTGCGGGAAACCCCGGAGGAAAAACAAATGTACTCGGGAAACCGGGAGCAATGAGGCCTTTTAAACGTTGCTTCACGCTCAGAGAGACGGCCGATTAGCGACGTGAAGAGTCATATTTTTCTTTAATGTAATCAAAAACCCACCACACCTCATTAACCGCTTTTTAAAGCGGGCGCCTCGACTTTTGTGATGAATTACCTTCACCGAGAGTAAATTAGGATAATTTTAATTTTAATGGTACGCGTTCTCTCTCTCGGAAATGTAGACACGGCAAAAAAATGCGACGAAAGAAAATAAAATTAAAATCGCGGTAAATTACGATGTGAAAACGCGATCACTCACAGATATTTATAGGGGGTAGATTCCGTATATACATATAAATTAGATTTTCCAAGTGACGCAATTTGAATATGAAAGCATGCAGTATTTAAATCTTCAATGAGTTCACTCATGGCGAATTAAAAGACCAAGTGCACCAGTAGACGCGCGATGTGTATAAATTACACCTGTCACAGCTAGTGAGAAAACATGCGCTAATGAATGTCGTAATGCGAGTCTCATGTATAATGTAATGAAAAAAAAAAGTTAACTGAACTGCTAAACTGGTCGTCGCTTTTACACAATCCGTTCTTAAATTAAAACTGGCGACCGCCCAGACTTTCACCCACTATTTTCGTTCATATAGGAAAAATATCGTTTTACGTCTTTCGATGGAATGTAAACAAAGCTATAAACGAATTTTCTGATTCTTTTAAGTCATCCGAGATTGTGATACATTAATTTTTATGTTAAGGAGATAATTGAACGATATATTGACTCGAAATTAAAGCGATGTTCTATTTCCGGCCTTAAACACCAAAATAGCTAACAGGAAACTGAAACAACATGGAATAAATTGGAAGATACTTTTGTTGTCGCGTTGATTACAGTCATAAAACATTGGAAAATTGGAGTAAAAATCTGATGTACAATATAATTGCCTATCTATGTGGACGCATAGTAGTTTAAAATTAATCTAACAAAAAAAACCAAAAATATATCTAGATTAAGAGCCACACCAGGTGAAATAATTCGAAACAAACTAAAATAAATGTTTTGGCATTTCGATCGCATTTCGGTCCGTTTATTTCTATTTTGTTTCAATCGCTATTAGAAAAAGTTCCGTGGTAAAGTTTTGCGGTTCCTCGCGCCCGACCTTCTCACATTTTAAGTGGAACTTATTGCTAAGGGAAAGCGGGAACAAGCACATTTTACACGGCCGTCCGTCCATGAATAACAATACCGCCCGCATTCTGACGTCTTCCCAACTGGATCACGATACGTGCCCTTGCAAAAATATCATTTTCGTATCCGTATGGTTTTCCGAACGATCCAGAGGTGCAATAAATTTATTCTCCGGATGCGTGTTATTATGCCCCGAAACATATATCGTATGTGCTCCAGATTTCTCTCTATATACGAGATGTGAAATTATAATGTTATTTTCGGCGCAACCGTGCTTTTTTTCCCAATTCGTTGACGTGCATAAATTGTCCACGCGACATTTTGGATGAACCGAAAATTGGATGGTCGCTGGTATATTGACTGAGTATTTCAATAAACAAGTCTACTGGGTGTCCCAATAGTGCGATAAAATTCCATATTTATCTTTCTACCTATACACACAATCTGAATATTCCTATACTTTTATATTTTATTGATGGATATTCAAAATTGTTGTTTATGAATATCCAGTATCCAGTATCCCAGTGTCAAAATGGAAATTTTTAACTAAACTAGTATAGAGAAAAGCAAATACATTTGGTTTAATTAGCTTAATTAAATCATTTTCAACAGTGAATTGATTTTCGTTATAATCGACAACCTGTAGATGATCCTAATAATCCGATGCTACAATAAAAACGCATTTAATTGTATACCTACGGAAAAACACGAAGGAGGGAAAATTGGATGTAGCTTTCTCCAATACAATCCCGTTATCTAGCCGGATGAAATCTAATCCAATTTCAAAAAAAAAAACACCAAAAAGTTATCTCGTTGAAAACCGGCTGGCCTTTGTCGTCTGGCATCGGCGGCGGAGCATCGCTATCTACGTTAGTCGTATCGAATCGACGCGGCTTAGCCACGGACACGGTCCCCGTCGTGGCGTTCCACGTTAATTAACTCGAAAAGCTCGTTCCGTGCGAGGCGGGAAAGGCGAGAGGCGGCAAGTCCGCGGGGAACGAACGGACGATTCGACATCGATGGGATTTCGAAACCTCTTCGGAGGCGATTCCGTCACCCCGAGGGTTATTTTATATCAGGAGCACAGGACACGTACGAAATTGAAAGCACTGCGGACCTTGACTGTCCCGTAATACGCCGCACCTAAGCGTTTCATTAGCGAAATTAAGTTGGAACTCGCGCTTTTTTTTCAACGGCGAACGTCTTAGTTGATATGCCGATGACACGAGCGCCGCAATTTATCGACGATAATTCCCATTTCATTTTTAATTGCTGCCTTTCCGTCGATGTTAATAAAATTTTTTGCGAATCCTTCTTTCTTCGAACATTTTTCGTACTTCTATTACGAAAATAACTACGCACTTTCGTGTGGTCACCGCCATTCCGCCCGCCTAATGAAATACATCCAGCAAGCTGACGCAATAAATCCAATTAAGCGTCACGCAATGACACAATTATAAACTGTCTGACATATTTCAGCTCGTCGTGAATTGAATTTCAGCATGACACGGTGATGGGCCCGATTTGATTCGACCTTCTCATCCTTTTCCGGTCCCCGCTTCGCCCCACGCCAGCCCGCCCTTATCGCGCGCCAACAGGGAAATCAAGAAACACGAATTAAAAGGAAGGTTCTCCTGTCGACTCGAATGAAATATTATCAGAACACAAAAATGTCGTTTAAAAATTACAATTTATTCGTTTAATAATTTTGCTAAACACGATCATTATCATATCAAATGTTAAGCGGCATAATAATGACAAGTTGAAATTTGTTTAATATCTCACATGGTCCGGTTATTTATTCATTAGATCATAAAGGTAGATAAGTGCCAGAGAACATAGCAAATTCTCCCTGCTTAATTTTTTATGACGACGTCTGGCGGGATTTAGTTTCGAATCCGTCAAGCTGGGCTTTTTGTCGACTCGTTCTAGAACGACATAGGAAATAACCGAGCTTTCGCGGAAATGCATTAGCCGGCGAGAAACTAGAATGAAAAACGCTTGTTTTGTGTTTATTTAACGGCGAGTTATAAATTCTGCGGCTCGGAGACGCAACAGGTCGCTTGTAAAATGACAAGAATTGTCTCGTCACGGTCTAGGACGAAGACGAACTATCCGGAAAATTTTTTGACCTGCACATTAACTGTTAGAACGTCGCTTCTCTAATTTAATTATTCTTTTGGTAAACAATTTTCTCTAGTTTATAATCCAAACAGAGATTACAGAGATTATAACTTAATATACTACCTACATAATAAAATTACAGACAAAATACTACTTATTTGTTTAACCAACTGCAATATAAAGTTAATTATTTTATCACGAGCATAACGAATTTTTCTGTGGCGCCAACAAAGTTAATAAACCATACAATTTCAGTCTGAACGATTAAATCGTTTTTTTTAATTGCACGCCCTTATTCGTGATTTGCCTTTATTTGAATACTAAAGTATATTTTATGTTTCCTTCTTAACTCGAATAAGCTGTATTCTAAATTGAATACTCCGTTTATCTGCATATAAAATCACCAAATTGAAACAACTTTTTCTGGTCGTTGATTTATCTTAATCTAATGACTTAATAATTCAGAAGTAAACTTCTCACGTTACTCCCTAATTAGACCTAATCTCTATTACTTGGTATAAAATCAAGTTTCATGAATAATAAACTGTTAGTTGCTATTAGATAATCTCTCGTTGGAAGTTAGAATTGGAACATTTTGACTCCGGAAACATACGTTATTATCGACTTAAGTGGAAAAAATTACTAATATTATGTGTAATGAATTGGTTAAATTGATGTATATTAAGATAAATCGATAATTTATATCTAGTCGCGGAAGTCGTAAGTTAATAGGGCTATTAAATTATTTTCAAATAGCTGAAAATAGAATAGGGCAAAAAGACTTGACCCGTACATAAATCTTGCAATTTTCTAGCAAGAATCCGGGGACTTTTTTTCCCCGTAGTGGCATGCTGCAATATTCTCGGCTCCTTGTAAATGTATCTAGTGATATATGCCTCAACGTTCCACCGATACATTTCAATGGATAAGGCATCCTCGTAATGGAATCCAGTCCGATATGTCCGGACAGCATGAAACCCATTTAAAATAGTATCTTGTCGACGTTGTTTATTTCGATTTTGCCGGCGTGTCACAGAAGGCCGTACGTTGTATGTGTGTTTCGTGTATATACGTCTAGATGTGTTCGCCATCCCTCGTTTCGACCTTCATGTGGACGATAATTGACCGGCATAATGGACGACCCTTCGTTTGTCGTTTGTTTTTCCGATTCGGACTTTAATTGGTCTCTTTGGATCGCAGCTTGATGCTTTTTGCTCAGTGGGTTACTCTCTCGCTGGTTTTTTTTCTGTATTTTTCGTCCGGTGCTTTACGGAACGGCTGTGTTTGCTTCATTTGCCGTGATTCGTATTGGACGTTTATTTTTTATTTAGTTGAAAGCTCGTCCGGCTTTTGTCGTTATTCGAATCTCGCAGAACATCAAATGAACGTTACCGTTTCTGAATTTAACGTGCTCGTAATTGCCGAAGCATCGGTGTTGCCTATGGTCCGCAAATTGTCTCAACCAGGTCTTTTATGAAAAGCGGATCAGTGCCGGTATGGTGCCCTCGAAGTTCCTTCCACAAAGGGCCAGGCATTTCCCTTTTCATGACCGCCGGAAACCGGTTTTAGCACGCCAGTCACTTCCTTATCACGTACACTCCTCGATCCCGGATAACTGACCTGATAAGGCTCAAAATGTCGCCAACACAACATCAAAAAACAATATCCACACAAACTTCGCTAACGGGAAATCGATTTTAACACTGGCTATCCACCCAGAAACCAGAAATATGCATTACTATTTATTGAAATTTAAGCTATCCCATCTAACGTGGTCAATTTCAAACGAAAATGTTTTGAATAATGTTGAATTAAAATTTATTAAAACGTTCCACTTTACATGTTTTATCCATTAGATTTAATCACGATGGTAAAGTTTAACGGAATGATTAAAACGATCAAAAGCTTTTATGTGTATAGCATGTTAACTTTACAGAAACTTTAAAATGCAAAAAAAAGTTTAAAAGAGAATAATCGTAATTAAATTCCTCAAACAATTTACAAAAAGCTTCAATTTAATTTCAGCCAACTCACATGTTACCTATCCAATTGTCTATCATCTATCAATCGACACGTCCTTGCACTTGCGTAATTCGCCGAAATTCCGCGATACAAATCCGTAACAACAAGTAAATAAATTGGGCAAACCGAATGTTTCCATTAGCTGTCAGACCATTGTTAAATAAGCTAAACAGAGTTTCGCGACTCTCGCCCAAATAAAATATTTGACGGGATGCAATGCGGATCATAACAGAGACTAATTCAAATATTTGTTCAAAATTTACGATCCGCCGTTAACGTTCCGAACGGTGAGTGATTTTAGAACGAAACAATTCATCAACAAAAGAGAAAATCATGGTGGGGAAATTCGGACATGTAGTCTCATTCGATTTGGAAAACACTCTAAAAAACTAAATATGTTCAGCAAATGTAAATTTATAATGTAGAAATTACGAGAATTTTGAAATTACACTAACTTTCTTTGAATGTTTTGACAAAAGAATAGTTTATTTCCATATTTAATTATTTATTTCTTATCATGCTAAAAAAATAATAATGACATTTCCCCAGGGGAAAGATATTGCTGCAGTAGATGTGTCTCTTTAGATATCGCTTTAGTTTGTTCAACCCTACATCCTTTGCCTTTATTTTTTATCATTAACACAAGAGGAAAAAATAGAACTGAAAAGACACGATTTCCCCGACGTTTCTATTTGAAGTCGACGAAATCGAGTTATGCTTTCCGAAGTAAAACATCAGCATCGGTAAAAAGAAAGCTGAAAAAGTCAAACACGCGGCCGGAGAAAAGAGAGTGTCGCTTTTCTTTGCGAAAAAGCGAGATTTCCCGGATAATGCGAAAACATCTTGTCCCATTTTGCGGCATCACTCTTCATTATGTCGCGCACTATGAGGCTTTTCAGAGGCTTTATAAAAAGGCCGTTCGAAACCCCTCGCGGGTTTTCGCATGCATTTAACTATTCTCTTTAATGTCGGCAACGCCGACTGCGTGCCCGGACTGCGGGAAATGTATCGCGCGCGGATCGTGGGGGAGGAAATTCGTGCGGCGGAAATGATGAATTTGCGCCCTTACTCGGAACTTATTGTGAACGGATTATGCGAAATTCTCGCTTCTATAATATACGCAACCCTTCTTTGATCTTTTTTTCTAACGGATCGAGGAATTTCGCTGCAGACGTTAGATTTATTACCCTCCAACGAAAATTTCACGCGTAATCTTCCTCGTAAATACAAGGCATTTTTTAAGATTATAAGACATCAGAAATCCACTCTCCTTAAAACGCCTATACTTGAGTAATAATTTTAAAAATTCATAATTAATTTTGGAATTACCTATATATTTTAAGTAAATTAAATATTTTACAGTTTAAAAATGTAACTAATGAGAAAAGTAACTTTTGGAACAAATGAAAGAGATTTGAACATAAGAATATTAAAAAATTTCCATTATATCGTACGAAACTATATAAATGTAATATAAAAAATATTTAAAGAACGATCCTGACTATACATAATAATTAAGGTCCTACTAAAAGTAATTAAAATCAAAATCTGGTCTACATCTACCGCAAATTACGATATAAATGAACTATAAATTCGAATTAAACCACTGACATTAAAAAGTCGTTACGAGGGCTCAAATTACATTCGGTACGGTCCTGATTCGGTTTCGAAATAAATCCGCTATGGTGGTGCGTAAAGTCGTTAGAAGAGTTACCCCGGATAGACGGCGATGCCGAAACCGACCGCGCGTCGACCCGCCGAATTTATCGTTATGTTCGTCGACGATAGTTTCGCCTAAGTTCCCATGGGATAAGTCAGTTAGGTACGTGTGTGTTCCGGCGAAATCTCCCGGGAAGCGTTTACCTGCCCAGCAACTGATTGGGAGCCACCGACGTCCGTACGTCCGCCGGACGTTACAGGGACGTGTGCATGTGTGCATATGCATCGGTCAACGTCGAATTGCATATAGACGCGCCCTAGAGGCGTCGTTCCCTTTGATCACGGTAGAATGTACAGCGCTAATTAGCGCAACTAATTGATCAAGAGTATGTAGAAACATAAAGTTTACCTAATGCTACGATTGAATTTAGCAAACTTGTGTGCTCTTATCAAAGAAAAATTGTTGTTTGCTTAGAACAGCAATAGAACAGTTATAGTCGACTCACGTTTGAGTTTTGGAATAATTTACAAGCAATTTTACTTAGGTAGGTGTACGAAAAATAAAATCGTCGAATTTTAGGGTAGAGTAATTTTCAAACGTGCTTCTTATAGCTCCTCAAGGTACACCTTTAGTTTGCAGAATATATAAATGCAAGTAACATTTTGTTCATGGATATAGCCTTCCCATAAAACCTAATGGTTCTTTGCAACTATCGGCCAGGAAGAATTTAATCTTGATATTGAATGCACTGTAGCAACCTTACTTTACCCCTGTAGGTATTAATCGAACAGAATACTTTCACGGCGAAAACAGTTTCAGACGCGATGAAAATTTCAAATTGCGATGAAAGAGTAGCTAATAAATTCAATTTAACTTAATTGCGATTGCCATTTTTTATCAACTTAGCAGGTAACCGTTCCACCTGTCCCGAGCTCGTCGACGCCTCTCCAGAGGATATTTTCACGGAGGAAAAGTTTTTTCGCGCTGAAGGGTTGGCTTAATGAAGTGCCATTTGTCAAGAGGCTATCGTGGAGTCGTTTAAACGTAGCCGAACAACCGTCGTTTTGATATTTTTAAAATAATATCATCACCGAATGAATTCGTAATTGGATATTAAATTGTTTTCCAACCATTTATAGAGGAAATTTTCATATTTTCGCAAAACGTAATCGATCGATTTTGTTCAATAAACGAGATTACGCTGATCTATATCTCACATTGTAATCCCCATCATGTGACTCTATTTTATTAAAGTGATCAATTTGTAAATCCCCCGTTCATATTCGAGCGCCGTTCCGACGCTTTTTACCGGTTTTCCGTCGTCATTTATAAATTGCATTTGGCGGCAGGCAATTTAATTTGTTTCCAAAAACGATTCTGATTTGTTAATGTGTCCGTATATAATTTAACGCAACAATAATGATGATAACGCGCCGTGCACGTATGGTCGCATCAATTTTTAATTATCTAATAAACTGTTTATTAGGGTAATAATTCATGCTATAGGGTTTTATTTAGCCAATGTTAATTTGACATTCTATAAAATCGAATGTATGTTCAAAATTTACGAATTATTATACCAACTTTACTTTAATAACTTAACTTATTATACCACTTTACACAGTGAAGTAACTAACCATTCTAAAATAAACATAATATACCGCGCGACTGTAATAAAAATCTCACAAAATTTTAGAGCAAAAGTTTTAAAATAAGTCGGAGAATCTTATATTTTCCCCAAATGTTCTTATTGATACTTATTACATACACCGTGCTTCATTCGCGATTGCAACATGGGCATTTCTATGAGTTGAACAAATAAAGATTATTAAAATAACAGTTGTAAGAGTGAAAAGTTGCAATGACATATAATATCACTCTTTCTTTTTCCTTTATAAGTCTAATTGAAGTTGTCTTTGTTGCACCCATAGCCTATGGTGCAATGAAAAATGGAGCAACCTGTATATGACATTGTTTATAATGTGTTGTAATATAAAAATAATATAATTTTAATTTTGAAATTATGTCTAGAAATAGTTAAGACACTTAAATTTCCTTAAAAATATCTCCTATAAATAGTTCCGCATTAAATTAGATGATTGAAGATGAATATTTCAAGAAGTGTATAATTAAGGAAACATCTCGGTGGAAACTTGATTAACGCTGCTTAAAAATAATTCAATAACTTTCGAAATGAATTGCGAGGGATTCCATCCAAGTCTAGAGGTTTGAGGTTAATTTCGCTTCAGATTGGCGTCGGATGAGGAGTGGAGCCTTAAATTATATTGTAATATAAGCAACAGCAAGGTTCGTTACCTGTTGGAAAAGATACGGCCCTTTTTTATGACCTTCGTTGTTTTACGCCGGGTTTTCTCCCGCTTTTATTATGAGGCCCTTTTTGCGCTCTCTCAGCCTTAATATCGCCGGGTAGAGCTTCTCAAATTGCTCTACAAACACATTCGACCAAGAAATGACGGACAAATTCCAGGGATATGAGCTATGGGGTAATTGAAATATAAAACTTACGATAGCGGAGCCGACAGTTTTCAACCGAGGGAAAAAAATACAGGCGGAGATTTTCTCTGCTTTGTCTACGTGAACGTTCTTCCACCAAGCACTTATTAAATTTGTATAAAAATGAAAATGCAACAACTTTCCAATTAAGCAAAACATTCTTAGATGTTATATTATTTTTTATACCTATAATACCTTATATAATAGCATCTTGTAACGCCACTGTAGATTGGAAGTTGCAAACAAATTGAAATATAAAACTTACGATGTCCCTTTTTGCAAGAAAGAGATCCGGAGTTGTGACTCCTGGCTTACCTGCAAATAAAAAATATGTTGTTAATAAAATTGCGATGTTAACTGCGTTTTATTGTCTATTAATAATAAACGAGTCGCCGTTTACAACCCACCTGAATTTCGAGCTTCGTAGATATTATACGACCCCGAACATAAAATTCTTATATGTTCAAATCCGACGCCGCAGTTACTTTTCGATTTTCTTTTATAGAACGGTTGCAGCGGGGAACATTTAAGTGCGGAAATTTTCAATTGTTGCTCCGGAAAATCGCGTTTATTAATTTCATTAGAACGTGCGAAGGTTCGTATAAATATAAACTGAGCAAATTTTGCGAGCGCAATTCACTCAAGATTGTTTTCAATTCATTCAACAAGTAAAACAAATATAAAAGAATCGCGTGAATCAACACAATCTACAAAATGGCAATAACCCGGAGAATGGTGGCAATTCGTTGTAAACACCCTTTCATCACTTGGTTTCGGTTCTCTATTTAAAATCATCACTCTTTTGGATGTGCTTCATCTAGAGTTGGTGGTTGCCAATGTAAGTTACTCGCTTTAAACAAAACTTCCACCAGCAAATTACGATAATGTAACTAACAAATAGTTTTATCAAAATTTAGAAGAAATGTAATGAATAGATGCAAATACCTAAATAGTATTATTACAAAATTCATAAGAAAAAAGTTTTTAAATGGCTAATGTTACTTTCAAATAAATCCTAGTAAACAAGTTTGTTAACAATAATTAAAAGGTATCAAAAAAATTGTTGTAACAACAATAAGATATCGGAACTGTATCAGTGCCACCTCTACACGTTCGAAGCATATCAGTTGGGTGACGATTACAAAACGCTTTGGCAGAACATGGTTGTTAGTCAGCCCCAAAAACCATTTGTCACCAGCCATTCGTAAGGCTTTATTGTCGTTTAAATGGTATAAAAGCGGCGAAATCGACTTGAACTTCGACAATATGCGCGGCCTCAAAACGGTACTAAGTGAATCGGGCCTAAATCCTTTTGGAAACAAAAATAAACCGTGAATTGATTCGCTAAATCGATAGGAATATGAATGGAAAATATTTATTTTGATTCGCAATGTGGCGCAGTCAAGCGGATACGCGACAAAAATCAATTGGCACGAATTTAGAATAACTATACTGTACGATTTAACGGTATAGTTAGGTTCGTGCATATGGTCGGTATAATATTTCGCTGAATTGATAGCAGGTATTTTCCATTTCCATAAGAATCACGGGATAAACGCGTCGCGAAAATTGAGCGACTAATCTTTCGTTGGAGCTCCGTAATCAGCAACGAACGGCGAATATAAGCCTTCGCGATACCAAATCCCCTGTGATCGTGCTTTTCGCTTCTTTTACGCTTCTTATCGACACGAAAACACGGATATTATAGGAAGGATAACTGCTCCCGACTCCATATGTTACGCGAAATGTATTTCCTTTATTATTTTCCTCCGATGATAAACTCGACAGTTAAATTTGTTAAAGATTACGAAGGGGAAAAATGCAATAGTTTCCTTAATCTGACCAATACTGTTTGTTCAAAACAATGTTTTATAAATAATATTAATAACGCTCTAATAATAATCCACAAAACCAAATTTTTGTTAGCCAAAGATGCTAATTTTGTAAGATAAAAATAGTTCCAACATTCGAACAGCACACGAAACATAATCAATGTCATTGTAATTAATAAATGATAATGTGGAGGACTAGTAGTGCATTATTTTGCTATGAACATCCATAAACTTGATTTAATAATGATCGATATGGTGGATTCCCCATCGTCTATAAACGGTATTTCCATTTCAAGAGTTCTCGGGTTTAAAAAGATTTAAATATTTACAAATAATTTATAATTATTTCCAAAAACCAATTATCAATTAATAATAAAAAAGAATTCTCTCGTAAAATATCACAAATCTGTTTTGTGCGCATAAACAATTCTCGTATTAACGGTTTGGTGAGCTGGACTAAAATACTGAAATATGAAGTGAAAATGACGTAAACACGATTTAAATATGTATGGCAGTATCACCAAATATTTTGTTGGTTTTTCGCATTTGTTGGTGCCTATCGGTGTTTGCAATACGGATTTTATCGCGAATTGTTTAGCCATTGGAAATATCAGGAATGTTGATGTTATTTGTTTTAAAACACTGGGACGATATATTCAATACATATTATTTGCATTCAAATAATCCTTATCGAATTGAACAGCACAGAACCTTAATATTATTTTAGACGATATAGGTTAAGTTTTTTCATTAAATTTTTCGCCGTGATTCGCGAATTTCCGGTTAAAAAAACTATTAAGAGAAAACACAAAATTGACAAGGTAACGACCAAGTTTGCGACAAACAATTTTAATATAATCTCAAAGGGGGCTTATTTATGCATTGAAGTTTCCTTTTTTTACTCGAGTTCGAGCTTTCCAACGAAAATTTTACCGGTACAGTCCTTCGGGATCACATTCTTTTCGGAAAGCAACGTCACGTTGTGTAAATAATGAGTGTTTTAAAACACTTTATAAAGAATGCACCTGAACGCACCTACACCAACTCCAAACGTAAGTATAATTAATGTTTGCACAGATTTAAGTGCTGATACAATTCTTAATATTTCCAAGTAATTTTAAACGCTACAATTTCACTGCCACGAAAAGTTTTTCTTTCGAAACGACTAATCGTGCGTAACCTAGTTCAACAGAAATAAAGAAATCACGCCAAACGTGCCAAATTAAAAGAGAAAATTAAATAGCGTAAAACAGATTGAAAATTCGATAAGAAAATTATTTTAGCCTTGACCGAATTGCGCCAAAAAATTCCTGGTTGAAATGCAGAAAGCTCAGTTTTATACTTAATAACAAAATAAAAGAGTCGCAAACAACAAAATCAAGAGTGTATATAACACAGAAAGACAATAATCACGTGGGATGTGACCGACATGCTAGCGGCTATTCGGCTATCCACAAATCGATATGTCACAAAGAGAAAAATTCATTTGCACTCGGCAATAGTAAATAATCACAATAAAAATTCAAAGTATTTTAATTAAATTATTCATCCTACCTAATTCATTCGGATTCACAATAACATAAATAAACCCTTGTTAATGTAACTTATTTAATAAGTAGCATTTAACGTTATTCACTTACTAAAGTGCCATTAGAATAAAACTCCATATTTATTCCGAATTTATTGTTCCGTTGGACATTCGTTAAATCGTACATAAAAAAATTACATTAGCAAATTAACCGAATACGTTCGAAATAAACTTTTCGAGTTAATCGAATTCTGAGTGCAGATGAGTCATTCCGAGCGTTGCGTTGCCGTGGCGACGACGCCGCGGCGTCGGTGCCGCCACGCGGCTCCCATCTAGCAAGTGGCGCCATCGCCAGTCGTAATATTTTAAAATTATATGGAATTTACGGCTTTTACGGATTCCGTGTCAGACAGTTGTTATGTTGCATTATATGATTTCGCAAATTGACGTCGCGACTATGAATTGTTCATGATGGTATTACTTGTATTTTCTTTATAAGGAGCGAATCGTCCAGATAACTTCACAAGATTCGGCAAACGGTTGTATAATTTTTGAGGAACATCAAATGGGAGTTTTATGTTATGTGACGGAAATAAATATATTTTTATTTAATAATAATGACATATTATTTATATTTTTTTATATGAATTCCATGTTGTCAAATCATCAATTTCAATTAGGTAGCTAGCTTCCCTATTTCATATCACACCCAAAAATTGTTTCAATTGAAAAAGTATTTTAATAGTACACATTAAATCGACTAAAAATTTTTAGTAGTAGTGTATTTTAGTTTTTAAAACTTTTTTTATTTAATTATTGCGTTATTTGATTTGGATGCCATCCAATTTTCCACATTTCAATTATTCGTACCATGAAATTGGAAAAATGCGATTTTAAAGCTGCAATTTATAGCGTAAAAACAGTAAATTCTGGTGGTCAATTTTCCACACCCCATTTCATTAAAAATTTTGCCCACCTGTGCATGGATAATGATTTGATGTTCCATCGAGAATTACGAGCTTGTACTAATAAAATTCAATAGAGAATCAATTTTTCGATAATTTTAACAAAATCACATACTCGATTGGATTAAATCGCAGCATAGATAAATTCATCATTACTTTCATTTATTCATGTTATTTTGAACCAAAATGTAAAAAGTCCGTAACAAAGATTTTGCATTATGTATAGAGACTGATAAAAGTTAAAAAACAGAATAAAATGTATTGATTAACTTGATAGTGCCAACGTTTATTTAGTTAAATAAACAGTTTCTGGCGTTGAAGGAATTAAAGAAAAAAAATCCTTTAGTGAAACATTGTTTTATTATGGGCTTAGGGAAAAGTAATTGCTGAAACGATTACGCCACTCTTCAGCCGAAACGAGATTACCTCGTTGTAGTGTTTAAAGCGACTGTTTATTTGAATTTCTATCAGCTCCGGCTTGGAGATAGTCGAATCTGGCTTCGTTTCTGTTCGAAATTTAGATCAGATTTTATCTGCAAATAGGAACGAATCTATCGAAATTTATGTAGTTACGGTAAGTGGAGAGAATAACGTACGACGCGCGATATTCTCCTCTCGCCCGCCTTACCCTCGATGTTACGGTATAGTAGGTACGTATACCTACCCTTGTTTTGTCACTAAATTACACGGGAGACAGTAATCTTCTTAGACAGCTACTAATTTAGTGCCGTTCCGCCCCCCATGTGCACCTTACTCAGCCATTTATCGCTCTATTAGCATCCTCAGGTTTTGCATCCACCCGCGCACACCTAGCGTCGAACTTCTACCGAGCGTTTTCAAGAAAATTAAACTTTCCCTCGCTCCGAACCGCAGGCAAAAAACACCGGGAAGGTAAAGTTTAAATGAAACACGATAAACGCACTAAATCTACCAAGTTTATAATTATTTTAAACTCCACTAAACGCCGGTAAAATTAAATTTCATAAAATGTTGGGATGAAAATGTGATTTCGACGAAGTTTCGTGTTCGCATTCGCGTCACATTCAAATCAATTCAATTAAAGCATTAAACGTACTAGCGATAGATATACATATACATATTTATTTTCGTATTATCAAAATTTTCACAATTTTTTTATGAACATTTTCCGTTATTAAAGGCCCAAAAGCAAAATAGTGTAACCGATACCGTTCACAGGATTAGAGAATACGAGCGATATAGACTACTCTGGTATCCCATAAATAAAAAATTCCAATCCCCTTTTTTGATGGCCGTGATTCGAACGAAAATTCTGCTTCAGAGGATATAATGCCCCGATTTGCGTTCATACTATTATCCGTTAATATTACATTCTCGATTAATCGCTTTTATAACAACGGGCTTCAAAAATTCCTCGTAACGTCGAGACTCGCCGAAATGAAAACCAAATTTAGCGTTAGGACCTTTTTCGGGACCGCTTCGAAAAATATTTGTCCCATAAAATCGACCACATAATAATTTGTATAATTTATCTGCAATCGATTGCACAAAAATAAGCGTTTCCCGCAATATTGACGAAGGCGCCTTTAATTAAAGCATACCTATAATAATGAGAATTCTCACAGACAATTTGTGCATTATCTAGTAGATACCTAAGGTATAATACCCGGAATCTATTAGCGGTGAATAATACAAGTAGGTATATACAGAATTGATTAATAATATATCTAATTATTCACATCATGATAATTTCTCTCCTACTATAATAGTTAATAAAGGGTAAAAAAATAAATAACGATAAATATGTTCTATTTCAAATTAGAATTTGAAAAATTCAAAATATAACAGATTATACCTCTTTTCATGTATCGCCCTCTGGAATCTGACACTTTCATCCGGGATTTGCGGGCCCCAAAAGTTATTGTGAACAGAGCTAAAATGAGACTGGAGACTAGACGAGTAAGTTATGAACGCTACATAATATTAGAAGTAAGCTCACTATCTCACCTACACCACCGGTTCTCTGTGCTATATCAACGGCAAGTTAAAACCTCGAAAACCAGGACCGGATTTGAACTTGGACGACGCTAAAATTATGTACTTAAATATTAGATGTAACCACGAGGAATTTTTTAAAATAATGTTGAATGCGAAGTGACAAGTTGAATGTATAAGCGACGAATAAAACATCCAAATCGGCTTTATCTCTTTGAGTTGAGCTACTTTACCTGCAGATCACATATATTTTTCATTCGAGATAAAAGCCAGGACGAGGCCGAATAAAAAGAACCCCTAATGGGAGGAGGAGGGATCCCACCGTTCCGTTTTTCAATAATCAAAAAAGCCATTTGTGGATTATTTACACCAATAAACGTGAAACCGAACTCCTCAAAGACGATTCTCCAGATAAACCATCCCGACGGATATTGCGATATTTTTCTCGCATTTCATGGCCCATCTGATTCTCGGACTTCGACGATTCCGCGTAGGAAAGAGAAAAGAGGGACGAGGGAAGGGCGAAAAGACGGCACAGCAACGGAGAGCCGAGCCAATTACCGTTGAGTGCAAAGTTTCATCCGATTTCTTCCTTTTGAAACACGTAAACCATTATCGACTTCGGCTCTAAAACTATTACTCTAAACTCTGCAACTTGTTAGCATTGACAAACTTAAAAATCCCATACACCCCATCAGCAAGTTGGGGGGGTTGGTTTTCAACTAATTTAAACAAATTTCCGGAAAGGCAATTAAAAAAAAACTAGTCCGTTTTACAGCAGTAACGTTGAATAAAAGCTAATTAGGCGCTTACTTTAACGTCAATTCAGTCGACGCTTCGGCAAGAAAAGAGTAAAAAATTCAAGTTAAGAAGGTAAACGTAAATTAGAAAAATAAAAGCGTCCGAGAATTTAATGCCGTCGACGAGAGGGTGTTGAATTTCAACGTCGATGACATTCAATCTGGCCTACATTACAGCTAGTACGGTCGCTCTTAATAAGGTTACATGTTGTGCCGCGTATTTTAGTGTTTGTCTTCGTAATGAGAATCTCCTCGTTAATTGCATATTCACTCGCATCATAAAGATCATCGTTAGAAACGACAAAAGCGACTCGAGCGCCGAGCGCCCTCTACGGGAGTTATTTTCGAAATTTATGTCCTTCCCCCGGAAAACAAAGGCCCAATTAAATGACGGAAAAGTCGAAATTGTTATTGCCGTCGTGTATATGAGAACGTTTTGATTCGCTTTATGGCGGCGTTTCATCTTTAACGATAATGGGTAATGCGTCGAATGGCACTTGAGAAACAGTTTATAGTAATTGACTGGCGTCGCTAGGTGCAAGGGTGCAGTTTACATAGAGGGCGATGTAAAACCATTGACAACCGCACGAGATGCTTGTGCACTGGCTGTTAATTACCCTCGCGGTTGTTTAGGGGGTCGTTAAGATTTTAACTTTTCTGATAACACCCATGCTATAAGGGAATTTTTCAAGTAGTTTAGCAAATAGAATCGTCTTGTGTGGTTTTATTTTCGGGCTGAACAAACATTTGGGTCTGTCATTACCATCGGTAGTTGCGCAAAAGTGTTCTAACGTTAAGATGCACCTTGCATCAGCACCGGTTGAACGGAATACAGAAACAAACATAAATTATGACCAGTTTTGTGCCAGAAAACTGAAAGGAACCAGGTGTTGAATAATATATTCTCTTCATGGATTATTTTAGCAATGGCCCAAATAGCATTCAGCGAAAACGGGACGCAAAGTAATAGTCTTACATTAAACGGGTAAATTAACCGAAACATCGGGAAGAACGAAAAAAAAACCGCTATTCCAAAAATAAATCCCTAATCCAACCAAAAAAAGCAAAGCGCATAAACCCGTACAATAATTCTAATTTTTGCCGTTAAGAACATTAATTTCGACTCTCGCTTGTGCGAAACTGCGGCGAGAGAGCGCAAGAGAATCGCCGTCAGTCAAAATCGGTAAACGCGTTCGATGCAATTGCGGAAGCGTCGAGGCGAAGCGGGCGGAACGATGAAAAAGAAAGAAATTACTCGGAGCTAAACGATGCTCATTCTCTTAAAGAGTCTTAAAAAAGTGTAAGAGATAGGGAACTCGTTATGGAACGGTTGCGGAAGTATTCAATGGATATTCGGTTTTGATTGACTTTTACGTCTATTACAAAGAACAGTAATTTTACGACCGAGAAAAATGATTTTGTACAAGGAAAATATAAAAAAAGGTTTCGGAAAAAATCATACCAATTCCTAGTGTTCATATAGGATCTGGATTAAATGTATCTTTCAAATAAAATAACCAAAAAACAGCATCATTCCGTATCCTATAGTTACACCATGGGACAAGTCTGAGATTCATTATCTCTCATCGGCCGAACGAAATTTCCTTTGCGACCTCTGCTCAGAGGAATATTTCAACAACTTTTCTAATATCTGGCCCGGAAAAGTCGTGAAAAAGTTCCTTCAAGTGCTCGTATGTCAGTTGATCAGACGACGACATACAGTGAACCAAATAGCAATGAAAAACGGACAGAAATTTCAACTTTCGAAATTCCGTATGGTAATTTAATTAAAATTTGGTTCGCAGAAACACCAATAAACTAGGGAAACTTTGTTATAATGAAATTTTATTGCATATGATATTCAATGTACCTATTCTACCCTACCCTACCCTTTTTATTTTTTACATTAGACAAGATTGTTAAAGAATGAGAACTTTTTAGGGAACCGAATCACATTTAATAATTTAACCGGAGGTATTACAATCTTATCAATTAGTTAAGTAAATCAACCCAACTTTATTAATTAGATAAAAACCACAACCCCTCCATGTTGTAGAATTCGTTAATGCGTTTGTTCAGATATCGAATATTTGCTTTCGGGCCTATTTCGTCCCCGACGTCGCCCACTATAGTGCGGCGTCGGTGTTGATGCGACGCCGTTACGGCGAAAACTCGGCAACTCACTGATTGGCGTGATAACGTCCCATGGCGCCGTCAACTGATATCATCGACGTCGGCGTCTGTACAGCTTTTATGACTTTTTAATGAACACACCCCTAATGTCGTGGTAATCTCGTTTTTACGACGGCGGAAAAACGTTGTGACCAATAAACCTAGCGTTCGATAAACAAATTGGACCGGAAAACGTTACATTCAATCAGACGGGATTAGTTTTCCAAGAAAATTGCTTCAACATTGGGAACAAATAACCTACATTGTAACCACACAAACAATTAAGAATAAAATTATATTTATCTAACAATTTATTGGAAAGGCCGTTATTAAATTACCCATCAATTTTAAATAGGAATCGATTAGCTGTTTTTTAAGCTCAAAAATTATAATCGAAATGAAAGTAAAGCTAAAACACCTCTTACGCCCTTCCGACTTCATTAAACTTGATTAGCAATACCCTTCAAACCGAATTTATGAACCATAGATAATAGAGCGGAAGTAACCGATTTTGGCCTCGTTCCGATACGTTTAGAAAAGTGGAAAGCGTCTTCTTTTTTGCTTTCTGCTTCTTCTCTTTCACTTCTCTTATTATTGAAGGCGCCGATCGTAATGAATATTAAAACTCCTTCCGAACGCCAATGTATATTTCCATTAAAAAATTAATTAAGTTTCTACTGGTGAAAAGAAATCAGTTAATCGCGTATATCTATTTGATTAAATTAATAATTCAATTAACAATAAAAAATAGCGGTAATTTAAGAATAAAGCAGAGAAACTTTAAAGAAAATATTTACGGAATATCACTTTTCGAGTAAGCAACACGACATATGAAAATATCTTAGAGCATAGGGTTTGAAGTATGAAAGTAAACGAATTTATTCAAATATAAACAGTAGATGAGCCATACGTTTTGGCCGGAAAACTTTGCGGTATGGAAATATGAAAATTCATCCGTGTCAACAGAATGAAAGTACCGAGGTCTTAACTGAATTTAAATTGTATTAAACTGCATTTATTTTATTTTCAAATATTTATATGCACCGAATTAGTTAGATATACATACATATGTATTTACATTTGTGTTGAAATAAAATATTGTGAAAATAGAAATTCGATAAAAGGGGAATAAGAAGCATGTCGCTAGGCAACGGGACCAGTTTCAAACTGTTGCCCGCAGCTAAAAAACATAATCCAGTTATTATAATAGACTCAGCCGGCTTCCTTTAGAGGACAATCAGATCGACACCTTTTTATTTAAAGTTCCTCAGTGTTCGGGAAAGTTCGCCCGAAAATAAAGTTGAAAAAGTTGGCGGAATTGAATCAAGTCCATAAAAAAGAACGAAATTTCTAATTTATAATCACAAAAACCCTTATTATATTGGTTTTAGCCGAGTTTAAATTTTCATCCAATTAGATGAAAAAAATTAATTTTGATTTCTCTAAAACTAGAATTTTCTCAACTTTTATTGGTGCATCTAATAAAATTTCACGCCAGCCAATTCCAGCAAAATTTTCCTGAATTCCATATACAACTTTTCCTTTGACTTAGTTCTTCGCAGAAAAGCGTAAACACTCTGGGAGTTGATATAAACTAAAATCGGTAGCGTCCTCTCCTTAGCTATACACACATAACAACAGTTCTTGCTCTCTAAAATCCAAACTTTCTTCAACTTTAATATAACAGCTGAATGGAAGTTGTTCATAGCCGTGAGTAAAACAAATTTTCTCAAAACTTTCCTGCCCTTTCAAGGAAAATTTAAATAAAAAGGTGTCGATGTGATTGTGCTCGTTGGAAAACTGCTTCGGGCGAGTTGAAATAACTAGATTATAGTTTTTTTATTCGTTGGAAAAATTTTGAGTACGTTTTTTTCTCATCCTCATCTCTTTATTGTAATATTAGATGTACCATCGGATTTTTTCAAATTTACTTTATGTGAAGGTTTTTGAAGAATTAAAGGCATACAAGGTGTATAGGTGTAGGGATTCATTTATTTATTTTGCAGATTGTTCCGAATATTTTTTAATGGATTTTGGGATATTCGATCAACGACAAAATGTTTGTACAATCAAATCGCGAATTCGCATCGTCAAGCTTTTTGTTTAATTTGCTTAATTCTACAATACATTTTCTTTTCAATCATTTCTAAAATAGACTGCGTGATCGAAGCGATTGTTATGGAACGGTTGTAAAATCGAGCAGAACCGGCATGTTTGGTCTTGGTTTGGCCTACCCCGCAATCATTTAACGGTTTTTAGCTCGGCTATGTTGAATTATCTCAGTTAGCGTTACCGGACAACTAACAAAGGAGATGCTACGTCAGCCAACCGTACGGGTGATAACATCACTACTTCAATCGTGGATTAATCAATGAGATTAATTGGCCAAGAAGATCGTTGTTCTAATTTGCAGATAGCTATCCGTTTGCTTGTTTGATAGACACAACGCCATTATCTTCTTACCCTATTTGGATATGCACGACTGCTGCCACACACATACACAAACTGCGCTATCGCATCAGAAAGAAACAATTATTAGTGTCCATAGTCTTCTAACAAGGCGAGTTTGTTAACAATCTTTGCGAAGCCTACCATTACGGTATCGGCGATAATCGGTGCAAGTTTTCTTGTGATCTATAGCCTTATAATTTGTTGCATTAATTAAAATTTGCGATTGGATTAGTATTGAAAAATCCAAACTACGCTTTTTAGCTGCTCGTTATGGTAGATAAATTTAACTGTTTAAAACTTCCAGACATTCGCGTTACGCGACGTACGAGTATTTACGGTATGTAAAATTATTTTACGATACGGTGTATTACTCTTACGGCTAAAAACTCGGTTAGTATTCATCGAGTCATGATTCCTCGGTGTCGCGCTGTGACACAACCATTAAAATAAACAAGCTTTCTATAAAGAAAGCTTTAACCGGGATGACAGTCCGTAGATCGTTCATTACCATATTTATCGAAGACGGTATACGTCGGAAAGCTGGCGCAAAAACTTTTCCACGGCGTGATCCAGTCAATCTAGTAAATTCCCGTTAATGTATGTTTGAAAATCCTGGCCTGCCGAAGTTTTCGAACGGCTAAAGCTACGCCCATATTTACGCGGTGCGTCAAAGTTTGATAGGCAATACAGCTAGTTAAAGAACCCTTAAAGTATCACGTAGGGATGAAACGTGTTCGGGGGGAATTTACTCGGAAGTTTGATGATCAAACAAATAAGCTCACTCTATGCAATTCTAATTGAAATAATATTCCTCTCCTATATATGGAACACGTCGTTTTTAATCTTCCATGGTATTACCTACACACATGTTATCTATATTATGGTGCTTAGGAAATCTTCGAAATGAAAAAAATAAAAATTATGTCTCAATATTTCGCTAGTGAATTGTGAATGTACTAGGGAAAGTAATAATTTTATATACTATATAAAATAAAGAACGAGACTACCTGACTCAACTGATTTTTCCGAAGCTTTGTTGTGATATATCCCTCCCTATCCAAGCAAACTAACAGTTAAAACGTGCTGTCCAAGGTACTCGTTAACAGCGAACTCGAATCAAAAATTTCGTACACGTTCCGAATTGGCCAGTGATTCGATGCAGGAATAGAGCGACATTTCCCGAATACTCAACTAACTCTTTTAGAATGCACTTTCTCGCAGCGCACGTCGATTTCGAAATAAATGGACTTGCTGCATCGCTATGGATGTGCCTGCCGCGTTTACTTCTTCGGAGGCCGTATTTCCTAGTTTCCCGGAGAAAATGCCGAAGAAAAGATGCCTTGTTTGCGACACAAAAGGGAACAAAAAAAACTATTTTCGCTCTACAGTTTTGTATCTTTATATTCGACGAATTTGTGTAATGATATAATTCTCAACTGACTGGGAAATAGATGAACGTTTAAACAAGGGGTTTAATTAACCCACCTAAACAAAACACGTTGTAATTACTTTAATTCGATCCATTTTACGCAGAAATTTTCCGGCTTATTTTTGACCTACCTACCCCGACACGAATTTATAATTGTAACCGGCGTCCGCAAATTGTACCACTGCAATTATCTACCGTTGTGCTATAGCAATTTACCGAAGGACCTTCCGTTATTGTCAATCGTTAGTTCGCCCTAAAATGCTTAATTTGTTTCTAAACAGCCGTCGGGCAGTAAAACGCGAATACAACTCAACAATATTGGGCAAATATAAATAATTCGAACCGATTGTAGGGTTGGAAGTTTGAATGGACATATGGAAAATTGTTTGTTAGCTGACCCAATTTTGATAAAACGTGAACCGTTTGTGAAGCCTCAATAACATCGTGAAGTGATAGCCGAAAGTGTAGCCGGATAATCGAATGAAATGCTGACCTCAAGCCAATCAAGCCGAAGCCCGAAGGATAATATATACTCGAAATAAACCGTAGAAAAACAAGCGAACTATTGTGTAAATTCGTGCCAGTCGAATTGAATTTCAAGATGACCATCGTCGGGTAGCGGATGACTCGAAGCAGTTAACGAAATCTGAACGCAACTGTCGCCATTGTTCTCTCCTAATAGGATTCCAGGATTGATTTATCAAATACAAAAGTTCTTTATTGGTTTCGTGATTGTGTTTCGAGTTTATCAGGGAAGTTTTCAGCCGTACGACATGTGGCGTTCTTCTGCCCAGTAATCAAGGCCTAGATAGAGGGCACTCGGTTTTTCCGCCCGGGAGCGAAACTGCCTTTCTGAAAATATGGACGAAACGAGAGACGCGTTACAAACTTTCTCTACAACACATGGCGGACAGAGGAACATAATAACTGCACGTCCCAAACTTTGTCTCCCCATACGAGGCTACCGTAGATTGAATCGCATCACGAGAAACATATAACCTTCCATGAGAAGCAATTAGTAAGTTGTTGCCGGGAACGGAGCGGCCAATAAACTTTCAAATTGTTAGATATGAAAATAAAACTAATATAAGCGAAAAAAAAAAAATAACAAAGCTTAAACGGCTGTATTTATATTATTAATATCACTTTATTATTTTCTTCTTTATGACTCGAAAATTACAACCAAATAATTAAAATTTTAGTACGGGAATTAAATTTACTGCGTAACGTTATTAAAATAACCTTAAACCTTCATATTTAGCTATTACAAACTAAACATAAACAAAAATTATAATCAGCGCATTATAATTATTCATTAGGTATGAGATTTTTGGTTAATACTTCAATCTAAAAAAATACACCTATCTCAATTCTTAAAAATTACAATTATATCCGCAATGAAAATTTTATTAACCTATCCAATAAAAAAACCGTGCATTTTTCTTGCATCAGCTACAAAAGTAATAAGGAGTTCCTTTCGTACACTCGAAAACATAATAAGTTGATATTGAAGTATAGCATTTTAATTTATTCGGTGGAAATTTACATAATCCCGCAATGCGAGTTTAGAAAAGGTCCGCGAGAGCTGCCATAGCAACTTTCATAACGGCGTAATATGTTCTTCCGTTTTAAAATTTCGTTATACAAGCTACATTTTATCTTTTAAGACCTTTATTAGGTTGTAACTTTGGCAAATTATGCAAGGGGAGAATGCTGTTGGCTTCATTATTTCGGATTAGAGTATCAAAAAAATGATCGGGATTACGGTGTAATTTAAATTAATTGTACATCACTTTCTGCACGATGAGGAAGGTAGTTCAACGCAACAACAGCACAACGATTTCGAATAATGATGCAAACTTTATGAATTTACCTATTATTTATCTTATTCAGTATGTAATTGTAAAGTTTAACAGAATCGATACTATCGTAGTTACAGCGAATACAGAATAGAGCTTATAGAGTCTATATACCAACGAAGTAATTGTTCCCAACATGCTTGTAATTGTTGGAAATAGTTGGTAAACTGTTTTCTGCAATTTACCACAATGCAGCGTCAGTTTCGTTCGGAACGTGAACACAAGTTTAGTTTTATTGATACTTTACTGTTCATCCAATAGACCATGCAAATGGATTGATTCGCAGAGATTATCCTGCACATAATTTTCACCAGTTTTTTGATTTTGTGAAAAATCAACATATTAAAATATTACTCACCAATAAGAAGAAATCAAAAAATATTTACCTGCAAACAAAGAAAAACAATAATTATTATCAAATTCTCAAAATAACTAATAACATATATAATCTAATTATTTACGCGTATAAAATAATAATCCGGCATGTTAAAAGTGCTCAGTAACGCCAACAACGCGAAACCTTAGTCGTCGGAAAATTCCTGACGCTCGAGTTAACAAAGTCAATTTCATTTTCGGAATAATGCACGAATGTGTGACGGAAACATACAGAGAAGCTCACCAGATAGTTTGCTAAATCGGCAGGAGCTGATCGGATTTGGCAACTGCTAACGCCACGTACCACGTTGGAAAATCTTTTTACATCCAAGGATGGCAACTGCTCGGTTCTCAAAGAGGATTTTCGCTGTCATTTGCTTACAATATAAGACAGGGACGGAATGCGCGAATATTCGATACCTGATTAGTTATTTTTAACGTTGCAATAACATAAATTTGCTTCAATCACTAAAGGAAAAAAAATAGGTTGATTTAAAAGAAGTATCTCCATAGAAATCGACCTATTCGAATCGTGTACTTTTAGCAAAAGGTTTGGACTTAATGAAAAGCGTTCGACTATTTTGTTTGATTTTCGAACTTCGAATCGAATCGTTCCGAGGAAATTCGCCATTGATGTTGAATTCAAATAAAGACATCCGTAATAATTGGCTGGAAAAATCTTCTGTGTAGTTTTAACCGGTTCGTTCATTAAAAACAAACAAAATCGGCTTGTTTAAAACTATGTAAACGAATTTCGATGAATGTGATAATAAATTTATCAGGACGAGATTTATTTTAATATTGCAGCATTCCTTTGCGGCAGACTTTTTTCCGCCTTACTTTTCCGCATTTCTAGCTTCGAAACATAAAAACAAAAACGAATACCTCCACTTCAAGAAAATTATTTTTAAGTACTTCATACTTTTCAGTGCAATATTTCGAACTGGAGTTCTTAAAACTTGCTTTAATCGATACAGTAAAAGTTGTTTAAGATTTAAAAGTGCCTACTTCAGTTTTACGAGGAGTTCGAACATCGAAGTTATTACATGCAATGTTTTTCAATTTTCTCGAAAGCGAAAAACTTCCCCGCAGAGCATTCGAAATGATTTTTCGCGAGTTGGGTTTCGTGATTTATATAGTTTTTTATGCTGCTGGTAAATTTACGGTTTTAATTCCACGGCATTTGATCCACTCTGTAAGACGACAATTTAGTCGGCTCTTCAATTTATCCGTAATTTCCCAATCTAGTAGCACGTTTTTTTTCAGAAAATAACGATATAAACTCGACGACGCCCTCGAAAGAGCAAACTCGAATCGTCCTTTTATTTTATTCGTACATCCGAATCCACTTTCGGGGTGGCAAACATATTAACACCATAAAAAATAAAGACAAGAGTGTGATGAGCTTTACGACTGGAGCTACGTGATTGTTGCGCTTCGTACGTGCTGATGAAAACTACCGTTCCATAGTGGATGTTACGAAAAAAGAAAAAGGCATAAACACCAGAATGCTAAGCGAAAATCGCAACTTTGTTGTATATATCAAACACAACTAGTTATGAAAATATCAAATATAGTAAGTAAAAGGACTGAATCAACATTTATAAGATCGACACTTCAAAATACCATCAGATTTCGCTCATAGTTGATTCTCAATTGCGCCATTAACAAGATTCAAAATGTTAAATTAGTCATGCAATGAAAAACGTTTTTCGTTTTTTCTCCGTCCGCTTTCCGACATGGAAAATTGGACCTGAATCATCATCGCAACTACAGCTGCTCGTGTTAATTATAATAAATAAAGCTTAAAAACAAGAAGGTAATTAATCAGCGATGAAAGCTAAAGCGCGTGAAGAAAATGGCCGTGAATGGGAAAAGTGAGAACGGATGAGTCACGAAATATCGCCGCGAATAAATGGAGTAGAGGCTTTCCCAAACAAAAAAAAAGTTACGATGTAGGCCGGCGTGAAACGAGGAATTTTTTGAATACTCCGCCCGGAGTTTTTGCGGGTTTATCTGTTGAGGGAAATTAAATAAAAAATGTCAGGCCTTTTTTATACGCAATTTAATACGTTCTACTATCTTGGAAAACATTTTTTGCTCTAAATGTGATAAGTTAATTTAAAAAAAAAACAGTATAAGTATCTAAAATACTCGAAGTCCTTCCGCGACGTGACTTTTGCTCAAATTCGAATCCTCACGCGCCAGTTGAAACCAATCCGAATCGTTAATCCGATTTATCAAACAAGCCCGCAAATTTTTCCACCAAGTCATTCATTAAAGTTTAAGCCCTTGAATTTTTAATAATGAGTTTTTTAATTGGCTCTTAGAGATTTTCTTGGATTTCGACATAATCATAAAAAGAAGTAGAGGTAATCATCCTAATGAATGGCCGGAATATCGAGCCAGCGGGCCAGAAAAAATTAAAAGTTTGACGACAGGACCGTAATTAGATTAAATACCACAAACTCCTAAACTATCAGGATGACAAAAAAATGCTTTAAATCAAGTAACTATTTAATATCTAAAGCACACCAAATAGTAAGGGGTAACAGTTATGTAATTAAATATTATACGTTTGATCCTAAAACTAATTGAAACTTTGCATTACGACGCTGTTTTTGAGTCGAATAAAAACCCAAAACTATGATAATTGAACACGTTAATTAGCCGTTTTAATGTTCGGTTAAAACGAGCTTCAAGCTACAGATATTTGCTTAGGGAAAATCTACTTTAGCAGTGGGCTGACTCAGTTTCTCTGTCTTGCCGTTGCGGACTGGGGCAATTGCTCGAATTGAGAAAATATGCAAATGAAATGAACCATGTTTAAGGGATGATATTATGGTATTTGGTTTGTTGTGTAACGGATAACCCGGTAAACGAAGTGAAAAGAATAAAATCCGAAGCTTTTTCCTAGTGTATTTCGTCGTAAATATTTAAAATGTCGTTTTCCACATGCTATATAGCGGAAACCTATGGACGGAGAAATGAAATGCCATTTTTAAGCATTTTTCAGTTTTTTTTATTAATATCATATCGGGATATACCTCGTTTGTGTCAAGTACGAGGCAATAAAGGAAATTGTATTGCTTTTTATTTGGATTTTAACTGCTTGAACGTACGATAAGAGCATAGAATGACTCGGTATCGGAAATATACTTCGAAATATATCAAAAAATAGCTGCCTCAGAAATATAACTACTAATATTGGCAGGTAAAATTGAATTAAAATTTCACATACGTATATTTCCTATTGCCAAAGATTGTTGCTTTTTATAATCACTAAGTATATTCAAATGCAGCTTTTATGTATGACATATTATGATGATGATACACCGAAGTTAACAAAATCATAAAACTTTAGTGTAATTGCAAATGCGATTCTATTAAATAACAAATTTATTTGCCAATTTCCACACAATGGATTATAAACTATATTATGCATCATCAATTTTCTATTACCGTATTTTAATGCTTTAGCATATTTTATTAGGCATTCGATATAAAAATTAATACGAGATTTTATATTTTTGTATAATTACAAAAAAAAGTAAATCGTGAATAGTAAAATTTTATTGAAATTAATATAACAAACAACAACGTTTGTTCATAAAAAAATTCCTAATTTAATATTACTTTGAGAAAGGCTTTATTCAAGGTATGCATAATACAGCTACGACAAAGCTAAATTACTGGCTGACTCTTGCCTGTACGATTTGGCATAATATCAATTCTAATAAACCATCTCGATTTAGTGACATTTCAGAAATGTAAGCCAGGCAAGGGTGGGAGGGAGGAAGGACGGACGAAACAGGAGTCGAATAGGAGAAAACAGATAGAGAGGAAAATGGAAGTTTGTATAAACTGAATGCAGGCGCCGGCAACATCTGTGCACTTTCTAATCACTTATTCATTCCGGCTTGCTCGGAATCCTACAATTAAATTTTCCCCAAAAGACAATATCCTTATATTAGGCAATACATTTCTCTCTTGCCGGAATTCTCTCATTATCTCTCCACGTGAAAGATGAACTCGCTAGGAATTCAAATCGAATTTTGGAATTAATGAGCCGTTCTGTCTTCCTCATTTTTCGCCAAATTAGATACAACAGTAGTTTCTGAACTCGATGATTAGTTAGTTGTCTTCGCTCTTCAACTTTCTATTTTATTCTTTGTAAATCTATTATTAATTTTAACTACGTCCCGGTCGAGATAGTAGAAATTACGTCTTCTACGGCTTGACGTTTCCAATAAGAAAACCCTTATAAATTTTAACACTAGAATAAACTCCCATTTCGTCTTACTTAAACTTCAATATTGCTTTTGGACACACATACGTACGGCTTTATTATATTGGAATTACTTTTCGATTTTTAATAAAACAGTTTATAACGTAAGAAAATAATTTATATTCCCCCTTACTTTTTTTTCATTTTTACAACCATCAACTTCAGCTAGTCTCTACGTCTTATTGGTTACAAACTCATCGACTGGCACATTTCCCATAATCTGGATAATCTTGATTTACAGACCAATAACAAAATGTATTGCACTTATGAGACCATCCTGTGACATTATTATGTCCCTTAAGGGTCTTGAAAAGGTTTTTATTGTAATGGTCACAACGAAAAGGTTATAGAAAGGTGGAGGAGCACGTACGAGTCGTATGATAAATTTCGAAGTTGGGATGGGATGGCCGGACATTTTTATTCAGGCGCTGCAGCGAATTAGGAACGAACCTACCTGAACTCCAAAAATGGACCAACTTTCCTTTAATGTTTTTTATTGTATATCTACAGTAAATATAATCCTTAAGTCTTCCTAATAGCTCGATTAAAATATTCCCATTTCGAGCAGCTGCAGTAAACATTGTTTCCCAGAGACTTCCTTAGAGCTTCGAATTGAGTAACATTTAACGAAGTGTAAAATACATAAACACGACTGGGTATTCAAGTAAAAAGGATAAAACTTCAGTTCATTGACAAAGGAAAAAAATAAGATGTAAATCGAGAAAGAGGGCGAGAGCGAATTACGTGATAAGCTTGTTTGTGTAGCTAGTAGGATATTTTCGCTGACTGCGCCAAATTCTTATTATTGGAAACGGTCTTGAAAGGAACATTCACTAGGACCATTGCAAAAATGTCAGCAACAAACCTTAGTTTTTACTTACAATGTAATCAGATTGTAGATTTTTAATTAAATTTTTCTCAAAAATCCCGCTAAAATATAAACCATAAAAGTTCCCTTAGACATTAAAATATACAATGTTTTTAACAACATTTTTTAAATAATAGTTAAGGTATGCACAATAGTAAAAAAAAGAAAATTTAACGCTTGATATACGTCAAGAAATCTCGCGTTCTTTCGGAACTGGTAAATTCCCCGTTTCCTATTGATTCCTACTTGGAAACTTTAAAACTGCTTTTGTAGGGGCTCCCCGTTACACAATGATAAGAAACAAACTTTCCGTAATAGTTTTCGAGTTACGGAGAAATATTTTCTCGCTTACTTTTCTGATTCGCGAGAACGAGTTGAGGTATTTGTCTGACGTATGAGGGAATTATTTCTAGTTTGAATTATAACCATCCATTTTTACCGGTGCTCCATCCACAACGATAATGGATTCCGAGATTTATGGTAGTATTCACGACTTTTGATGGTATTTACGACAGTCGTAATAAAACTTAAGGGGCAACTTTAAAATTGCTGGGGTATTTCACTTTAAAACGCAAAGTATTAATTATTTTGCAATTAATTTTAGACAATGTATATAACTTTATGTTAACTCGACTCCTATTCATGAAGTTAAAATAGTTAATTTGAGAACGTAAGTTCTTGTTGAAATAGAGTGAGATCAGCTCATCGTTGGAATACCTCAAATTTCCAATCCAAATAAACGATAAAGTTGAGAATCACCGTATAGCCGAACTATTATTGAAAGTTCGTTCCTTATCGAGCCCATAACGTGGGATCGTACAAAGGCAGTTTTAAACAGTATTAAAGTTTGAGCCAAGAGATCAACGAGAAAATGCGAATAGGGAGAGTCTTTCCCAATAAATCCAAGTCATCGGTGATCGAGGGGTCCGCTCTTAGTGCGATAGTAGGTAACAAAGAGGAGCACTATTTAATTGCGATATTAATCATCTTCTGTAATCACCCGAGATCCAGACACGTAACGCGTCTCGTAATTACGTCAGTACATTATAATTAGGCGACGAAGACCTTGCCGGGTATACCGGAGCAACGTGTTCGGAATTCCATTTCCGGAGTATTAGAGAAAATGACGTCGAAACTTTTTCGAGACGGTATTTTTCAAGCGACGCCGCTGGCTGGAAAACTCGAGACCTCTACAGCGCGACCAAAGCCCTTTAAGATCCTACCAAGTTTTATGTTCCCTATAAAGAACTAAAATTTAAGTAGGAGATTCCAGTGTATGTTTGCAATATATTACTCTGGCAGTTTCTTGTCTAACTTGTCTTAGGGATAAGTTTTCCCTAAATTATACATTCATGTCTGCTATGAAGTTGGAACATCATACTTTATAATCATAGCATCGAAGTGACTCAGACGTTCTAAGATCATACGCGTCGGAAATTTTTAATGCGGAGTGACAAATATGGAAAAAGCGAAAGGACGGGCGGGCGGGCTTCCACCGGATGATGGTGGCCTGGAAGTGGCATTAAGAGATCTCGTTTCTTTGACACCTTTTGAGGTTTTGACGTATAGACTGCAGTTGAATCTTAATTACGACGACAAATTATAAGGGGGCGAAAAGGATGGGCTCCCATTGAATCCTAATAAGTCTGCGGTATGCACGGGTTATTCATTCCAAAGGAGTGTTGTATATGCCGGTCTTGACTAGAATATTTAGTTAGGTAGGGAATATCTTTCGCAATTTTGTTACAATGTTTATTTTTTAACGGCGTAAAAAGATAACCAACAAGAATTAGTAATGAATTTTGTTTTGTTATAACATTTCCAAGTTGTAAATTGTACAATTTCTATTAGAAACTAAATTTAAAATGTTGTGGCTGTTAAAAATTAACGGCGTTATCGGCCGAGTATAATTGAATACGTAACGAAGGGAGTAGCGGGCCGCGGCGCGCCGTGGGAAAACGCGAGAACACTAAAAGAATATTACCTAATACAGGAGGAAGAAATTCGACAAGAAATCGTAAAAAAGGAAATGCTTTGCATTTAAAAGGATTCCCGGATACAATTTCATGTTTACATTTGCCGAATGTGACGCAAAGGAACCATTCCCTTCCAACGAAAAAAACGAAGGGAACGTTGTCTAAGTACGTATGCGTGCAGACTCCATTCATTTTTATAAGTCTAGTGTCGGTGTGTGACGACGGTGCACTGCAACTAGGTGTTGAATATTTGATTTAGCATCGCCTAAGGCGCAATTGCCGTACCGGGATCATCTGAATATTTCATTTTTCTACATTCCTTATTGTGTTTTTCTCATCGCCTGCAACACAATCTCCTCAATAATTCATCGGCTTTTGCTCGGCATACGTACAGACTTTTTGCCAAGAAGACGAAAGAAGCACAAGATACACCCGGAAATTACGATTATTTAGGAAACCTGGTTATTTTTATGGACTAATCGTCCCCTTCTTCTCAATTTTCCATGTGTAATACGAAAAGTAAGCCCTATTAGGGAGTAGTACATGAAAGAGAACTGGCACATTGCTTAAATAAAATTAAAATAAGCTCAAAATAAGGCTCTATAAAATCATTTGTATGATCGTAAATTTTTCTCCACGTAAAATCTCCACTTTTTCATAAATAATAAATAATAAATTAGGTAATTTTGTATATGTTTTCCAATTTAAATTATATGTTTGAAAACAACACAGATTTTTAAACGAAATTAGATCATTCCCTTTATCCTCGGAAATGCACACAACGGTAGAATTAGGCAAAACAGTTTCGCCTTTTCCCATATTCCCCGTTTATACGGTCCGCAAAACCGCCTACAACGAGGCATTGTAAAGCTCTCTGACGTTTTAAACCCATATATTAAATTTCCTTCCGATGAAAAATTCCGTTCTTATGTCCAGAGCGGGAGTCCTCTTTATCCTTCGCAGTAGGGACGAATGGTTCCATAAAGTGAAGAATGCGACTCGAGCGTTGTTATATATCCCGTTCCGAAAACGGCCAATGAATTAGGGAATGGCGGGAACGACTCGACGTCTACCATATTGGCACGATGCAAATCTATGCTAATGAGACTAGCCTGATTGTGTAGCCCGCAGTCATTGTTTATGTGATAGGAGCACATTGTCGCTTTGCGAGATATCGTTTCGCCGGCTTTTTCGGATAATTTGTTGTCGATTGTGTAAATTAGAAGGTAAAATTTGTTAGCCGATTCGATTACAGTAAATACCCCGTCTGCTCTGATAACATAATAAAAGTATACCGAATTTCAAAACATCCAAGAAGTTAAATTAGAACCGTCTAAAAGGGTAAATTTTCGTTACTACACCTAACAAGGGCACTGTAATTTCATAACAACTGCCGGTTAACTAACATTTTTAATTTTTTATGTGAAAACTTTTCCCCGAATTAACTAAAAATGGTAGTTATAGTTGCACAAGCTCGCATTCTTGCCCTAAAATTAGCTTAGAGTTAAACGAGTACTTTTCCCTCCCGAAACCTTTAATAACAATCACGCTTTCGCAGGGCCCGGTATGCAACCCCTTCATACTTGAGCCGTATAAAGAGGTTGTATAATTAGTAGTAAGTGCTCCCGAGTGGGGTGTTATAAGCAAATTTACGTCTACGAAGTTGGGCGCTGCTCGGCCCCTCTAACGCAACGTAGTACACCCTTAATAAAAACTTTCCCTTATTATATTGTTAAAGCGAAATATAATATAATTTTGGCCAAAATCCTATTCCAATCGTTATTAGTTTATGTTTGTTTATGCAATCATTCGATCTAAATTTGGTGTAAATTGAGTCAGTACCGAAATAAATCGTTATTTTTATAAACTATTTTTATTACAGACGCGTTTATAATCCTACGTAACATAATATAGACCGAGTGTATTATAAAAATGGAAAAAATGAAAAATGGTTGTCAGAAAAGAGAGCTCTGACTTAATAAATAGAGTGCAGTGACAGCGCTAGGGCAAACGGGATAATATACGGAGAAATTCTCGGACTGTTATCTGATAGTTTATAAAACTTTCTCTTGATGTTTCCATTGTACTTTCCGATGTTCTATTGTTCGCGAACTTGTAATAAAAGCCGTGCTTGTTTGTTCATGGATGGAAAAACAAATTATTTTCGTTATACGGAAAGAATACAAGCGATATCGGAGGATTACATTTATCGAGAAAATAAGTTAGACGAAACAAATCTGATGATGTTTCGAATGAAATTGCCGCAGGGTTGAGTTTTTTACAATTTGTATTAATGTCAAGAACAACGTGTATATAACGCAGATATTAATTGCCTACATTGCTCTAGTAACATAAACCTTTTACGTTAGATGGAATAGTCAATAAGCGAGTAATTTTTCATATCAGTTGGTTTTTTTTTGGTAAAACCCTCTTGAAAATTAACGATTATAAATCTGTGCGGTTCGGACCGAGTCGAAGATCCCGAGGGCAACAAACGATAACTCCCGGTAATTACGGTCGGTCAAAAATCTCGGCAGCAACGCAGCCGATCCATTTCTGGCTCCGCACGCCCATTCATTAGCGAAAAAATAAAACGGACGTTCTCCTAACTGGGTCACCTAATGCCATTTTCTAACGGCATTAAAACGCTTTTTTATTTCGTCCACCAGCGCCGCCGGACCTTGATGAACGACCTTTTAGCATGCGAGCCGAGCCGGCTTCGCGTCTACGTGTAAGTACTTACACCTCCTCTGGGCAACGGCTCTTTAACTGACTTTTATCCAGCTTTATTATAAAGGTTGCCGGCGAAGCAGCCGACGATAAACTTTTACGAGCAATCATATCGGGCGCAGGCAAGCTGAACTTTTGTTAAATTTATATTATGCACATTCTCGGTTTCGTTAACAAATAATTGCGCGTTCAACTTCAATAATGAAGCCGTATATAATCTGCTTTGCTTAGGGATTAATTAAAAGCAATCCTTTTCAAACAAATTGTATTTTATCTTACAAAGCCTAATATTATTTAGAGGGAAAAATAGCGCTACAAAAACAAACTCCAAATAGTAATTCTGTGAATTTCCTCACGAAATTATATTTATTCCTACTTGCACGATTAATTTAAAAGTTCCTAACGACGTTTAGTTGAGATTCGAAAAACAACAAAACCCTCAGAATGCTTGCCGAAGTGAGTAAATAAATACGTATCATCCTTTAAATCTAAGAGCATTCAAGCGTTTCGACGCGCTACGAAGTAAAACAAGTAGAAAACAATGGCAGACTCGAGAAACGAATAAAATAAAGGAAATAAAAAAAAGGAATAATTGAAGGAACGTATAAAATTAAGCAAAGAGATATTCGAGAAAGCCTTGATCATTTTGTTATTCGAAAAACAATAAACTTCTGTGAGAATTTTATAAGACAGAAAGCAATGTATATGTTCCTATATCTAATCTGGAGATATTATTTTCTTTCAAGATTTATGAGCTCATAAAAATGTTTCGGGTATGTATCGAGTAGATTTATACTACAATTGGTATAAATCTTGTATCATAATAGCACAATTAAAAAATTGAAATTGGCCATTATTTCAGTAGGTAAAACATCTCAAAATATATTACAGATAATTTTAATTAACAAAATACCTATAGGTTCTATATTTAAATAAATTGATGATTTAGATCAAAAATTCAATTAAAATAGTATCAAAATTGACAACCAAATTTATTAAAATTTTTGCGATAGTCTGTTACTATTTAATTTATTATAATTACTAATAATGATTTAATGAAATTGAATAATGTATTTAATAATTGCAATAGCCGGCTTATTAATATAGCGTTTATTAGTTAGCCCATCAGGTACCTAAATAAGAAAAAAAAATGTTAATAAAATAAAATTGTAATCGGCTAATCGAAAGAAAAATGAACAAACATCAGATAGTCTAAACAGATCATCAAATTAATGACATCAGCTAAACAAAAAAATATCTAATATCTAAAATTGTTACATTTTAGATGCCCATAAAACCGTTACACATAGAAGCGAACATTTAAGCCAAACTAAATAATTTTATTATTTAAAGTGCATATGTACGTGTTCCGAGCCATTTGAAAGATTTATATGCTAAAGTGAATATTACGAATTACTCTGTAGTAAATTAACGTTAGCACGCCGTAGGTCAACCGAATACCTAACCCAGCTGTCATCAACGCGCATTGTCAGTTTTGGGACGTTGATATAGCCACTGTACGCCTTAACAATTAACGCACTTGACAAATTATGTATGTATTTAAAGTAAAACGTGAAGGCGGAAAGTGCTCGTCATTCTCGCAGGAATTCGGTGCCGTCCGGAGAATTTACACCTATTAAAATGGGACGACCCATAAAAATTGTTTGTCGAATACATTCCGCAAAATAAATCCGAACGGTTAGTTATTTAATGAAATCCAACTAAATGAGTGGAATTTATTTTTCGCCGAGATAAATTCGGAAAAACGCCGTAATTCCATATCGATTCCGGAGAGCTCGACGAAAGAAAAGAGATCAAATCATTTCTAGCTTAGCAATTCCATTCCGAAGCAATCACATACATTATTTCTGTTTAAACTGAGTTTATTTTCCGTTCATTTGGAATTTCCCTTCAGACAGAGAGCGATAAAAAGCCGACAGTTCTTGGGAGAAAAAGCACTAAATAATCTGGGAAATTTTTAATGAGGCATGGAAAAAGAAAAAATATTAGATTGTTGGGGACTAGTGGACATAAATATGCCGCCCGAGACTAGGGGAACGTTAAGTTATGCGTCTAGGCCCCCGTACTCGAGATGCTCGTATAACAACAGCGAAATGCACTTCGTTTCTTAGACTGGCTATGTATGCTCTCTTTTACGCCATACCCGACAGTCGGGCGTCTCACTAATCTACAGTCATGGATAATTGAATTTAAAAATGCACCGCACATATACATATTTTTCCTTATTAAGATCAATGAAATACAAAAATTCATGCTATATTAAATTTTTGCATTAATACCGATTTTGAACTTAAATCGCGATATAGGTTTTAGCGACGTAGTTTTGCATAAAACGGACTAAAAACAAAATCAAGCGGAGCGAAAAAGCAATAATTCGAACAGTTAGAAGTGCTTCGCGCAAAGAGCATTAAAATCGGAAAGAGCGGCATTCACTACCTTGCGAGACAATACAAAATGAACCGCATTTATGGAGGAACGAGCTGCATCCGGATGAAATATCACCGAAAACGGATTGTTCTCCAGTAGCGAACGAGTTAATAAACCTGACGGTGTAGTTTTTGCTGCAAGGGGTGAGCCGTGGAGCTTATTAGTCAGGCAGATACCCGTACATAAAACGTTCGAGAACAACCCAGGGAGCCATCTATTATAACTGCTCGTTATTTGCTATCACTTTGCGACGATGTCACTTATAACGCCGTGCAACCGGCGCGCCGGTTACCAGAAAAAAGATTAAATTATAAACTACTCGCTGGAGACTATTCGTCTCTAATTTTGCTGGATTTCAAATACCGCTTTATAAAATATCGAGTTCCTAAAAAATTAATTAGTCACGTTGCTTAGTTTCCATCGACGACGTTCGTTCCTTTGTTATACCCGTAGGGTATACAACACGCATTCGTTCGTTCTTGAAACAAAGAAACAAAGGGCGAAAAAGAAAAAAAGCGAGTTGTTTTTGTTGCTAGTCAACGGGTACGACTACGGCATGAATTGAGTGCGAAAACTGGGTCAGGACATTCTCTATCGATATATTATGGGCGAGTCCTAGGTAGAGAGATACACCAAGGCCCACAAGCACGGCTCGCGTGCTTCTATCAGTCACGCGAGCTTTCGGTCTATAAGTTAACTTCGGTAATCAAAACTGAGGTCGATTAGTCAACTTTCGAAAAACAAAAATTACAGGGGTTATAGCGAACTAACCGTCCGGCTCATTTAAATTAAATTTGTATTTTTATCTTTATCTTTATATAAAGCATTTTTCTATATTTTTATTAGTACAAATATAAAGAAATACGTAAAACCACGAAACGTTTGGAGGATATTAAATTCAAAAACCTACCTTGTGCAAAATTATTCAAAATTGACTAATTTACTTTACCTACTAGAAACAATAAATTTAGTTTGAAGTACTATTGAAACTAACAAATAGGCATAGAAAAATGGTCGATATTTAAAATAAAGTTAAGGACAGTCTAGACAAATAAAGTGTTGAAATAATGAATGTTATGTCGTTACGTAAGCACGGTTTATGTGTGTTAAAATAATAAACCGTCGGAGTTTATGTTTGTCGAAGTCGGACAGAAGTGCTCCTAAATATGGTTATTTTAGAAGCGAGTCGTTATACGAAATGAGATGCAACTTCTGCTGATGTTGTGGTCGGAAACAAGTTCTATCTCGTCAAACAATTTGTTTTAGCATTTGATACACAACGTGTAGGTATAGCAGATTAATTAATTATTGTTGATGAAAGAACAAACATACGAGTATGTACAAAAATATCCCGAAACCATCACTGTTGTTATTTGCTTCAAGTTAATACTATTCCTGGTTTTAGTGCAAATAATTTGCCGGTGTAGGTACAGACTTTGAAATATATCGGTACGTTTTCGGTTGAATTCAGTTTTTCCTCCTTTAAACAGCTTCATTATACCGGTTTCGGAGTAAATGAGATGTTAACGTGGCGACGAAATATCGCGAGAAACGCGTAACGTGTGTCCCAATTTCTTGTATTACTAAATTCCCAGCAATAACGCGGTGTATACGGCGAGGAAGCGCGACCCCCGTATAGACCCCGGTACTTCCTTATCACTTTCCTCGCTTTTCCCGCCCGACGACGAGACGTAACGCGACGCCTCTTCTTTCTCTCTCACTCTCTCTCTCGACGGACCACTGCATATTACTACAATTTCAGCTCGTGAATTTCGGGAAAGCATTGTTTCAGATATTATATCAGCCCGAAGCAGATGTTTATAAGCTGAATTGTAATTTCAGCTCGGTTCATTTAGTTTTGAAATTTAAGCGGTACAAGCTAGCAAATTTGTTCGGATTTATATATTATATGCTGGGCTCGAGTCTGAACGCCGCCGCTTCCTTTATAAGAAGATCGGGCGTAATTTACCGGATGATATTTCGCAACTCGACTTAAAGTCCTCCGGATTTTGTAATTAACAAAAATTGATAATTGATTCTCGCAGACGCTAAAATTAAACAGTTATGCGAACAGTGTGTTCATATTAAGATAACTACATTTTCATACATCACGCACCACAGGACGAAAATTCCCAGTGATGATAAATATCTTTTTTAAAGTTCTTTTAATCCCACGGCATGAAGCGTATGTACTCGTATACATATGTAGGTTTAAAATTCGTAGCAAAATGCGTTTGATCTGCGCTCTTAAAAGCAACACGTTTAATTTATCTCCGGCCGGTTTAAAATCGCAACAACAATTCACGTCATGCTCGAATCGGCAAGTTCAATCCTGAATTCCATGCTTGAAATTCAACGCGAGCTTCTTCTGTATTCGCGTCTCTTTCTGTCGCTTTCATTATTTCCGCATCTATCAAACAGCTTGTTAGCATCTGTTCGTGAGGCATTCATAATCATATACACAGTCAGTTTTATGCAAAATGTTATTGGGTTTTGATGAATACGAAACCAGATGAATCAGGATGTTTTTGGATGCGGGAATGCTTCATTTGATTACCCTAGAAAATTGTGAAAGGAAGTTATTACGGCATGCTTTTGGGATAGCGGATGAATCAGCGAGCTTAAATCACGTTTAATAGTTCGTGTCGTTTTCAAAAATTCCATTTTAATTGCACCTACAGCGACTGTAAAATTTTAATAACCTCTTCTGGATGAACTATCAAAGAAGCTGAAATTTAGACGACTAATAAATGCGATTCGTGATTACGAAAGCATTTAAATGTAACTTACACACAATAATTCTAATGAATAAAAATTACATTATTATGAAATACGTTCCTCCTGGCTGATGTGACAGAGCAATTACGTATCTGACAAAAATGGCAATATCGATTCGCGATTGTTAAATACCAACACGACATCTATTCGTATTTATCGATGTAATAAAACCATATTTTCGAGTCGATGTTGATTGTTAAAGCCAGTCATGCTTGATGATATTCATCTTGGAATAACAGTTTTTTTTATTGTAACAGAACAGCAGTAAAAATAACGAAACGACACTAATGATTCCGAATGGGACTCTTGGATGTTAATGTTACAGTTAAAAAGGATTGTTAACTCGAAATCGTGCAGGCTCACAATTAAGGAGGAGATAATAATTTAAGATATAGGCGTAATTACATCATAATTACCAGCTCATATAACTAATGAAAATTAGGAGAATTGAATTTTAAGTTAGTGCTTTATAAATAATTTAATAGTAGCGTTAAAAAAATACATTTTTCCTTCTAGTATATTAAAATCCTTTAGGTATGTATTTTCATTCGAACGAATGAGAGCACATATAAAAAAGACGACTATTTCTCGTTCTATACACCTGCTTTTGTAATGCGGACATAATAGCCAGCGAGAGCTCTACATTTAGAGACAATGATGACCATATGTCGCATTAAGCTTTGTTGGTCCGTCCATAGGAAACAGTGATTAGACCCTAGCAGGCTCAACACATTAGTGTATCTCTCACTTTATCCGCCAATACAGAGGGATATTCCCGATTATCTTGATTTCCATTTTGGCACTATTTCAGCCTTTATTATAACGAAAGGATCATCGTGCAATTTATACGTACGCAAGCGAAAACACTGACCAATAAAGTTTACCTTGATGGGCAAGGAATTACGAGTGAAAAGCGATATAAATTTTAGAGTTTTACCGACGCGAATCGAATGCGCCGGAAGCGCAAAAACATTTAACGAGCCTGCCTCTCGATTTTTTTCTGTTAGGAAAATATAACACGCCTCGCTTTGATTTATCGTTCTTCCACGAAGTTTAATATGATGTATACTTTAATAATTCATATACAAAATCCTCCGGGGGCGAGGAGATGACTGTCCGAGCGTAAGGAAATACGGGCGCGAAAAGGGACCTTATCCGCGTTAGTTATATTATTTTCGAAAGAACGTCTAAATCAGAATAATTTTCGACGAGGGAACTATTATCCAGTAGGAAGTTTTCCAAATGCTAGCCGTGAGACGATATTTCGCTGAAGGAAGCCCGTGAAATGGTAATAGGGCTAGAAATAAATTCTTTCCGAATAGTTAAGAAGTTTTTACCACCGAGTCCCATTCGTTTCACACAAAAATAACTACCTAATCCACTATAGGTACTTGTAAGAACATTTTTAAAATGTAAATCAAAATGTCATACCGGCGGAGAATTTAAGGTTCAAAATTGCAAATATCGCAATATCGGTGACACCGGAGTGCCAAAGGTTAATATACAATAATTAATTTCGAGATATTTCAAAGTGATTTAAACGCCGTTTAATTCCATCCAGCGGGAGAAAAGCAAATAAATCCGTTGAAGTGATCGAACGGATTGCCGGTAAATTTATTCTCCTTTGAGAGTAATTCGTTAAAGGCTTAGAGGGCCAAAAATTAACGTTCACACGCCTATTCTACCGTTACACTTTCATCAAAAAAAAGCGAAGGGTAGGTAAGAGATGTAAGATTTACAGTTGACCGCAACCCTTCCCGGCTACTAACGAATATCGTTCCCAGATTTAATGAACCCTCGACAAGGGGAGGCGAAGGGCGAGGACCGGTATACGCCATGCACGTTGACAAAAAAATTCAAGAAAAGAAAAAAATAAGCGAAGGAGGTGCAAAGGAACATCTGCGCTCTTAAAAAAAAAGAACGTTGGCAATACATAATTCGGGCTTACAAGTGCTCCGACAGTCGACAGTATTTATACTAAGGGGGTATATTTAAATGCTAATAAGAGAGCTAGACCGGGAAAATTCATGTTTTATTCTTTTACACAGATGTGAGAGTTATTAGAATTGTCACGTTTCTTATTTCGTATACGGTTTTTATTTAGCTTTAACAATATGAAAATCATGCACAAAGCGAAATATTGCAGGAATAATAAATAACTCATTTTCCTCTTTAAATTTTATGTCTTCATAAATAACGCCAATTCCGGCTTCTTGTTAATACCAGCCCTTATTCAAATTGACATTCACAAGACGTCACTTTTTATACGACATCCTAAGCGCCCTTTAATTTGATACCCTCGACAAACAAGCATCCCTAAATAGGACCTGTAAGGGCCCGTAAACGGATAACTACCCACTTAACAGGTACAACCTCTGTTAGCAACACACTAACACCTTGCGGTAAAAACGTTTTAGACGCGCGCTCCGGCCCGACCCTTTAAATTAAGAAGGCACCCTCGGCAAGGGTCCCGTTTCGGGACGACCATACACACGCACACACACATTCACACACGCGCCCGCCGCAAAGGTATTTTCAACTTGCGCGTCCGACCTGTTGGCAGCGGAAAAGGTCGGTGTCAGAGGTTACGGAAAATTAGGGTCGACCGGAGAATGTTAGACGGTTATTAGATCTAACGCGTACTTCAACTCGGGCTTTTACGTCGATCATTAATAACACGGTTCTTCGACAGATTGACCTCGAAGATCTCATCACCGAAACCACCCACCTAAATGACTGGAATACGGCATGGGCGTACTGGTGACTTCGCTATGGCGAATTTTATCTGTCGCGAATCTCTCGATTAGACGTTTCCCTGCGACTGTGCGAGCTAAATACTTTTATTGCAGTTGCGAAATGAAGTTTAAATTCTGCAAGTCGCTGATAAAACTCACAATTATAAAACTCATTAACATACACAAGAAGGGAACAAGGAGTTAAGAATTAAATGTCGTGATGGAGAACTTAAAAGTTAAATTGTAAAGAGATTTTCCTATATTTAGGAAAACGAAAAAAAAACTGAATAAGCAGCAATTTAGAGCTGTCAAGCGGTACTATGGCAACTTGTTAATTAGTATAAAACTAAATTTAACCCCAATTTAAATTTAGAAGGTTGCGTGTGGAAATTGATAATATCATCGTTAATCTAAGGAAATAGTCAGTTTATTTCTTTTTTACAGACTTACCCTATACTTTAATTTTTATTTTACGGGTTTTTGGGACATTTACTTTTACAACTATCTACTATGATGTTTTTCTCATGATAATATGAAGGAGCGACGATTACAATGGGGTGTTTTGTAACAGAAACAGAATCGATAACCAGTCACGTCAATACAAGGTCGAACAAAATTGTCTACGCCTAAAAATAAACCGCAAATTGATGGAAAAATTCATAAAAAAATCACAATATTAAAAGCTTTTTACTAATCTATGTATATCGATTCACTCAATTGAAAATCATTCATTTTATCGGTTTCTTTTCATCTAAAAAAAGCAATATATTATATTTTTTAAACAATTTCGTAAATTTAAAAATCTATTGTTGATGAATTTAGGTTATACATTTCAGCATTTCGTATATCATCGGAAAAATTACTGGCCCAATGAAAATATATAATATGTAATTTCATTGCAGCAATATGTGTAGTCTAATATTTATTTTAGAGTATTCGAACGTTAGAAAAACACTACGATAAATTTTAGTGTTCCATAAAAATGCTGCAAGATGTTTAAAATACGATGCTTGGCACTCGGCCCGAAACTACTATGACAAAAATACTTCTATTTCCATAAAACCGGCTCGGCACATTTTTCTGTGAGTAGTTTGCATTCTTTGACGCCCGACCATTTGACACAGAGATATATTAGCGAGATTATGAACAACATAAAGATGGAAAAAAATTTAATTTAAAAATTATGCCGACAAGGTATGTTCATATCTCACGATGAATAAATTGTAGACTTCAAAAAATTGTAAATACGCGCGAAAATTTAAAATTAATAAGCAGTAAACAATCGATCAATACATGAACAGTCATATAAAAATGAAAATATACATTTCAATTAAGCATGAATAATTAAACAAGTTCAAGAAAGTTATTGACAAACTCTGAAAAGTTTACTGAAGATTTATGAAGTTTAAGATTTTTTTTTCGGAAACACCCGATATTAACAAAAATCAATTGGTTTATAGAAGCAGGAAATTGAGATATACGAGGTTAAAAATCCCAATTAACGAATATACAATGATGATTATATGTTAATTCAAACAAAAAAAATGTTAGCTCCACTCACAATATTGAAGAACTAATTACCTATATTTACATAAGCTCAAATAATACCTTTCCAAGTACGAATGATTGTAATTTTAACGATATAAATTAAATGCCGGCTTTTTATAAACCTAAAAAATGTTTTAATAAAATTTAGACGAGCAACCATCAACGATGATTTAATTTTTAAAGGCATTTTTTTTCAACGAAAAGTCGGTTACAGATCAGAATGACATCATCATGATTATTCTAGTGTACATTTACATATTGACATTACAATTTGATACGGTTCATCCTCCTCGCATAAATTTATACTAAAGAATTTTTTTATATCACTAGTCTATTATATGATTTAACAATCAACAATACGATATTGATTGTAAGTAAAAGATTATTTTCGAGGTAAGCCCAGGTAATTAATTTAATTGTTATAATATATAGCATGGAAATCCTCAATGAAATACACACAAGAAATAATTAAGGTTAACATCAGTAAAGTGAAGAATTAGGTAGGTATGGCATTTTAGAAATCGGACTCATGTTGAATAAAGTTTAGTGAATATAGATAGAATACTGAAAGTGTGTATTTTACCCAAGAAGTGTAATAAGATTTTTCAATCTCCATGCCCGAATAATATCCTTCGAGGAAATGTTTGCGTTCGGTCATATCATGGTGCTTGTCGGCGTATTTCATATAAATATAAGACAGATTTATAAGTATAGAGGGTTTTATACCTAAGGCACACGAACGAATAAATTTCCACATGAGAAAAAGCTCCTCTAAGCCTGAAGAATGTATATTACATGTGAATAGAGGAATATCAAAGAAAAGGCAAATTATATGCCTGGGACGATAGTAAAAATTGTAGTCGCTTCAATATGAGCCTAAACAGTACAAGTTTCTAACGAAAATTTAGAAAGTTGTCGTTACACGTTTTCTTGAATTTCCGTGCATTTCCAACGAATACTCTTGTGCATTCTAATCGTATTTTATTGCAAAAAAAAATAAAAAAGTGATTGACTCACCCTAATGTCATTGAATGAAACACTCACCTGTAAAAAATAAAACATTAAATTAATAAACATTTATAAATTTTTAAAATGATTAATAAGTTAATGGCGTAACGTATCCAGTCAACTCGCAAAAAACATGTTCACAATCCAAGTGAGACAGACCAACAGAATTTTCAACTAATACAGCTTGTACCGGGAAAATTAGCCGGAAACTTTTTCAATATATCAGTCTGTCCACTTCATCGGGAAACAAAAACGAAATCGATGTTCGATACACAAAAAATAGGAAGTCATAAACAATCGTTGCTAGGCTCGCATTTTCTTACGGACCCTCTAAAAACTTGTGTTTTTTCTGATGGTATTCAAGGGTAAATTGACGATGTCAAGGGAGAAATCAATAAAAAAATGTTTCTGAACTAAAATTTTAAATAAAAGTACGCATTAAATTTTAATTCCAAGTATAAGAGTGCTATATTGATCCAATTATTATACATATTATTATTGTCAATGAAAAGAAGCAATCACTTTAAAAATTGACATTGTCATTTTAGTGATGTACCTATACATATAAATTTGCATTAGACGTATAGAAAAAAAGTAACAATATACAGGTAATAGACATCAAAACTAATTGGAAAGTAAACATTTTTAAAGATGTCAACAACCCGTCGAATAAGAAGTGAGACAGCTGAACAAACATTTGAGTTTTTAAACTAAATTGTTGTCTCATTGTAAGTTTAAAACCGCCAATTTGTGACCAATTGCATCGCTTAATATTCATCTACCATAAGCGAACACGCCATCTCATTTTGACGGAACATATTCATTCTCTTGTTAATTTTTTTCCGTACACCTCCGTCATCCGACTGGTCGGTTGTTCTTCGTAATAAACCGCATTTATATTCATGGCCTCCGAATGAACTCTTTGTGATGTTTTTTTCTCTGTTGTGATCTGAAATTTTAATTCGCGAATATTGTCTGCGACATTTATGGTAATGGGGTAGGATTGTAGGGGTGGCATCTAGAGCGTAAAATTTTAGAAATATATGTATACGTAACGTTTCGTACTAAATTGGAAATGATTCTTATTAACAAGTACGTTTTTGGTATAACATTAGATCATCGCTAACGAATAAATTAGTACCTGTTCTAAAAACGCCTCGTTTTTCAAGTACCAACGTATAAATTATCATCCTATTATTTATAAGGAACGAAGCGATGGCTATATTCGGTAGAACGAGAAACGATTTGCATACGATACCTCGACTCGAAATGGAAAATTAAGCACTACTTTAGTTTTTAAGACAAACCATATAGAGAAAACCGTCCTGTCAGATCTTGAACAATTATGCGTGTCGATATGTAAATTAATCCCATCGGGAGAGAGTGCCAATCCGTTACAAGTATACTAATTAAATTTCTCCATACTCAATTATTTATTCGCGTCCGTAATAAACTTTACAGTATTTCTTTTTTCTCGTTACCAACTCGAAATATGGGCACTTACATAACTGTATTCTTATTCTACTGATATTTAAATTGGTTAATAGGTACCTACAAATTTTAGTCCAAATCTCAGTTAATTAAAATCAGGTATGTATCTAACATAATTGATTGAAATTGCAGCAGTTTACCGCGAACACAATCTCCCAAATAAGTTCGATCCGCGGAAAATCGATGCCGTTTAGGTACTTTTAATATTCCGGTCTCGATTTCGAAATAAACAGGCTTTAATTAACACCGCACCGGCGTATAGGTGGTACGTGGCCAACCTTTCCCACATTTGGAACGTTTCGAATAGACGAAAGGGAAATAATATAGGCGCGGAAGAATCGCGGTTCTGCGCGGTCCGAGTAATGCACATGCATCATACGTGAGTAGCATACGGAACGGTCGGGGGTGTTAATGCGAACCGGTCGATTGGCAGGAAAAACGGGGTTGAAAACATGTACCTACCGATGGAAAAATAATTAAGTTTTAATTCGAACTGAAACGAAAAAAATGAAATACGTTCCATTAATTTTTTTATCTGCATTAAGCTTTTATTTATTGTGTTATAGTAAAATTTTTGGGGAAATAGGTAGTAATTTAGTGAACTGCGACGCGTTATTGCATCAATAAAGAATAGCAGACAGCATTACAAGTGATGCTATCAGTAGGAAATCGATATCTATTGATTCGATATTTGTTCGTTCGTTTTGAATATTTCATAATTATCTGTTCTAATTTCAGTTTGCAACTAACTTCGATTAACCGATTTTTATTTATTCATCGTACTAAATTATCCACAATAACAGAAACCGGGCAATTTAATAAATGTAAGTAGGTATAAAGGTAGGTATAATTATGTTAAAAACGTACATACGAGTACGTTGTAAATTTAAATGATAAATCAATTGTAAGTACAAAAACTAGTTGAGGTAAACTGTATAATACGTTTTCTCGTTTTTTAAACTAAAAATACGATATATTCATATTATTAGATCATAATTAGTGTCACAATTTAAATAGTTTACGCGATATGATATCGTTTTACCGCTTACGAGAGAAAAACATTATCTATACATTCAACAACCTAAATATTTGAAACGTATCTTTATCGTTCGCCGCAAGAAAAGAATAACGATCCGTATATAAAAGAACGAGAAAAAAATTATACGAGATCGTAAATCTAAGAATAACATTAGCAACGCCTACCGATTTATATAAATTTGCATCTCTACTGTATATATTCGCGTTTCCAAGGCGTACGTAGGCGGCTGTGGCGGACAATCGAAGAAACAAATGAACCGTGAAAATTGTCTATTATCTATGCGTCCAGACAAGGCTGATATTTCAGTCTCGAGTCTCAGCAGATAGACCGATGCTAGAGAGTTTACTGCTTGCAACGAGATTTATCGGTTTAGCGAGGAAGTAATTTCGATTTAGTTGCGTAAAATAAAACGGTTTTTTAACAAACTCTTATCTTCGATCATTTTATTGCTACCTATTATTGTTTTATGTAACTATTGTATCACCTAAAAATTGAGAAAAAAATTTGTCAATGAATTGGCTCACACGTATAATGTTAATTAATGAAATAGTAAAAAAAACAATATATTAACATAAATTAGTATATAAAAGCATTTCTTTGACAAAAAAAACCAAGTACCTACCCATAAAAAAACGCGGAGGGTGTGGTAGCATTAAACAAACACGATGATGTAAGCAAATTAATATTTTGCATGTTAGAACATGCGTAATAAACGCGACATAAACAATATTTTATACACCATCGAAAAGCGTTAATACCACCTACAATATAACGTTCCCCCCGAAGGATTTAAATATGCCATTAAAATCATTTTCCGAAACCATTAAAAACATAACGATGAATAAATTTGTGCATACTGCCATTCGGATCGACTTCACTCGAAATACGCAAACTTCGTTCGGTAATTTTATTTCGGAGCATGATTGGATCGGGATCCAGTGAAATTATATAATCGAATAAACTAATACGATCGGTTTGATACGGACGCTTGAAAAGTGCATTGTTGGTATTTTCCGTTCGATATTCAAAAGTACTCGGATTACACGTATTCCCAATGTTGATTTTCCGATTTACCAATACTTCGGATATTCGAAATAAAGGCAGAATAAAAAGTTTTCGGATTTGGAATTAAATTTATCGTCAACTCGTATATACGAATATAATGTATATTAGGTATGTAATTTATATTAGGTACGTAATTTATATATTAAAAAAAAATATAAATGCTTTTCTATATGAATCGAAAGAATGCATTTTTGTATCAATTAAATCTTACAGAAAATTTACGATGCTTTCAATTCAAACAATAAACGCCGAATATTTTTATATATTTATGACATCCTTGATTTCAAACTACCGACATAAATATTTGGTCATTCAATAAAGTTATTTTTAGGTGCAATCAGTTCCATTTAATTTATGTCAACGATACTATTGCATTGCAAATCCAATAAACTGCAAACTCAAAATAGACATACTTACGTATAAATCGTAAATGTAAGTGTCCATACGAACCAAAAATATCGGTTATTTCGAAGACATTTCTCCATCAAACTTTTATTATCTTCATACTTCCCCGTTCCGCGGAGCAGATAACAAAGACATAAAAACTTCTGCTTTAAGCATCGTTTTGTACCAACAGCAATCGAGCAACCGGAGTTCATATTTAACTCCCAAAACGTTTTCTTTGGCAACAGATAAATCTTTTGGTCCAGTCCTGCTCAGTTATTTGCCCTAGATGACATATATTAATGAGTATCGCAGGGGTTCTCGCTGACTTGCGAGCTGTTCTAACCTCAACGTCATAAATTAATCTACGAGGAAAGGACCCGCTCCTTTCATGGAGCCCCGTCAAGACTCATGTTTAATTGATTGTGAGGTGTGAAGGAGGCGTGCGTTCGGTTTGATTTCCAAATGGAAAACGCCGTTCGTCGTCTCATGGTGGGACTCGATTTGTTTGGATTGACTCAAATGACATACCCGCATTAATGGTTAAGATATGTACTAAATTCCTCAACGGTGATTGATATATGCTGCGTTAAAATTACTTAAAGACGAATGAAATATTTTTTAATATCTACTTTAAAATACCGTAGATTCTATCTGTAATTTTTAATTAGAATGTAACTTGATCATTAAGAATTTATGTTTTACGATGGTTTAATTTGAATATTTTATGTCCGCCATGACTTATTAACATTATTTATTACGTCTGACTGAATATTTAATATTAACTAGTTTAAAACCGCATATTTAGTAATAATCTTTTTATATCGACTGATATAAAGCTGTTGTGATGAAGAATCATAGAAACGCTTAATTAGCTCCTGTTTACTCATCATTTACTCATTCATAATATCCTGTTTATTAGGCGTTACAAAGCTACTTTATCAATGGCGACGTTAATCAGAAAATACGCTTCGATATAACTTCTCATTGTCTCGATTACTAGGCGTTTCGGCTGCTACTTTCCGTGAGATTAGCCGGAGTGGTCGTTCGGCGGGGCGAAACAATCCGGTAAATCAGTAGCATGTGGTACTGTTTCGTAGTTACGTCGATAGTAAATATAGCATCGATGTTTTCATGCGTATAACCGTGCAAGTTTATTATTCCATATGCAAGCGTGGACGCGGCGACCGTATGGAGCCCATTAAACCAACTGTTGCCTGTACATGCATGACTCCGAAGTTCAATTAGGGTACATTGGAAACGGGAAAAACGCTTTGAAAACTCGAAAATGTAGGCCGTATTCATTTCAACGTTGGAAATTCTTCGTCGATTTTACGAAACGAATTCGATTTTCGATGCCATTTGGTTCCTTCGGCGTACAGAAGAGGAAGGTTAGGGCAAAGTGAAATTCTCGTTTAGACGACGAAATTTAATTTCGCCAATAACCGCAGGAGTAAAACAACATCCTGGCCGGATATTCACCGTTCAAACACGGCGCTCAAAGATAAGTTAATATTTGATCGTATGCAAACTCACCCCCGCCCCTAAAGTACCCCGGAGTTGTTTCGCTTCTATCGTTTGTACTGACCTGAAACGGAAAACGCATATCGGTAACTCATCAAATATTAGTTTAGCGTCTTTAAGTTTCAGTAGAGGCGATGTACAAAAAAATAAAGAAGAACACGGCTAAAGCTAATACAGCTAGTCGTATATTCAAAGAGGAGTTTACCATGCTGAAGTTTGTTTCTTTTTTCGACTCCAGTGGCTATACTTTTGTAAAACAAGACTGGAAGAGTTTACAAAGGCGGATTTTCCGGAATCTTGCAAAGCATCGGATTGTTAATTAAGATTAACAACATCACACCGCAAAATTCAGACAAGACACGTTTAGGAAAATGGAATGTAAGGTATACAAGCAGATACTACAATTTTTTTTCAAAGAATAACGATATCGGTTCCTTCGGCATGCGTTCACAAATTCCCTTAATACATTTGCTTAAAGTAACTAAAATCAATCCGATATGGAACTATAATTAATATAAATCCTATAATTAAACAAAGTAAAATAAATATGGCACATTATTATGGTATATGTATGTAAGTAATGTAGAAATAAATCGATTAAAGAAAGTTTTAAGTTCATTTTTAGTTTTAGTTTTCCTTTAAATTTTATTATATACCGTCGCCAATACAACATCGAAAACTCTTGAAATATTGAAGTCTGGGGTTCGGCAATGACGTGGCCGTAAGCGAAAACGGCAACCGCGAAAAGTTGGGAGTTCGGATTACGAGAAAAGCTCGTTAAAAACTAAGTCGCTTATTCGGCAGATTCACTCTTTCGATAATCACTTGAAAACAATTTCGTCGGGAGTTTGTTTAATTAATTGTCGATTTTCGCCTGTTCCTACGTGCTTTTTTCGTCTTTCGCAGATTAACTCGAATTGTGTTTATCGAGACAACAACATTTACGAGAAATAAAATCCTATTTTCGACTACCTCCGGGCATACGAAATTTTCCACATTGTACGGTTTACTCGTTAAAAAATGGAAATAGGTGGAATGAAAATTGATTTGTGTAGTGACTCGGAGTAAATTCCTTTTCCGAGAACTTGCCGCCCCTTCAATATGACGAACAAATCGCTTCCTTGTGTGCAAAAGAGATCGAAAGGACTATGACCTAGTGAAAAAAGAGACGGAATGAACGATGATGACCTAGTGGCATGGGAACGGAGGCGCTCCACCCCGGCGTCCTAGAGTCTAGACGCCTGACGTCGCCAGCGTCGTTTACAATATCATATATATGTATTTAGCATTGCCCACGAACACGCGATCGATCCACTTCGCCCCAGGATAACGGTACTGATTATCAAATTGGATTTTCGACCCCGCTGTCTACACTGATAAAAATTCATTGAATTGAAATCCTTTCACGATTTTTCGAAACCTCACAGCAATCATAATTTATTCAGAATTCCTTTCGTGCAAGTTTTTCAGGGTAAAATGAATATCAACTTAAGTGAAAAAAACTATATTGATGGATTGATTTCAAATTTGTATTGCATTTGAATCAATTTTTTATTATTTCTTTGTTAGATCAAAGATTTTTTGTTCGTATATCAAATTGACTCAATAACGCAAATACAAAAATTCCAGACGTATATTTCCGAGGAAAAGGGTTGCCTATTTTATTGAAAGGGGAGGATTTCCTGCGACGGCAAAAAACACTTTCGCATTTTTGAGGATACTTTAGGTTGAATTGAAGTTCGATGGGAATGCGGGAAAGGAAAGAAGGAGGATAAATAAGTGGCGTTTACTTTCTACTCTATGTTATTTTTTTTATTTTATAAATTCGAGTGTTTATGGATCAGTGTGCTTGAGAAGAAAAAATAAGATATGCTGAACAATCGTTATTTGTGCCGAATTTAGGTTAAAAGAGCGTATAGCGCGTCGCAATTTCGAGGAAAATAAGTTGGAAAATTCGTGCCAAATTCACATGATATACGAAGAGGTCGGATTCGTCGGAATGATAAATTTTCCATGACCTACATTCACTACTTACATCATATTGTCGAACATCTACCGTACCTTCAATTTACCATCAATGCGATTCTTTTATTTAATTCCGAAACTAAGAAAATTCGATTTATCCAAGCATTTTCCAGAGATCCGTTTCCAACAACCAACAATCGCCACTTCAGAAAATTTCCGCGCTCAAAAAAGTTAAGTTATGAATTAAAACGCTCCATTATGTAACTAACAATGTAAATCCACTCGAGGCCTTGTTAAAGAACACCTACGAAATATGCGCTTTAAATTAAGCGACGTCGAGTCGGATGCGAAATTAAAGAAGAGTCGAGTATGTTCTTAAAAACCCATTTACTAGACGACTCAATTATATTCCAAATAATTCAACTCAAACGAGTAAAGCATTTACAATTCTACGAAAAATAAAAACTATCGAAAAAAAAACTTGGTAATTTTATGTAGGTACATTGTAGCGACAAATATCTATACCTTCAGCCGGTAACGATCCAAAGATAACCATCAACGTCACATAACTCGGTTGCGATGTACTTCAACACTACTGATGCTAACTTATAAATGCTCTCCTGAATACGTTTTTGTCGTGTAATGACTGCTGCAGCGAAGCTTATACATATTTGATGTTGATGTTTATCTTTGTAACGTCTGATAAATGTTAGTAGGTACTACATTATACGAGAAATAATTAAATGTTTGTCTTTTCTTAATTTCAATATTTATTCTAATGAGAATGTCAATCTTAATCGCGACACAACTAGAATGTGATGTCGAACAATCTTGATGTAGCGCACGCAGTGAAACAATTTAATAGTACGGGTATCTGCGTTTAATTCACATTTCGCAGACATTTAGTTAATTAATTTAATAAGGGAATCAATTTTAAGCGGTGTTTTAACTTCGTTACACGTCTAACTCCTCTCACGTTAATTGTATTATTTGGGGTTCAATTTGCCTGAGTTATGTAGTGAGATTAAATAAGCAATTCTAGTATACCATACAAATACGACTAGTTTAATATTATTATAGACACCCTATTGATTTAAGCTTGTAGTTTTTACGTTATAACATGTATATTTTATATCTGTAAGAAAATGTCTTGGGAACCAGAAAATATCGCGTCAAATGCACACTTAACAGCAAAAGTCGGTGTTTAATTTGAAATTTGAGAATAAAACGATTCTCGTTCATTTCGAGAAATTCGCGTAATAAAACCAATATTAGGGCGGCGAAAATATTAAATTCGGAACGTAGAAACTGCCGCGTAATTGTTTCCTTTTTCTCAGTTTTGTTAAAATAGGTTCGCATTTACATCAAATAAAATCTTGATTTCAAGAGTCGTTCGCAAGTCTTGCCGAACTTAATCCTTAAAGTTTTCCTATTAAAACTAAATGGCCCGAAGTTACAAACATATACTTCGTACTGATTAGGTACGTAAAATTTATTTAAAAGAAAATTGGAGACATTCGAGTATTTTTATTTTTTTAGTTTGGAAAGTATAGTTAGGTAGGTATACTTTACATCTATATAAACCTAATCAATAAACTTGGAAAATAAATATCAGATCCACCAAGATGAAATCGGTGTAAAAATTTTTAAATTGCTTACAAAGTCGAGTGAAAAAATATTCAAAAGCTTATTATCGCTGCTCCGTAAGCCATAGTTGAATATTCAAGGGTGACCTGTTGGAAAATTCAAGAGCCGTTAATTTATAGAAGGTTTTTATCATGACCCTAAAGTGCGCGCGTATTAAACCACCACATGAATATCACATCAAGCGGTCCTTTACTGCGAAATGCCCTTCTCAGCATTTCCTCTCCACTCCCCCGACCAGCCGACAACGGCGGTTTATTAATCAATTATTTCGTACACGAATTTATAGCGTGCATACTTTAGTTTTAATAGTTAATAAATTAGATCACAGGATGCTTGAAAATAATGAGTTCGTTGCGGGGCAACGGTTGCATTCCCTACATTTTTTTATTTATTTCAAGATTGCAAGAGAGTTTGCTTCCTATTTTTCGATTTTCGTGGTTTAACTAAAAAAAATTCACAGCAGATCGCGATGAAAATGAGAAGTTTAAATTACTAGGAAAGTAAGCTAGGTAGATAAAAATTTTCTAGCACCCAAATTAGCATTAATTAGAAACAAAGGCTTCTAAAATGGGAAGATTAATTAGAAAATGTATGAATATTTAATAAAATCTTAAGATGATGAACTTTTATAAAAACTTATTGTACTTATAAGTAGGTACTTTTCCGGCGTTATGAATAAATTATCACCAAGATTTATGGTTGATTTAGTAAAAAAATTATATTATGATTGATTAAACAACGATTGAAGAATAAAGAAGTTTTATGACAGCATTGTATGCACAACTATTGTGTAAAATTATAATTAGTTTTAATTATCCGTCATAGATAATAATGGACTAAGTTTCTACGAAGTAATTAGTTATCATATATTTCGCGTACGAAAAAAATACGGCCCAATAAGCCGCAAAATAACCGGGTCTCGGCGCTCCCATCGTTCGTTGCGTCACTGGAAATAAGGAAACTAGACCTCAAACTCCTCGAGGGTTGTAACCGAGGCCTTCGACCGAGGGAGTAAACTATCTTGGTGACAGGCCGGCGGCGAAACGTCGTCAAGCCTGGGGTATATGGAAGGCTCATTGTAACGGACCGAAGCAACGATTTGATTAAGCTAATAAGATCAATACTCCAACATCCGGATGTTAGTTGAACTAATCGCGTTTTCCCAATCTGCACACTTGCGGCCGGCAACCCATTTACGACCTACGGGGATCATCGTTACGCTCGGATTTGCCCGAATTCTAAATGGAAGCGAATGCATCGGAGTGTACAGCACATGTAGCGATTTACTTTATTTCCTTACATACTGGGAGGAGGTACAATGTCAAAAATTTCCACCATTCTTGTATACAAAGCACGTCGTTGACATTCCAAGGAAAAAACCATAACGACCAGCATTATTTGTTTACTTTACCCAAAACATGCAGTTTTATCGTACATACATACTTTGTAACGTTATTCGATTCATCGAATACAATCCGTCTGCATACGAATGCGTCACCGGCTCCGAACTGTCTTTCCAAAGTATCCGCGTTATCTATCGCGTATATAGCGTGTGCGACATGGAAATTCTCCGTTGCAGTTCCCCATTTACCATGTCGCGGAAAACGGAACGTACCGCCGTCTATTACCATAAGCCCGCAGAGAGACGCCGAGTTTCGTGTCGCTCGCGTACACACGCGGGGGGCTCTGCCCTTTCGGGCGAGAGGCGCATTGCGGGTCGAAGGGAAGGACGCCCGACGGTTTTTCGCCGACCCCGGTAGAACGTCGTAACGTCACTTCAACTATTCCGAAAGTTCGCTTGTTTAATATCGCGATAAGAATTCTGGCACAAATCGTCCGACGACGGGAAGGAAGATTGCCTTTACGGAGCTACAAAGATAAAAGTCGATAAATATAAATTTGAAACTATGGACCAACGTTTCGAATTCGTGATGGAAAATGTCTCCTTCATTCTATACATACATAGATATTAAAGCTTGCGAAGGAAGCGTGATGCAATCTGCACTTGATCTGCATAGATTTCGCATGGATACTTGACTCCCTAAAGGCAATAAACTATTACAACGAAGAAACACCATTGTAAATAATTAAAGTTTTTAAAATGTATTATTTAGTGAATTTTCAAACGTAAATGGTACTTATACTCTTAATCAAGCGGTTAATAAGCTAATGAAAAGGTTTATTGAATTCCGTTTAATACGTCAATTTTCGGTCCATCAAACCGTTTGGAATTTAACTGGAAGTGAGCGCGTACGTAAACAGGGAGAGAAAAGGGGCAATTATAAGGAAGTTTGTAAATGCGCCGCGGAACAAATGAGCTACGTTTCGGAGCAGAACGAAGGTAAATCTCGTAGCAGACAGCATAAACTTGCAATTAAAATGACGGGATGCAATAAAATGGCGAAACGTCGTTTAAAGGGGACGAAGAGATTTGTAAGTGGCACACTGAAAAGGAAAAGTATCAAATTAATGAAACAAAATTTACGCGGCTCGCTTTTAGGCGGCGGAAGAAACGCAACGGGCGCGGGATTGGGGGGGGCGGGCGAGGGTGAGAAAGGTGCCGCGGGAATTAAGTCGGAAGAAAGGTCAAAACGGGGGAATTGTGCAGGTGAAAATGATACCGTCTCGATGGCACTGTTTCCGCCAAGAAATAGAAATATATTGTGTCAGCTTAATTCCTCGAATACTAGGTTCCTTGTAATTTAAGTTCTTAGGATTACGGGAAATTCAATTTAAAGCTTCACATATTTTTGCCCGAGCTAAGAACTTGCAGAATATTTTCACAAAAAAATAAGCGCAAATGAAATTACAAACTAAGGCTACAATGATACTCATAAATTCTACAATTTTATTGCACTTAACTGTTGAAATTTAATAAACACCAAAAACTTATATGATTATTTTTTTAGGTACACCTCGTTACAAAGATATTCACTGCAATATATTTTCGTTACAAACTTGTTATCATAAATACGGCCAATTAAAGTTTGCAGACTTTAAAAAAGCTCTTAAACCCCCTAAAAGACCACTTACTTTTCCTTATAAACCTCCTTGATTAGTAACCCTTATCGCGCAACCGGAGCACCGCGTCGCGTCGTCGCGTCCCGAGTTTCCTATGAAATATTTATGGTGTTTATACGGATAACGCGTACATATAGCGCCTTTTATGAATTTTAATTAGGCCATGAATATAGGACAAGTTCCGAGTTGGAGACAAACCGACGCGGCGTGGCACATCTTCGTAGTCGACAGGAAGAAAATAAAACTCCTCGCAAATTAGTCAGAAATTCTGCTTAATGCTATATAAATTTAAAAGTTCTCGTTGATCGATGAGATGCTTAACCAGAGAATATTTTCATTTATAAATTAAAGCAGGAAAATATTCAAGATGTACGTGTGCTGAATTTCAAGAAACTAAAAATGGACTGGAGAATAAACTTTCGGAGTCGATAATTCCAGAATAATAAACGATCCGGAGATTTCTTTTACATCCATCATCGTTGTATTAGCGAAATCGCATTCCTACGTTTAGTTGCTCTTGTTGCCTATTAGAGGGGTTTCCATAAATCTCCCAGAAGAGCAAACAATACGAAATAATTGCGAGGGAAGTCCGAGGCCCGGATAACAGTGATTTATGTTGATGTAACCTCAACCACTGTCTTTATACATTTCATTGGTGTCCGCCGCTATAGCAGTTCCGTGAATATCTTAACGCATTTGACATTGACAGATCGACTCCGGGACCGGAAATCGAGCTCGCATTGTTTATGTATTTCGGCCAAGTCGCTTACGAAATTCGCTTCGCCAAAAAAAAAACTCCAATACACCCGTGCTATTTTCTATTACGGGGAAAATTGTGCAAGACAGATTTCTAATGCTTTGAATACCTCACCGGGGAGATTGCTAAGCGGAAATGAAACCAGCGTATTTGGCTTTTCTAACCGCTAGAATCCGTCGTGGTCGTCCCAGCAGTCCGCCATTTTGCAGGAGAAGCATGATTGATGGGCTTTCGATAAAAAGATATTTATGGAAGAGTGATTGGTCAGAAAAAAAAGTTTATATGTACAAGATTTAACGGAAGCGGAAGCCAAACAGTTCCGATAATCCGGAAAAAATTAGTCGTCTTTCCCATCCTTTTTGTTTGTTTTCTTTATAAAAGTAATAAAACGGAAAATTCATCGATCGACGGCTGCTGGATTGTGTTTAATAGAAAGAAGAGGACTTGCTGTCTTGCTGTGTAAGAGCTCGCCACTTTGATGGGAATTAAATTATTTGAAAGTGAACCATTGTCAGCGAGTTAACCTCCTGCATTGTATACAAAAAAGTCACAAAAGGAGAACGAAATCACGAAGTGTTCACGTTTTCTAACAATAAAGCCGGTTCGACCGGGCCGACAAAAACGAAATGAAGCGTTTCCATCACCGCTATACAGAGTGTACGAATTCTTCCGCTGCAAGCGTTAGAATTAGAATCTCAATCAATACTATAAGATAGTAAAGAACAGAAACTTGTTTATCGGTTGCCGGCCGATATTAGAATTCGTCAATTCGCTTCGCTTCGTTCACTAGCGAATAGCGGGGATAGCGGGCGTGACTATTTCGTATGTTCTCTTTATTCCTTACATAGCAAAAGTTAAATTAGCTATCTCATTATTCTCATTATATGCTTGCAGCGGATCAGTTCGTACATACTGTATAACACAGAGGTGTTACATTTACTTATTTACTATCTCTTTAATGAGAACCCAATTTAATTTTTATCTATTTAAAGCACTGTACGACAACAATTAAGCCTGTTTTTCGATCATAAAAAGCGTAAAAATAACGAACTACTTATACGTATTATCTTAATGAAGGATATGTTTAATTAGTTAAACAGTATTCACTGTTGTGTGAAAATTTTTACATAATGCTCTAATTTAATCTTAGAATGAATTTTAATGCCCAATTAAAATCTGGCATCGACACGCCTCTGTAGTCTCGACAAGAAGGATATTTTTACGAATATTCTCCGTGCCTGAAATTCTGACAGACGTGATAAAAACTTTCCATACTGCCAATTGCACATACATAACTATTTAGAAATGATGTAATACTTATAGGTACATACATACATATGTATGTATATCTCCTTGTTTTGCATATAAATAAATATCTTCTTTTGGGCCTATACAAATTTTGATTCATGTAAGAACCGTAATATTAAAATGAAACAACCCTCCATAAAACTTCCCTGGTTGCGTATTTATCGTTGCTTCGAGTAGGTAAATAAAAACCAATTAAATTCCGAAAAGAAATCATATTTAACCTCGTTTTTCAATTTCAATTTAAAAATATAAAGTTTGTTTTACGACGAGGCGCGCAAAAAAGCAACGACGACCGAACGAATTTAAAAGCAGGCAAGTAGAGATAACAGTAATTCGGGAATTTTTGCGCAATCAACGGACTACAAGGCAGGGGAAGAGGTTTAAATTCAGTTCGACGGAAAAGTTTTATTGCAATCAGTGACGCTGTATGGATGCTCCTAGGTCATGTGGCTGTAGTTTTTAATTTCGAAACTTTAATTTTTTTCTGTCGGCCAACGAGTTCTCAACATTTAATTTATTTCATCCGTGTTTAAATAGGAGCTGTTATAGCCGCAACAGTAATTAACTATTCATAAATTTAATTCGATAATATAATTTGAAATTATTCACGTATTATTTTTTCAAACGCGGAGTTTATGCTAAAATGGAAACCGAATGGAATTCCTGAGATACCGCAGACATTTTAAAATAATTATTACGGAACAGAAAATTTTCCTAAAGTCGAATTTCCATCGCCATAATACCATTTCGAGCCGTCACTTTGTAACTTCATTTGGTAACATCTTGTCGCTTGGATTATCAACCGTCGAGGTCCCCGCCTATTACATAAAGCATAATAAGGCCCTAAGTATTATTTTCTGGGTAATTCACCCCAATAACATTCCCCAAAGTAGGAAAAGTAAGGCCGTCAAGATACGGACGACCCTGCCATTATTATGTGCCTCTTTTGTCGAATGCCGGTGCCAGGGCGCCGTATTGTTTTCACGAGAAGCAGGAACGAGATAGCAGCCCACGACAGGAGTGTGCATACACGTACACATTTCACATAATTGCCTTATTTATACTCTTTTACATATTTGATATATTGTTTTACATATCGATTTTCTCCTTTGTTTGAAACCGATGGAATGCGCATGATTACATGTTATGTTCGAATGAAATTGCGTACCTGAAGTGGTACCGATTTCTGAATTGAAAGTGTCCTATAAAATAGAATAATTCTGGGCGAGGAAATGGAGTAAACATTTTTCAATGTAATGGGGTGTCAAATAGTACATGATTGAAAAGGTAATTTGATGGAGGATTCATAAACGTGACATTTATTCACCCTTATGATGTATCATTTTAGGTTATGACAACCTGTAAGTTACCAACCAAATTGGTTATTTTTTTTATAAAGCAATAAAAAATTACTCGAGTAAACTCACGCAGCAACATCAGACACTCTTCATAAACATACCATATATTTTTAATTCGGTACAAAATTAAACCAAATAATTAGTATATCAACCATACAGTTCTAGTACATAAAACCAAATGCTCTGTTAACACTTTAATACCGGAATTGTTATTTTATGCAAAGCAGACACCAAACTTTTCGTTATTAATTATCGAAGTTTCACCTAAATCTATCGCCGAAATCAACTTGGTGCGTATTATCAGGAAGTTATCACTAACTAAACTTGATGATTAACCCACTTTAAGTTCGAGGATCATCCTGAAAATGCCCCGTTCGGGGAGTTTGACATACTAGAAGTCGGCGAACTTCGATAGTTCCGGTCTCGTATACGTTTCGTTTAACTCTAACGCAAAGCCGTCGAAAATTTCGAGGATGCCATCATGCGAATGCCGTGGTTCTTGTGTGAAACCAACGCCATTCAACTCGGGCTTGATTAATTTTTCGCGAAATTCACGCAACTGTCATAATGCAATTTGCATTTTAGCGAATGCGGTCGCATTAAAAAGGTACGCGTAGCGTCTTTTTGTTCGGAATAAAACAAACGATTACCGCGAACCCCTCTTTACAAGCCGTCATTTTTCAACGGTAAATTGCGCATCACCCCCATCTTCACTCCCCCTGCTACTTATTGTTTGCGCGAGGAAACAATATGTGGCGCCTACGATATGCACTTAAAACAACAAAAAAATCGTATGCAGGAATGAATTTAAAATAATGTTGTCCATATTCGAAAGGAAAAACAAATTCCGTAGCTCTTCAATAATAGAGAATCAAATATTAACTTATGAAGTTTGATGCATTCAATAAATACAATACATATGACCTTGCCGACTTCAGCTATATTCCTGTCGAAATGTAGTCTATTGAACTTTCTCAATTTTTATAGCAGGAATATTGGAAAGTTATGCGATATGACGATGTGAAAATATAGGTGATAAAACAACGCCAGTTGGCCAATACGATTTGCCATTTATGTAAAAACGGCTCACAAAATCGAAATTATTGCTTGACCGTAAGTAACTTTTTGGCACCTGCCGCCTTTCTTAACACATTTTAATGCCGACCGTATACTAGTGTTCGTAGCCGTGCCAAAGGTTATAAGTTGCCATTGTCATCAGAAGGAAAAGTTTCCGAGTGAAAACTGGAAAAACCGTTGGTCGGGCGCCTCGATATCTACAGTTCTCTAGACCACATGGCGTCGCACGCTAACGTCTCTAAACCGATGCGGTAAAAACTTTTCTGGAAACTAAATTTTTAATTTGTTTCTTTGTTCGTTGATTGCGGAAAAATTCCCGGAATCGCATTTATCTAATTCTAATGCAAAATTAAACTAATTCCAATTAGGTAGGTACTGCTTTCCGTAATTCTAAATAATTACTTGAATTTATCGAAACCTTAATTATCTCAATTCATTTTCTGTCGATATTTCAACTAAATAATGCAAATGAGTTTACTTTTAAAACGCGTTCACGGAGTGGCTGTTTTTCCCGTATTGGCCCTTAAGAAACGGCTTCCCAACGACTGCGTTCCAACGGAAAGGGGGGCGGTAGCACCGAAAAAGGGAAGAAATAAAGCAGATGCGAGAATAAGACTAGGCGGGGTGGTATTCGGACTACGTGGTCGTAGACAATGAAGTTAATTCGCAAACGAGGGCTCGGAACAAAGAAAGAAATCCAATTAAACTGCTATGGGGAGGCGGAAGAGCGACGGGAGGCGGGTGGTTATACGGCTTGACGTGCCGGCACTGATGGGCATACAAATGCAGGACGGCGCACTGCGGATAGAACTTGCTTCGACATATATGAAGACTTGTTTCGAGCAGATAACGATATTACCGATATATTTTCCAAGATTTCACCATTCATTTTCTCCTCAACTCCAATTCGACAGAGGTATTTTAATTAAAGTAATTATTTAACACCTAAATTAAACGTATATGTAATAAACTTTCAGTTTGCCAATTTTTATATAAAGTATACCTAATATCTTTTTATATTGCAAATGACGGAAGTAATGAACTTTGTGACAACCAACCACGTCTCCCCTGTTACGAAACTAATCGCTAAAAAAAGATCAACGAACGCAATTAAAATCTGCAACATTGTTTTATAAAACAAATATCCGGAATCGTTTTGGGGACGGGAAAATCGCAAAAATTCGCGGCCGTTCCGCAAATCGAATTTTCTCCGATATATCCGCAAAGTTAGTATTATTATTAAGTGTCGGGCGCGAAAGGGGAATAATTGAACAAGTTCGGGAACTTTTACAAGATGTTTGGCGGAGATTTAATCAAGTGGCTACATTATAACCCTGTTGGTAACCTTCGCAAAAAGTTTATCCCGTCAAAATAACTCGGCGAAGCGCACAAACTCGCTGATATAATTTCGTATACAAGGCCGTTCCGGCAAAAATCTCTAGGAAACCGAACCGACGGATATCAGTTAATTTTCATTAATGTTATTTATGTTATCATTCCGACAGTTTGTGATGTATTGCAAGACATTCGATTAGGAGAAAAACATGAGAAAACTCGCTCGTCCCCCATGCGATGTGTACGCGTCATAACGATTTTCAACACTATTACACAAGTTTTATATTTGCGATAACGAGGGTACGCCGTTTCCGCTATAAATTACGTCTAAGAAGTTTAATAAAGTTATAAAGAAGTTTTCCTATCAAGCCAGCATAGCTGAAATGAAAATTACGTAATATATCGCTAGATGAATTTGATATTAAATTATTTCCCATACCTATTAGTTAAGGATTAGAACTCTGCAAGAAACGAACCAAAATAAGTTACAGTGTAAATTGTAGGTATGTTGTTTATTCCTTCCTAAGTCTATAATTATAGATATTCCTTCGGATTTCCCCGTTTGCTTATTTCATATGCATGAAGCCAAATGCGAGGATGAATACAGAGTAATTATCGTGTAATGGCAAATCGGCGTATATTACTCGTTTTGTTTGCGTCTGCGTTTCGATTGTGTCCTCTCCGCCTCTCCCTCTCATTTATGCGTTTGTTTGTATACCTTCCCCATATATACGAATTGCCCTTTAGGTTACAATCAGAGGTGAATTGATGAAATTGAAATTATATCGACTGTAAAGGGTGCGGTATCAATAAAAAACCCTTCCAACTTTATATGTGCTTAAAACAGTCAACAATAATTATTAATTAAAAAAACCTTTGAATGCGTAATTAATCTGTATAATGAAGTGTCTAATTATACTATTAATCTAAAATTATTCGACGTAACGTACGTTTCTCGTTTTTAATAAGTTGTTAATTTAACAGAATGCATAATTAAATCGGAAAAATATTATTTTAACGTTTACGGTGTTTAATGCATTCCTGATTGTTTTACATGCACAAACACCTCTTCATTATACGTCACACTATGGAGGCTTCTCTTCCACTGCATAATGAATTCCATTGAAAGCATGAATCACGTTTTGTTGTTCAATGTTCATTATTCTCAATTCGTTAGCTTGTGAAATTCCGGTAGAAAAAAAAACAATTAAATTGTCACACACAGCGAGGGGTGTTAAAAGCTCTAAAAGATTAGGCAAGCACTTTCTTACCGACTGTCAAGGAATCTTCAATTAAAATCGACTGTACAGGGTGGCCAAATAAGGATGGCACTCGGCCATATCTCACAAACTACTAGTCGTAACGACTTGCGGTAAAAAATCTTATGACTAAATCGGCAAAAAGAAAATGCTGGAAATAATTTTCAGGTCTCTGAAACGGCCGCTAGAGGGAGTATCCGCCATCTTGATTTTTAAAAGCCGTTTTTTTCAAGATTTTCCATAATAGAGGTATCAAAAATGTGTTTTATTTTGAGAGTTGAGATAATTGCGATTCTTTTTTGTTATATATTTTTGACTCTATCTTTTAAAATAAAGTGGTGGGGGAAGTTTGAATATTTTGACAAATAAATGTTAATAACTTTTAAATGGCTGAACCGATTTTCAAAAAAATTAAATTGTTGAAAAGAGCTTTCCTTGGTCTATAATTCACGCTATATAAGATATTATTTTAATTGCTTGCTTGGCCGCAAGATGGCGTTTTTCGAAATTACTTCAAACAACACTGATTTTCTCAAAAAATTTAAATGCAACGATATAACTTTTTCTTTGGAGAAAAATAGTCAAATAATTACCAAACAAGCCTGTGAAAACCGCATCTCGATATCTCCTTCCTAACCTAAAATATATCTAAAAAAAGAAAAAATCAAGAAAATGCGTATATTTTTGGTGCACTACCAATATAAAAGTCTCTAATTAGCGTTGTTCCATCCACAAAAATTATCAATTTATTAATAATCTTCAAGTATGATATTTAGAAACACCAAGCTAAGTAATATTCATTTAATAATTATTGGATTTCCCTTTTATTCGCACTAGTTGAGAACAAACGAAATAACCATGCCGTGGAAAATAAAAAAACCAAAAAACTGGACGCAGAAGGTCCAGAATAATTAAGGACGTTGGTATCAACGTGTGGTGTGGTATACTAGGTGAAAGTTGTTGTTCCCTGGTTTATTAATGGGCGACTCAACGGACAAATATTTCTAAATTATCTACGTAACGAATTTCCTGGGTTATTGGAAGATGTTCGTCTGGAAACTCGAAGAAATATGTATTTCCAACCCGATGAATGCCCAGCTCATTTTTGTAGACTAGTTAGTTAGATTTTTTGTTTTTTTATTTTCCACGGCATGGTTATTTCGTTTGTTCTCAACTAGTGCGAATAAAAGGGAAATCCAATAATTATTAAATGAATATTACTTAGCTTGGTGTTTCTAAATATCATACTTGAAGATTATTAATAAATTGATAATTTTTGTGGATGGAACAACGCTAATTAGAGACTTTTATATTGGTAGTGCACCAAAAATATACGCATTTTCTTGATTTTTTCTTTTTTTAGATATATTTTAGGTTAGGAAGGAGATATCGAGATGCGGTTTTCACAGGCTTGTTTGGTAATTATTTGACTATTTTTCTCCAAAGAAAAAGTTATATCGTTGCATTTAAATTTTTTGAGAAAATCAGTGTTGTTTGAAGTAATTTCGAAAAACGCCATCTTGCGGCCAAGCAAGCAATTAAAATAATATCTTATATAGCGTGAATTATAGACCAAAGAAAGCTCTTTTCAACAATTTAATTTTTTTGAAAATCGGTTCAGCCATTTAAAAGTTATTAACATTTATTTGTCAAAATATTCAAACCACCCCCACCACTTTATTTTAAAAGATAGAGTCAAAAATATATTACAAAAAATAATCGAAATTATCTTAACTATCAAAATAAAACACATTTTTGATACCTTTATTTAGGAAAATTTTGAAAAAAATGACTTTTGAAAATCAAGATGGCGGATACTCCCCCTAGCGGCCATTTTAGAGACCTGAAAATTATTTCCAGCATTTTCTTTTTGCCGATTTAGTCATAAGATTTTTTACCGCAAGTCTCTATGACAATTAGTTTGTGAGATATGGCCGAGAGCCATCCTTATTTGGCCACCCTGTACACGGTACGGGAATTCAAATGGGATTAATTATAATATGTTGGTGTACAGATGAAATATGTAATGATGGAATTACGTAAACGCGGCGTTCGTTTCTAATACAACCCCTTTTTACAATATATTAAAAGCAGCGAGTTGACGCCGTAATCGCCGAATAAATTCTCCATCCCTTTTATGCCCGAGCAACAATTTCCCTCTCAAAATATTATTTAATATTGCTTATATTGAAATTATACGCGGAGAGAAGCTAGTGTAATTTCGGGCGTCATCCAATTAGGTCTTTTCTTAATTGAATCTTAGGGGGAAAGCTGTTTGCTTTTTAGACTTGTCCGTGAAACCGCCGCTCACCGGTCGTTGTGTGTCGTTCGGAAAGGAACCAGATCTTCTACTCCGCCCGAAGGGAAAAGGAATTGTTTGCATGTTCGTGAATAGAGAAAGGGAATTCTCCTAGCCAAAGAAAGCGATCGATCAAGTTTTCGACTCTACCTCGTAAGAATTTATTCGAATATTCAGCAGAAGCAAAACACACGGTATATGCGACAAAATCTCTCTCTAATATAATTAGGCATAATTTTGTAAGCGTACCGAGATATTACTTAACTAGACTATTCACGTGACGTAAATGTAATTAAACTAAACGAATTTGCTACTAAAAAAATGCAAATTCTGTAATATACACCGTAAGCTTTTACAGTACGCTATTCACTTTGATCATCTAAATTCCATCTACAAGGCTCCGTGTATATATGAGTATAATTTATTTCGGCATTTAATATCGCTTATATTCAAATTATTTCCGAGAATATAGGAACAACGTTCACCCTCCTTCTCGGCCCAATTAGTTTCCCTTGTCTAATTGAATCGTATCTCGTGTATTGGGTATGTGTTTGTTCGCTAAGCATAATGAAATGTCACGGACGAAATAACAATTTTGAATAATTACAAAATAACTTAAGAAGATATGAAAAAAGTTCGTATACTCCTACTAATTGTTACGATCCGAATCTCCGGGAAAATAGATGCAAATATAATTGCACGGAATATGAAAGGGCCGTATTCATCGGATTTTCTTAAGTGCAGAATGATCTAATTCTATTGACTGGTTTCGTTTGTTACTTGCTTCCCTTCCCTTCCTTTTTTTTTCTACTTTTTTTCCTCGATAGGGAAAAAGCGGACGCTAGGAATCGTCGGGAGCGGCACTAGCACAGCTGTTGCCACGATTAATTAAGACATCCATAAATCATACCCGCTTTCTGAACCAAATTAAAAATTCCTTCATAATTCTTCCATTAGGACAAATACGCGGTTTCCGGAATATTTAAAATATTCCACACCACTCCAAATTTTGCTATATTTTTAATTTGTCACTCGACAATTCAGCTTCCAATAGACACGATCGGTGGCTTTGAAATGTACAAGATAATAAAGGTAACAAATAAAAGCATCACTCGCCTTTCTGAACGAACATATAAACAATTCAACCTCCTGAAATACTCTTTATTTAGGGAATATTATATCCCTTCGCAGTGCAACGTAAGCGAGGCGGCTCTCGAATTGCATACCATTATGACAAATAACAGTATCGCAAGAATTTTTACCGCATTTGAAGAATGAAAAATGAGCCGTATTGCGTTTCGAAATGCATAATGCGGAATTATTATAAGTTGACGGCAAAGTTTTTCGGAACGAGAGACGTTTTCTTATGGAAATTTTTAATATTAAAGGTAATAATAAACGTCGGCGAAATAAATACGAATTTATGTGTGCCGCGCTATCGTTTTTTCGACAAAAATTAAAAGAGAAAAACAACTCACATTAGAAAATTAAAAATTTATATGATACAATAGACGAGACTGTAAAATTATTTAAGTTAATACTGTTATTGCGAATAAATCAAATAATATGTTATTTCATTTTCTTAGGTCTTTCAAGTGGAGTCGAGGCCAGCTGAACCAAACAGAGCCAATACACAATCCAATAGAAATGTATTGACGTTTAAATACAAAACTGTCTAATTTTAATGTAATCAAATAAACAAAAAAAGAAACGTTAGGATACGCTCTCCATAATTGTAATCGTCGACTTCGTCCTTGTTCGTAAAACATTCATTGTATTCAAATTTATTAATACGCAGACTGCCTAAAGTAATGATCGGTATTAGAAGCGTGATCTCATCGAAGCAGACTAAATAAACTACAGCTAACCGAAACGAAATCTTTAAATAAACCGTAGGTGCCCCACGTCGAGGTACCTGCTCGACCAAACCACCTACATGTTATATCCATTACTAGTTTATACGTAATTAAAATAATTAACGAGTAATAAAAAGAAAGTCATGAATAAAAACCTTTCGCGGCGTTAAAAATAAGCGAGAAATATTGTGGAAGGTCGTGCGGAGATCGAAATGATTTACAATCATCGTATATTAGATAACTTTTTGAAGCTGGTAATATTATCGGAAAAGCAGCACAGCAATTCCGAAATCGACGGCTACGGCTTGATATTCAGCGCCAGTTCTCGCTTCTTCTTCTTTTTTTTTTGGTCGAAGCTCGCTTGTACATATAAGTCTTCATTTCTAAAAAGCTCCGCAATAAGATATTCCGGACACATTCGACCCCCAGAAGCCCAATTACTTCCTGCGCCGGATCTAATTCTTTTCTGGTGTTAGGAAGCTTATAAACCGCGAGTCCATACACTGGCAGAAATTAACCTAGAAAAATAATCGTCGCACGTACGTTACCGAAGATTACGTTATTAATCACTAAATGGATGGAGAAAAATTACGCTAAAGATGCACGATGGGTACCTATAATTGCATTCAGGTAGAAATAATCATATAAGCGTTAAATTAGGTTAGTACAAACATCTGGCACGGCTCTTTAATGGGCGAACGAAATGTGTGCTAACGGAAAACGCAAATTTTACGAAGATTTCTTTAAGTCAACTGAATGTCAACGAGGCAATTCGGCTAAATCGATAAATTAATTTTATAACTCGACGTTAATTTATAGTAATTACACTGTAAATAATAAAGTCTGTTATTACTTCCTCAATTAATCGGGCCAATTTTTCATTTGCATTTGCTTGTACTAGATGTGTATCGAATTCCTAAATTATTACGATTGGTCGTTAGACGGACTTCTTTTAGTGTATATGGACCATTAGCGTCGTTGGCGGAGGCGGCATCGGCTCCTATTACTCGCCACGGCGAACCAAGAATCCCCGACTAATTGATGAACTGCTCGCCCTACTTGATTAGCACTTAAACAAGGAGAAAATCCAAGTTTACTCTTCGCCGCAGATTATATTAACGCTATAGACTCCGAACTGGATTACTGGATTACATGACCCATTTTCTAATTAGATTTCAAATAAATAATGACCAAAAATAAAAGCGAGTTCGGTGTGCCGTGTGTTTTCGTTAGCGAAGCTCACATTGTTCATTATAGAACAAATGTTCATTTGTAATTTGCTTAATATGTAGAAATGTAATAATTCTAATAACGAAAAATATTTGAGTTTCAATCCTCGTTAATAAACGAACGTCATATCGTTTCACCAGTTTTCAAAATGAATTTTGACTAGTGTAAACTATTAAAAAAATGTTCTGACATAAAAATCGGACGGATATTAATGTTCCACGAAAATGCGATGATAATATTTTTAAAACAACGACAGTCATATGTGATTATTGTTAATTTGTATTCGTCCTCCTACGTAAATGCTGATTTTATAATACAAAATATCTACAAATTTACGTGACAGTGAAAAATCATTTTGTATTTAGGTACCTTAAATTTTAATTAATTCTTATACCTAATACTGGTAAACGTATTAATAAATAAAAGTGAAAATGTCCGTGGTTTTTGGTTACGACACATTATTATTATTCGAAGAAGGTAAGACGTATTTTTCCTTTTGTTCGAAAAAATTACATGGGAATTCTGAATTATGTGACACTACGGTTAGACCTCGTAACCCACAGTATTAAAAATTTGTGCGGTCTGCTCTTTCGAGAAATATTATATTAACAATCTTTGACAATTCCGACATGACACACGAGGTCTTTTGTTCGCTTAAACATTTCCATCGGCAAAACTTTTTCCAATAAACGTCTAAATAAATAAGGCCCATCGTCGTTTTTTTGTCTTATATACGGGCAACGGTGGTTCTTTCATATGTTAATACGTCGAACTTCCAGACTGATGTGAAAACTTTTCCGCGAAACTTTTCAATCCGACGAATTCTCTAATGTCTTTTGTGTTCCATGAACGAAAAATCTTTCCGCCGAAAGAGATTTCGAACAGTAAATTGTTTTTTGCAGTTAAGTAAGAGGAGCAATCGCTGCGGTCGTTTTGCTCCTATATTCGACCATCTATCTATTTCAAAAAGTTATGTTTCCGATCTCGAAAATGCCAGATCAAGACATCTTTTGAGATCGAGACCCTTTCGAAAAAAAAATCCTGCGGAGTAAATTTCAGCAAATCCATCTGCATTTTTGAATGTGTTTTTATAATCCCGTTTTAGTCAAAATGCGTCTTTATGCAAATTTGTGGCCGGCATAAAAGCAGCAATTAGATCACGAGATTAATCTCAATGGCACGTCGCTCCGCGTTATGTCCCTATATTTGCTAAGCATCTGTGTATAGTTGTACGACTACGACCAAGTTGCCTTTTAGGGTAGCAAACGTCTTGGAACCAGTATGTTATTGTGTCAATCGAAAGCATTAGAAAATTATCACTTCGTTCGCGGTTTTTATTGCGCAACGTTGCCGAGTAATGATTACTTGTCACACATCTGCTATCATACAGGGAGGTTCTTTACACGCACCTTTTCACTAAAGAAACTATAAACAATACAAGCAATGAAATACAAGAAGCCAACACGTTTAAACTATTCAATACAAGGAAACGAAAACAACTCGAAATTGATAAAATCTATTTTATCCATAAATACATGCCGGAGAACTGGATAATGTATTTTTTTAATCTTTAAACACCCTGTAGAGTTGCGGTTTATTTTTACAACTGCAACGGTCCGCAACGAGCACATACATTAAGGCCAATCGAATTGATTGTCTGTCCGTATAGATGTTGATGAAGTTTTTCACAAGATTTATGACGTATTCGAATGAGATGAATGCCGAACAACGATTCGAGGAATGGTTGTTGGATTGTTAGTACTCTAAGAGGATTTAGTCATTTAAAAGTCGTAGAAAAGAGAAAGAATCTTGGATTCTCTGATTGCATTCGTAATTAGCGTGAATTTGATAAATTATGTTCGATAGTATCTGGGGAGGATTTCACTAAAACTGAGAACTTAGAAGGTGAAGATTTTTTAGTTGCAAGTACTCCCATTATATGCAATTTCCTCGGTAAATGTAGACATAAAAAAGTTAATTAACATATGAAATAGTTGAATTTTATCACGTACAAAATAGAAGAAGTGCTTAGATAAAATTTCTGTGCACAATGTAGTTATGATCTCAAAAAACAAACACCTAATATCAACCACATGACCTTAGAGTAACCTACTTACGTACGCTTCATTTGCTCGTAAAGTGCCCCGTCACGAATTTAAAACAATTATTCGTAATAAAGAGCAACATTCATGACTCACCTAGTGTTATCGCAGTCATCAGCGTCTAAAGAATTAACTCACCTGCAAAAAAATAACAAAATTAATACGGCTAACTCGGAAAAAATAATATACGGGTAGAGTAGGTATAGGTAACATTAAAACTTAAAACGCATACTTGCTCGTATTTTCAAATTGCTCAGAACACTTATTTAGAGCTGTTCAAAACCATTTAGAACTGCCCAGGAGCATTAAATTAAAGAATTTTTAGATCTGACTATGTAAGACCATTTGAATCAGTTCAGGACGATCTTAGAAGCATTTAAAACTGATCAAAATTATTGAGAACTAATTCAAGACGATTTGGAACGGTCTAGTGTACCTAAACTAAAAAAAAAAAAAAAAAACAAAATATTAAAACACTTGCAGGACAATTTAAACATTTTCATCTAAAATATCGACTAAATAAAATTGTCAAATTTATTTGTAATGTAATGTGTTTATTCGTACGTCAACATATTTCAAAACCGACTCGGTTTATTAAGCGTAGGTGTTATTAATTAAAGTAAAAATAAAATGACATTAGCAAATTGCTTTCCGATTAGAAAACGGCTTTAAACGTACACGTAAGGTGATTTAGCGTTTTAATCCGTCGACGCTATTGGTCGTTCGATCGCGATAAAGCGCCAAGGAGAAAGTAAAAATAGATTCCCAATAATACCGAACCAATATTTGGAAATAATTTATCAGACCGTTTCGGAAAGTAACAAAACTAATGGCGACGAGGAATAAAACAGTCGCGGTCCGAAATGGGCCGTTGCACGCCGTTTTCCGGCCAACATTTATGAGGGTCGTTTGAGAGGATAACCGTGTTAGTGCCCCCGCTAGGTATGGTTCGTATATTGTAGCTCAAGCTGCTTAACAAAACTTTTACGATTACAGTCTACGGCACGTAAATATCGGACCGGTGTTTATTTTCACGTAAACCACAGAGCGCATGAAGTTTTAGATACCGTGCTGCAATATTAGTTAAAAGAACGTATATAAAACGGTGAAAACAAACATACACGGGAAAGTATTAAAAACACCCGACTTTACGTATAAACCTAATCGCTGCAATATAATTTTTTTCCTAAATTTATATAGGAAGCCGCCGGATTTACGGTTATTGCGCAACGTTCAATCAGTCAAAATCGATATAAATAACACGATAAACAAATCGTAAAGATTAACCACTATTTCCTTATAATAAAAAAAACAAATTCTTAATACCCAAAATTTAATAAAATCTAACAATCAAAGCGGTGCATTTAAAACGACACCAAATGCGTCAACGATGCGAATTAGGTACATAAGCAAATTAAACAAGGCTCCTAAAACGCCAGTATTTACCCGATGTGTATGCCGGTTTCTGATAGCACAAATTGATGTTTGAGAACTTATCTCAATTAGAGAACATCAAACATTTTGTATGTCAAAAGTCTGAATCAACCGACGAGTCCTTGTGAACTCCTTAATTGTTCAGTTTCGAGGTTTCTGTGAAAACGTGTATTAAAATTAAGATAAGTGGAGTCGACAGATTGATGATGTTGCTCTTTAATGTTTATAGCGACTAATTGGTTTCGCAATAATATCTACGCCATGTAGGTATAATATTGAAATGCATGTCGACTTATAAGAGCATTTCAAATATTTATCGCTTAATCAAAGGGCGCAGTTATATCATAAACTTGTAATAAAAAATGTTATGTAAAATCAGTCAATTAAAATTATAAAAACTGCATAAAAAATATCTTAAAAAAGTTTTGATTTTTAAATCGTAAAAATTTTAATGTCCGTAGAGCTTGAATGATTACCTAATAATTTTTATAAAAGATTAACTGCATCTTTGAAACCTTATTGCAGAATTCGAATAAACCAATCTTCCTTAATCTCTATGGTAATTCTAAGAAGTCTCTATCTAAATTATTGCAATAAAACAAAAAGCCGAATGGTTTTAACGTATAGATGCTGCATTCCTATCCGATTATTGCGCAATAATCCCGTAGCTTCCTTCGCTTACCTTTGGGCTGTAGATTTAATACCCGATATGATTGGAGAGTGTACAATCATGTTACAGCGTAAATACTCCCCAGCAATACAAGCTTACCGTTATTATTGTATTTGGGGTTTATGTATGTATTATATAGTTTCTCATTACGGAATGATTACTTAGCCTGCCACGGTTCAATGCAGGAATTCCAGCTCTAATACATTTATGGTTCAAGTGGAATTTAGCACAGCGTTGCTTGTAAACGCGAATTAAATAGGTTCGTAATAACGATGCATAAAAATGCCACTTTATGAATGCATAATATAACACCTGCATTTGAATCGAGTAGGTACATAAAAATTTCATTAGAATAATTTACGAATTCATCAACTAAAGCGATCAATTTTTCACGATTAGCCACCCTCGATGTATTTACACGACGCTCTCCGTAAGAGCATTAAAGTCCAATAACTAACCCTAAAGACACACTTCCTATTTCAGATATTGGCGATGCGTCATCTTAACAAACGAGACTATTAATTTTCATGAATATTGCTATACGTCTTCATAATTGCTCGGCGAGGAAAGCCGAGTGTGCGGCATTAAGGGTTTTTGGTCGCTCGAGCACGCTGCATTGTATACACCAAAGGTGAAATATGATTTTCATGTCGGTCAAATTTACGTTTATCGCGGTCGAAACATGATTTTAACCAGATAGGTGTTTTGGGGTTTTGCGATACCCCACCAAAATTTGCATTATATCACCTTAATATTATTAACATAATAATTTCAAAAACTAATAAATTTAATTAAATGTTCAAGTAGTCATATAAACGCAAGAGAACGACCTCGAATTACATCGAAAAGGAGGCAAAATTATATGGTTCGTATAATAACATGATTTTAATGCGACTCGTTTTTGGCAAACGTCTCCGTGCTATGCGGAAAATCGTCGAAAAGCGTTGCCTCCAATTCGAGTATTTAATACTTATTAGGGCGGATTTCCAAGAGCGCTAAATATAATGCCCATTACAGTTAAGTGCTTAATAACCCAGATTTGATAACTCATCCCGATGCTTATTTATTTTTCTAAACATTCTCGTTCGCGATAAATTGGAAAATTAAAAGGAAAATAAACTGCGCATTTTATTTATCGCATTTACCATTTTCGGTAAAATGGCAATGCAATTACACTGCGCCCAAGTGTTCGTACATCCTTAGCTAAACGAGTTTGCCAAAGGGGCCGTATCGCATATACGAAGCGTCGACTACTGGCACCATTAAGGGGTAATATTTGGGAAATTAAGGACGACATACATTCACGCATACGGAAGCGAAGCCCGACGTTAACCTTAATAAACAGTCCAATTAAAACGTCGGTCGCGCATTTTCCTATTTATCACAAAACATATAATAAACTATCTTCTTGGAAGTGTTTAATACCTCAAATCGGAGCAATTTTTAAATAAATAATAATGAATTAATTAAGTACCTATCGCAATAGGCATTTAATAAATATCTCGTTATTAAAATTAAAAACAAACTAGTTCCAGTAAGTTAATAATAATAATCACCTCGTTAAGATATAAAGCGTATAGAAAATCGATTAATTGATTGCAAAAATATATTCCTCCTGGGCTACCATAAATAATAAAGGAACTAAAAATAACTAAATCGAGTTCGTTTCAGGGTCGAATTAATCCAATTATTCTGTAACAAGAACCAGTGATTTATAAGATTGATATAGAAACAGATCTCTAAGTCACTATCAGTAATATATTTATAGGATAATCTAAATTTATCTTTTTTCTAAAGAAACTGGAACAACGTGACTGGAAGTTTTGTATGTTTCTAAAGACTTTCTTCGACATTTTTTGAGACTAAAGATTTGATTGATAACACGAAACAATAGGAAGTTATTAAAAATCCGACGTCGCAATGTCGCGTATTCTTTTTTCCGACGAAAACCATTAACTGCGAAACCCAATCAAATTCAATTGTGTTTATCGATTCCGATGTAAGCCTTATCCATCCATAACCCCCCATGATTTTATTGGAGCAAAAATATCAGGAGTTGTTCTCGTCGAGAGAGTTCGACCGTTTGATTTGGCATTTTGTTTGATTGACTCCGAATTGTCGATGCATCGAATAAACAACGTACGTGCCCGGCGCGGCGAATTACGGCGTTTAAGATGGCTGTAAAATTTCAGAATCCAGAGGAGAGAGAGGAGAGAGCAGCTTTGTGTATATTTACTTACTAGGTTAGGGCTGTTTTATTGCACACTCGCTTTATGGTCATCATGATTTAAGTTTATCGTTCGCGAGGTTTCACTCGATATCGGCGGGGGCTTTAGTCGGATTGAAATTTGTAAATTGTTTGAACAAAATGGCATTTTGTAGCTACAAACATAATCACAAAAATATTTTACTACACCATTTAAAACTCATGAAACTAACAAAAAACGAAGGTAAAGTCGAGATTAAACGGTTCGATTCGAAATAAATTTAGCCAACAAGTGATTGGTGTTGGTCGGTGGTACGTTTAGATGGGTTTCATTTATATGTTTAATTACACGGAGGGATCGGTTCGCAGTCGAAACATTAACAGTGGGAATCGAAAATGATGTTCCTCGCCACCTAATGTGTTCGATGTATCCAGTTAATCGAACTATTAGTCTTGTGCTATTGATAATTTGACCGAATGCGCATTTTCGGTGCGTACACATCCATTCGAGCGGGAAGGGAAGTTGATAGGATGTTCCACGCAAATCAGGAATTTGATCGGTAAAGGGTTTTCGGCTAATGTACGGGATATTCGATTGTTGTGTACGACTGGAATTGGCGAGACGCGACAAAAACCGATTGAACGCTTTGACACGGCCATGCGATGTGTTTTGATTCGGAGGACTTCAACCGATGCTATCGTTATCAATTAATATTTCACGCTAGACAGCTGACAATTTAATTATTTCATTACATTCAATGAACGCTACGTTAATACATGCGGAATTAAATTTCAATTATAAGTATTTGCGTTAATAGGTAAGTTGATATCGTATTTCCAATTAAATTTATTAAAATATATTTTTTTATAATAACTCCTTAGAAAAGTGCATATACCTCGCACACATATTACCATGAATGATAAAAATGGACGAGTAGCGCTTCTAATTTTTCCACACAATTAGTGAGTCAGTCATTTACTACCTGGACTATATTTGAAACGTAATTATAGGAGAATTTAAATACTTCTATGTTTCGAAAACCGAGAAGAATTATTCGTCTCATCGCCCGCAAAATTATACGAGAGCGACGTCTTCGGCGCGTTTTTTTCCAAATATGAGCAGTTTCACTTCATTCTTTATTCGCGCGGCGTTTCGCCGGAGGCATTCTCAATTTTAATTGGAGTTTTCGGTCGATTGAACACGAGATACCGATACGATGGCAGACGTCGAAACGAGTTAAAAAGAGACCGGGAGCGCGTAGAAGAAAAGGACGGAGATCTCGCCCTCCGACAGTGCAGTTCATGCGTGAGCTTCTCACCCGATTCTCCTTTTAACTCTCATCGACTCCATCAAAATTCAGTAATGAACCCGAAATCTGCGAGTTGCATTAGATAAATATAGCGGTGTCGTTATGCTTTGATTGTGCGGATCTTTAAATGGCTGTAGCAGTATCCTGGCTGATCGGATTCGCTATATAAGTCCTTAATGCAAATTAATAAACTATGTACTTTAATACTCCGGCCATATCTATGGTTATAAATTAATAGGCATTTGCTCCGTAAAATCCTGTATTAACTGTATATAATCCCCTTCACGTACCTGCAGCGTGTACTACGAAATAGAGTTTGAAAAGTGCAGTCGACCGTTAATTGGAATTATAATTAGTTTACAAGAGAAATTCTCAAAATTATATCGGTGAAAATATCAAAGCGTGGAAAAAATTCATCAGCACGCTCGACAGCTTTATGAAAATTAATTCGGTCGCTATATTAATTAAATGATCGTATTGAAAGTGGATTTTACAGAAATTCAACTTGCTTTACATCAATTTTAGCCCGCCAAAAATCGGATATAACCTTCAATAAGCTGATTATAAATTTCGAATTAATAAATTAATAGAGCAAACGGCATACTAAGTACTACAATTTGAAAAGATCCGCATCCATAATCCGTTTTTCAAATGAAATAAATCTCTATTCCGGCGAAACGGAAAACCTTTAAAACATTTCAATGAAGTCGATTGGAATTTTTCCCCTCGGCACAAAGGAACTCTTCCGTTCCTTGCCCGCAGTAATTACTGACGTGCCGCTACAGAAATCTCTTCCAAGATTTATAACCTCGTATTTCGGTCCTAAACCGATAAATATTTTCCGAACGACGCTCTTATTCAATATATAACCTATAGAAATATTGAATAAAAGATGAAGGGCGCTCGGAGCGTATAGATATTGGTGTCACGATATGGCAACTTCAACTTTCTTTGGAAAAACTCTTTGGGAAAAAAGCGCCCTTCAAAAAGGGACGATGGAGGCTTCTTCCGTCACGGCGCTATACGTCTGGAGCCCCGAGGCACCTGTTCACTTCCAACTAGCTGGGATTTTACAGCAATATAGAGCGCCGCTGTCATATTTTCCATCGCCAGCTTTCCAACTGAACATTCGATGCGATACACTTTTTTAGCGCCGGCTTTTACAAAACTAAAACTCGTTTTATTGGGAAAACGTCATCCCAATATTGTCAGGGGATATATTTATTTTTCCGTTAAATCAAATTGATATAAATTATCAATCCGCATGGAATTTCGATCTATCCGTTCCAATTAGCGCACTCATTTGATACAAAACGCGTGTTCCTCGAACGATGAACCTAAATAATTTTCTATTAGCCAACAGCGAAAACGCAAAATTGTAAATTTTCATTAATGCCCCTTTCATGTCGAAACCGAATGGGAAGCCATTATCCGCCTAAGCAGCTGGATCCGTCCATGCCAGTTCGAGAACCCACCTAAAGAAGAAATAATTCACAATTACCTACCTGAAAAAAAAAGCTCCCGACATCGAAAATGCCTTTCCCGATGGATAAATCTCTAATTAAAAATTCGTTTAGCTCGAATAATACTAATATTTTTAACCAAAAATTATCTTTTCGACATTCGCAATTGGTATTAGCTTTGACATTTTACAGATATCATTCTCAACGAAGTGACGGTACAAAGGAAACCGGTCCCAACGCAGTTCGTTAAATTATTAACTAGACTGACATGATCCGTCGCGATGTCTCGTTTCTGGCTTGCATTCGATCCTACATAAGTAGATGCTGCTTTCAAAGTAGTAGTAAGCTTCTCGTGAAACTTTGATTTCCTGCGCTGTCTTCGCAAACTTTGATTTCCTCCGGTATTATGATAACTCGATCTGTTTTTCACTCTTAAATCACTCCGTCTAGAGCCAAGACGAATCGGCTCTAGTAGGATATTTAACAAATATTAGCATAAACATTAGGCAGACATCGGTTACACAATTTCGTTTTTCAGCGGAATTTTTGATGAACTTGTAAAGAATATGAATGAATTCATATTAATATATTCATTTGTGGCTTAAAATTTTCTTTGGTCCTTTGTTGTAGTGCGGCTCTAACCGCCGATGCTGTCGAATTCCACGAGTGCTTCTTAGGTACTCCAAATGTAAATTTAATACCCGTAGATATTTACATAAATTTACCTGACTAATAAAATTTCTAACAGAGTTGTTTTTAGCCGTCAAGGTGTCGGAGAGGAGGAGTCTTCCCATTCCTAATTATCTAAGTTTCGGAATAATGTTTGGCAAAGTGAGAGCAAACTTGCAGATGTTTTAAAAATTTGAATATCCCGACGAAGGGGCATTAAAATTTAAATTATTACGACCCCCATTTACTTTGGGTGTTGCATAGCGCCCGGAGAAGGCTGCACACCGAAATCACGTAATTATCTGTTTTTTTTTTAATGGAAGGGCTTGATGGTGGAGTGTTAAATAGCGGTAGTTTTAACCGGCACGTAGTGTGTTTGCTGTTGCGATAACGATATCTGCAGAAGCGACGACAGAGGAGCGAATAATTACGGAAAACGCTAAAAACGAAAACAAACCGTTGCAATCAGTGAACGCTTTCAAATAGACCGTTTTAATTCGTAATTTTTCCCTTTCGATAAAAAATTGGTTCAGCCCGCTTCGATTCTGATTTTTCCCAATTTAATTTATTCCTATGATGGGGTTAAAACAATTTAAACGAAATTTATTACGAACAATTAATGAATGAAAAATTCCTTTTAACAATTACTTCATTAATGATATTTGAATTCAGTACCATTCAATTTTACTTTGAAAATATCCACTCATGTTTTTGACAACGTTTAAATTAAAACAATAATGATAAGCAGCTAATTTTACAACGTAACAGCTCTTTTACTCTAAATAACAAGCTCTTACATTATGTTATTTCCTTCGTGTGCATAGTACAGATATTGCTACAGGGTTTCTTCCTTTTTTCCATTTATTACACATTCTGTGTCTCGTAATATACAGACGGAGTTTCTGACTGTAAAACCGAAATCGTTTTTGACCGTCTGTATTTCCCGAGGAATCCTGCTCTTTTAAGAAAGGGACTATACTTCGAACAATGGGTTTTCTCCTGCGAAACGACTGGTTTTATGCTAGAAAGTACGACAAATTCCGGACGTATACCGCCAACAAATGGTCTGCTCACTTTTCAATTTAGTCCAGGAATGCGCCGCGTGTCTTTGCTGAGCATTCAAGTTTTTTATAGCAGGCACGAGAATATAATGTATTAACGTTCGTGTACCCAATTTCGATATTTTACCATTATTGGTATTTAGATAAGTCCTGTTACATGACATTTTTTTTCAAATGTTGCATGTTATAAACATGTCTGAGGGGAGCAATTTTATTAAAAGAATTTCTACGGATTAGCAGGTGTGTCTGAGTGCATTCAACGAAAATAAAACCACTGCAACGAAAACTATTGTGACTGCGGGTCGGCCAATCCAATGAATTCCGGTCTCGAATTCGCGTGATGGATAATCAATATATCTTTTAGTAAAATACGTTCCGGACTTCCCTGCTCTATAATATTACATTAAGACCTACATTAAGACAATAATTCCGATTACTTATAGTTTTATGCTTTTTCACCATATTTATAAGAGTAAAATGACTTAAAAGTTCAATGATTTGCTAAATTAAAACAGGAAATACAAGCGGCTTTACATGAAACGCCGATGCATTCCCATCCCATCTCATAATTAAATAAATTAAACCGTATTTAATTAATTAAACAGACATATTGTTTAAATATTAATTAACCAGCCAATTAACGTGAGTTGTACAGTTTTCGTCATAAAATTAAGCTTATTTGAAACGATGATAAAAAATTGATGTTAATTGATAGATAGCAAACAATTAATTTTGGCGCATTGCCCGAGAAATTCGGTTGTTGTAACGGGTAAAAATATTAATTAATTTAATTAGACTCCGTTGAATATTTCACATTAATTTTTTCCAATGGCGCGTCAAATTGAAATCGATCTATTGTTTAACATTTATTTTGGTACCCGTTGCAAGCCAAATAAAATGAATTCAAGAAATTATTAAAATTTTAATATCATTTTCCGACGCAAATAAACATCTCGAAATTAACATTTAACACGAAAACATCAAGAGTGCCAGACAAATTATGTACCTACTAAGTCATCTCTAACGAAAAATATCAACGTTTATGTAAACATTCAGAAGTTGTTCCACTTTTGCTAAATTTCGCTCCATCAGCCTCCATCCTATCCTGCTTCCTGCCCAATTAGCAGCACATTGGGGAAATCTTAATCCCGATGCTGCTCAAAGCTTAAAACAAATATGTACTCAAATAGTTCTGATTGCTGAATTAATACACTTGTTAGTAAACTAATAGAATCCAACGATTTCAAATTTACACTTGTATTAAAAAATAGTTCAAGGCCTACATTTTTTATTGAAATTATGGTATAAAATAGAGTAGTATTTTATGCAATACAAGTACAAAGGCTTTAAGAAATATATTAATATAGGTGCATTATTGCATTTTGATTAGATGGAATAAATGTAAAAGTGTTTACTGCTACAAAAAGTGTAGGGCAAAATTTACTCTAATCCGACACTGCCTTCATAATGTAGAAGACGTTGAAGTTGATGGAGAGATGTAAAACGTTTAATCACTCGCAGCTAGTTAAACGCCATTTTCCGAGTTATTTATTGTTCTTGTTTCTCTTTGGTAAGTACGAAAAAATGATAACTTTGTACAAAGTTTGCCTAATTTTGTGGCTTGAACAGAATCAGTTTTAGATATTTTTGAATATAAATCTAATTTGGCCGAGTTCGCAATTTTTACGATAATAAATGTGTAGGTAGACAGTAGAATTAAAATAAAACCTTTGATTAGTCTTATGTAAACTAATATGCCAATTAAATTTAATACGGCAAATTATATCCATTACAAATTTCTGTGGTTGCATATGATCAATGATTCAAGAATTTCAAACACACACGTACGTAGAAATTATTAATTTATTATCGAAAAAAATAGATAATATTTAATATACCTACTATACTTAGACTACGAGCGAAAAAATAATGTTCTCATATTTCTTTCCTGGAAACATTAGCCCATGAAATACGAGACTTAATGTCACTTTTACGATGTTGATTCATTTTATCCGATAGTTTACCTAGTTTCAGAAATTGTTTCGAAAACAGGGCAGGGCAACCTCATTGCAGGTACGTACCAAGCCCCCCGAACCAACCTAAAAGTCAATATGTACTGACCTTTAACGTAGATACAATAATTATAATCAAACTGTCTTATTACCGTCGATAAAATACAGTATTAGAATTTTAATTTTAATAAAATTTATATAATTTTTTTTCATTTTGACGGCGATTAATCAATCAATCATATTATAATATCTTGTTTTGTTCTCGTCTGATGCTCGTGAAACACAGTTATTATTTTATCGATAAAAATGTAGGTTTGTATGGCAAACAATGTTCCAAGCTATACTGCTATAACGAATCAAATTACAGCGAGGTAAATTGGGTTTTGACGCCACCGGTATATCTCTAATAAAATTTACAAGAAGAATTTTCATTAGCAGGAGAGATATCGGTGAAATGTTTCATTTAACCTTAATGGGAACCTCAATTTCAGACGTTCAACATCGAGAGTATAAGGTTGCATTGTTATAGTTTGTCAGATAATTGAGATGTTTGAGAAAGAGGAACACGTTACATCAGAATATATTAAACTCCTGAAGCCATCATTTTAGAGAGTTATAAATTTATAGGGATAATACATAATTGAGACTGCACCTTGGAACTTAAAAATAGAAAATTAATTATTATAAAATGCAATTGGAGCGAAGGATAAAGGAGTTGAAATTACCTACTAAAATGCCTTCCCTATAAATAAGATTTTATTAAATTAGAGCATGTTGTTTATGGTCGGCGTTATCTCAGAATTGTTGCAATAAAAATTATCCGATCATAATCATTTATAATCGTTTAGTCGGACAAGAAAATTTAACGGGATTTTCCTTCGTATTAGCGTTTGTTTACGGCACAACCAAATTAATGAATCGAATCGTTGGCGAAAAAAAGGGAGAAAGCAAAAAATCTTCAGTTTAAGAAATTTGTCTTTAAAAATGCAGATAAGTTACATACTAATAAAAAATTCTCCGGATGTTAATAAACCGACATTATTGTATCTTCTACTGTTACTTATTTTTTCGTCTGCCTCACTTTCGCTGTATTTCCTACCGACGAGAAGTATGGATGGAGATATTAACTTTTCGGTGGCAATATTGTCTTTGGGAACTAACTCTGAGCTTCCATTCGTTTTCATTAGACAACGATTCTTTCGCTTTCTTTTTCCGAGTTTTCTTTGTTGCCTGGGGAGCAGATACCCCGTCGCACTCACCTTGTCCGTGCAAAGCGAAAGCCGATATCCGCCATAGGCGCAGCGCAAACATAAATCTGAATTGCGTTGTTAATCTGATAACGTTTACGCTTCCCGAATTTATTGTATTAATAAAAGAAATATCCGTCCAACTTATGTCGAAGATAATCCATATTTAATTTGCGTATTTTTCAATTATTTACGATTCGAAGAAGTACGGGAAAAAAACTGACAAATTGGCTTGATGATTCGTTAGGACCCGCTCGCCCAAAATTCCGCCGATTCATTTTAAACACAATTCCGATCCGACACGCGTCGTAATTGATTCCGATTGCGCCGAAGGATCGGCGGGGCGCCTCTGGCACCGACCCTTGGGAAATTCGCCCCGGCTCAAAAAATCGTATTAAAATGCTTTACCATCACCTTCGCGGAAAGGTTACGTACCGCCGCCCGGCCTTTTCCTTCTAAATATCTTTTTCCATTCCGGAACGGCGGAGGATACGGATCTTTTCCGATGCGGTGGTATTTGCTTTTTAAATTTTCCCCGCCTTGCTCTGATTACCCCGCTCGGGCTTCTACTTAAACGGCCCTTCTATCAATTCGATGGTTAACATCGGCTTTTGTTATATCGGTTTCATCAAAAATTACGAAACTCGCTGAATTATTAACAAAAATTTTACACTACCTTTGTGAGTCTTGGTTTCTTTAGAATTCCCAACAAATTTATTGTACAGCGAACCTATTAATCAGATACGGTTCGATGTACAAGAGTGCTTTCTCGCCATATCTCTCCCTTGTTATGAGTCGGGATTCATAAATGTATCGACGTCATTACCGCTGATAACGGGAAACGTTTTCTGGGTGTTCGAAAGGCATTTCTACCTCCGGCACATCGGCCAAAAACAAAATATGTAAATGCAAAAGCAGTCGGAATCCTCTGAATCGAATGAATCGAACAAAAAAAAGGAAAGAAGGAAAGGAAAACCGCTCTTCGGTCCTGATACGCCGGAGCCGCTTTTATGTGTGTTTAATGAATCGCATCGAAGCTGAAGGAGAGAGAAAAAATAAATTCAGACGGTGAATCAGCTATCCAGTGCTGACGGCGGAATAATGGACTCCAATATCTATTCAAATTAGACGAAAAACTAGCGTATACATTAGCGAAAACTCCCTTTATAAAATTCATATCCCTTTTTATTATCTGGGCGACTTAACACCCCTTACTCAGATTTATCTCCTGCGTTCGATGGCTAATATGCACCACTTGTAGATATGCTTGCAATATATTATTCCACGGTAAAATTTACTACTAATAATCCATAAAGTTACCCTTCTTCAATATTTCTCATTTTTCTACTTAACTTTTATCTATTTGTATCGAGACACTATTATTTAATAAAAAAATCGTCAGATGTTATTTTTAGGTTGGTTGTTTTTTCACCTAAAGCATTCGAACAAAAAAACTGTCACAAAAAATAGGCCCGCCAACATCATTTATACTATATCAAAAATGATCAGGGGATCTTGGGCATCTTATAACCCAACTCGACTTCATTCTAATAATGAAGAAAAACTGCGTAACACAAAACGTCTAGTAATGTTACAATGTCCATAAAAAATGACCTTTTCACTCGAGTATTATATTACTTCATCCTGAACAAATAATAAAGGTCATAAATCTCCCTTGCCAGCCGGTATATTTATAGTGTGATTGTTTTCGCTGCCATTGTATTATTCATTTGTTCTGTTCTCCGTCAGATAAACACATATTCGGCATTTTCACCGCGTTCGGACATTGGAACAGTTGACACAAAGTAAATAAAATTTCTCAAGTTGTTACTAAAACACTTACTTTACAATGCCTAATACATTTTAATGACTTGTTATTGAAATTTTACCAAATTGGATAACGGTATCTACCTACATCTGATAAAATTAACAAAAAGAAGCAATTTGAAAAATTAATAGTTGAAGAACGATTTCACAAAGATTTTTTTAATCTCGCCGTGGAAATTAATGGTCTAACTAATTTGTTAATTTCCTCGGAGATGCAAATTTCACCACACCTACTAGTTGTTTTTTTCAACTAACGATAATTACTTGAGATGACGTGATTTAGTGGGAGTTAAATAAATAGAGTTTTCTTTATTAGATTGGAAGATGAGGCAATAATTAATTATAAAAAAATATGTCACGTAGACCATACAATTATTCTCTCATTAATACACGAGGTTAAAATTTCGACAATGCACGGTTAGTACATACACTCAAATAAAAGGCAAATTTTCCAATTCGGGATTAATTTTTTTGCCATTGTTACCGGCTTTCCCGAGAAAAAGTGGGATAAAAACGCGTTCAACAGGCAACGTTTTCAAACAATTTAAAAAACGCCTAACAAATGAACAGGAATAAAACATGTCTATTAAAACGTCGATTTAAATTTATAACATGATATTTCGCATATGAATGCACTGATCAGGATCAAAATTTTCCCTTCAAATACGTTGAAACGAACTCGCGCTATACAGGACCACACTTGCGAAGAATTGATGTTATTATTTTCATATAATAATATACGTTAACATAAAAACATCAAGATTGTATACACCTATTATTATATTAATACATTTATATGTAGGTTGGGTATATCTACAAATAATTTACAATCTACAACAAGCTTGCAAATTGGCTTCAAATCTTAGTCCAACTGTATATATCAAAATCTAAGCAATAAATAACAAATTTCGCCCACTACATTTAAGCGTCAGCAAAATATTAAAAACCGATATAAATTGAAAATTTCCAACAAATGCGGCTGTCAGTTTAGCGAGGTCCAATCCTGTCGCCTGCTAAAAATATCCAATAACGAATATTTTTGCATATTTGCATACAATTTCGGAATAAATATCATTGTTTAAATTTGTCAATGTTTGTGCGGTTGCAAATAAAAGTTCCGAGCGCTTTGTGTGCTTTGCGTGATTTCTATTAAAGCTTATTATTCAGTATGAAGCGAGGATTATCGTTCTCAATACCAAAAAAGCGTTTTTTTATCGATGCAATTTTGCAACATGCGGTTAATACTGTCTCCAATATGTGCACAAAGAATTTTTATTGAAAATATATAGGCCAATTAATATTATACTATTATCAAAGTTTCATCCCAATTTAAAAAAAAATCTTTATAAATTCACTCGCACAATAAGTCCTTACAGAATAGAAGATAGAGTACTTTAGGAGAATAAATTTGTTGTGTACTTTTCTTCGAAAATACTGTCTACAATCTACATAAATATGATAAAGTAATATGGCAATAAATATGGTGTAAGATATTATAGGTAGGTAGGTAAATAAAAAATATTTTAAATAAGTTACAAGTTAAACTTAGCGTATTTTGACAGGTAAAAAATAAAGGTTTGCGCCTTGGGGTGCAATATTTATTGACGATCCGTTATAGTGCAATATTTCGCTACCAAGAAAGCAACGAATACACGTACTATGCATACATGTGAGAAAAGCGAACACATCACATCAAATTCAAATTGTGCGCATCGGTATTCGAGGCACACACTTGATCAGGAGTCGGATAGAGCAGAAAGGAGCGAGAGAAAGACGGAGACGGTGAAAAGGAAAACGGAGAAACTCTTAAGAGTTATTCAAATGGTGAAAATACAATTTTTCACATGTAAATTCTTGATGGTATCTCGACACGCATCGATATATCAAAAGGCGGGCTTGACTGCGTGTTCTATTATGCTCGGGACGGCGGATGAAAAGTCGCCGATCGCTGTTGTGCATGTACAGAAAAAAGAAGGCAAATGCAAAGATTTACAGAGAAATCGAAAAAAAGGAACGTACCAAAGCATCCGAGCAACAGGTCAGTTTTTTTTCCAACGTTTAATGTAATTTGAATAAGCATTTCTCTACTTACCGACCTAATGACATGAAACCGACCAATTAAACGTACCTGAAAAAAAAAACGAAATAATTAATTACAAAAACCAAATGTAAACGAGCTTAATGATGTTTTTGTCGTCAGCTTTGTAAATACCTTGCCTATCGTCTTAACAACGTACAATCCGCATTAAATTTAGTGAACATCTGTGCAGTCGTAAACTTTCTCGAAAACCACTTTACGTGTATACAATCCATTGTTTACTCATCTTATTAAATCAAAATGTGACATTACTCAACCAGAAATCCACTGAATCGAATGTGAAATAAAACTATTTCGTCTGGCTGCGAGCGCAACGTTCGTCTAGCAAATGTTACATTAATTCCCACTTTTGCACCGTGTCAAATTAGACATTCGTAATGCAATTTTATTTGACACTCCGTTGCTAAATTCAAATTCGCGCTCTAAGAGCTCGACGGCATTCCATGACCGGAATATATATTCAGAATGGGAGGTTTAATTAATATTAGAATAGTTTCGCCTGTTTAGTGACCGTGTTGTTAGGCCGCCGGTTCCGTTGACGTCCAGTTTTCGGAAATAAAGCAATGCGATGCTAATTTCCAACGGCCCCTACTGAAAATGCTTATGAAATTATGTTGTTTCCAATTCGAAGTGAAAAGATAAAACGAACAATCGCAATACTCGAATGGTGCATAGAAATATTAATAATCCAGACTACAATTACCTCTAGTAATTACAAAATGTAAAAAACCATACCCAAAGAGAACCCAAAATAATACTTTAATATCTCATCATAACAAACATTTGTTATAACCAATTATTAGTAAAACCTTCCTTCATTACTACAAGCTAATTGTATTTTTATACATTCAAATTTTAGCATGTAATGTGTACGAGTAATAATTCGTATTCAAATCGTGAAATAGTTGTTTCGATCCCAGACTGTACACGATTTCATTAAACTTCCTCTGTTTATTATCGCATTATTGTTTTATTATACTCATTCATAAAAGCGAATTTAATTTCTTTGTGCGAATTTTATTCGAATGAATTAAGAATGGAAATATAAAACGAAATCGTTGATAAAAGCGTCAAAAATCCATTTTCGTATTATATCGAATTACGTGCGCCAACAGACGGTAATTTTCATATAGCGTTATTATTGACGTTCTGTAAACAGTGCTATAGAGTTTGAGGAAATCGATTACAATTACATACAAAAAAAGCGAAGTAAAGTCGGAAGCGAAGAATTGCCGTTTGATAGATGACTATTATTCCTGTCCTTTCGGTTTTTTTGTTTGTTCGAGAAAAAAAAGGCAATCGATTATGGTAGAGATTAGCGGCGAAGTTTATAATTAAAAAGTTAAAGGAAATATTAAACTGAAGTCGTTAATAAATCGAAGCGAATCGCTCGAAATCGAAAACCAACAAAATTAATTTTTATTAATTCATTCCTCCTGAAGATAAAAATTTAATCCAGTAGGTAGGTCTAATACGACCCAAAAAAATGCATTAGTTTTTCCGGGATACAAACAGGGCAAAAAGGACAAAATGGTTTATCTTCGATAAGTTTGTATTAGTCAAATCGAATAATGAATCCCTCCCGTCGATTTGTCCTATCCCTTTCGATGATGACCGTCTGAAATTGACTGACTGCCCCTTGAGCCCTCCGCAAGGCTTCCAACTTTGTACTTTGATCTCCGGCGTCGAGGACATTACATAAACCCCTATTCGTGCCTTATTCCGAAACGTCGGGATTTGCAGGCTAAGCGACGAATAGAAGGGAATTTTCCTAGTGGACTAATCAAGAGAATCAAATGGACAAAACCGATTTTTACATTCTTATTTCTATGATCTATTTAACTAGTATCTACTGAAGTAACGGGAATACGCAGTAACGAAAGTATAAAAAGCGGCAATAAAAAACTATGTCCAGTGCCGCAGGAATTGACCTTCCCGCCTTAAAACAAGAAATTTTATATCTCCGAGCGATAAAATACCGTCTGCAGTCGAAGCATCTCCTACATTTTGGATGGGCTCTCGAAACCGGCGGTAGCAGTAGCGGATTCGCCGACTATTCCTAGAGGTAAAGTATTCCGTAGGAATTGGCGCGGAGCGCCCCCAGAGGATCGGCCCGAGATAGGCGAAGGAGCCGAGAGAGATACGGGCTCTATCTCTCGACTAGTGCCCCAATTGCGCGATATAAATTTTCCGCCTCACCTTAATTGCGGAATGTATTCGTAAAATTGGGCGCACGATTCTTTGTTCCGGAATCCGCGGCAGATACGCCCTAACTGAAATACATTATTAATCGAATGTGAAACAGCGAAAGAACATTACATAGGTAACTAAATTTTAAGCTATTCTTTCGCGTAGGTAAATAGTTACCTGCTTCTTGAAATCCCTTGAGAAATAGGATATTGAAGTAGTTCGTTTCAATCTTCTCCTTAAACAATGTAATTTTAGAAATAGTAGGGCAACCAAAATGAACAAACAAATAGCTAAAAAGCAATCTTGTACTTATTTTATTTAATAAGCTACTATTTCAGCGGGGAAGGTAAACTGGGGCATTAAAATAAGTGCAAACCATTATCTACTAAATTTAACAATCAATAAATAGTTGATATTTTTTTAATTAACAGTTAGCCGCCTCGAGTTGAAATTAAATACGAACCCCGTCGATCTTATAATCCATTGTTCGCCGTCGTTTTAACTGCTTGCACTGCAGCCCATTACGTCACAATATGATTCCGAAACCATTAACAATGATTTATTTATCTCGAACGGTCTTGTACCGATTATTATCCGTTTATAACTCTTCGATGTGCAATTCTTCTTCGTCTTATTATTATTCCACATCTTCTGGTTAGCGCATGTAGTCGTGTGATCGCGAATCACGACCGCGTTTTTCCCGTTGCCACGAAAACCAGATAAAACAACGACCGAAAGAGGTTTTTTTTTGCGTACCTGTAGGAAATTAAGTTTTCGGTTAATCGCAAAAAAATTAAAAGCGGCTTCCTCGTTTTTTTAATTAAGTCTGTTTTCATATAAAGTACACTTAATAACGGCGGTAAATATTGACGTTGAAATAAATTTTAGAAGAATTAACGGAAACTGGTTGTAAACGTAGTCTTCGAATATAAGCTGGATGAGTGTTTTGCATACCGGTCAAACTGCAAAATAAATATACAATGGAAGATGGTGAACATATCGATGACGACGAAGATGCAGGCGAGAGGGCCCTTAGCAACAAGATCTTTCTCCGTTTCTCGCCAACGCACAACGGCGCGTATAAACCTATTCTTTTTTTTTCTTCATCTTCGTTTTCTTTTCGACCGTTCACTGCATATCCACGACCGACTAAGGAACAAGTTCGTTGTCAGATGATTTTCGTATTGCTTATTTACACACATATCTCCCGTATAATTACCGGTACATAGGCTTTTAAAATAATATTTCATGACCAGTGGAAGTGGAATGTAAAATAATTATTAAAAACCATTCAACCGGGATCGAAACGTATAAAGTGCTACCTCGCTTCCGCTAAATTTAACAAAAATGCGACGGCGAATAAAAGTCTATTAAATAGTAACGTTTCGTTCCGAAATGCGCCGAAACGAAACAAAGCAAAAAACGAGTTTTAAAGTTTAAAGCTTCCGTGTGTTTTTTTTTGTGTTTTCGATATTACTTGTAGTTTGTTTGCACAAAAGCCCTCGTCGGAATTCGTAATTTACGTTTTTAAAATCCCATCTTCTCCGATATTACGTCGCTCTAGATTCCGGCTGGCGCCCCTGCAAAATGCGCTGCGGTCAATTTCCGAATATCTTGCGCCCCGTTCCTTCCAGCGATCCTCATTCCACCGGCTTCTAATAAACAAAGTAGCTAGCTATTGCAGCCGCGCATACATCATCGCAGACGTAATCTGATAATAACGGACAAGTGACAAAAGGGTAGCTGCTGGAGATTAATAAGGTGCCATCGCGGCATCGACGCGCCCATTACATAACCTCCGCTCTTTTCTCCAGGGAGGGAATTAGTTCGGTTTCGAATGGACTTCTGCGAGTGCCTCGGGCCGCAAACTGATATCCTCACGATGGCGTTAATTGAATTATTATAATAAATCCGCGTCTCAAATTATTTTGTAACCGCTACTTGCGTGATTATGTTTAATGCAATCGTAATTACTTTCTCGTATAGGTTAGGAGATGACAATTCATAATTTACGTCTGTACGGAATATGAGTCATGCATAGCAAAGTCTGCGTCGTTAAAGAAACTAAAGTTTGGATAGGGACATAAAAGATAATGACTATCGTTCGGGGTAAACATTTCGCCTTTCGGGTATATCGGGCGACGACGTTTAGTATAGCCATGAAAATTTTTGTAGGTTCGCCGTAATAGAAACGACGAAACTATCAATACCCCACGAATTGCCACAATTTGCTAAAAGGATAATAAAAAGAAGGTTCTCTTTTTCCGTTTAAAAAATAAACCCCTTGACTAATCCATTTGAGATAAGGATCTTTCGAAGGCGGAACGGGATTACCGATATAGGCGATTTAATCGAATCGGGTAGAAAAAAAAGTTTCCCGTTTTTCATATTTCTTCTACATATAACACACCAATTCGAACTATATTCAAAGCGCAATTTGAGAAATAGCGAGAAAGGGTGACGAGAAACAAAAGGGCGATGCGCGAAGCGAGAGGAGAGGGCTCAATTCGACTCAGCGTCTCGATAGGGATATTTGAGTGTATTGTCAAGTTTCCATGGAAAACAGAACTTATTACCGAACATAATAGAGCAATTCACAAAGATGAGTGGTTTGTATAAATTCCGTTTGTTTACTGGCGGATCGCTTTTCTTTCGGAATTTAGTTTTAAATTGGCCGGAACAATTGCCTTGCCAATGAGAATTTGCGACCAGCCAAAACAGTGGCGCCAATAATAAAAAAATAATTACTACAATACTCCATTTCACCTAAACACTTATCCATCCTGATGCCACGATATTAATTTATCTGTACATCTACTAATTACAACTTGAAATGTATTCTTCTTGTTTGTACTGGTAAAATAAACTAATAGGAGGAAGTAAGTATTTAAATTTTCAGTACGCCATTGAAACCGGCAATTAGATTTGGTTTGGCTCGTCTCTCTTACTAGGACTGCGACTAAAAGTTGGGATTGCTATGGAATACATAAACATCCATTACATATAGAATGAAGGCAAATTGCTAATAATTCTCAACAATGGACCATTCGGTTTTAAGAAACTTCCGTACTAAACTATAAACTAAGCAACCACAAGAGGATTTTAAGAATAGAAGCCGGATTAACAGAAATTTCGCATTCTCGAAATAAACATAAAAACGCGCAATAGAATAAAATAAGTTCAAACAGGAAACTTGAGTCTGCAGCAACTATACGACACCGCAGATGATGTGTTGTCACAATGCCAGAAATGATTATCTGACTGTTTGAAATCGATGCCAGCTTATTACTAAAGTCGCAATTAACGTCATTTGTTAGTTCAACGATCAGTTCGTTTAGGCAAATATTAAATTTAAATGCAACTGCGATTTTGTTCGGCTATTTAAAGAATAGAATAATTTCATTGTTATACCCGCGAGAGTGGTTAATTAACAAAGAACTGTACCGAGTGACTGGAATGATTGTAAAAAAATGATGAGTTGGTAGCACTTTAAAATATAGATTTGTATTTAAAATCTAGTGTTAATAACAATTAGAGATTCTATAGTCTATTTCTGTACGCCATTAAATTACAATTTTGTTGCATTTTTTTTACCTACATACTAATACTAAAAATACATTAAACACATTAAACATTAATCTAATCCGTGAATTAATATTTTAATTAATTTTATCGAACCAGAAAAAATGTGTTAACTTGAGAATATAGTACCAAAAATACTAAAATTTTTAAAACTAATACCTATTTTGTGATTATTATTATTATTGGAAAATCGTTTCGAGTGTTAATAAAAAATAGATTAACATCCTGTCACCGTTGATTCACGGGAATTTTGTATATCAATAAATAAACAGCAATTCATTAAATACTTTTCCACGCGTCTTGTAAATATGTACACGAGAATGTATTTGAATAAACGTGAAGGCGATAATAGAAATTTCCGGTAATATATCTTTAAACGGACTAGTCCGAAGGAAAAATACGGGAATGCGGACCTGTTACCTTTTTCGCGACGAATATACATTTTCCTTTCTAGCATCATTTTCGCGTTCAATTACCTAGAGTCGCTATTTATTTACGGGCGCGCTCTTATTTAGGTTTTTAATCTATGCTTTAATTTCAGCACCCAATTTTCGGTTGTATCTAAACGACGGCTTTCGGCATAAATGAAGCCGTAAAAATATTTCTTTTCAAGACTGTCGACTATTCGGCGCACGGTGTTTTTGGCAATTGGGCGCGAGTTTCACTTGTTATAAGTACCCTTGAATCGTTAAAGACTTCTTGGAAACGCGTTTTGGGAACGTTAATCGCACCGAGACTCGTATCGGTCGGTTTATGGGGGGGCAAAGACGTTTTTCTGTCTAATTGGACAGACGGGGGAGCGGTTTCTTCTACGCGTTTCTCGAGAAACGATTCAATATTTCGCCTTGTTTCTTGTAAATACGACCATCAAAGAAAATTCGTGATAATAAAATCGTTAAAAAAATAGTTAAATCCGTTTAAGTAGTTTAATTAGGCAAACACAAATTATATTATTATTATTACATTTCGTATTTGCTTCGAATTTCCAGTAAAATTCAGAACGGCGAATTCAGCGACATTATTGACGAATACAGTTAAAGCAAATTTGCATTTATCCATGGCCGCTTATTCGCAAATTAGTGCCTCTGGCGTTGACCGGTCTGCTTTATTGTTTTCCAACTGAAACGAGGGAATTTATTACCATGCGATCCGAGTGCGATATTGTAACTCATTTAATATTATTATATCTTTTAAGTAACACTCAAAATGGGAATACATTACGTGCTCATTGTTCCGAATTTTCGGAGGTGCGATTATTCGCGCTTTCCCGACAAATTACGTCCGCTAATAAATCGCTTTGCGCATATAAAATCGTTAACGAAAATAAATGACACTATGTAAAACGTCTGTAAACTCCCGACTATTTCTTATGCCGATGCCGTCGCCCGATCATTTCCAAGTGCTGAGTGCTGCATTTTAGCAATTTTGAACACACAGCGTTGGGCATCTATCACCCGCCATCGGTTCGAGGGCGAGGGGCGTGCGGCCGTCGAGACGCGGAAGATCTTCGGAAAAAGTATAAGCCATCCCGGCTGGCCCAAACGGCTGTGAGGAACATTTTTAGAATAAGAATGAGCGCTATCCAGAATTACATTCCATCGACGAATATGCGAATTCACGTTGGCAGCAAATACAGCGAAACAATGTCTTGTACCTTACACGATATAAACATTTTGTGCACTCTTTGGACGCGTCCATTTTGTTAGAAACATGCCCAGAGGTCGAAATTGCGGCAGTAAACTTCGATTGGGATGCGCATAATGGCGTTCTGGATATAGGATAGTCTAGTCGCTCGTTAATAAATTTAAATCCGAAATGTAAGCACCACTTCCAAAACCTATAAGGGCCGCACCCGGGTAACCCAAATGTTCCCAAAGTCCTAAGAATTGCGGTCACGCAATGGTAACATCTTAATCCTAAAGCCATCGTGCGGTCGAAAAAAATGTACGATTTCTATAATCTTGTATCTACAGGGCTATAATTTCCACAAGAAATATTGCATAACAAAATGCAACAAAATTACTCATAAAATAATCACATTATAAGAAACGCTTCCCAACACCTACCTATCTTATCAGAGCAAATTCTGATGACACAATAAAAACATTGATAAATATAATAACATTTACTGGTATCAAACAGCATACAGTGTATGATATAGTTAGTTCGAAAAACCCATATTTGAATTACCATCGACATGAGCAGGCAATCACGTTGAATCCACCTCTGTCGATATTACAAACAAAGGTATAATTACACCTTGTGCGCCTCAGAAATTAAACTCCGCGTCGTTGTTTTTTATCGCCACTGTTCTGTTAAAAAAATACATTAGGCAACCTCAATGTTTGCTTTAAACTGATTCATCAAAGAGGAAATTGCTTGGTGGATTCAAATTACGCATAGCGAATGAATACAAAATAGATTTAATTTCATCCCCTAAATACAGGACGGGACAAAGCCAATCCATTGAAGAGAAGTCAAGAAATTTACGGTTACAGGTGCGTTATTTTTATATTCAAAATAGTGTATACCTAATAAGGGAGTTTAAAAGTATTAGATTGCGGCAATTAAAAACAATTCTATAAGTTCCAATGGCATTAAACATTCACCTCGGGCGGGAATAAATTTTATTTCGTCTAATTAAAAATTTTGTTTCGTTTCAGGTGAGTTGTTTGGGACTGGGGGAAACAGGGTGAGGGCGCCTTACGCGGGGCCCGAACGAATCAAGTCGGCCGTACCGTTTTCGGGTAGGCCGCAAGGCGTTAAGATAAGAGGTAAAGTCTTGAATTTATTAAAGCTAAATTCGACCAATTTTCTCCAAATGGCCGATTAAATTGTACGTAATTTGTTTCGCGAACGGCGCCCGGCTTATATTAAAACTCCTTTTTCGACTACAATTCGATTGCCGGAAGATGATCTTCCAACCCCGCAGGAACGGATCCGCTAGGTAATTCGCAATTCGAAATATAAAGGTACAAAAAACTGTTATTTTAGTATACTAAGCAATTAAAATAGCAGGTATAATTTATGTGTTAATCGACCGAATAGGGTTCTAAAAAGAGTTAGTTGTTTTTTTGTAAATAAATTATATGTAAATTATTCACAATCGGGAAGCTGAAAGTCCATGTAGGGAATAGAGAGGAACCGAGAAATAGAATATCAATTCACGTATCAAATAGACATTAGTCATCCAGCGAGAGAACGCATCGCATTGATTCGAGAAAAGCATTAATGCGAATTTGAGAGCGCGCTGTAATATTTTCACTTCATGCATAAAATATGGTCGTAAATCGTCCCCATTGAAAATCATGTTTGAGGTTTTCCTCGTCGCGAATGACTCGTAAAGTTTTTCGAGTGCCGATGACATTTCGAAAAGCTAAAGGGAAAATTTTACTGTTTTATTTTTAGGGTTAACGCTAAAAATAACAATTGTTTTGATAGCTCTCCGTCCTCGCACCAACATAATTCAATAAAACGCAACATTAAATTGTTACAAAGAATTAAAAGGAACAGTCGACAAGTTTATGTGGACTCGAGCTGTAAAACGGAATTAACCGTTGAGGATATGCTTTATGTCTTTGTTAGTTGTTTTAAAGAGATATTTAACGATAATTTGTTTGATTTATATAGTGGTTACTTTTTATTGAATCCTTTCCTAAATATATCTTTAGTAAGCAGGAATCTTACAAAAATGTTCTGCATCTAGTAGATTAAAAAAAGATCCCTGCGGTTTGAAAAGATATTTCGTTCAATATGCTGATCTATTACAATTCTAAACATGTAAAATATACTCGGTAATTGAAAAATATGAGGTGTAAGTTAGTGCATTTTGAAATGTTTTCCTGCAAATAACCTTCCATTATTCCCGTATTCGATTTCTTCGCATTGGAAGTTATAAGCATATAAATTGGTAATAAATTCTACCAAACTTCGATATTTAGATTGCATTTGGGGCTACGGGAAGAAGATTCGGTAGACGGGCGACGATTCATAAATTCGGCCGAATTCAACGTTGCCAATTTACACCGAGGGAAAAATTTTAATGGGCCCATAAATGTGAATTGTTACAAGGAACGTGCCGTGTCTATTCCGACAGAATTTTCATTTTGCATGTTTCGATACAGTTCGCTGTTGTCGAATACACCTGCCGCCCCCGTCGAAACGGCCGAAACGGTGATTTGTTGTTGCAAATATCGCCGACGTTTTACCAACAAGAAAGCGACGGTAACGATATTGAGAGTAGCGCCGATGGATCTACGAAAGTCACGTCTCGCACAGCCGATGACTTCTTTTTTTTCCTCCGTTCCTTATGCCATCGGATGTGTTTTTCGCATGAAAAAAATATTTACTGTCAGGCCGAATTCGGCATGTTTGTCAGCTGAATTCGCAAAACATCTCCCTTTATTGGAATCTTCTTATCGATCTCCCGAGGGAAAGTTACTGCCCATTTACCGGCGGAATTTTAAATTTCAACGCCAGAACTTCCCCGACAAATTAATATTCAATAAACGAAAAATAAATGAAAAACTTTGAAGAGCCTATTGTTTTGTCGCTGGAAGAAAAAAAATACACCACTTGGAAATGGAAGAACAAAGAATCCTAAACTTATCAATTGTCCTGAAATGACGAAAACAACAAAAAAAGACAATTGAATTTGCAACGCTCTCTTGCCTGTTAATTTCGACCAACAATTAAGGTTTTCAATTATATCTCGCAAAATAATTAAACTCTAACTTGTTATTTACGACCCCAAAATTATCAGTTAATAACTCAATTATTTAAGTGTATAATTAAGTCGAGGTCTCACAACAAAAATACCTATATAACTAATTAAATTAATACGAATTACAGTAAAATTAAAACAATATTTTAATGGTTCTTGCACTTCGAGATTAATTTCAAGTTGATATTGAGAGCTCAGTTTGCGTTTCGCCTATGTCGACATTGCGTAGCTTCGGTAAATAGCTTACAGCAGATGTTCGCTATCTGATGCCTAAATTAAATACATATTTTTCGTTGGAGAATTATTTACGGTTTCTAATAATGTGAGCCGCTGCGTGCCGAGAACTTCTCTCGCTCTAATAACCAATACAAAAATCTCAAATATTTGCCAAAAAGTCGGTTGTACGGGTGTAGGTGGACGGTATCATTAGATTCAGTTATTGAGGTTACGCTCGATGTGAGCAGGTAAATACCGACGTTAATTGACTGCAGTCCATCTCATTTCGGTTCCGATTCGATTGATTTCCTTAAAGTTGCCCATTCTAAAATCGGCCGTTCCGCTCTAATAAAAAAACACCTCCGGGAGTAACAACATCGATTGATATACTGTTTCGTTCAATTATAATATTCGATTATATAAAAGGCTCCCTGTCGGCCTTGATCCGCATTATCCACAAATATTCCAACAGTTTCCAAACTTTTCAATCTTGCGGTGCCGCTCCACATTTCCAGGAAATTGAAACTTTGAGCTCGAATGTATGACATTGATTTATATCCTTGCAACTTTCACTCTCTCGTATCCGAAAGCTTCGAGATCACTCTACCATAGACAGCGAATAAACCATCTTGCAAAAAAAGCACAACACGTAAAAACTCGCGACGTTTTCTACATTTCCTCTAAGATTTACAGTGTATAGTTAATTTCCGTTAAAGTTAAAGCTCGTTGCATTGAAAATTTTTCTAATAACCAATACGTCTTTAATGGAAAAGTACGAGTCTTTAATGGAAATAGCTCGATGTCTCTACTGTACTCGTATTATTCGCAAACCAGGCAAAAAAGCTTGTACATAAAGGAAAATGTATATCTATGCGGGAAAACAAAATGACAGAAGTATCTAACCGTAAAACGCGAAATATGGGAAAGAAAATGATCGATTCGATTTTGTGTTTTTTAAATGTTCGACTAAAATATTCCTGACGTCTACTGGAATAGTAATGCATGTACGTATTGGCAATGACGTATCTAGATAAAGAAAATTTTCCTATCTGGATATTTCTCCAGCGACTGTGTATCTAAAATGCAGAAAATGTAAGAATGTCGACGAAACGTGCCGATATACATATGTATGTAGGATTCGCATCGAACGCGTATAAAAATTCTATTAAGTATTACAAAACATTCTTACAAGAATATTCGTTTTTTTACAAATTTAATCGACTTAACAAACTCAAAAATCCTCATATTTTATAATTAAATGAAACCGCTTCTACGCTTTGCTTTGATAAGTCTTTTATGCAAAACACAAAAAGGAGACTAAAAAAAAGAGGTAGGTACAAAAAAAAAATTAATCCGACTGGTAGAACCAAAGAACACAATAAACATAACGCTGTCTGAAAAAGTCGCAACACCCACTCAGTTAGATAACGGGCAAAAAAAAGTTACCCGCAAATTTAGGGAACGAATTTTCGTTCGGGCGCAGACAATTCCTATAGAAACTCGAGGAAAGGAAAGATTTTCCGAATGTTATGGATGTCTTTGTGGCGGAAAGTGGCTCGGCGAAATTCCCGTCGCGTTTGCGATCGAAGGTAAAGGTCAAGAAATTCGGGATGAGGTTAGATTAAGATATGCGTTAACAAATCGCAATTTTTATCGCAATAATAAATATCTTCTCAAAGGCGTATTTCCAGACGTCGGGTACCCGAGAGACTTCTATCTATACCTACCTTCATTTAAAAATTCAATCAAACATCTCGTTAAACGGCAACGTTCTAATGCGAATAGTATGTATGTCGTATACTTTTAATTTTATATTGATAGTCGATTTAAAAATGAAAAGTAAAATAAACCGTTTGGAGATGCTTCAAGTAGGTCCGAACCTGGTTAATCCGATTCCCGTCGAGTGGGCGAGTTCTTGGTAGCCCAAGGCTAAGATTCACTTTTATAAAAATTATAATTTTGACTCTCCTGACAACCGTACGGATTTATAGCTTAATAATTTTGCAACAGCTGTCGGTTTTAAACCGCCAGTGGATACTTAAGTAATCGTGGGCAGACTAAATAATAAAAAAGGGGAAGAATAAAAATAAGAAATTGGATTAATATCGCGTAGGCATTGACGTTTACTTCGGTATTTTAGGATATCGCAATTTCGTAATCGCATGGAAACGAACATTTTTTTGATTGAAAAATAAAATATCCTTCAAATATACGGTATTATTTTAAAAATATAAAATTTATACGGCATGTTTTGCGCCTTTGAATATTTATGGACGAATTGGCGCTATTTATATAGGAATTAATTCGGATTTAATCGATAATTAATTTCTTTTTGCAAATAACATTTAAATTTAAATGAATTTATTCTATCTAGTTAAAACGGTAATGAATTATAAATAAAACGGACTCACCTCTACTAGTCTATTAGTTAAAATAGCGGACGTACCTGTAACAAATAACTAATATTAGATGAAATTCACTCACTGGAGTTGAAATTTAATAGCGCATTTCCTACAAAACAGATCGATTTTTAAAGCTATTTTAAGAACTTGCCATTTTTAAGCGTTATCAATTGTCAATTGTGATCATTAGTCGTAATTTCGTAATTGGTTTTTTATCTGGAAAACTCTACAAGGCTTTTATTGCCCTCGATTTAAAAAAAACTGCCATTAAGTAAGACCAATTTATAAAAAGGATTTTGCCAAAACAGAGACGTATTCATAAAATTAATGAAAAAAAAAATGTAATAAATAACTAACAAATCTAATCCAATTTAAAAAACAACGCTATTATATTTAAATTACAATAGACGATGCGATGGGATAAACGAATATTGGAAATAAATATGTCAGCGAAATTGTAAAGATACGAGTATGTCTGAAATATTTTTGTGTTATGTATTTTTTCAGTGCAATTATTTTTTTGCAACACCACTGTTTCAAATCCAAACCGAAAACCTAATCTGTACTTCTCGACTAATCTCCGACTAAAAACGATCTCATGTAAGTACGAAAAGCCTTTCTAGCAATTAGCTTTTATAAATCAGTTTTTATAATCTGTTCGCGAGAACCCTAATCACAGATATGCAAATTTTTCCACCGCGGGTTTTTTCGCAGATTAAACCGAAGAAAAAAGAACAATCAACTGGTCTACACCTTGTCACCGCTTTTTTTAAATGATCCATACGAAAGCGAGACGACCCGTAAATTTTCTAAAATAATCGTTTGACGCTAAAATAATTCGTTAGAAACAAGATATTTCAAAAGACTGCGAAAAATACTTTTAACGCGATATTTCCTAGCGAAAGCCGACAAAGAGATTAAATAACAATAGGTACACTTTGGTAGAATGTATCCGACTTCACGCAGCGTTGAGACTGGAAAATAAAATTCAAAAAATGGAATTTGTTTTAAAATTATTATCCGAACTCGGCGCAACATTCACAAACAACAGAAAGGCATAATCCAATTGGTTATAACACCGTCTTTCGTAAAAGGAAAAAGGAGGTAACACTGCAGAAGCGGACTGTACTATAGATAACGTTAACCAGAAATACGAATTTCTAAATAATATAATAAACTTATTTTAAATAAAAATAGGCTTTACGTAAGTTATTCATTTTTTTATAATAATAATGTTTTATAATACATTTTTTACTTTAAGAAAGAGATCATCAGATTACGGACTTATGAAGCTTAATTAACGATGATATACCCAAATGTACTTGTATATTTCAAAACAAATAATGCCCCGAGAAATCCGGGGAAATAGAACTTTTAGGAAGTTCTATTTACACTGAATAACGCAAAATAAAACCTCTAAAGAAGTCTCTACTCGACAAAGAAAAATTAATTATGCCTCATAATGAAACATGTAGATGAAACCATGTAATTACTGTAATAAAAATACTTTGTTGAAAAGGGTAGTAATTTATCTAATTGGTTTAGTTCGTTTCTGCATGTGCATATGCGTTCAGTAAATATTCAAGTAGAGATTTTTTAGGGACGCTCATACCTACTTCTTCGCTAGATATATTTTCAGAGATTATTTAATAAAACTTTACACACTAACGAGTACCAACAAATGATCAAAGAACGAAAATGTAGAGATGAAAAATTATATTGTTTTTGCTAAAATAATATTGCAATGCTAATGCAAATGTTATTTATTTTTAACACGAACTGGGCATTTTTATTTAATTTTATAAATTTATAACGTTCAGGTAGGTAGACATTTCTCTAAATTTCTGAAAGTTTTGATGGAAAATATGTACACATTAGTAGTGATAAAATTGTTATATATGTATAAAAAAAGTTCAATACATATGCTTATAACAAATCTTTAAAAACCACTTTATGAAAGATACTTTCAATCATATGTCGATCGAGATACATCAAACTAGACATCTATAAAATGTGCTCTTTATCTTTTCATCGAATGCTTATACAACAAAACCAAGACTTCTTAAATGGGGAAAGGAAAATATTAATACTGAAACCAAGTCATGCGTTAGGAAATACGAAAAGAGGATGCAACAAAGACGAAAAAAAGCAAAAAAAAACGTTGGGGTGGAGAACGCCTTTCGCCTGGAACTCGGTGAAAAAAAAAACGAAAAACAAAACAAGGCAATAAACTTGAATCTTCTTATGTAATACGAGACTGCAAAAATTGGATAGGGCCGTTGCTTTCCGGCAGATTGGCTTGTCATATTTGCGTTTTCTATGAGCAAAAGTAGGAGCATGCACACAATAAAAATGGAACGCAAAGATGAAAAAAAACAATGTTTTTGTATCATTGTTTGGAAACGAATGGCTCCTTCGCTATGCGATCGTAATATCGGTCTTTATTGAGTGATATTATATAACTGATTCGGGGTAGCCCTATTACACCTAATGTATAGAATTATCACAATAAATATTCATATATGTTTGCAAATTACAGAAGGAGAATAATTTTTAAAGAGTTCTTTAGAATTGTTGAATTGAATAGCGATTATTCGCGGTATGAAAAAATATCCTCGACCTTGACCGGTAAAGTTCTTACAGTAGACCGAGCTCACTGTGTAGAAACGCAATAATTGAGTTTAACACGTCAATGCAATGGATCGCATTCGATCGCGCCAAAAGTAATTTTATGCTTAATTAACTTTTACGCCATTTGTGATTGGGTATGCAAGTATTCTCTACGCGCTTTTTTCTTGTTCTACCGATTGCTCGTAGAACAATACGACCTCGTGCTTTTTTCACATCGGCAAGTTTGTCAAACAACGAGAATTTTATTGTTCTTGCAAAAAAATGTACAGTCTTTCGGAGGGAATTTAACCAAGGATTGATTATATTGAGGAAAATTTGCAACTACGAGCTTCAAGGTTATTACTTTAAATAAACTTCCGACGAAAAAGATGGCAGCGTAACTAACCGATCACATGGAGTTTTGCGCTCTAATAAGTAGATATGAATTTCTAATAAACGCGCCATGACAGACAGGTACGAAGAATAATAAACTAGACATAGCCGTTTATAATAACATCCAGTTTACATAGAATGTCATTGAAAATTCTCCAAATATTTAAATTTTAATTAAACGCGATGCATCAGCGAAGCATCTATTATGTTAAAAATTCCACGTACTGAGGCATCTGGAACAAGTCGGTGTGAATTCATCTCCACGAAATACAAATTCGTAATTACGCTTATAGATTCCAAGTTTTGTTTGATGAAATACGCATTCACCGCCAACTGTTGCTGCAACTGCAACGAACAGTGCCATTGTCGATGACATATAACCTTCATTTATAAGCTGAAAAACTTCTACACAGATTCATCCCGGGAGATTGCCCAGGGCGGTAGTATCTTAACTACAGCCGCTGCGAGAAAAGTTCTTACGTGATTTTTGCCCTTTTACTCGGTATAATTCGTTTAAATCTTTTTGGTTTTTTTACTCCGCGCTCTTTCTCTAAGTCCGATGGGCCATAAGTTCTAATTAAGAGCTGGTGGGGTCTCGTCTGAAGTTGCGCAACTTCGCAGAGAGAAACTTGCACCTAGCGGGTTTATTTCTCTGATACCTTCAGTTAGGCTTCCTTTTATTTTTTTCTTGTAGACGTTCAAACTTGGAATTTGTGAGGGATAAATCGCCGTTTTAATTGCAACATTACTATAAAATGTTTCAAAACAGAAATATACCGCTACTGTACACGGTAAGTGTAAACATTTATGCGTTCGTATATAGATAATATAAATACTTCAAAGCATAAAAAATGTAATTATTTTCTGAAATAAATACAGGTTATCACATTACTTCTAAGAGAAAATTATGGCATTCTTCCACGACAAAATCAATGAATTACGCCGCGAATATACCAAATTAACCTACATAGAAGCCCGATTCCATCTAATGCGCAGCATAAACACAGCGACCCTTTCTGATATTTTCCCCCCAAAAAATTGACACAATGAATCGAATTTCTTCGGGCAATCATATTCGAGGCCGTTTTGCGTTACGGAATCTACGCGTTTCACTTCAACGCACCCGATTAAATCGGAACCGAGGTTCCAATTACGGCGGTGTAGCCGCAAGTCGACGTAACACCATCACCATCTGACGACGTCGCCCAAACGTAATGTCCTGCCGGGCTTCCGAACATCCCTCCACGTCAATCATCTGCCGCGATAAATGTAGGGAATGTGTTACTGAAACAATTAGGAGCCGAGCGAGCCACTGTGGTACGGGTAGCGGATCGCTTAAGGACGGAAACGATCGGTTTGCGAAATGCGATGGTAATTTATTATAATATTGTCCGCTTATGAAGACGTATTGGGTTACAAACCTATGGAGGAATTAAATACTTAGAGTACGAAATCCCGTTTTTGGACTGGCCCCTTGACGAGGTCTGGTTGCGGGAAACTTTAGTAGGATTTAGGAAATGTACGTGTATGTCCTCTATTTACGTTTTTGTTGGGATCTTGTGTATTTCCAGGATAAGCGGTGTTACATTAGTTGACTGGGCCTAGAAACCTCATGGATTACCTACTATATTTTAGTTTAAGTAGGTATTAACAATAAATACTAACATTTCATTAAACATGCTGTATACGATGCGAACTTTTGCTCAAAAGAAAATTATTGTTATCGCACTTCACCGTTTTCCTATATAACTGAAATAAAAACAACGTAAATCGTGATTTTAATAAATCTGCACCGAACCCACCAATCAACCGATCGAATGCGTTCGATTAAACATGCATTCTCATCGGTACTATTGACCTTTTGGGCAAATATCAGACCGCACTCTTCGCAACCGTTTCACTTTTTCGCTTGGCGTGCATACCATCGCAAGTTTAGCCTGAAATCTCACTGCTTTTTTCTTCGTCGCGGCTATGAAAGGTCTTCGGACAATAGCGGACGTCCGAGAGAACAATTCCAAGGTTACAATGTTATTATGTTCAATACATTTTATAATAAATCTTCCGTCGAAATTGATTAAAAAATCACTGTTTTTGGTGAACTATTGCTATGTGTACGCGGAGGTTTTTTACAGTATAAAATTGTACAACAGAAAGCTTTTTGCTTTACATTACCGTTAAGTAAGATAGGCACTCGTATTTTTTTCCTCTTAATCGTCTATAGAATTTTCATTTTTCCGCCGTTTCCAAATGGCCGAGGCCTTTCTCCGGGGGGTCAAGATCATTAACCTTCGCCCCCTCGCTTATTCATTTTTTTTTCCTCTGGCACCTCTCTCGCTCCCTCCGACTCGTTTCGGAACCCGTCCGTCTTCATGAATAAACATAAATTGCAGCCATCAATAAGGTAGAAAATACATACAACACGAGTCCGTAGGAGTCGACTCATTAAGATGGAACAATAGACTTTTTGCATCGCCAATCAAGGCTGTCATGATATATCCTCGTAATTATGGGTCTCTCGAATCTATAACCGTATTTTTAAAAAACCTCACGAAGTGAGCGAGTCGAAAAAAGTTACTTAAATGTGCCGGATGCTGGCGATTGATGGGAGAAAATTGAAATTGCATGTGAGATGTGCGCTTATTGCATTCATCTAATTCAATTTTCATTATCTATATTCAATTATAGATACTACAAAAAATATAATTATAATAATAAGTGAAATTATGAAATTCTATTAAAGTATCCTGAAGTGGAAACACAATAGAAGGTTGATTGGTTAATCAAGGTTTAATGGTTTTCATTAGAAATTATCGGACAGTTTATAGGTAATCACAAAAAACTAATATTAATGAGTTTCTTGAAACTATCTACCAAAATTTTATTGCTCAAATTTATTCTTGCGTAGTTAATCACTGTCTAATGTAGGTACTAGAATAGACGTTCGACAGGAATTGACTGATCAAGGCCTAATTGCTAATCAAAGTTTTACAAAGTTTGCAAACAAAATATCAGTACTTTGTCATTAATTAATAGAACACAAGTCATTCCATTCATTCTTCTTGCACAATCCGCGCGCTAATATTAAATTCATTCTGAACACAAAAGCCAGCCAGTTACTATAATTACACGCTGAAATCACATAGTCGCAACTGTAACATAATCAAATTCAAGCTGGCATCAAAACCCGTCATTATATCGTTACTTCCTCTTCTTGCCGACCATCTGTCGTATGACCAAACGTAACCCGATCGCCCTCTAGGGGTCATTCGCGACTCTTAATATCGCCGGCGTCGATAGAGTTATACGAGAAAAAGGAAATACGTTCCGATGAAAGGGAAGAAATAGGAGGGTTAGGGTTGGCTTGTTGGGTGTATCGCTGGGTAGTGTTAAGGAAACCGTTAGAAAAACGGTAAAGGATTTTCTTCGCTATTATAATCAAAATCATAAATACTTCTAAAAATAAAAAAAAAATAATACCTACTTAAAAGACGGGAAAGATAATAGAAGTGATGTTATTGGCGAAATTATCGGGAATTTGTAGCGAAAGAAATTTCTGTTGTAACGTCCGTAAATTAATGTAGGGTTTTATAATAGATTTTACTTCGTCTTCGGTAACATCCGTCGAACCTTAAACGAAATGAAACGGGCCAGACTCGGATTTTCGAATTAACTTTTCGTCGAGGAGTCGAGTGAGCAACGTGTGGCCTGTAAACGTTATTAAAAAGATAAATTGAGACAGATGACTGAGGAAAGTCGCTTCCCTTCGGAAAAGACAAAACCCCCAAGTCTTCGAAAGCGAGCGAGAGACGGACGGGAGAAGAAGGGAAAGAGGCGGCTAACGGTCGCCGGGAATCCGGCCCGGCAAAATTTCTCCGTTTAACGTTAACAATGATCCAGATAGCCGTCTGAATCTTTAATTAAAATTGTAATTGAAACAATGCTATCGCTCGCAACGGGCGCCAACGATGGGAGATGACGAGCTCTTCGGGCGATACAGCGTCATCTACAAATTGCCGGCGATGTTTTCGACCGCAAGGATGACACAACTTTCTAAAACTCCACGGATTTTACGAATTAAACTTCCTCGTTTCCCATATACTTTTACTTTGAATCTAATACTAACTTTTTTGAATACTGTTTTTTACCTATAACTTCGACAAACCTACAGAATACAATTTAAGAACTAATCTGGTAAAATTCCGTATTGAATCAACTTCCTTTATTTCCACAAAAAGAGTTAAAAGCCATTAAAGTCTTTTAGCATTAACGAAAAAAAGAATATGCAAATCGAATGCATCTTCGAACGAACATAAATCTCTTTCATTGTTATTATTCTACAAGTTGATACCCCGCAGTAGAAAAACAGAAAGAGAAGGGAGAAAAAGGAAGCAATGAAGCAACGAGAAACCGATATACATATAAATCCCTATTTCAAATAGGGTGATTCATAACATTGCAATAAATACCTAAACTCAATGGCAACTTTTGCATATTTAGATTTTATCTATTAAACCAAGAATTTTAAATATCTACGAGTATACGAGTATTAAAGAATTCAATTCTACGTTTTTTAATAAAATTAATTTCTTATTACGACCCACATGTAATAAATTTAATGCAAAAATCGAATAACCCTATATGAAACCGTGTAATATATTTTTAGAAACCGCCTTTTCTGCTTCCATAATCCGATGAGTAGGAGGAGAAAGAGAACACCACAAGAAAAAAATAGAGTGCCGTTATCGCGCAGAATGTGGAGGCAGTCTAAACGCGCCGTTGAAATATGTATGAGTCTAATTTCTGTTTGCGAGGACTTTGAAATGCAATGAACAAATGGGGTACTTCCTTAATCTTCTTAAATGAATGCGTATGTGCGAATAGAATAAATGGAAAAAACGTTATAGGAGATAGCTGCCACATGAACTCGAACGAAATTTTCGGAATGATGTAACCTAGATAAAACTAGTAATGAGGTAAATTTGGTTATACTCTGGTAAAATAAAAAATACAAAACAATAAAATTTGTATTCTTTTCAAAGAAGATGGATGGTAATCGATTCATTGTAAATATGTTTCGTTATATCGAGAGATTTATAGACATATTTCATAATGGGGCTATTTGGGTCATTATTTTACGTAAACATACTAAATAGGTTTTCATAATTTCTAAAGGGAATCGATAATACCATTTGCAACGCCTAAAAGAGTTTCGACAGGTTTTATTATCAAGTTCATATAAAAGAGTACGTTTTATTTATACAAATAAAGTATACGCGACCTTCCCAATAACACAGATACTCAAAGTTATATTCATTAAAAAAACACCCTATAAGCAGCATTTGAAGAGCTAAAAGCATTCTTAAGCCAATTAGGAATATTAGAAAATATATAACACAATATCAGCACTCATCGAAGGAACTAAGGTGAGAAATCATCGTGTCAGAATTAATAAACATGTTAGAGGAATTTTAAGTTGCTGTAATACACGACCGTATATCGGCATATGTAATTAATTTCGATGGTGATAAGATCACGCATACATGTTAGGTTTAAAGATAGCAGGCTGTTGTCGAAGAATGTTTGCAAATACAATTGAAATCGACGCTTTAAATAACGACCAAGAAAGAGCAGATAATTGGTTTTAAATAATATAAAAAATTGAGTATAATAAGGATCCGTTTAACTTTTTAGAACCGATGACCTTATTGTGTCAATAGCAAGAAATCTAATAATTGGTCGGTTCACTCAACTGAAAAGATAAAAATCAATCCACGGTGAATGTATAATAAGAACAACTAGTTTTCCAATTAGTTGTCTAGATATGCTTTAAAAAATTTTTATGAACGCATTGTTAAAGAGGTTATTTTATTGGGCATTTACAAAACTTATATTCGATTAATTCATTTGTGACAAATGTTTTAATTACATTTAATTACATTATTAAAATATCTCAAATCAGGCATTTATTTCGACTATTAACGCCATTAAACGGCCACGTTTAACCGCGCATATTTACTATAATGATCTTACAGAGACAGGAAACATCATGTGAATGGCAGGAACAGGCCCGTTAAAGGAAACTACCGCAATTGCAGGAACAGAGAAATCGCAATCCGTTGTACAATGATGACATCATACAACAATACTACTTGTCACTGTCAGTTCCTCGCCTTGCCTCTTCTCCTTTGCCCAGAATTTGATATATCGTAGTTTGGAAGGCAACGCGGTGCTCCGTCTGGCCCTTTCCCGATTGAAAACCGACGGCTTCATTTACGGCGCAATAGATAAACCGAAAATATATTTTCGTGTGCTCGAAAAAGAGGTCACGATTTATACGAAACGCATTAGTTTAATTAAAGATGATCGTACAGACGTCACGGGTTGAGGTGTACAATAAAATGGCATTGGTTCGAATTTATTATATAGAAGGAAAATAAAAACAAATTTACTAGCTTATTAAAAATTAAAGTTATTATCGAATTTAAACGAATTTTCACGAGTGGCTAAAGTTGGTCGGGGAATTCCTCGAAATGCATAAATAATGTAATTTCATTGTAATATCTCGAACGTAATTCTCGACGTAATTAGAGTTAGGTGATTTCTGAGATTTTGCGGCAACTCCATCAGATTCGGGTTTCCAGACATCTTATTCTCTTAATTTATTCCGGTATGAAGTCTCATCGGCTCGAAATTCGCTCATGTTAATGTCAACGATCCAATTCCGTCGAGAGGCGAGATGTTGTGTTTGGCGTTACAAGAAAACGTTAGAATGTATATACGTATTCTACATATATGCAATATAGTCAGGTGGGCGTCGTGTTCGGCGTCGAAAAAAAAAATTCACCTTGGCGCAGTTCATTAGCACCTCACAGGTTAATTAAGTTTATATGGCCGCATGAATTGTATTCGAATTTAAATAATATTATTTGAAATATGTAATAATTAACTCCAATTATGTGGATTTTAATGTTCCTCTTAAAAGTGTGCACCCAACGACACAAAAATAGGTGCAAATATAGGCAGATACACTACTCGTACAAAAAGTTTGCACCAAAAATTCTTTTAATCAATCAGTTATTGTGCAGCTTTGTGATTTGATTGATACAGAACAACTATTACTACAAAATTAACATTTTGTGTACCACTTATACTACCAAGGCGGCATTCTATCTGTAAACTAAATAAGTCGAGAGAGAGAGAGGCCCAAAGAGAAACTCCTTTAATCTAGTTTCTTATTCAGGGCGTTCGTTTATCCCCGACAAAAACCCCTGGGCTTTTCCTTCGTGTCATGTTTCCAGACCTTTTTATTTGCACGCCACCCGCTCCTAAGGATTTTTCCTTCTTCTACTTATATTGCCGTACACCCAGACATGTAAAGCAGAAAATATGACATTTACTCTTCGCATTTATACACTTTGCCGGTGCGCGCACAAATAGTATGCCCCCCGAAATCAGGGTTGCAACGACACGTATTTTTTGATCGATAGCAAATTTTTCGAAAAGCTATAATAAATGAATTTTAATAGATAATTTTAAATTTGCATTTATTAGATCGGCAATTTGTTCAATTAAATCCCAGGAAATTAATTGAAATTTAGTCCGTTCGATGAAAAAAAAATGTATATTCAGTCGGTTCGGTTCTGTACGCAAGCTTTATGCGGAGAAAATTTGTTCGCTTGGGGTAAAACCGGGCTCTGAAACCGTGCATGCATAGCATTCGTATGAAATTCGAAACTACGCGGAATTAGAGATGCAGTTTTTTCACATTATATGTTTCGGCGGGAAATTCGATCAACGCTATCCAAACACACCAAGTGTTACGTTTTTACAAAAATCCAGTTCAAAGCGGACGGTTCGTATCGATTACTTTTCGTAAGAATCACGAAAAACGAAAAATATAACCCTATTGTTGACCTACTGACATTAACCATTTATTTTCAAACGATAACCGATCCGGTAGTGAATCGGCTAATTCAATCTATGAATTATGATTCCTGCAATCAATAGGTTACGTAGAGAAAGCAAACGTGTGCAATCAGGTATATCGAGAGCGTTTCTAAAAGCTTATTAATTAATGTACACTAATAAGGACGTCGAGTATCTTGCTCGCAGAACTAATTTTCGCATTAACTACTTGAGATTAATATGACATCAAAGGGAAGAGTTATTAATAATGCCGGTATATTGAGTTTAAATTTATACAAATTTAACGCGAAAGGACCAAACGAAATTAAACTAGTATTTTTAGTGCATATAAAAATGCATTTACTGCATATAAAAAAGGCCATTTTAGACAAATTGTTCGCGACTATTACGAATTAAAAAACAAGTCGTTCTTAACGTTTGAATTAACTCAAACAATACCTTTTAAAGAAATTGGTACGGAGTTCCAGCGAAGGGAAACAACTCCATTTAAACGAACGACTCCCATATAGACTACGTGCAAATGCATTCCGCCCGTAGACTATGCACTTCTCGCGCTCCCGACAAAAAACGGCCAGTCTCTATCTGTCTCTATCGCTCCTCGAGAAATTGCATTTTCTAATTACAGCGAGATTAGCAGAGATAATGTTCCTTAAAACAATCCAGAGACGCCGTCATATACCGACCTTTAAGCTAGTTTCCGTTGGCAAGGACTTTTATAGTCGTGTCGATAACAAGAAAAAAATTATACATCGTTTATAAAAAAAAAATTAAATCAATTGTCAAAGTGTCTACTGATCTGATAAATTTTGCAACAGTTGCAAGTAGTTGCAAATAATTGCGAATAGTTGCAAACAAGAGTCTCATGCGCAGTTTTATACATATGTGACCCAAATCCATATTTTTATTAAGAAATATGTTTAGAATGTACTCCGATATCAAAATACAATAATAATTATTTGAATGTTCCACCAATGATGGTATGTATAATTTCACGACACGTACACTCGTACCAAATATGAAATGAATTAATAGTGGAACGGGATAGTGGCAAAGTATAGGTGCAACCGATTAGGGATAGCCGAAGGGGCGGCAGTAAAAGCGACGCCGCGGCATCTGGATTTGTGCAACTCGATATCTCTTATTGGAGAAGTTAGACGGAAGCGGCACTTTGTTCGCTCGCGTTATTGCCGCCGCCCGGCTGGATATATTAAAGTGCAACGAGCAGTCGTTCTGTGTCAACAAGGACGAATGCGGTGTTTTCCGTGCCGCCTAACGGATCGTCGGCGAGCGGTTTTTCGAAAAGTTCGAAGGCGAAGGAAAAACGGCAAAGCGAAGACATTTCTTCGATCGTTTTAAATGAGAAATGTCTTTTAATTCTGAACGCAACCGATGCCATGCCTTTAATCTAATTTTTATGTAAAGTTTCTTATCTTGCATTAGACAAACGTTAATTTAACTAATAGCACAGCGCTACCTAAAACGTTTTATGATACAGCTGAAATTGCGAAAGGTTATTATTGAAAAATATCTCGAGGCCAATGCACTACTATGCACCTGCCCGCATAGTTGCGATTACAAGGCGTGAATGTGATTTAAACGTAAACGAATCATCGATCTTATTATAAGAATTACAAGGATAAAAACTGTTTAACCTAAATTATTAAAATATAAATTCGACAGGTGTGCACATAAAATTGCAAGTTTGAAGAAATATTACCTATCTGCTTAAATATTAGATATCGATTTCGCGATACACAAAACGCAAACTTAAATAAAATTCTCAAATTTTACTAAAGCTCGAAGCGTATTCAAAGCACGAAATATAAACGTGTTTTGATCGAGTCTAATAAAGTACAGCAAACATTTACCACTAAAAAGATATTTTTATGAATGCATTTCTGTTATAAAAGAACTCTTTCATCCAATATAGTTACTAAAAATTCGAACTAACTTAAACATAAAAATGTTAAACTAGTATAAATAAAATTTAAAAACTCACCTTAATACTATCGTAGCAAGCCGTCACTCTTCCATTTTGGACCTCGACGTTGGCCGGCGGATGTGCAAACTTGCATTCCGTGTCCGGCCTGGAGCACTTGTTTCTCTGGAACTCCCTACACACTTCCAACTGCAACCATCTGGAGTCCTTTCCGTTCAATAAGTTATTCATGTTGACCATAGCCATCTCGATAATTTTTTAAAAATTAATTAATGTTCGTTTTTTGTCGAAAGAATCACACGAGACAATTTGAATTTTTTGTGAATTCACCGAAGTGCGGACGCGATTCAGTATGGACGTAGGACGCGACTGAGATATTCAATAGGCTTCAGATCAGGTAGAATTATTGTCCATTGTTCCGTATAAAAAATAAACACTGTTCCTTCTCTGTTAACGACGTTGTTGATTTTTGCTTACTTGGACTAGAGCAAAATGTATCTCTTGCACAAGCGGGTAGGCGAAGCGAAGCGGATTGTCGATGATGTATCTTTAAAAGTTTCGGCAAGGTTGAATTCTAGCGCATGGTCTACTGTTGTGTGGCGTGGTGGATGCTGCGACGACTTTGAATCTTCAGTTTCTGCAAGCAAAAGCAACAATTAGGATAAACCGGTGTGTGTCTACGGTGCGTGCTAACCCCCCACTTCTTACAAATAACTTTTATCTAATAGATGGGTGAAAAATTCCAATTCACCCTAACGAATAACCAGTTTTACAATTCTTATAAGACATGAGAACTAAACGAAGAAAAAAAAATGTATAACGAACGCACATAAACATTTTAACAATATGACAAAATATTCTAAAATAAAAATCGTAAAAATTTGATATCTAAACGAAAATTGAAGCACAATACGTAATTTAATATGTCACCTGATAATGCCGCAATACAGAAACGTCCTTGCCTTATTGGATCACTAAAATTATATTTTTACGACTTTCATCCATTTCAGTACGATTTACGACTTCCTATACGCCAAAATAAGTCTACACGAAAACATGACTAACAGACGTGTAGGCATGCACAGAATTAATTTTATTACGTTTAGCTGTTTGTGAATCTCTGTATAAGGGCTTCTACTGTAGCTATTACTATTTTATTGACGTTATTATATACACTTAAAAAACACTTATGTACGTGTAGATAGTGTAGGAGAAAGTATTATCTAACTACAACATTCAATTAAGAAACGAACCTAGCTTTGCGTTACTTAAATTTGAGATCGATTTGATTCGTTCAGAGTTCAGAGAAAAGAAACAATGATTTACTTTCACAATTTCCCATTCCGTTTGCGGCGTTCTCCAAATTTAAAACCCTTAGGTGAAACACCGTTCTCGCAATTATCAGGCGAGATAAGGGTTGATCGAAAGCAGCGCGACAGATGCGAGTCCACTCGACCGGTCAAGATTTATTTTAAACCCTTCCTTGACCATAGGTCAACCCCTTTTGCTGACGAACAGAAAAATGTAGGTATATAAATAAAGCGCCCAAGAAAATTTGAATTGTAAATTCGGCGTAATTTTTAGTTTTGTAAATCAGATGTGTTTAAAATATTCACCTTAACTGAAACAGCTTTTTTTCTTTCTGGCCGGAGTATGAGAAAGTATTTTTCTTAGAATTATTCATTTCGATTTGTCTGTTACAGTTTAATAAGCAGATGTTGGTTAATACAACACCCAGTTGAGAAAAAAAATGAAAAGTGAAATTGATAATGGAAATAGGGCGATAAAATTATATCGGAATAGAAACTGTATCTGTTATTATTTTATTTATTCGTATAGGTACAATTTATGTATCAGGTGGTTTATTTATTCAGAGCGGTAAAAACTAGAAATGTTTGTAACACAATATTACGATACGAGAGTCCCGATAACACAAGCTATAAATTAAACTGCAAATGATAAATAACCAGTCGAATTACGCCATGGCGCTGGTGTAGCGTTAATGAAGTATTCTTAATTAAATTAAATAATACAATTAATGGCTATGCGGGTGAAACGTTGCACCACAATCGTACTAACGATTCCACGATACAAATACGAACCAAAAATACTTATTGCCATTACTGAATTCAAATTTTATCGTTTATTATTCATCCGTCGTAAGAAAGTAACGAACGAGCTCGTTCCTCTTTTAGCGTAATTAATAAAGGCGCTCTCGAGACGAAATGAACTTTCAGCTATGGCATTCGCAAACACATTGTTGTCTTTTGAGGTTTATACATTTGTTTGCCATTCATTTTAGCTGTAAATTGCGTTAGACGTTTACGAGACTCATTACTCGCTCGTACTTGCAGAAAAATGACGAAGGAAAAACTGAATAGAACAAAGTTAAGTGCCAGGAGCGGCGCGCAATCACATTCCGATTTATTCATTTGCTACAATTTTATTCTTTTAAAAAATGGTTAATTTAATATCGGAAATAAAAGCGATATTGTCGTGACAATGGATAATAAGTATCAAGGTAAATCATAAATTTCAAGTATTGGAAGTAACTGCCAAATCAAAAGCCAATCCTGCACGCCGATTTCAAGTCACAATGTTCGTACGAAATGATGTGCCCAAAGTATTAGCGCTTGAAGATTTTATATGACAAGTTTTAAAGATATTTTATGGTCTTTTAGTAACGTCTCGACCAAAGAAAAATGCAATATTGTACTTCGGACATTAGACGGTAGCACCCGCAAGCTTCGCAGGGATTCTGCTAAAAATATATATTATGTTGCAAGACACGTCTTACAAAACATACGAATAGCTGGTGTTAAATTTTCAGAACTAAATCACAGGGAGTTAAGTCCGTCGAACGTGTTGGACTTTTCCTCGAAGTGGAAATCCACGAGAACCTACATGTAAATTGCAGTGCAGTAGGAATGCGACTAAACCTTGAATATTCATTCATTCGATCGACAAAAATGGGATTTCAATGTTTCCTAGAATTCGTGGAGAACTTTTTCAATTCTCTAAACACTTTTCCGTCGTCCGCACGTCTTCAATAGTGCAGCAAATATTCTGAATATTTAGTTCGTCGGATTTTTCGCCCCGGCGAATGACGCACAAGCTAGTTCTTTTAGAGCGAATTGAATTCCTAACTCAATGATATCATCCAAATAAATTTTCCTATTGAAAAAAAAAATCATTCGTTAATTATTCAGTCTAACAACCTCTCTTCTGTGCTACTGTTTTCGAATGACCTAAGGGCATGTAAACTTTCCTAGGGAATCTGACAAGTGTCTGTAATTTTTCCCAGCGATGTGTCGGAATTTCGATTGCAGATAAAACAAAATCAATGTCATCGTAATAGTGTTAAAAGCTCGCTTTTTTACATACGACATACCCTGAGGGAGCTTTGCATTCGATTGTATAGGAAAAGTCATCATGAAAAATTTAAACACTGAAACAGGCATCCTACGAGTTAAATCCGATTGACATAAATTTTATTCGACGCTAAAATACAAAGAGCGAAATATTTTGTGACCTATTTCCAGTATAATAACAGACTTGTTACGTTTACAAACTACGCTAGGATATACTGTTTACCTACATTTTAAGCTACAGCTAGAATGAGACTAATTAGATAAAGAATCGTACTAAATATTCATGTTTCAAAAAAACGAGCCTCACTTAAAGGTAGGTAGGCACAAACGCAAATGAACTGCGTTTCATTTTTGTAGAACAGCTATACATCGAGAATGACAAAAAAATGAGAAATGGAAAAGCGCATTTTTAGTATGTAGGTATTATCTGAATGCACGTAGACCAGTGGGGGACTAACGTATAAGCATACTGTAGATCCCAAATATAAAATTTTAAACAACAAAAAATGATTATTTTTAACAGGGAAGATTAAAACAAATAAAAACTAAAAAATTAATCAAAATGCCTAAAAGAAAAACGACTGATTAAAGAAAGGTATCAACCCCCAGTGAAATACGAACCTGGAAGCCAGAAAGCCGGCAAAAGGAACCGGTGATTGTATCGGGAAAGCTTTAATTTAGCATAATAGGTGTTTTTATAGCGGGAATATTTCTTTTGTGAGCGTTTCATTTTCGAGTTAATCTCGGTAAAGAAGATTGTGTAATTGTGGAAGTGTATGGCATGGAAATTTCAGGTGTGGAATAGAAAGGAGAAAAGAAAGGAAAACGAACTAGGGAAGCGAGACTAGAGACCGTTCTAGCACCGTTTTGGGACCCTCTCTCGGCGTCGCGACGACTTCGAAACCTATTGGCATACGGGAAAATTGACTTTTCAGTTTAAAATATGTTTTTAAAATTACACGTCGAGAATATTGCGAAATGTAAACGTTTTATCTAGCGTTTCTCACCAATCAAATTAAATAAGGAGTGCTCTGTGACGAAACGTCAACATATTTCATGACAGCTAATCCGTTACTAATGCTAATAATTTTCATACATTGTTTCACCCACATGTACAACCAATTAAAATCTAGTTGATGAGATTAAATCTAGAAAGTTACCGTTCTATTATTTAATATGTTAAATTTTTACTCATCTAAAAGTCATTGAAAATGAAACCAAAATTACTATCCACTTATTTTTGGCATATCTTTAATGTTCCATAATAATTAAATAGCTTAACTCAATCATTTCCTAACTTTTAGAATAATTATATTAATGATGAAGAAATAAATAATTAGGCTAAAATTCACATTCACGCATAAACAACAAACCTGGAAATGCTATTCCATAAACGAAGCAATCAACTGTAGACACCAATTACCAAAACACAAAACTAGCTAATACCAAATGGATCAATTCGATATCAACATAACACGAATTCTCTCTTTATTTACAACAAGTAAACACAAACACTTGCCCTCGTAAACAAACGCACTGCTCGGTTTACGAACAACCCACGAGCGAAATATGTTAATAAAAAATGAGCGTAAATCAAACGATGTGACAGAAGAAAAATAACAGTAGACCACCTACAACAATGGCAAACCGAACTGAACGAGGTTCGGAGAAGGTGCGCGAGTTACGAATTAAACAATCAAAAAACCATTTGCGAGATTGCGTAATTCGAGGCGCTACCTACATATAAACCATCAAAACATTACAGTGGCTAAGTTCGGATTACAGGTTGAATTCGATCCAGAAACTGAAACCGAACACTGCAGTAAATTTATTTTAGATAAGTAGGTACTCAACTCGGATACTTATTCACGAATTTCAAGGATCCATTCTGGTTACTTAGAGAAAAAAATATTTTTATGCGCCTCTTTACAGGTCACTAGCCAATCGTTATTATTCAAATATCGAAATATCGACCGCAAGGATCTGTCACGAATTCGTTGAAAACTTAAATGACCTTGATTTTCAAATACGCCAAGTGCTAAGTTCGTGCGGGCAATTACCTCAATTTTTACGACGTTTCGATTAATGAGCGAGACACACAAAACGAAACAAAAAAAAAGTGTAATAAAAAGAGGCCAATTATGTTCCGAATACTTCCAGAATATAAAGCCAATACGTTTCCCAATGATCGTTTAATGCGACGTTACGAAACCGTTTCGAGGTTTTAATATTTTTTATAATGATCACGTTACTTCCTTTTAAGTAGGAATTTTGCGATTGAAAAATTTAATTACAATTTTTACGACTTATGAAAAATATGAACGTTACATTCACAAATGCTAATAATGCCCTATTTTACTTCATACACTGCTCTCATATGCATTTCTATTTAATACAATTCGATAAAGAATATCGAACGTTTATTAGGGCGCTATCCAGCACTTATATTATTTCGAAACAAAGTGTCGGTGAAGTAAACGAGTTCGCTTCTTCTCATCAACATCCATCCCGATGGATGTATTTTCGTTTCTCGAGTCTGGCGCATAAATATGTATGGTCATGGTGTCTGTCTTTTCAGGTCCTTGAAATTTTAAAACTGAACAATTTGCAATTTAGATTCCCTTCTAGGTTGTGCTCACAAAGCAAATCGCTACTTGTTCTTTCTAATTGTTCGCTTTTATACGGAGAGATTCAATATATTTACGGGAGTAACGAATTCTGGGAAAAATGTTTCGACAAACTCCGGATTTTATAGCACTCAGTAGTAGGTTGCGAATAGGAAGTGCAAATTTTAATAAAATACCAAAAAATTTGTTGAACATTTTTTGGTTTCTTTTAAATTCTTTAGCGACTCAAGAGAATTCGTTTTGATATCACCCTATATTGTAGAAGATTCGGCGAAGACAAGACACTGCCACTTAGACCATTAACTGTTTATTTTGAAAACAATATCCATTACGGAGTTAGTTCTGAAGGGGCGCACTGTTGAAAAAGTAAGGATAGATAATGGATGATTTTTGTCCCCGGAATATTCGTTTCAGACTTAATTACTATGTAAAGGCTGGTTTTTTTTGGTTCAGTCGTGAAATTTTGTAAACGAATGTTAATGAACGATGCTTAGGTATTTAAAAATTCTACCTAATGTAATTAAATAATTAAATAATTACCTAATTCGTTTTTATTCCGGAATGCTCCGCAGTAGGAGCACAAACGAATACATTTATCTAATAAGTAGATTAATTTTTTGTATGGTTTTAAATATAATATGAAAAAAGTAAAAAATGTACCTATTAACGTATATGAATACGCCTAGTCATGGATTGTCAATTAATTTTATGGAGGTTTTTAGTCTATTTTATAAAACTATATAAAATATCTAAAATGAAAGTTAATTTTGTATTCTAAAGAGATTTCCCATATGAATGTAAAAAATGTATAGGTACTACTAATTTAAACGTTGAAACTAAATTTATTCGCAACTAAATAAATATTAATTACACTTTATTTATACAATTTACAACAACGTCACCGAAATCACCCAAATATCGAATAAGGCCATCAGCCTGGGACGGATTTGCGCAACTTGTGTACGGAACGATGCTATATTTCGACAAACAAACAATCGGATAGAGTTGATTTAATTATGATAAAATCAACAACCATGACAGATAATTTGTATTGTTACTGATAATATTGGAAAAAGTTACGTAAATTCCCTCAAGCCCGATGTTATTCGATCCGAGACAAATCCGAGCTTTCTACAAATCAATCCAATGGAAGAAATACGTAATAATTTGAAAACCCAGTAAAAAAAGCATTACGAAATCAACTAGAAAATAGTCTGACTTGTAAAAAGCGAGAAATTAGGGCGGCAATAGTCAAAATCCCTTTTATCGCCGACTTTTTATCGCTGCTAACGCCGGAAAAAGAAGTTCAGAGAACGGTAAAACTTCATTAATCACTTTCATATATAAAAACAAGAAATGAAATTTCCCAATATTGGTTTCCGTGACTCCCTTTTATTCTTTACCTATATACGAGTATAGCAGGCACGAAGTTACGAATAAGGAAAAGAGGCAATCGCCAATGTTTCTTTGGTCATTTTTTGTACACGCAAATTCACCTACCCTTTTATTTATGTACACGTTTACAAAGACTTTTCAAGTCAATTGAATGTAGCATAAAGGTTCTATAAGGCCGCTCTCCTAAGGGTTCATATTTAATTGTATATCATTCCGCATTTTCGAAATTAAAACAATATTAATTCCGCATTAATTTAGCTAATACAATTTATAAACTCTGCATAATGTTTGCAATTAATATATGCATTCAATAACTGACTTCGGAAATGTTACCAGTAAATTTTCGACAATAAATTATAAAAAACAATTTGTAAATTCCCGGAATCGATAACATGCATTACACGAGCCATCAACAGTCGTACAACGATCGAAACCATTCATCCAGAGGTCCCGAAAATATTCAAATGGAAAGATGAAGGAGAATATCCGCGGCACATCCAAGGGGCGGGCGATAAATATTCAAACTCGGCCGTGTAATAACTTAGAAAGGAAACCGGAAATGGAAGGTTATATTTAACCGTTATTTGAATTTGAGGAATGAATGCAGGCTCCGTTTTCCGAGTGCGTTCTCGATTATTTGTCGATGCGGCAATTAAATTTCTAACGAATTAGTTCGATTAAATTAGCCGGGCATTATAAACGTTTTGTTTGTAGCGTCAAATTAATCATATCTATCGATGGGGAAATGGTGTAAAAAAAACGATGAAAAAGTGAGTCGGTATTTGATTAATTAGCGCTGCTGAATTGAATGAAATAAAAAATGTGGCGAACGTTTACCCCTAAATTACTAATGATTGATACTTTTCAGTATATCATTGATGTGTGTAGGTACATATTACATGAGCGTATGTATGTACCTATCAATATAAGTACGCTAATTTAATAAGTAAAAAAATTGTTTACAATTTCCATTACAATGAATAACAATTAATTGCATAAATTAATTTACGAGTAACTTTCTATTTTTAGAATATTTTGTCATATTTGAAAAAACACTATAAATAACCATAACTTACCTATGTATATTCAAGAAGAATGGAAAATCTGTAACAAAAAAAATATATTTAGCAACGAGTTGAATGAATTATTAGATAATGCACGAGGAAACATAAATTTCTTCCCACAAGTTTCAATATTCAGTTATTTATCGTGGGTGTTTATGCCTAATTGTAATAATTTGATAAACACATACACTCGATGGTGCGCATGGTCTTATTATCCATCCATTCCGAGCGTTTTATAGTTTTATAGACCACTTAAAAACAGTTATTACGGATCATTTAACATACTTTTAGCTAAATAAATACGTGAAATTAGATGTTATAATGACTAATAAGAATAAAAGGAAAAATGCTACATAATTCATTGCCCATATTTCTAATCATTTCCTAGATGAACGATGTTAGGTGAAATCAGCCGATGTACTACAGTATCTATACAATATATACAAATCCCGTTGTGGGAGAGGTTAGAAGGGAGAAGGAGGAGTTGATTGTGTTGTCATTTAATTGATCGATTGCCCTACACGGGTCGTTGTTGATTAGATTGGAAGTTGGGTGATATTGCAATAGGGAACGGCAATGTGGACGTTGTCGAATATACTATACAAAACATTTTTTTAGCACGGAATTCTATGATGAACACGGTCGTATTTCGGTTTTATTTAATTTTCCGAAGCCATTATAAACGAGCGTATATCTAAATTTGCCAGCTAACCGTATAAGGCGTACGTATAGCTTACGGGGATCGGAAAAACCAGGCGCCGAGCGTTACGTATATCACTGCGGAACGTGTAGTGTTGAAAACGAATTACAGTAATAATTTCCAATGCAGCAATTTCATTACTAATTTCGGAAACAGTTGCGTGCCGCGGGAATTTTCCTACTGCATGAAACGAATGGCGGTTGTTAACAGAAATTGCCCGGCCAATGAGGCAGTATTAATAATAGACCGTGCCGTCGTTTGTACTATAAAGTAACTCTTTTTAGCAATGCATTCGGTGCCTTGTTATTTGCATTTTGGGGTAATTCGGACACTTTCGGATACGCTAAAAGCAACTAGGTCACGTTTTATAGCTAAAAAATAGTTTCCATTAAAGTTAAATTGAATTATAAAAGAGCTAGTTCAAGAAACAAATACTCTTAAATAATTCCCTAATATCAATTAAAGTTAATTTCTTTATAAATATATCCTATCGGGGATATATCGATCTATTTAGAATAATAAATTATTATTATTATTATTATATCGGGATAAAGTAGTTATAGGAAAAAGTTCAGAAACGGTCGAAAACAAAGAAATTTATCGACAATATCGACAATAATTCACAGCTTATTATACCGCAGGCTAGAACTAATGCATCTGTTTTATGTCCATCCGCCTTTATACTAAGTTACAAAATTTACTTATGAATATAATTTTCGTTTTAAAAATATTTTAGGTTCCATAATTATCCCAACCCGGTGTAAACGTAATTAATACAATTAGGTAATTGATTTATACGTAGCCCCAGAGAGGTCCTAAAATACTGTGGATAATACATAAATAACACATAAAAGTGTCAGTAATTAATTGTTACGTGGAAAACTACAATTTAACAAATTAGTAACAAATTGTAATTCAATTCGGATAATGTACTGAATATTTTAGAAAACACGAGTAATAATTACGAGCATTTAAAAGCAGGAAGAAAATTTGTTGATAAAACGAATTCCGGTATTAGATATAGAATTACGAAATATTACGAGGATTTATTCAAAACAGGAATTGGGTTTGTAGATACAGGCATTTTAAAATGTTGAGTCTATAGTTGAGCCAGTACACTTAAAATAAAAGTGGTAAGGAATCTAATTTTAACTTTTATTTTTTAATGTCAGTGCGTCATCATGTTTCTACCTTCCTCATGAGAGTGTACCTCTATAATACCATTTTAATAATCAATTTCGAGAATTGTGCAATAATTCAAAGAATGCTCGATCCACCTGGCAAGATACTCGAAGTATGTACGGTGTCGAATGTTCTATCGACGATTTTGAGGTCGAATTCCAGACGTGGCTATCATCGCCGTCGAGTGCCAAACTTGGGAAGCACCTGGTAATCCAATACTTACAATTCCACTTCAAATATACATATTTAAATTGACATTATTAACATTCAAGCAAACACCGGGCAATATCTTTAATTAGTATTGATAATAAAAAAAGCATCAAAATTTAAAAAATATGTAATACTGCAAGAACGAAGATCCAAAAGTGCGATAACCTCTTAATTCATTCAATGCATGACACGACTTCGAAACCCGAAACTACTCCTAATGATTTTTACCCGCTTTTTTCCGCTGCAAACGTTAATAGCTTTGTGTTGTTTTGTTCTTTCACCGTAAAAGGTTTTGCTTTTGTTTGATATATTGTTGTGAACATTCGACGCTCTTATACAACGAAATAAAGAACCCAAGATGGAGAGGATAGGATCGGACGTTTGGTTTTATTTATATTGTGTTTACTGAGATGAGGTAACCGTATTTTTTTACTTAAATGGATTTAGATATTGTATTTACTACGAAATACTTCATTATCGATGTTTGTTTTCAATTACTTACTGTTTTCTATCAGATGAACATTGCGTTACACGCTTAGAGATAAAAAAAACAAATAATGTATGAACCAAGCATGTAGGTATGTACATTTTTTTCGATCTTGAAGCATAAAGGATTGCAAACACGATATGTTTCATTGCGAATTAACTCGTGCTAAAATTATTATGTTAATGATTTGAAATTTTGTTATCTAATCCATATTTAAATAAACGTATGCACAATAAAAACTCAATGAAATTTGAATGATACATAAAAGTTGTTTGAATGTTGAGTCAAACTAATAAGGAATTGTTTATTTCTTAAATGCTAATCACTTTTTGCAGGTTACCTGTTACTTTTTAGTAACAACATCTAAACCACAAGAGTTGTGTTTATATAATCAAAGTACAATTCAATTTTTGTAGGAGTTTGAAAGAAATTTAAAGGAGTTCAGTTATTATCCGTTTGCTAATAAATATTTAATTAATGTTTCATTAATATTCATATTTTCTATTAAATTTGCATTTAATTACTTATTCAGTCTATTTAAATGCCTTTAATTTCTACAAATGAATGGACGGATATTTTTAAACAGAACATTTTGACAACTTAAAAGTTTCCTTCCTATAACTCTGTTTTAAGACGAATTTATAATAGTGGAAATAAATTTCTTCGAAATGAAATTGAAACGTTTTTCCTCGACTTGAAAGTTATTCTTTCGAGTTAAAATTCGCCCCATATAATTTGATAAGTGCTCCAAACTTTGTCTGTTCCCTCAAATCTAAATCTCTCCTTTTCTCCGCTGTAACTGTACAACTTTTGAATGGTAGTGCATATTTCTAGCGATTACAATCCACCAAATTTCGTACTATTGTAAAAGTTGCAACAATTCTAAATTGCTTTTCGTGATTGATAGGTACGAAATGTGAAATAATTACCGAAGTATGCCGGTTTAATTTTAATTGAAAATCAAACGATATGAGAATAATTTTGGTGGAATAAACCCGAAAACGACCGAATCGCAGTGGAAACGGCGACATTTCCAGCACAGTTAGCGTATATACACTCCAGCTCGGGCTATAGATTTCCGAATCTTTGTTGTGTGAAATTGGATTTTGTCATTTTAATTATAAATTTTATCTGTTACGTATGGTCCCTTAATTAACCGTTATGATTTATCGTTTGCTAAGTTTATTGTAAACGAATGGATTGCGGCGATTTAGTGGCTCTTTCTGGATGGACTTGATGCACCAATTGCCAACAAATCGATTTTCGAATTTAACAAAAAACCGCATAAAGTAGAGCAATAAAGAATCTTTATGGAAATAAATAGTTTTATTGAAATACTAGAAAAACCTCCAAAATTCCGAAACAATTTGTTTGCTATGTGAAAGAATTTGCAAGACTACTGGCGCAAATATTTTTAGCCGGACTTTCATTCCTTTGAGCGTTGAGTGTTTATTTTAAAAAATCTGGAAATAAAAAAATGTACTACATACACTTTGTAATGTACAACTCTAAATAAAACATCTGTTCAATGTAGCATAACCGTTGTGTCGGACAGATAAACAAGCTTATCTTTCGTTAGCGGCGATTATTATCGTTAAGAAAACCTTGGCCAGTTCGGTGCATTGATTATTTTAAATAACGAAACCTTTCAAATATTTTTTTTTAATTAGACTTACGTTGATTATGCTATATTTATTGATAATTACCTATAAATCCACGAGCTGATCAGTATTACAACACGGACGACCGTTAATTTAAACCGGCAATTGCATTAGTCATGTCGCGAACGGTGCGATAATTTCCAACAAACGACGAAAATTAGGAGTAACAAACACTTTATTTGCATCCCGATGCATCAATCTATCCAAATTTCCCCCCGACGTACATACATTATTTTTAATATATTCGCTGCCTTTTCGCTATGAATAATCGTCCCCAAAACTGAAAGTAATTAGATTTCCGGAACCGTTGGGGGACCTGCCGGGCCACCAGGCGCATCGGCACGTCTGTGCGTCCATCTAGTCACTACTATCTGCTTCCACCATGTCACTAGAGGGGCTCATATCATTTTTAAATGTCAACGGTTTTCGGTCCTCTGTTGTGAACCGAGTCGGCCATCTTTGGATCCACGACATTTCGTAATTAATGAACACCGCTGGCCCGGAATACTCGAAATTATTAAGAGCCTAACACCGAGGGAGGCGATGGTATTTCGTCATATGTCCGTTTTCATACATGCCCTATTTTAAAACTTCGCCGACCTTTTCTCTCAGACGCGATGCCAAAAATGTCTTTATTAAAACTCAGTTATTAACCACTTAAAAGTACTTACACAGGATGGCGTGAATAATGACTTAGGAAAAGTTATATTCAAATACAATTAAATATCCCCAAACACGTCCTCGTAAGAAATGGAATTTAAAGCATTTCAGGCCTTTTAACCCGACCGGATTGTCTGCAAAACGCAAATTCGAATGATACAAGGGAAACTCGAACGAACAGAACGCGCTAAGGAAAACCTTGTGGAGCTTCCGGTGGTTTACCTATATTTTGCGGCTTCAGTATTCAATACGGTTCCCCCTGCTGTGTTCTAACTAGTTTCGAGAATTATTTGATACCGACGACGACTTCGCCAAAGTTTTGTTTAGGTAAATATGCCGGATAATAGCCCGCAGTAAAATGCTAAAGAGATTAATAATTTTAAGATTGAGGGTTTAGTCGAGTATTAAATTTTCATGGATTCAAAAAGTATACGAAAATAAACATTGAAGCTTCACAAAACTCAAAAAATATATAATTAGCAGATACTTACTACCGTGACATATTCTATTTAGATTTTTATAAAATAAAGACGTCTGCTAAGATTTTGGAAGGTTTCCAACGGTTTGTTTTGCGTCTGCAAATCAATCAAGTATAGATTAATCTAATCAGATTATTTATTTTACCGTCTAAACATAAATGTGAAAAAGATCAATATGAGCAACAAAGAATTACATCAATCAAATTGCAATAACATTGTAGTTACTAATAAATAAACAAGCGTGAAAGTGTAAAAATTAATTGCTCGGCTTGCAATCAAAAGTTGCTTTATTACTTTGCAGATTTTGTGAAATCCAATTAAAAATTTAATACCTTCGAAATAATTACTCAATATATCGAATACCAGAGTTATTGGCTCGCCACTCCTAATATATGTAAGTAAGTATATTTAAAAACGAAAGCGATAAGTGAATTATTAAGTAATACACTTTTATCTTATCGCAAACATATTTCTCAAATTATTATCAATGTATGTACTATTTTTAAATGTTGCAAATAAAATTATCAATACACTGATGTGTGTTAACAAAAAATACATTGATACTAAACGTTTTAAACGAATTCCATGCGGTACTCAAGATAAACTAAATGGTTTCTTAGTTTCGTTTGTGGACAATGTTTGAATCTAAAAAATGTAGCATCAAAGGTTAATTAATCTATAGGAAAGTATATAAAGGAGATTAATACTAGAAATAATATGAGATCCACTTGTTCGGTCTCTTCTTTTAACTAAACTTAACAACGTCTCGTCGGTTAAGTAGAACAAAGCAAAAGGGCAAAAGCCCTAAGTGTCAAGGCAGTCGACGTAACTGCACCCTAGAGGCAGCATTGCCTATGCAGGGCCGTTTATTCAATTTAATTTTTCGGAAAACGCCCGCGGAGTGTACTAGTACGCAAATTAGCACACTAACAGTCGCCTATTATGTCCATTGCGGTTGAATGCCGGTGCAAATGGTCCCGTTTAACGTGTAAGTGATGAATTATTATGATTTAATAACTTAGCAAGTTTAGATTTTACTGCGGAAGAGAACGAACTAAAAAACACGTTAAAGGCTCGTATATCCGTTCTACTAAATTTTTTGTATACAAACTGCTGCATTTTACATTAGACTTTGAGGGTAAAATAAACTTACCAGATGACTCATGTCATGAATGGTTAATATACCGAACCATGTCATCACGTGCATGCATTTTCGCGTGTTTTGCAATATTATTTCGAGAAACTTACTGCACCGCTGCCTTATAGTGCAGTCCGTAGATCGGCGTCGCGTCCCCTATATACAAATATTTTCCAAAATGCATAATTAATATTTAACGGGATTCGGGCATGCGATCGCAACATAAAGTCCGTGCAAATATTCTCCCACAAAAACTATTTTCATGCACCGTTCGCAGGGAAGGTATTCCGAATGTGTCGTGAATTTATACAGGTTTTGCTCTATTGCGTCATACTTGGCGCTGCGTTTATTTTTGTAAAACCAAATGCACATAACATGCGGAGAAAATGTGCATGCCTCATTTTTAATGAATAGATTCCAAACAACACATTTTCTAAATTTTAGGTGTATTCAACTTCAAGCGCTCAAAAAATATGTTAAATATATGAATACTAAATTTGTGTTTTTAGTCAATTTTTTAAGAAAATGTCAACCAAAAGATCTATAATAACGTTTTATAAATATTTTATTTTACCAGAAGTAGCTATTAGGTACTTTTAATTTATACAAGTACAAGTTACATTACAAAAAAGAGCATTTATATAACTTTGTTAAAATATCTATAAGTAGAGTTTAACAGAGCGAATATTTTATTACCAGCTTATGATCCGAATCCCCTAATCGTATTCTTTGTCGGAACAATTTTATTAGATTCCTCTAACGGGAAAAATTTTCAAAGTAAAGAAACATCGAATGAAATTTTCCCCCTAACTGAAAAAGTTTTACCCCATCGGGCGCTGTCTAACCTTGTTACAAAGGCATAACATTCCGTTTTGCAATTATAGAAATAGACTGTCGTTAGAAATGCACCCTTGTCATGACGGGAACCCGCCCACCCTCACCATTACACATCACGCGCTTTTTTCGCAATTTTCCGAGATAACTTCGACGAGATAACACGCAAAACTACGCGGAGAGGGTTGGTATAAAAAAATTGAAGAAAACACGCCAAATATTACTCACAACTTCCATTCGAGTAAGTAGTGTATGATTTTTATCTATTACATGTCAATAATCAAGAACTTTCATTTCGAAACAATAACATGCATACACGCATGTTATAACCACATGAAAAGAGAGGGAAAAAACGTTTTACCGCCCTAATTTTGATGTTCCATTAACTATTAAAATGTCGTTTAGATATGGAAAATGGAAAAATATCATTTACTAAATTATTGGTAGTAATTTTTTGTGTAAGAGCTCTCATTATCCAGCATCATCAATATTGGCGTAGGTATTCTAAAAAGTTGTAAAAATATAATAGATTTTACAAAAAGATTGAGTACCTACTATATTTTCATCCTTATTTAATTTTTTATCATTCGCAGCATTTTAGATAAAATTAAGCCATAAAAATCGATTTGTATTCCATTTAGAACGCCTTCAAAATTAACGGTTAATTTTCACTAAATTTGACAAGCACTTACTTAAAGGTGACGCAATTGATGGTCGTTGCATAATGAGTTCCAGTCTCGTTTTAAATAAGCGAAAAATGGCAACAAAATGAGACCATTATGTAATTAAACAAGTTAACACCGTAGAACTCCGCCACATCAATAAATGTCTATTTATAGTGGTGATTTTTTGCGAATGGCGATCGCAATATACAATTTTAGCCTCGGCCGTTTATCTTTCATTACATCACTGTATAACCTTCGTACGCCGGTAGGTCTTAATAAATTTATGAAAATTTAATATTACCGCTTCCAAATTTCTTAATAACGAATGAGCATCCTCACAATGAAATGGCCAAGGATAACAGTGTGTAAATAAGGAAAATGTTACATCCTGCATTATTGATCTGATATTAACTTTTAAACCGTAATACAGCAACTACTCAAACTAATATCATTCATAAATCATTTTCTAATCGTACCTATTTACATATTTAATAAATTCATTTCTTGTCTGTCGCCCGTATACCGGCGCGTAAACGTCGATTTTAGACCGTAGTTTATCTAATTACATCATAGTCGCGACCTTGGCGGCCTCAGAATACAAATAATGCTAATTGATGATTCATTTGCCAGTTCATAACCTTAATTCAATTAAGTTCTGTTGCCTTTGGAATGCTGCGAACGCATATGTATTTTATATTATTTGCGAAGTCTCCGTTTTTTTGACGCTATGATCTAATTAGGAAAATTTCAGAAATTCCAGTAACATTATCAATAAAAGAAAATAAAATGTTATGGGACTTGTTTCTAATTAAAAACGTATTATTATTAATGCAATTGGAGATAAGGATTTAGTGATTGATCGTACATTATTATTAAGTATTAATTATTTGCACACGACCTAAGGAAATTAAAAAATAACATAAAATAATAAATAAAATACCTAAAATTAAATAATTTTCGATTAAAATTAAACTTGAATCTAATGAAATAAAGCAATCCGACACATTAGCAATGTATATGAATACCTGCATGAGGTGTGAAATTTTAAATTAAAAGCACATTCATCAATGCCTGATTACTTGTTAGTGCTTTATAATCGAACAACGTCATTAGTGTTTTACATGGTTAATAAAATTAAACTATAAAAAACATCAATTAATATCATTATAGCAAGTACCTAGGTACTCGAAAAGAAAAGGCACTTTCACTAATAAAAAATACAGGGTGGCCCATAACTCACGCCCCACCGGGAAAGGCCTTATTGAAACGACAATAGAGAAGCCAAGACTGCAGTGTCTTTCAATTATGTCAAACTGGTGTACAGCTAATTCACTTCATTTTCGCATATGTGAACTGCTACTGGGATTGGTCAATTTTAAACTTCTTTATTTTCCAAAGGAATAACTTTTCCATATTTTCGGCTACTGTTTTGGTATCTCCATTGTCGTTTCCATAAGGCATTTCCCGGTGGAACGTGAGTTCTGGACGACCCTGTATAATAAAACTAGCGACAGATGAACAATACAGTGAAAATTAATACAATGAAAATAAAAAAAAGTGAAGAGCTAAAAAAAGGGTATTTGATTGTCATTACTATTAAAGTTATAGATAAAATAACAATTGAATTGCGAGTTTAAAATATATCTTAATTAAAATATATCTTATTATTTTTGTACTGTAGCGCCAATAAATTATAAAAAAACAGTAAAATTATGCAGTCGGAAATCTATCATAATAGAATAAAATTAAAAATAAATCGAAAATGTATAGCGATGGTTTCAAATTAAATTAATTTTAATGGCACTCCGTTAATTGATCGTATCAACTGCTGTTGTTCCATTTGCCGCAGATGTTTATTTAAAGAGTCAATCATGTCCAAGCTTCAGCGTTTTTGCATGTGTAAAATATGAGCAGGCTTTGAATAATTTAACAATATGCAATGCAAAAAAACTAAAAAAAATATATAATTCGAAATAAAACGCCGCAAATGCTGAAAATTTTAAGGTTTTACATTATAAATACAATTTGAAAGCTCTCAAAGCAAAACAAATTCATAATGTATTAAAAACCTACTATTCCACCAATGTACCAACTAAATTCAGTGAGTTTCAATGAGTTTTTATCAGTACCTATTTATAGTTAAGTAAAAACGATTTAAATAAAATCATAAAATATTCTAAAAACTCTTCTTTACCCTCAATCATAATTTGCTCTGTTTCTGAATAGTAAAAAGAAAAAGTTCAATTAGTTGCAAAACAATAAACAATAAGTAGCATAAATTCAGTATTCCAGTGCAATTATTCCGTTTGCGGCTTCTGTATGCATCTAATATGGGTAATTATACATTTAAGGCGATTAATTAAATAGCGAATCATTATTGTTGCTGTACCGGTACTACTACTTGTCGAATCGAGGAATCTGAATAATTGTATATAATTTCGCGAAATGATACGTACACGATAAAGCTGTAGAAATTAGCGACCACCAACAAGTCATCGTTTTTCACAGTTCTTGAATACATTAAAGTCGTTATAATTTTTAATTCGAATAGTTGCCGTTGTGATTTCAAATGTATGCCAGTAAAAATCTAAACCTTTAAACAGTTAAGAGTAATATAAATGAGTTCATTACATAAGGTACATTGAATCGCCCTGTATTAGAGACAAATATACTATAGTAAACGCAATAGTATTAGTTTACGACCACTGAAACGCTTGTCGGCAGATATTTATTGCTTCTTTGGTATGTTCATGTGCAGGAGTGTAATATTTTTTAATTAGGTTTGGTTTTTATGTCTGTGTCTATTAAACAAAGACGGTAAATACTATAAACATGAAAGGTTATAGTTAAAAAAGTAAGAGTAATGTAGCTTTACTTGGCCGCGGCCAGTAATAAATTACAGTTAAAAACCAATAGCATAATGAAAACTTACCGGTTTTTGCAATACTGCAAAGTAGCGTACTCGAATCAATAAGAAACAAACTAACACTCCATTATTATGCAAAACGAAAATTAATATTGTTTTCCTATATGAACAAGAAGAAACGAGAGTTTTTTAATTGATTTTACGACCGAAAGTAATTCACTATTGGTTTGGAAAATCCTGTACCTACATATACCATGGTAACATCACCAAATTTTATAAAAATTTATAAACATTACATGCAAAACCTTAATGTGTGTTATCTTTCACCACATTTTCCTATACGTTTTGTTAACCGAGATAATAATTACTTTATCAAATTTGAAAGTTAAAAACAAGAGAAAAGTTAAATGGGTGTGAAATAAAAAATATTTAGCATATACGCGTAAAATATATAAAGAATTTTTTAATTTTTAAGTATAATTTTTAAAACTATTCCTATTCGAATCAATGTCTGAAACTCTAAAGAAAACGATGGAATAAAATTTTATAAAAAACTAAATAAAATTTTATTCTTTAGAAAAGAATAATCTGCTGCAGGAACAAACCATATCTGTATGAACATTTGTTCTTTGCATACATAATCTCATTCTCATAAAATTCATAACGTTGATTTTTTAATTTCACAAATTCATACGAAAACACTTTTTTATGGGTTGGCTTTATCGATAACATTTATCTTAATCTTTGCCGGTACTTTAGGCGATTACATTTTGGCGATAATCGAAGTAATATTTTACATTTTGTAAACGACAGAATGATACAGGGAAAACTGAATAATTATCAACTATTTAATAGTTTTGTACATACATACATATGTACATACGTTTCAATTACCAGTACGTATGATACCTAGAAAGAATTAATGAAACTAAAATACATACGAGTATATTCTTAGCTAACATAAATTGAAATGCGTAGAATACTTGTGGAAAAGAAATGTGGGAAATTAATAGAGAGCAAAGTTTATTTATATTATATGAATGAATATTGATTCATGCAAATTAATTAAATAATAAAGAGTATAAATATGCGTTTTGGGACCTATAGTAACATATCTGCATAATAAATACCCATATTGATTGTTGTAGTTACCTTGAATTAAAAAAAATTGCATTAAACAGCAATATAAGTTTTAGCCACAATAATCACAAAATTTTAGGTACTTTATAATAATGTTAAAAACGGTACATTTCCACCTAAACACAAACATCCGCTTTTGCAATGAAATATTTTGCATTGCTTGTGAATTCAAATTTTAATTATACTATCATAATTTTACGCCAAATAAATAGCGTAATATAGTTTGTATACTTACACCTATTGTGTTCGGCTACACGAAACCGACAACCTACTTTTCCGTTACAATAACGAAAGTTTTCTAGAAATCAATGCCGGTCTTATTGATTTTATTAATGAACGTAATGTTACAATCCTATATGTATAATAATAGCCATACCGGTTGGATTCGGAAAGTAATTAAAAAATGTAAACAATCATGACGTAAATGAATATCTATTGTTGTTATAAAATTATAAATCTACCTAAAATTATAGGGTAGGGCGGGGCTAGTTGAGCATACGGGTAAGTTGTGCAATCGAAATATCTCGCAAACTATTCACCGTACGCATAAACATCTTATGGCGGAAAGAAGGGGTCGGGGGAGACCTAATCACAGAGCTATTGCAAGTGGCGCCTCGACAAGCGAGTAAAGCCCCCGTGCGTTTTGTTTTTTTTGTGACCAAAAAGTAAAAACGTCGTCTATCGCAAGTTTTCGTCTGTATTAGTCAAATATTATCCGTTTTCAATGGGGTAAGGGTTAATATTCCAGAAAATTATTGTACTTTTGATATGTAGAGATGTTCTGGTTATAATTCTTACGATTTCTTTATGACCTCACTTTTATTTTAAAATTGCGGGTTGGGGTTAGTTGAGCAACTACTGCGAAATTTACCAGGAGAAAGTTGGATTCACTGCCAAGCTTGCAGGGAATAGGCACAAATAAAATGTCTTCCAGGTGCTATGGTCTTACTTTCATTTGTATTAATTGCAACAGTAACAACGACCAAAACTTGCTAATATATTATTAATATTTTTTTAAGCTATTTAATTCTGATTTTAAACAGAAAGCTCGTAAATTACTTTAAGTTTTGTTGTTTTGTCACTAAATCACAATAAATAAAGAGATGATTATAAAAATAAACATATCCTATATGTAAACATACCGTTGCTCAACTTACCTCACCTATGGGGTACATTGAGCATACTTGACTTTCTGCATTTAAACAGCTGTAGCTCTTAAATTCAACTAGTTACAAAAAAGTTACTATGGACACTTTTGTTAAGGGATACATTACTAATCCATCAAGCCACATAACAAGTCATTCACACATATCATTGATGAGCTATATCCGCTAAAGTGAAAACTTGCTCAACTAGCCCCGCCCTACCCTACATACTAATTTATTTAAATATATTTCATGTTTAACATTATTAGGTATAACTATTATAAGAAATTGTCGTCAGAACATTCCTAATTTCATTAGTTAAAAAATAATTCAAATATGCATAACATTCAGTTCCTTATTGAATAGTAATGAGTGATACAAAAAATTCTGCAAGATAGTTAAAATATTCGACGGTAATTTTCGAGTCGAAAACATAGAAAAATATTTTTGAAACTATTATTAGACACATACATCAAAATCATCACCAAAAGATTCTAAATTTGGGCAATATATTCGAATTAAATTTTGAAAGTATTTAACAAGAAATATCCTCACGTAATGAAATCTTGCGGTATTTAAAATGCTTTAACAGTAGCTATTACAAATTTATTGTTTAATATCGTCAAAACAATTTCATAAAAGTTATCTGTAGGTTATTGGAAAGCATTCCAATGTGGATTCCAAAGCTGTAATTTTCATTACATTTCGAATCAATTTAAGGATATAAATTCCTACGATAATAATTGATGATAATTAAAACTATGTGAAGTACCTACTCGCCAGTAATCTGAATGCACTAAAATTATCCTAATATATAACTAATTAATACTTGATGTCAATTTAAAGAGTATTTGATATAACTAAAGTTGGAATCTAAATCCACTTACAAGATTTATAGTTGTTGTTTAAAAGTACAATTAACACTTAAAATATTTAATCAAAAGCTTATTTTAAGCATAGGGCTTAAAAAAGCTTGTTACATATCATGCATTTATAATAAATTTCATACAATTCGAAATGTACAGATGTTTTCAACGAATTTTGGCATTTACCTTTCGAGCCATTATAAAATGAAAATATTAGTTATATTTACATTTAACACGCTTTCATTATCTGAAAAACCGTTTATTTCGCCAATTTAAATAGGTCATAAATTAAATACAAATGCGACTGAACGCTGCAGTCTTTCGCTATTAAAAATTTTTCATTGAACTAAAAGAAACACCTTCTAAAGGTCTAAAAATTAACGCCTTCAGCTTAATGTCAAGGATCTTTTGATGACAGCTAGGATAATTTAATTAATAAATTTCATATTTTGCAGTGAATATAATAATGTGTATGCATATAAAAGAACTTTGTGAATAAAAACTACTTATGGTGCAGAGATGATTAAATAAATAATTTTGGTTCTGAAATGAAAAATTATAATACAGTAAATCCGTACAAAAATCCCAAATTAATCAAAGCTTATACATCTCGAAGGTAATTGCAATAATTTGTGTGCGATTTTTTGTGTATAGGTAAGGTGATTTTTATTAGATATCAGATGCAATATATTTAGACATTTTAATAGTAGTTATTATCAGCTATTTTTGTTTGCGGATTAGTTCAATTAGGCATATGATTAATGTAATAAACAATAACTTATTACATTTTATTGTTCCTTATCGTTCGAACGTTTCTGGTAGTGTACTAGTGTGTAACTGCTGTTGCATACGGCAAATATAAATCGAAAATAAAGTGTTGCGCTGGTGGGTTTTCAACTGGAACGCTTGTCGTAAAACTTATCGAGTCGACCATTAAACCGGCAATTTTAATTTTCTAATGTTGTTACCGCTCGAGTATTAATTCCAAAATGTTTGTAGTAAGGATAGAAAAATTTACATGAATAACATGAACAATATATTTATAATATCGCGCAAAATTGGTAAAGTCGGTTGAATGAAATATTTGGTTGTACTGTGGTAAAAATAATATTGGGGTGAGTGAATTAAATACTTACATGGGAATGATATCCTTTGCCAATGATTTTGTTGTCGACTATTCGATGAATTTGCGGAACAACCGGAAACGATCCAATGAAAATGTCACAAAAGCACAGTCAATCTCACAAATATATTAAAACGATAGCCAGGAACTATTAGTCAAAAGGATTGTGCGCCGCTTCGTCCAAAAAACGAATTTTACAATCGTAAATATTTATTTAATAATAAACACTTCGGTTTGTTAAAGATTAGAATTTATTTTTTAAAGATAAGTAGGCCTTATTAGACGACAAGAGAATAGTTTTCAGATATAGGGCATATACAATAAATACGTTTTATAATATTATATTGTACGTATACTATACAATGTACGCCTCGGAACACAGTATACACTGATTCTGAGAAGCTTTTCGGCGGCAAGCTAAGCGATCAGGCAACAGCGAGGGACTGTCGTGTGTCGTGCTCGCTCGTGGGTTCGCGTTTTCGCGCTGAGCGCCGCGCAGGTTGCGCAATTTCCCCTCGTGCCGCTCGCGTTTCGCCTTCTCTCGCTCCATCTCGCGCGCTCGGCAACCGAACGAGCGCGCCGTCCGCCCGCCGCCCCCGCCTCCTGGCCCGCCGCCCCCTAGCCCCGCGAAGTAGACGACGGCGTTTCGCTAGTGCACGGCGCGCGGGTTCATCTAATTACGTAAAGCCCTAGCCGGTCCGTCTCCTCGTCCTCGAGACTAGTTCGCCAGAGTGCGAGACACGCAACCGGAATTTCCTCTTAGTCGGTCCTTCGAGCCTCTTCTATTTCTTCGTCTTCTTCTTCTTCTGCTTCATCGCCGAAAGTCGATTCGGTATGCCTTTTAAATTGTTTTTGTTTGATTCGTCTCAACAAACGATTTCATTTTTATTTTATCTAAATGGAACTGCTGATCCCACAGATCTCTATACAATTCATAAGAATAAGCAATTTATCAAACATATGAGGCCACCAGTATTCTTGTACCATACATATACTATCTACATATCCATGTCTTAGAGAAAAGCCCAATGGGAATCTGAGAATTTAGATGCCCATTCATCTTTGGATGCTCTCTGGTCTGATTACTGGAGAATTTCAAGTTCAAGCACCAATCTATGTTTTATATTGTTGATGTTTTTCAATATCTCTGATAGATTGCTGATTATTATGCGAGTGGAGCTAATGACAGATAAGCCTAATTTCCAGGACATTCACATTACATCCTTTTGTCTTTATACTTTGCCAATTTATACAAAGGCTATACCAATACCATCAATCCATAACACTAATTTATTGAGTATCATAATACATTTCAAGTAATATTTACAAAAGCCTTTTAGGCATCGCTTTATACTCCTATTAGTCAGGAAATTCCTCCAGTGTGTATTAAAGTCTATCTTATTCTCTTCAGTATGGTATATTCGAATGAAAGCGCAAGTAAAATGGTGCGGCAAATTTTCAAATCACTTTACTAGGATTACAATACAGGATTACAACGATAAAATTGCTTTTACAAAACGAACTAATCCGATCAATTCATCTCATGAACACATACATACATAATACAAATTTCTCCTTTAACAGTCTTTGAATCTTTTATGAAATCATTTGCAATGGACCCAGCCATTGTTAACCATTAAATTTTGCATATTTATACCATAATGTTAATATAAGCCTTCAAATTATACAGATGCCCATTCTAAAGTTATATTCAATGTTTATGTAAATGCGGCCGGTACGATTTATTGACAGTTCATCCAAAGGTATCATTATGTCTCGTGGATGAGGTACTTCGACGAGATCGAATTGGCATTATGTAAGCGAAGTATTTATAATTAATCGTTTATTACTCCATTATGGTAAATGATACCGACAAAAAACGTTTATAATTGAATACTTATTTACAAAAATCGAAGTTTTAAGTTTAATCGAACGCATTTAGCTGCCACTCATCCAATTAACGAATTGAATATAGTGCATAAGTAAACTTTGGTTTTCCCCTTGGCTAAGCGATGAAAATTGAAAAATTAATTTGGCGTCTTCAAGCCATACATAATTGTAAATTGCGACAGAGTCTTCTAACAAAAAATACGAATTCAAAACACGTAGGTATACGAGTGCGTTAGGATACAGGTGTTCAACGTTTTATTCTTCCTGTGCTGTATGATTAATGGCAGATCGAACATTTTGTAATATAATTAGTCAGATAATTAATACTTTCGTGTTTCAGGAAAATAAATAATAGACTTAAGTTACCTGTCCATTTTGGTATGGTTTTAGAACTGTTCCCATAAATTTTCTAATTTTATGCAAAATAAATTTACACTGGAGAATTAAAAATTCATTTTACAACTGGCATAGACTATCAATGAGGTAGTAAAATAATTAAAGTTACGCACACATTATCCAATGATAATGCGTATTATTACCGCCTGAATATGCCCTACGGAATTAGTACGTAGTTATTTATGTAAAACGGGCACATTTTCATTTGGATAGCAGAGACAAATTATGTTATTACCTCATATAAAAGCATTCTAATTCATCCGATGCAAAGCTTGAAAAGGTTAGGAATGTTTTCCAGTTGTTTAGGCAATTTTTTTCGCAGCGGAAGAGAAAAAAATCCCCGAAATTAACAAGATGCGGACTCCCCGAACTACTGCGCCCATTGAATATTCTTGGTTCATAATTTTTTCAGCGGCTTCTTAAAGACCCAACTAATTCAATTGGAATTATTTAGTGGTTCGAACCAGTCATCGAGTTACACGAAATTCCAAGCATAGCCGTGCATAATAAAATTTCACAGATGAAAAAGAGAACGAATTAATGATTTTTTTGTTGTTGGCAACCACTTTTTTATTTTGCAGGTATTATTAAATAATATGGTTGGAATATATTAGGATAAAAGGCGATAAGGATTCATTTAACAGTTTACTGGCAGTGCAAGCACTTAATCAACCTGTTAAATTCATGCAAATAATTGAATTTAGTTACTTGATTTAGTGACTTGTCTCAACTCCTTTACACGTGTAAATTACCTTGTAACATTAGGTATAGAAGAAGATGAAGATGTTTTACTACCTTCATATTATCCTCAACTTTTCTCATTTAAAAGCAAACAGAAACAAAAATTAATACAGAGTTTTTGTTACAACATGATTGCTTATAATTTTTAACGAGAAAATAGAGAAAAGTGAATAGAGAAATTTAATAAATACAGTCTTTTAGTAAATACAGACTTTTAGTAAATAAATACTCTTGGAAATATTGGGGTAACGATCGAGTTCGCTAATTCAATTAAAAATCCCTTTCGAAGTCTCAGCGTTCAAATTAGAACAATCCGTATCTAGTTGTAATTAGATAATGAAAGGTGTTATAAATAAAAAAAACCTTAAACTGATTGCTTTTTCAGTACACGCCCGTGTAACGCTTCGTGTTCGACGGGAGGGACGTCCGGTCGTCAACTATTCCCTCGGGAACCCATCGCGCCCTCTACCGCAGAAATAAGAAAACCATCTCGAACTCGTAAACTTTTACGACTCGTACCGTAAAAAGTTCACCGTTGGGTCTTACACGCGCCCCCGCCGTCCGAGATGATCCCCATCTCTCCCGGACCTTATTTTCACCTTCGGCATTAATTATTTAAAGCTTACATTCGGAAAAAGAACGTCCGTAAATGATACGCGATAAATTCGGGAATCGTCTAACTGGAACGAGTGTGTGTTCCGTTTTTCGTTCGCTAATGTGAGGCGGCTCGCCTGCACTCCCAAAAAGGGAAAACATTCCTTTGAATCGAAGCGAGAGCCCGCTTAGGAATTCTATTCCACCCGGGAAAATTTCAAAGAGCCTTTAATGAGACTCCTTAAAAACTTTTTCCGAATTCCATGCATATCATCATTTTCGCTTTATTTGCCTCATTCAATTGACAATATTTCTATATTGTTTGGAACCATTAAATGGTAGTATCACAGAATAACAAAATAAGAGAGATATACATAAATACGGCAAAGAAATTAATTTTAAAAAATAACACGTTAGATGTAGTTATTGTATTAATTAATCTCTTTCTTATAATTTTTTAACAAACGGTAGAAAAATAATTGTTTCCGTTTCCGTTTCTAATCTCCCTCTAAACCGAGAACAAAAATTTTCCTTTTAGATGCTTTAAGACTTCAATTTTCCGGAATTAAATTCTGTATTTTAACGGCGATGCAATTCGAGAATTAAAGCGACTCAGCTTTAATTAAAAATATTATTGAAATAATGAAATTGTCAGGCGGGAAAGTGCGGAGAAACGAGATGGAAAACTTCTTTTTTAATTGATTTGTAATAATAGAGATGCGGATGTTTTCTCGCTTTTGCGGCATAAAGAGAGATTTTTAATCAATTTCAATTAACTAAATTTCTAGGAAGAGGGCATTCGAAATGAAAAATTTGTTATTTTTTGAATCGTTACGGGGGAATTTCATGAATGCAGCGACGCTTTGGCGAAATGTTTACTTTGTATGGGACCATTTGATTCGTCTGGCGCCGAAAGTCTGATCAACTTGTTGATCGGTAAAGCCAAAGCAGGCAACATTTCCCGTGACCCTATTTTCACAGGGGATGACACACTTTGCTTTTAAACAACTAACAATGGGAGCATTTTCAGGGACTACTCGGCTATTTTGCTAGTCCGCGTCGAAGAAAGAAAAGGAAACCAAAGTTAGAAATTGGAGAACTTATAGACACAATTTTCAGATTTTCCAACATCGAACCTAACCAAAATCGACTATATTCCACGAACGATTCAATTATTAAAATCATTTATTGTCCAAGACGTTATTAATAATGACATATCAATTTTGCAAAGTTTCGAAACCTGTTATTTTATGAATGTACGCCCGAGCCCTTCGCCGAGGGGAATTAACTATTTATCCAACGAGAAACGGCGAAGGAGCGGAAACTCAACCAACGGTAAAAATATGAATAAATTCACCACTTCGGTTCAGGTAAGTGTATCTGTTAAGATTATTAAACTCGTAAATTAAAAATGAGTTTTTTGATGTTAAGTGATATAATTTAAATTACGGGAATACTGCGATAATTTGATACGTATAAATGATACGTATACAAAAGCAATATTCTAAACGAAGTTAAAACAACAAATTTTAGCATAAAGGAAATACAACTTTGTAATTTATAACCACCGTATCGTTGTATCATCATCGTTATAGAGACCAAAGAATTGAATATTATTAGAGGGCGAAATCGGCCGGTATTTCTTATCAACGACACAACGACCGAGGTTCTGTTTTCCTGTATAAATATTTCTTATCTTTTAGGACCGCTAAACAGTTTACATATGGAAATGGTACGTTATCGAGGCGCGTATCTCGTTCGCTTTAGCGTTTACGGGCTCTGGATGTCGGACGTCACTTTTGTCACATACCCATTAAGCCGGGCGTTTCAAGTCTACCCGGCCGCGTCCCATCCGGATAAATAAGAAATCGAAATTCCAGAGATAACGCGAATGAATTCAATAAATGCGAAAGATATCCGTTTCTGTTACAAGCGAGTTGATTTACCTGGAGAAACGATAATTCGCCAACTTGCTGGAAAACAAACATCGAAATATTCTTAATTTACTTCCTGTCGTAATTTAAATGTATACTATTTATTTATACTGTAGATGTAAATATGAACTAGTTAACATAACGAACTTAACGTAAAGTATAATTCATTATGTTGTTAATTGCATGTAATAATCTAAAATACATAAACATTGTTGCTTTATATGCGAATATTATAACTAATTCCAGGTTGTGTAATAATTTATTGTTAGCTCCATTCTTAGAAATTAGATACTAGTGTTAATCTCATAAATATTTTTATTTATTAATATTAGGAAGGACTAGATGATTGTGTGTGTAATTATTATAAAGGTAATTTATTGTGTATTATGAATGAGTAATAATTTAAATAAAGATGTATAGAAGCGAATCGGTTATTAGCAAAATATAATAGCTACGGGGTATTATATTTTATGTTTCTTTTTTTTTAGTGGGTGTCGACCTCATTCGGTATTTGAGTGATACGCATCAATAATTATGCAAATATGAGAAATTAAGCCGTTGATGTACTATGCCTAATAATAATTATTAAAGCAATGCTAATGATGTAAAATTGCATACACACCGGGCAACAAACCTGAAAAACCATTTAATATCTCATCGCCTCGCCGTATACGTATGTGTACCAGTAACCGCAGCGGCCGTATCACCAGCGAAGATAATTCATATATGAAATACATCGTCAGTGCCAAATTGGGTATAAACCGAACCGTTCATAAATAACAACCCCAAAAGCCGGCTAATTTTCCCGGAGAAGGAAATGCGGGCGCACGAAAGACCGTCGGAGATCTAGGCGTAGCGATACCATACAAAAATAAGCTATTAAATAATTACATACGAAAATTAATTAATAGTATGTCCTGCAGGAATAGTGAGAAATAGAGGATTAGTGTAAAATAAATAGTAATAATTTCCGTACAATAATAATACATCCGGACGTTTACAATTCAGGGAAAAGACCTTAATCTAAACCCACAATTAAAATTTGATTGAATTTGATCAATAAAACTTCATCAAAATTAAGAAGATGTTTTGAAGCTTTAAAGCTTCCATTTTGACCTAGCTCTAAATACCGTTATGACTAAGAATTCCAGACGAAGTCCGGGATAGGTGGACGGCTCCGGTTCCGTATGCAACGGAACTGCAAATGTTGCAGATGTCGGACTGTACGCGGTTTCAGCTATGCGAAGGAGGAATCCTCTTATTAGAATAGTGAATTAGGTGCTCGAAATGAGTTTTAATTGATTAAGGTTTATTCATTTGGGGGTTGAGAGAAGGTTCGGAGTCTCGGCGCTCTGCGATCATCAAAAGGGCATGGGGAATGGTCAGACCGCACGGTAACCGGTCAAGGTGGATGCTAAAGTTTAGTTAGAAAAACGTTGGACGTTTGTTATTAAATTTGTCGAATGATTTTGATCGAGTATTCGAACAAGACGCGATGGGATACGATGATGTTAAGGGCTTGTTTTAATCTACTGGCAAATGAAAGTTACGATGAATGGTATCTACGCCTACGGAAAGTGATATTTTAGCATTTACAGAAGTTTCCGTAGGTGTACCGACAATAATAAATATCTGCAAGATGGTAAATGCCATAATAAAAGTTAATCGCCGGCTGTATTGTATTTTTTCCAACAAACCAAATAACCCACGACTTAATCGGAAAAAAAATTAATCATATGAGTTATGCTTGAAATAATATCTACTAAATTAACCTATGTAAAGGTACCTAATACTCACATAATTACACAAGCAAAACAGGTTTTTCGTCGGGACCTCCTAATTCCCAAAATAAGTAAACTTAAATTTTTTGCTAAAGTTCGTATACTTTTCATACTTTTTATAAGACTTCGTAACCGAACAACTTATTCTACAAATTGCCCTTTCATCAAGTCAAAAACTTTCCACATTCCATCTTCTAAAACAGAAGGAAAAAAATCTTTTCCGACGCAACGTCCACTAAGGAATATTAAAATCCTTCCACATTTTTATAAGGACCTCTTCTCGATCGAAGGCGGAAATGCCTCATGAATTTTCATGCCTCCTTTTTCTATATTACACAGGAAAACTTTCTAATTTGGAAGTAGCTGCGTATCGCCGTTTGATTTTAACCAACCTAAAGTGGAAAATATTTTACCCAAGGTTTCGTATCAATTGCCCTCGACATACCTATTTTATAGGATTTAATCAAAAATTAAAATTTTCAAAGAATTATGCTAATATACAAGTACACATCTAAAGTAACGAAGAATAATAGAATGTTTGTTGAAAAAAAAAACATATTTTTGGAAATCTAGGTTATAAGTATTAAACGATTTTCATACCTGTTTAGCAGTTAACTCTTAATGTTTAACGACATTCATGATTTATGAAAATTAGTTTTGAAACTGAAAACAATTCAGCCTTTTGGCAATTTAAATTTTCTACACCTTTTCGACTTGGAAGTAACTTATTCTCGTAAAAACCATCAGTGCAGTTCCCCATTTTTTCTTGTTTTCTCGCGACTAACGGCACGAGAATATTAATGTCCGATTTGAAATTTTAACTCCGAAATTAAGTGTAACGCAGATTTCGGTAACGGCTGATGGGTAATAGAGAGGACCGTGTACGTGGAGCCGATGCGAAATGAACTTTTTTTTATATTCTTGGGCCATTAAAATTTTGATGGTTTCAGTGAGAAGGATTTCATAATGGTTTGTATACTTCTTGAAAGTTAAATGCGAAACTGGTTAATTACTCAACTTTAATTTTTGTTTTATTTTGGTAGAAAGAAAGGATTACGATTTAATTAAAATGCGAAAGAAAGGTTAATGTGCTTAATTTTAATATGCGAGAAAAGTCGAAATATAAGTAGCAGTGTCCATTGAATTTTGCATTTGAATTTGACAATTAAGGATTATCATAACGTAATTAGCTGTTTAAAGAGGAGGAGAAGACAAAGGTGAATTTTGTGAATTTTGAATGTGTACGTACTTTTGCACGCTTTCATCATTTCAAAAGGAGCAAAAATAAACCGGTAATGAATCAGTAAACTTTCACAATAATGCGAATTTATGTGAGGAAAGACGGGAAAAAGGAAAGGAAGACATCTCCCGAAGAGATAAGTAACTTTTAGCTTTTTCATTTATAATAACAGAAAAACGAAAAGTCTAATTTCCGAACTTTTTATATAAATACTTTGTAAATATTTTCCAGAATATGTGGTAAGGTACCTAATATTAAATACCTACAAAATTCCAAAAAAAAATTAAAGCTAAGCCCATAAATGAAATAATGTTATTCAAAAACTTAAAAACCCGGCCATCTTTCATGAACTGCATCTCAATAATGAAGTAGACAAATCGATAAGCGGAATCCCCTCTTGATTTCCCTACAAAAAATCTAATAAAAATCAAGGTCCCAAACAAACCAAATATGCCTACGGACTCGTCCATATGGGTGGTATATCAAAGAGGTTTTGCTTTTCTTTTCCATTTTCCGAAGATGATGCATGTATACGTTAGCCGCCTTCCCGAGGGAACGTGAGGAGACATTGAAAGGGGACTAAGAAAGTGCGTACGAAAGTCTTGGGGGATCGGTCTCGGTGCTAATGAAAAACTTGTTTGTTTATAGTGGACTTTCTTTCTCCGCGGGGATATTTTCCTTTTTTTTTTCGTTCACCCGTTGGTGTATATGAAAATGCGAAATAGCCTTCGAGACGGAAAGTTATTTCGAGTCGAATTCTGTTTGTACAGAAATTCAATTTTTTCTTTAACACAGTTGTGCGACATCATATTATAAAGGAAAAAAAGTATATATTTCCCAAATAACCAGTTCAACGGTTGAGCGATGAACGTTGAACTTTTTCCACAATATTTCAATTTCATTAAATTTAATTATTAATTTTTACGGTATCGCCTTCGTCGCGTAATATGCGCGCATTAAAGCGAACGAATAAATCTACGGGCTAGATGAGCAAGGAGCCTTGGCATCGGCTACGTCTAAAGAAAATTCATATAGTAAAATAACTTTTTCATTCGAGGAAATTAGTTTTCGAGAATCACTTCTTAGATTGGTTTCACGATAAAAACGCAATCTTTTTATCTGCTTATGAATCGGACAGGATCGTAGCCAGAATAACTTCAGAATTGGGTCGTTTAATTAAAGTTTTTATAAACAAAAAATTAATTAACAATTTTAACAATAGAAATTAAACATCAATCAATGATGATAGTTCAACAAATTGAATACACTATCCTAAAATAACATACCATATAAAAAAATAAAAGACCCGAACAGCGAACAGCCCATATTGTATGGGAATTTGCTTATATTTAAGTGTTCTATAATAAATATGCCAAATTGGAATTCGGTCCTGATCTTAGATAATTCAGTGCGAGAGAAATAAATTAGTTTAGTACCGAGAAGCAAAGGAACGGACGAAACTAGCTAGAAAATAGCTGACCGAAGAAGTAGAAATGACTCGGGCCCCGTTCCCCGATCCTCCGGGACGACTATAATTTCCCCTTAGACCAAACCCGGCTATCGATTCATATTATTGTCCACCGATATATGTATCAGATTTATTGCAGATATTGCTTTTCTTATTTACTTATCTAGTTAATTTTTTCTTCGCACTCTAATAAATAAGAAAATTTAATTGGCCTTTGTCTTCGGCTAGTTTTTAATATAATTTCGAACCCAATTATAAAATTAGTTACGTGAAATATCGTTTTAAATATTTAAATGCTCAAACTAACAATAATTCAAAACTTCAACATCGCCTATAATTCGCGGGTGATTTATAAACCGATATTTTTAATATCAGACGGTAGAAAACACATGGAATTCATTTTAAGTCTGCGATGCGATGTTTCATATACAAAAGTTTATTTTTAAAAATTGATAGTGAGATTCAATTATACATTTCACAGCTGTATTTTACTACAAACAACTGTTTATATCTACAAGGAGTACCAAAAAACAAAGTCAGTCGGTCGATGATTAATATGAAATATTCCGCGAATATATAACTCATCTCGGAAAAAGTAAATATGATTTTGATAATGAAATTTAAAGTTTGGTGGGTTTTTACTGATATTACTAATGCATACTGGAAAACTGTATTGAGCAAATATGTAAGTTAGAACTGGCATACATATGTAAGTAGGTATAACGACATGAGCCTCAGGCACAATTTTTTAATTGGAATGAACGAGGATAAGTATAAAAGTTCATAAATAAGAAACATAAATTGGTAAATATTTAAAATAAAATACTTACCGACTAGGTAACTACGGACATTCTTCCTTAGAAATGGTACCTGAAAAAGATACAAAAAAGACAATAAGAAAATGCATGAATAAACTAGTTCAACAAGTTTCAAATCAAAATCCGAAGAATCCAATATAAAATGTATGTTACGTATACACAAACGTATACGACCTGTTTATGCCTTTTACGAAGTCAAAAAAGTCGGGCATATCAATAGCCGAAACTAGCTAAACTAGCTCTACGGTATCTATTATTCCGAATTATTCCCGTCACGCCGAGAAATTGCGCACACAAAATTTTTGATTCGGCGAATTTGCAATTCTTTTCTTTCTTTTCGTTCGGCGAATAAAACGGACAAAAAAGTCGGTAAACCAGTTTGGAGAGTAAGCGTATGAATCGCATGATCTTTGGCAGTCTTTCACTTTTCGCATGGTACGAGGTAGAGGAGAAGAGATTTATGGACTCAGTGCGTTAGTCTCGGGAGAAAGATCAATTATACCGGGAAAAATTCGTTATTCGATACTCGAACGAAATTAATTTAGAACGAAATCCACGCCTCTACTGCACCGCCTAGTATGAACTATTAAAGTTATTGTTTGAAAATTAATCTAAGGCATCAATATGAAATTACAATGAATCTAAACAGCTCTTTAGAAGAAGACAAATACAACTTTTATCGAATCCAAATCTTCTACATCGCATTATGTAAATTAATAAGGAATCTTATGATTGTAGAATTTTTTTAAGGTGCATCCTTTTTTTTAGTGTAAGGCATTTTCGAGTAAAAGAGATAGAAACAGAAAATGTGTAAGGAAAGATCATGAGTTCTTACCCGTCTATATATCTGATCGTAAATTCGCACACACGTTGTATAACCGGTTCGTAATCTACCATGGACCAGTCCATCGAACACCACTTGCCTCATTGCCAAATCGAAACGTTTCTCTATTTATTTATGGATTAGTTTTGAGTGCAAAAATTTAGCGTTCAACAAAATTATCCCATTAGTGCTTACTGGCTGGATTTAACTGCATTGATTTTAAATAATTGGATCTTTAAAAAAGCGAATTTAGAGTTTAATTAAATTAAATCGTAAAAGAAAAAAATGTATCTTTTTCTAGTGCAAATCGGCAACGTTGCTCTCGCCGCTTTTTCGCAAACAAAAGACCGCGGGTTCTTTTTGCCGAATTGGTCCATCGCATCGCTCGGTATGGGACAACTAAATACTTAAGCAGGCTTTTTAATGAAAGAATCGTATTCCCGGAATCAAATTACGCGAATGCCATAAAAACTGTCAAATTTGCTGTTAATTTGTTGTTGCAAGAGTCCCAGGCAAACCTTTACCATGTTTTGATAAAAATAAACTAATTCCAGAACAACTTTTAATTTAGTCCCCAAAAAAAAAGTCCTAAAGAATTCGGTAATAGCCAAATTGTTGACTATATAGGCAGTTTAAATTAGTTCTACTGAAGATGAATACTGTGAATAAAGTAACTGCATTTTCAAATTATTTTTGAAATCAGAGGCAGATATGCGATAGTTAGGCGCATCAAAGTTATCTTTATAAGATTATGGTAACACTGCATATAAATCAGTCTATTTTCATTGCACAAAGCACGAGATCCAAGCGAATGCAGGTGAGCTTACGATATGTCCACATTCAAATGCCAACAATCATCATAGGTCCTACGCATACCGAACGCGCTGAAGTTAGCAAATTACAGTAATTGGATTAGACAAAGAGCGGTATATCTTGATATGACAAAGGCCGTTCGGTCACAGTGTGACAAGGCATTACCGGCACCCGGTAACTGGCACATCCACCCTGTCTCAAACCGTAAATATACATTCGGGACCTATCCCAACGCCGGCTGATTGTTGTTAATGTTGCGCTACGGTTGTAAGTGAGAAGATGAAATGTCCTGAATAACTTCAAAAAGTTTAACGTATATGCAACGATTTCTGGTACACTTTTTATCGTCCAAATTTTACCATCTACTTTATAGAAAAGAACAACGTTTTCTACGTGCCTCACGAACACTAGGAAGGTTTAAAAAACCTCTCATCGATCCAATTGTGGCATGTTAGTGAATATGTGTCAGCGTTTACTGTATAATCCTTTTCTAGCGCAATTCGCGTAAGCCGCGAACACCCGACACCGTCGGAACTACAGCGCCATCGCGAGCGCCGCGACGCTTCGAAAACGTCGTCCAGACGCCAGCCATCCAGACGCCACATGCCTCCTCGCAACCGACCGGATTTATCCTTATCGCCGCGGCTTTTATGTACATGCCCTTTTGTACTTTATTAACGACCTTAAGCCAAACCTTGTCGACTACTGTAAACTGTTACGATCTGCTAAAATTGCAAGCGTCTAATTACATCGCACAAGGACCGTTCGGAAGAAGTGGGTCATCGAGGAGCGACACGAATAATTCCGAGATAATAAAAAATTCGTAAATTATTCCTTCATCCCTCCGTTCACTTAATTTCAGTTTTATGAATGCGGATAAATAGGACGTGGAATTAAAGGCTGCTGGAATTTGATGCTTGAGATGGGCTCTTGTTTGACACTAATGGATAAGGTAAAGAAAATTAAACCAATACAAAACTGCAGTAATTCCTAAAATAGAAGCTCCATGACTGTATTATTAAGGAGTTTTATGAATTAAGGGTTGCGTTACGACTCATCTGTAATTACGAAATATAATTAAATGTACAAATTTCACTAGAGACTAGAGCTTTGGATATATCTACTGAGAAAAGTAAATACAAAAACGACAATAGTTTCGGCAATTTTTATGATCTCAATAGATGCGTTGGAGAAATAATTGCACATTAGTAATGTTCGGTTTATCGTTAATTGAATAACGGATTTTCTAATGAGTTATACGTCTGGATACGCCTGTTGTATTTGTCAATAGATTTCAATTTGGGCATTCCAGAAGGTCAACGGCACGTTCCTATGGCCGCATAATGTTCCTCACTCGGCTAGGGAGTTTATATTTAACGACGAAACGGCTATTTAGAGACATTTCACGGGACGGAGTGATGCTTCGGTATGCTGGGAATGCTTCCTGGTTCCCGACTCGCCGACTTTCCATTGACTTTTTTGTCATAAAAAAACATGTGTCACATTCAAAAAATATATTTATAGGATTTCGAAACTAAAGCGCCCTGTATGGACCTTTGGAAACACATCTGCGAAAATCCGATCGTCGAGAAAAGCCGTTGAAGAAAAATCGAAAAGAAATAAGTACGAAAAGACGTTAATTCTTTTACTCATACTGCAGACATCGAAAATGAAATTAAGCCGGAACCAGGTGCCATTGAGTGACGTTCAATTTGGACTCGAGCACGCCACTGACTGCACTGCCGAAAAACGTTCGAGAAAGTACGTGACCGCCCCGAGGGGCCTATCAAATTCGCAGTCCAATCGACGAGTAATTTTTCGTTGCGAAAAGGGAATCGGGAAATTTCGATGTTTAAATTTTCATAACATTAGAAATAGAAAATATAATGTATTGAAAAACTAGAAGCATTATCGATAAACGACTTGCGCTCTTGTTAATTACTGCAAAAAACTTCAGTGGTTAGTTATGAAATGTATTTAAAATTCATTGATTTCAGGTATTGCATGATGTAGATAGGTATGTAATTAAATTCAATGCTCTATTTATCCAACTGGTGCAATTATTCAATTAGTTCTAGCAGAGAAAATATGTATTTTTATTCCATTATTGACTGGCCTAAAGGAAGGCGACCTCCCTTCGGGATCGACTAACTTCAACAAAAGCATCAACTGTTTTTCTGCCAATTTGGCAAACGAAAAGGCCTCGATGTACTTTTTTCTCACTTAGATAGGTTTTTCCAGTTAATTCGGGGAATATTTTTGTAATATTGCCAAAAGCAATCTTTCAAATAAGTCATTAAATCTACAAAGCTCATTATCGGTTTTCAAACGGAACGGAAAGTATCCGAAAATTTATATACATTTTTTTCGTAAGTCTCATTTTCGATTTATTAACGTGTAATAATGTAATTTTCTATTCTGTTTGTAGTCGTTAAATTGTTACATACCATTTTTCGTTCTTATTATATTATTTTAGTAAATCGTATTAAAATACTTGATCATTTATAAATTTCTAAATTTAAATTAGGAACATCTTTACTGATGATTTAACTGATTTAAGAATGATTAATTTAAAAACTGTATACATACTTTATTATGTAGGAAACAAAACCAAAAACGATTGATGTGATGATTGATGATTAAGCAAGCCTTTCAAGTAATTTCTAAACAAAAATATTACATCACATCATTCAATACCAAAACTATAAGTGTCAAATAAATGCAATACTTACAATGAACATCAAGTCGCCTTAAACGTATGTACAAAGTGCATGAAACTCAAACTAGCTGAAAAAGAAAATAGACAATGAATAAAAAGGCGTACATTGCATAAATAGCAAAAATATTATATTAATTCTAAATATAGATAACTACATGCAGAAACTTAAAGGTTAGTGTTTATTAAAATCAAATTGCAAAATCGTAAGAATTATAACTAGATGCAATAAATTTCCATATATCTGTATGTTTATCTATAACGAATTTTCCTGTATATTTCAAAATTGCATTCTACAATTATTGCACATTTTCCTATTATTATTACTTTAGATAAAAATCAGTAAATTGCTATGTACCAAAGATATTTAATTAGAACGCGAAGCCAAGGTGTTAAAATTGCACGACATTCCTTCCTACAAGCCAAACTAATAGCAATAATTAAACGACTACGAGATTAATTCGACTGCACATTTTTTCAACTACTTAGGTATATGCGCATAATTAGCAGAGAGCTGAAAATATTTTCGTTATCGAATCGAACAACAGTATTAGATGTGCCTATTTTCGCTTCGTTACTATCTCGAATGGCAATGATTAACTTTCACATTTCGCTTTTCGATAATTGCGAATCGGATGAAATTGGCGAATGCGAATCGATAGGAACAAAATAAGGTCGAGACGCCTTGAAAACGAACACGTAATAGGTTAAAGTTATACATTAACCATTAATGTTTAGGTAATTGGAGAAAGGCTAATGTTTATTAAGGAAAAGATCAAATATGCATCTTAGTAATTGCTAATTGATATTGTTTCTGTAAACGCATTGTTGCATACAAGGATCGTTCGTTGTTTATCATATTTTTATGATTACTTGAATAATTCAGGAAGTGTGACAATTTTTTTTTAATTCAAGTTATAAAAATTAATACAATTAATAAAAATATTGTAAATTATATGGGATAAAATTAACCTAACAGAGATCGTATTTCCATTAAAATTTTGCACACAATTAGGTATCTTAATTGCAAGACATAAATCGCAAAATATGCGGTAAAATCGTCCGCAATACGGCTATTACTTCTAATCACGGCAGTAAAATTTCTAATATATTTAATTAGCAATTTTACATTTCCTCAATAAAACTTTTTCGACGGCACGAAACTAGTTCAACCCTTTGTTCCCCACGAAACAACAAAAAAATATACGGCATACAGACAAGCTATAAAACGGTAAAATCTGCTTTTACGAATGGAAACGAAACTTGCGTGTATGTATATCTAATTTCGTGTGCTACCTATTTTTAAAGTCGGTAGATTTCAACCCACCTATATCTATCAAAAAGTCGTGGAGCGCACAGAGGCGGAACGCTTCCTTTGGTAACAAATTTAATCAAAAAAATATACTGTGTTTGTGTTACGATGGCTCATTTTAAAAGTATGTGGAAAGGTATTAACTAATAAAAATTTCGTTATAAAATCGAGTAAACTGTAGGATTTAATTCTGGCGATCGAATGGGTCATTTAATTGGGCCATTATTCAGCAATCTACCTATACAAGAATAACTCAGTTAATAGAACTCCCACGGTAATGTAATTATGTAGCCCAGCACCTTCCTTTCAGCGTCCCGCAATGAAGCATTTGTATAAAAGCATGGAAAAAAGCTAAAACTAATATTTCCAATTCTTCATTGTTCAGTACCGGAGGTAAAAGCCGGAGGTAAAAGCCGGAGGTAAAAGCAAGTTAAAAATATTTTCATTGAATAGAGAATCTTGACAAATACTTGTACACAACTTTTCAAATTCTAATTAGTATTACTTCTTCAGATACTTCTGATGGGCCATCTTTGTGACACACGCTGTATATTCTTAAAGATTTCTTTGTTAAAGTACGTACATCAAATTCAAATTAGGTGAGATAAAAACTGTTAAATCTCTCGAGATTAAACATTGTACTACCTTTGAATATTTTACTAAACCAAAAACATATGTTGCTTAAAGAGTTCTTAGTTCTGATGGTATTCTTTTGTATGCTTATCTAAAATCAAATCCTTGTCACTCTGTTATAGGTATACCGTATACCATATAAAAAAAGAAGCATTTATCCGAGTCACATCCAAAATGAGCGGTATCATGTTAACGTTTTGGGCTGTAGGTAGGTACAAAAAAAACTGATACCCTTCTGTTCATTTTTAGAGATTTTTTTTCTAAAAAATAAGTTGTTAGAGTGATCCTAAGAATTATTTCATTTTTAAATTCGAGTTTAAGTCGTACTTATTTAGAACTATATAGTTCATTTGACAATCTTTAATAAAGAGTTTGTTTTAAATTGTGTTTAATCAAAAATTATAGCGATAGAAGCAAACTTATACTGTGTTTTCGTATTAAACAGCAAAATTGTTTGCAATACAGGAGGCTATGGGTGCAACAAAGACAATTTCCATTAATCCCATAAGTATAAAAGAAAAGAGTGATATTGTGAGATTGTAACTTTCTCACTCTAACCACTGTTAGTTTAATAATCTTTCTTTGTAATTGAATTCCCAGAATAAACCATATTGCAAATAGTTGCACCCATATATTGATTGGGCCAATTTATTCTTATTAATTAATTAGTAAACTAGGATTAAGTACATATATTCTTAAGTAGGATAGTTTAAGTTCCCTATATATTTTTTTATTTATTACATTATGAATTTTACTTTAAATCGTTAAAACAACATAATGTGTGGAAATTAAAACTAAATATGCAGGTGTTAAAAATTGTTCAGTCTTCTACTGCGTAGCAAATCTGTCACAGTAATCGCAGGATTTTAAACGACTTTCCGTTTTCGATATATCACGTTGCATATTATTGGGATTGTTTAAATAAACGGAATTCAAATAGCAGGATTCCTGGCGGTTGATAGGAATCGTGCACCGCCCGAATGCGCTTCGTCAATGCTCGGACGTCCGACGCATTGGATAGGGTCCCCTATCTCCGGTAGACAAAACCAATGATTCACGAGGCGATCACAATAGATAGAAAAAACCACGTGCAAAAACTACACCCAAAATACCTGTTCTAGTTGCGGACAATGGAAATAGGCGTGTGCCAAACCAGGGTATATTAACCCCACTAACATAACCTGCTTTTCGCTCGTCAGTCGACGAATTCGCCCGCTTACCTCTAAATAGGACACAACTAGGACGTCGAGGACTAGAAACGGCACATTACAGTTAGTTTACAATCGCACAGCACACGATTCGCGAGACACATAAACAAATTAAAAATTTCAAACTTAAAGTTTATACTAAGCAAGCAAAACGTTGCACCGCTGTTAAAGCAAGCAGCTGACAGAAAGTAAAGCGCGACGCTGCCGGTTCTATTCACGGGTTTTCCTGTTTTTTATCAACAACGTCATTGTTTTTGTTATCCAATCGGAATTGAAATTCATTTAATTATTTCCTACATTTTATCCTATATTATCCAAACAGCCTTATTTACACCCTAGAAAATTCATCTGTAATTAATTTGGTTTTTTTAGTAATAATCACAAAACAATAAATACGTCAAAATAAGTAAACAAATGTCAGAATTTAACTTAAGTCATCTTCACACAAATGAGGCAAAAACATAAATATGGCCTTTTACTATTTATTATTTACAACAACAAATTATATATTCGTGTTTTTTGTATTAAGATATATTTTAATGCATAATAAACAGCGTTGAATCATTGGGAATAAAACGAAGTAATGACCAGGAATTTCATACACGTGGCCTGCAAATGCGCTCTTTCTCGTCACAATTGGTAACGCCGCATAGCGGAACGCAGCGCGCCGTTCGGGTATTGTCGCGAATGTTCGGTCGCAGGAGTTTATCTAGCGGCGACGGCGGGCTTTTCAAACGCGGTCGATTATCGATCAGCGAAAAAATAGACAAAACGAGTTAATTGTTCAGGTTGATTATGTTTTTGTCGAGTGTTTCCCCTATGATATTTACGTCTCGCAGCAGAAGGACGCCGAAGGCGTCGTGTCGGCGCTGAAAGCCACTCGAACGCGCACTTTTTCGATGAATAGCGCCTTTCGGGCTGCTTTCATACGCTTCATTAATTCGTTTGCGGCGAAATTGATGATGAATATCAATTTTTGGTTATTAAAAATATCGCCAATATCGCGCTGTTGGTAATCAAATTTGTATTTAAATTTATGTTTTGCTTTTGAATATTTTAGGTGATATACGAATTTTTACCCGAAAAGTTAAATATCAAATGAAAATTGGTTGAGTAAATTTTGTTTTATTAGTTGTTTGTAAATAAAGCTCAATTCTTAAAATTTTTAATTTGGAATTTCCTATATCATATAAGTTTTAGAAAAAATAGTTTACTACTCAGATAATTGGATTACATTTTAGCAAAAAATTCTTCTTTGGAACACCGGCAGCGGTAATGAACCAACGCAGAGTTGCCGAGCGAAAGAATTCGGAAAAAAAATAAAACCAATGAATCCCAATGAATCCTGAGGTCTGTTTCCCAACGGAAGTCGATGCATTCGGAATATTCAGCAAAAAAACCGTATATTGGTATATTTCCATAACTAAATTAAAATTTAAATATCAAAGAAATTCGTACGATTGATATTCCACTTTTAATATTCGAGAATATTAGTTCCCTATCAATTATGGAATGTCGAGAAAAAAGGAAATTAAAACCGCATTTTTTTGAGTTTCGCATTTTGATTGCGAAAGAATAGGGGCGGGTGGTTGTTGATAACGTGTTTCCGAAAAAATTACCATGTCAAGGAAACCAGCAAATTGGTGCATTATTTTAGATTTAAATTAAACCGAGAAAATTATCCGTTGTTCAGAAAAAAAAACGTAATCAAAATCCGTATTAAAATTCTAATTCACTACGCCGCGAAATCTCGACTGTATTTTTCCCGACTACGCAAAACAATAGGAATGTCTAATAGGGCGAAAATTGGGACAGAGAGGTGAAAGTAACCCCTGAGAAATGAATTTTCGCGAAGTGTATTCTTCGGAACGGCCCGTAATGAATCTTTATCGCCTAAGAAACGTAACTATTCCCGTTTTCTGGGCACCGAAATTGCTTTCGAGGAAGATTTGTGCACACAGCTGAAAACAAAGCTATGTGTAATTTACGGAAATTGGTGTTCCGCGGCGCCCCGGCAATGCACGGAGTCCAAATTGTCGAAAAATTTGGACCCATTATAAAATAAACCCATTTTTTATACAGTACATTTTTTTAATATTTTTTTGGATTAAAATAGAATACTAATAAATTAAGATGATACACTTTGTTAGCCGGAAAGTGGTTATTGCAGCTAATTACTGAAAAATGTTTTAATGCCGAAGATTTAAGAGCTTGAATGGAATCAATACATTCACATTTAATTTTGTATTAATGTTGTAGAATGTTCTATTAATTAGCAATAATTACAGCATTAAGTAGGTAAAAATGTTTATTTCATGAGCAACAATAATGTTGGTTCATTTGGCATCAAAAAATCAATTGCCTTTAATGGAGTTTAGACTATAAGTACTTAGGTATATTTTATTACGCCGTAAATATTAGAAAATTTACTGTAATAAATATTTCCTATAATAATAAATTTTTAGTCAATAAAACTATAACGGTCAGTACCAATACCATTCTACTCATAACACTTGATATTCTCTTAAAATAAAACAATACGTTTGCTGAAATCAATATAAGTACCTACTCTCTATAAACTAACACCATTAAATATATAGAAAAAAAAATTATATGGGTATCCAGTAATTTATTGTAAAACCGAATCCATGTAGGATATACATCAATTTGCAAGCACTAAGCAAGTAACCCCGCTGTTTCCATTCAAATTCACAATCATGTTCAATTAGTAAACTCTGTAAAGTTTGTGATAACACCGTTCCGCCTGAGGGTTCACAGTGCCATATGAGGCAGTGTACGCCCTCTCTCGGCCCCTCCGCCTACTATGATATGCCTTATTAGAGAGCTTTGGTTCACTAAATTATTTAGAGGACCGCCGCCCCCATGCCGCGCCGTACCCCTCGGCGGTGCCCTCGACTTCGCAGGGGTGGAAATTACAGAAATTCATTTGTCTTGTTATTACTTCATTTTGTGTGTGTTCATTTTTTCGGGGTTTCCTTCGACCCGGATTAAGGGTTTCCGAAGATTGTCGTGATGTTTGATGGAAACTGATTCGTGTATTCGAATTCGGGGAGCGTCCGGGGGTCCTACGGATTATGCCGATTATTATTAGAGGACAAAACAACGCGGGGGGCTATTAATTTTCAATTCGGGTTTTTGAAAATAGTATAAATTGTGTGACCTACATTGCTAGTTTAATTAAATCAAAAATATATTTTATATGAGATTTTCAACATTTTTTTAATCGAAATATTTTTTGATCAACAAAGAGCTTTTAAATGAAATTTCTGGATATGCAGGACAAAATGCAATCCATATTATTCGAAAAACGTCCCTTTAATTAGAAATGAACATATTCAGCACTGAATTGAACTTCACATTTTTTGTCAATGCTATGCAAATAACTAACTAAATAGCGCGCGAGTTTCGAGAATAATATGAAATATTAGCAGGTGATGAATTGTGTTACAACGAAATTCAGGCATAGTTTGCAATTTTTCGCAAAAATGTAGATAGATAATTTTTTCGCTCGTTTCCAATTGACAAGTTTGTAAGATATGTACTCTACAAGCATCAAATATTAATACATACAGGGTGATTCAACGATAAGGCAAATTTAGAAAATGTTAATTGATTTAAAATAATTGTAATTGCCTATAATAATTTATTGAAAATAGCAAAAAATGTTAACTCTAGGATTTATAAACAAAAAATGAAGTAGATTAAGGACATTTTTTACATACTCGTATGTAGGTAACTTTATGTTAAAGAGGTATAAAGCTATTTTAATGTTTGTTAATTTAAATAATACAAATATTCTATAATAAGTAAATATTATTACAGAGTGATTCCAATAAATCAGGAAAAAAGTAATTGAGAAAAGAAGTGATTGTTGTAGGTCAATAATTAAAAATAGGGATATACGAGTAGATTGTTATCTAAACTGCCGGATTTGAGCGACAAAAAGTGAAGTAGATTAATTAGAAAAATTCTGATACATACAACTTTAGGTTGAATAAGTAAATTTAGAAGTTAATTTAAACTATGCAAGTAGGAATTCTATAACAATTCTTCTTTAATCAAAAATTCTGATACTCTGGTGTAGAGAATATTTTCCAATATTCCTATAGATCTCATTAAAAAAGCATTAAAGGTAAAAAAATCTTTTAAATTGTGTAAAGTATAAATTTGGGCGTCTGTCAGCACTATCAAATTCCAAGGATAGATAAAACGGGGTCGGTTGAAATCAGGAAAAAGAAACGTCGTTGCGATATCGTTGCGAGATGGTGCGAAAACTGAGATTGGCTCTCGGCTCCGTCTCATTACGTATTCAGGCGACGGTTTCTCGTGGTATTGTAACAAAACTCATCAAATTTGAGGCGTGTTGACAATATGGATTATACTCAACCTGTGTGGGGTTGATAATCTCATCTTAAGGATACGGAAATTCTGTAGAGAACTTTGATCATCTTACGAATTATGAGGATGTGCGGAATATAAAACACCCCGTGCCTGATATGCCGGCGCGTTGCTCGATTATTTCGAGCAGACCTTGCCTAAATTACGAATTCGTCTCCAGGTACCAGTCCCGGAATCTGATTAGACTGTATTTCCATGTATCTCGCATGTGTAGGGGTTGTCTTCGAATAAAAACCCGTTGCGATATTAATTATTAATATTCAGGTCGCCTCTCTGTGCTACACCCTTGACCTTAATGCGCTAAATTGTTCGATGTTTGTACTTGAAAAATGTTGTCGCGAAGATCCTCCACACTCGCCTAATGGAACAGTCGACCGCATGTTGAATTATAAGCGGTAAATTTGAAATTTATAAAGTTTGGGGTAATATTCGAGCGGTTTATTCGCAACGTGAGGCCGTAGACGGTCAGAGGTAGACCTCGAAACCACGAGTTGCTCATGTAGAGCCGTTGATAAATGTTCGGTGTTAGAAAATCCGACCGCCAGATAGAATGCCACTTTAATCTTCTCTTTAATTGTAATGGCGGCGCAGAGGAAAGGACCGCTACCGCCGCCGCCGTTTCCTTAATTGCATTTCGCACTTTTATAAGTAATTAGAAAAGTTTCGGACGGGAATAACGTTGTTCTTTTCCTGCTCCTGCCGGATGTTTCCGGAAACGTGAATTGTTGCATCTGCATGGATTTAACTCGGCGGAAAAAGTTCCTCTGCACTTTTTTCCACGGTTAACATTCAAGCCAACTATTAACTTCATTAGGCAAAGAAAAATTTTTATCGGCATTATACAATGTTTGTTTTATTTGAAAATTTGTGTATTGTGAATGATAAGAAATAAGTTAACAAGGCACATCCACCATTTTTCAAAAAAAAAAAATCTAAATTTGAATGAAAAATTTAAAATCGGTGCCGTTGCTCTATACAATTTGTATATCTACAAATGAATACACTGATTTTTACCTAATAGGTTCACAAGAGGAGAACTGTAGGAAATAATTTATTTTAATAATTAGACGTATATTTCAAAAAATGGTGAATACACCGAGCATTTTTATGTAAAGTAATTATGACGAAAATTTGCATAAACCAGATAAAACTAACGTATATTTTTTGACATAAATATTTAATTAGATTTTTTAATACGAACTATGAAAAATATAATAACAACTAGTAGAATAATAAACTTTAAAAATTAACCTTTAGTAGATAGCACGTTTTCATAACTTAATGAAAATCATATTGTAATTAAAATATTCTTTTCAAAAACTCTTCAGAAGAACGGGGTAATTAAAGTCTGATTTAATTCCCGTCAACCTATTTGATGTCGGCGGTCCTACAAGTAGTTAACAACGTAATCGAGTTGGTTTCATTTACTCTCGTCGTACGTATCCGAAATTTTAAAAACGGATTCCCCTGACGGTGGCTGCCGACGCCGTGGCGGAAAGGCCGACCATATTAGAATGTTAAACCTGTCACAAAAGTTGGAATTAGATAAAGCAGGGGTAGATGAAATACACTTTCTGCAAAGTGTAAAGTTAAACAGGAAAAAAAAGAGTCAAAAAGACACCCGTTGTCTGAATGGAAAATTCTAGTCGAGTCACATACACGCACACAGTCGTGGAAAGGAGAACATACTTTTCCAAATGAAAAAGAACAACAAGGATCCGAAAGTTGAGCGGAAGTTTCCCGTAAACAGTGGAGTTCCTCTGGGATGGGTTCCCGATAATTTGATCCAGTTTTATAAAATTTAAAAAAAAGAAACTTTTAGGCGGACGCCGAGCCATCAACCGCGCGTATTATAATAATTTTAAATTGCACTCCTTGTCTTCGCTTTCATTATTCATGCGAACTTTTCAAGAAAATTAAAGCATCAACAAAAGTCGATATTGCTCGACGATGAATGAGTCTATTATGCAGACGCATTTGTCATGGATTCAGTGGCAAATGCTGCACAATTTCAATTTGTCTGACTTGTAATAATTTTAACCTACTCGTTTGTTTCCTTATATTAAATTTTATCGACTGTGTTTCAGACGAGGAACGTGCAGATATCCATGCGGTTTATTGAATTGCATGAATTGGAATGGCGAATTGCTGATGTTTCTCTCAGTTTATTATTATTATTATTATCACGAGTAAGAATAGGTACATCGTCTATGCTTGCTTTAATAATAACGAAAATGTTGAATTATTCGAGTATACTTACAATATAAAGGGCCATCAGTTTCAGTGAAAAGCTCACAAATAAAATAGTGTAAATATCGATTTTCCAGTAGACTTACAAAATAACGTCACACAACTCATTTCTTTTGAAAATTTCGTTTCTCATCTCACAAAAATGATTTTCATTCAGCTGCAATTTCCTCATTAAGGATCACTACCGCATAAACTCCAAAACTCTATCAGATTTGAATGATGATATGACTATAAAATATCGCTTACTGAAGTTAATCCGAAACCGGTGATATTACATATTCGATGGAACCATGAACGTCACGTTCTTCGGGATTTTATTTTATGAAATATTTTGTATTTAAGGTTCAAATAGGAAACAAAGCGTCCATTCAAGGATCTAGTATACAAAGTAAAACTTACTGAAATTGTAGCAGATGAATCCACAAATCTTGTAAAATTAACTATCCAAATCCAAAACCCTTATAAGACCCACTGTTTTTATTATAAATATAGAAAAAAATTTTAAAATATAAGGCACAATAAATCGGATTTTGAATTAGTATTTTTGTTGAAATTATAATTCAAGTGCCACGTCAAACCCCACTAAAATAAGCAACTACTGACGCGCAGGTGTACAATTATTTCTAACAAGTTCAAATTTATTCGGAAATTTACATACCTTTGTTCTCGCATTTCTTCGTTCGACTACGTCGAATAAAGTTTTCGAATAAGGCGCAAAAAATCACCCCTGCGGAGGCGCACCCCTTGCCGCCTCCACTGTCTCGGAAGGATGATGAATGTTGCCGGCATTAGCATATGCCGAATGATGTATGACTTCCGATGAAATCAACACTAGCGAATTATGTTTCGATTTTGCCATCTATAAATCTAACGGTACACGTTTCAGATTATTCAATTTGCCATTATCAGTGACACGGAAAAAGAGGAAGAAGAACAAAGAATTACGGCCGAAGGAAAGTTTGAAAGGGAAAGTCCGGATCGGTATAGGAAACGAGATTAATTGGAAAAATATTACAGGCATCTGATATGATTTAAAAAAAATAAAACTTAAATTGTAGGGTGTAGAGGCAACCCCGTATGATTGTGTTTGAGGAAAAAAAGATTGGAACAGCGATTCAACCGTGAATCAATTTGCCCATAAGCCGGGAAGACAATTGACCGAAAAAATATAACAATAAAGAAAATGAGTCGAAAATCTGGGCCTTTATCATAATTTGAAAATGTTGAAATTGTTCTGGAATTTGCCACTCTTGTCAGGTTTTCAACGAATAAGAGTTTTTCTCATAAATGGCATTTTCCTGTTACGCGTTGAATAAAAAATAAGCAAGCACCAGCAGAACACTATAATTTTGAATCTGGCAAGACGCCATGGATGTGCTGAAGGGGGTTTGTGCCTCGTAATTTTTGTATTTCTTTCCCATGTTAGGGCTTTCATAAGAATAAGCTATATTTTATCTCGCGTTTATTTGAATTCTGCGGCAGATGAAAAGGGACGAAATTTGGATTAAAATAGTGAAGTAAAAGTACCAATAAAGTAAATTTTTATATACCTAACATCTAGCAATCATATTAAATTAAAATTAGGCATAAAAAGATAGTAGTACCTTCTAGGTACATTTTTTGTTTCAAAACTTACTGAAATCCAATAATTCTCGTCGCATGGAGTTGAACATGAAATTACCCATTAAAAATTGCTGGTGATAAAATTAGAAATCTAAACGAACGCAATTTGGGATTCGTGCCAGTTTTGGTCTTTATGGTCTTTTTTCTGTAAATCGCGAAATTCCTCTCCAGATAAACTAACTTTAAGTAGTTTAATAATCATGGGAATTAATCGCTTGTTTTTATGTAAGCAGACGTTTCCGCGCTCGAGTTTAGCCGGGCCAATGCAGGAATTCGAAAATAATTCAGAGTAGTTTTACTAAAATTTAATACCTTAAGTCCTCTAAAAATTTGTATTAAACATGTATTGCAGTATGATCTAAATTAAAATTTACTCTAAACTAACTAGTCAGTAACGTCCTGTTTATTTTACCAAACAGTCTATAAATTTATTATGATAAGGTTTAATTAAAGACGTAAATAATCCGATTCTGTACGGTTTTATAATAGGAGAAAAATTTGTAATTTGTTAAAAAATGATTATTGTGTCAGGTTAGAAAGTCTTTATTTGGGTAGAGAAGGTATTTATTATTCTTGGCGCATTTTTGGACCAATTTTCACGTGCCGGAATTTTGAGTGACATCCAAATAAAGGCGCGCGATCCGCCTTTTTACCGGTTTTTCACGGTCCCAGTCTGGCAAGGAGCAAAAGGAGTGTTTAGAAACGGTGGTAATGAAAAAATATCGGGCCAGTCAATACGGTTCCCGGCATAAGAAGTTCATCGTATGAGAAAGAGTACACGGCCATATTTCATGGGTGAGCGATGATGTTCTCGGAATGACATCTCAGTGGAACGTTATTGAATTTCCTAACAAATGGCTCAAGTTGGAAAAGTTGGCAAAAAATTCCCCGTGACATATCCGAGTTGAATTTTCTGGTCACGTCCGCGGGTATAGGAACGAAATGAAAATTAAGAATCATTATTCTTTTCAGCTTTGTCGACCGGTTTCTCCTTTAATACCTTACTCGTTCTTAAAACATTCGCGAAGGGGGATGAAAATGCGCGACGTCGTCGCCGATGGAGGACCAACTAAGGCCTCGGCTGATGCTGCGTCTCCATCTTGTTATTGGGCATCGCATCTGCGTCTCCTGCTCCTCTTTGGCTGCCGGAATCTTGACTGGAATGAGAATCAGCCATCGTCAGTGAAGTAACGCGGGGAACGAGCCACCGGGATCAGAAGTGAGATGTATGCAAATCTACTTCGCGGCTTTCATCTGCCTACAAGAATTTTCCACCTAAAAATAAAACACCGGGGATACCGAATTTTCCCTTTTTTTCATGCAAATGAAATATTTTGCAATACGTGTGCAGAGTTAATTATCTAATACCTTCTATACTATATCAACCACTAGTCATGAGATAATATTAATAACTTTAATATTAGTGGTGTTAAAAATTATAGTTTGGATATTAATGTTTGTTACGCCAATGGGAGAACCTGTGCGGCTCTCTTTCCGGCTCATCAACGGAACACATCGATCCCAAAAACTAACTTCTCATCTGCGAAATTACTCGCTATAAAAATAAAAGGCCCGTCGGAAAGGACCTAATCATTTCATCGATGTAAGCACATCAAATGGAACTCGTCCCACGACACACGTCGATGAATACTAAGATGACGCCGTTCACGATTCTGATGACGGCTCAATTCGCACTTTCTGGCCAATTTGTTCGATCTGTTCGTCCAATTTCTTTGCTAATTTTCGGGATTTCTGCGGCGGCCGTTTATCGTTCATCGGGAATGGTAGTGGTGGATTTGCGACCGGTTTCATTACGACTGTAGCGAAAATTACCCGTTGTCTCGATTACCAATTACCATAAACGAGAGTGACATTAAAATATTCTAGATAGGAATCAGGTTAGATATTAAAAATGGTGAATTATCATCACTTCAAAATTTTAGTAAGAGCGTCAACAGTGCTTAAATAAGCACCAGACTATTTGTTTAATCGTATAGAAGAAAAATCTTCTCATCGGTAAGACCTACATTTACCGAAAATATGTACTTACAAAAACAGTAATTATTGAAAAAAATTAGTGTGGATAAATTGATTTAGTATGTTGGAACATGATATACAAATCGGTTGCACAAATTGAACCTAAAGCACTACTATTAACCGCGTTTCATCGGATGGTATTTTCCTCATTAGAAACGCTCTTCCAAACAACATTAATGATCAGAAACAAGCATTCTTGGAGTGTTCTCGTCGACAAAACTTGTGTAATTATTATTTCGCGTAAAGCCGCGTAGGTAGGTACTTTCCTAAGGGTCGGCTTCTCAACCGGCTGAAGGGCCCTTCAACTAAAGTTGTCCTCTTGACCAAACGATTCTGTGCTCGCAAACCGCCTCTCCGAATCGAATTTTCTGTTACCGTATAACATGTGATTAACATTTCCGTTTTACGAATTTTCTTTGATACTGTGTAGTTTAGAACGTCGCCTCGAATTTAACGCAGACATCCACGTTTTATTTTAGAGTTCGATGGAAAAAAAATCCAAAGCAATATACTTAGTCTTAAAGTTTTTGCCCGGAATAAATCTTTCTAAATGTGTATTTATGAGCGTTCCCGGTACCTTAATTGAGTTTAAGTTAGCTGTAACTTGAGTCATGACCTTTTTAATGGCTGAATTAAGATCGACTGCAATTTCATTTACAACTTTTTCTCTAGCACTAAACTTGACTTATTATTGTGTACATGCCCTGGCCATTTCGCTTTACTATCAATATAAAAACCATTCCGAGATACTTAACGGAATTTTCTGTTTTCACCCTGCAGTAAATTCTTGCCGGAGGAAGGTAAAACCGTAGAATATTTAATGAATATCACGATTATATTAAATTTGTATTTTTACTGTTGTTAAATGTAAACTTTAAGTTAATTATTTTTTCGCATTGTTAAAGAACGATCGGGCATTTTTATTGGTCATTCAACGATCAAAAATGAAATATTTTCTTTGCCTGCATGCAGCAATGTCGGTCAAAGTTTATGACAATTCCGAAGTCGTAAGTTACTTTTAGTTTACGGCACACATCACGGTTGTTATAATATTCATGAGAACTTTATCTTTCTTTTATTGGACTCAAGGTTGTGTTTTACGAGACTTTCGGTAGACAGGGAATTGATATTTTACACTAATGCTGTTTGATAGCTGCTGTGTCATCGTATCAACAATTTCATTTTAACATTACATACATCAGAAATATATCTATTTTGTATACATGTCATATAATATCTGCAGCTATTTCAGTCCAATAGGTACAGTATCGAATTGAAAAATTTATTAGGTATTATTTTATAGTGCTCGTTCAAGATTTGTTCGAAATGTATTCAAAATTTAACACAAATTGTTTCTCTGGCAAAGTATAATTAAAAGCTATAAAAATTACCAAAGGAAAAAATTGACGATATATCTACAAAAATACGGAAAGAAGCTAATTTAAAGACGGCATGTTATATAGAGTACAAATCCTATTTACGTCTTCCCCCTAAAATTCTGTTGCTTTAACAGCATTTCGTCGATTAGGGATTAGTGGAATGTAGCCGAAAATGAAAGTAAAAGGTGATTTGGGGAAAATACGTAAAATAATCCGCTCTGGGTCAGTCAAGTGGATAAATAATTATACGTATAAATAAAGCTCAATCCTTCAAATTAGAGCCAATCTATCGTTACAGTTTAATTACAGGGAATCCCGCGAAAGAGTGTTTTTAATAAATGAAATTTCAAACTCACTGGTTTCCTATTAAAAGAATTGAAAAAAATACTAATCGAAAAACTAATCTTTGGAAATTTTCCTGTTAATATTCCATTCTCGTCGCCGTTCTTTCTCACCAATTAACCGGCATAAATCACAATACATTTCGTTTTTATATTAAAATGCAAATATTCATCTGAAATTCCTTTAAATGTCGTCTTTACTTTATTTAATATTCCTTTGAAAGGGCGAAAAGAAACGTTATTAAACTTTTCCTACGGATATTATAGCCTCATATTAGAAAACTTTGAACATTGTAGTGATTTAAATTTCGCAGTCACGCGGTATGTAGTGCTGGAAATGGGAAATTATTGATGAAAAAAGGTGATGTATGCATTCGTTAGAGTAGAGAAACGTGCCGTGAAATTTTCTTTTTAAACTCGTTTATTCAACCAGCTTTTTCCAATTTATTTCCAACACACCATAATATAGCTATAATGTAGGTACTTACCTGAGGTAAAAGAGATTTTATTTAAATGACTTTAACTAAATCTAAACGAGTATAAAAAATAAGATTCGGTATTGGAAGGCTTTCCGGCATACCTATTGAATTCGAAAAGAGAAAAAAATCGATTAAAAAAATTTTAACTTCTGTAATAAAGGCTAAAAATATTTCCCTTAAACGCTTTATTCGTATTCATACTTTGAAAGTGCACCTAGCAGTAGATAAATTTTATTTACTTGCAGGGTTTTCATACTTTGCAGGCAAAATAATCAAGTCAAAGTGGAAACCAATTTAAAAGCAAATTGAATATTTCAGGAATTCTCATAAGCATAAGAAAATGCGTTTATAATGTTTTTGAATAAAAGATGAAAATACGCTTCTTGTATTGAAAACGCGAGCACGTAGTCTAGGAAAATATATTAGGATCGTGTGTAGGCAACGCAATATGTCAAGAAGGTGTTTTTAAAATAATTCGCAACATTTGCATATTGCGGTAGAGGAACTTAACCGTGTTCCCTGCAGCGGAAAATTCGAACTAACTTTATTAAAATTGTCCCAAGTTCCAATAACTTTATTTAGTTGGATTTTCACGAATGTAAATTAAACCCGGTTATTCGATTTATACATTACATTCGGTGATATAATATTCTCACTTTCCATAATAACCCGGGAACAGAACACAATTATATACCTACCATTTAGTCGTTTAATTCGCCAACATTCCGCGCAATCCTTTTAATAATCAGCAATTCGGCAGTAATAAAGCCATTAGTGGTCGCACGGCATGCCGCACAACACTCGGTAGGCATCGAGACAAATATAAGGGCAGATCGTCACCGTTTCTCCGCCTGCGACTCTCCCTCGCCCTGAAATATATCCCGTACGACATTCCCGTAATGTATTTAGCCTGAAAGAGTGCTCATGTAGTCAAGAAGGTTGGATAGACATCGGCCCGCAATAAACAAGGAAGAAGTCTACCGATAGAGGTGGAAGAAGTAAATTCAGAACAACAGGTTGTTAAAGATAGTCGGAATTATAGATGAAAGGATGTGGCTCTTTTAGAACTTTGATATTATTGAGTTACATTTAATGCTGATTCACTTCGATAACTTTTTTTGTAGGAGCAAATTTTGGAAAGAGTACCAGGGATCAAAAAATGGCTTTGTGGGAAGTGTGGGAGTTGCTCACTTGGCAATGAATTAGGTTTATCTATGATTTAAATGTAAAGCAGGATGATACTAATTCCTTAAGCGTCTTTTAGTGTATTGGAATAGTAATTGTAAAAATCAGCATCTTTTGCACTTATGGACAAGTTTCACGTTTTGGGTGCAAACATATAAGACTGTACTATCATCCAGTTCAATAGTATACCTACCAAATGGATCCCTAAAGCGAGTGAGTGGTAATAATAATCATTGATTGCAGAACGCGGCTAAATTCATCCACCTCTAGTAAAGAAGAAGAGGCAGGGGCGGCGGGGCGACGGAGGCGACCGCGAGGCGGCGTTCTAACGTAGTCTACGGCGTATGCCGTCGTAAATTCCGTCTTCCTTACGACTCCGGCGACCTCTAATTTCTCCCAAGTGACGCACGACGTGTGCTTTATGTGTTTGCGTGAGTGCTCCGGTCGCCGTACGTATCCGCAATTGATTCACCCTTTAGCCTCCCACCGCGACCACCTGGCCCTTCGAACGCTGACCCCCTAAAATTACCTCGGCCGTGTTTGCTTGCTTTAACTATACTTTCCTTTAACCGACTAAGATACTTGTATTATGGTTTGTAAACATACATTCCCCGTAATTACTTCCCGTCATTTCGTAGCACCTCTAATGGCCTAAAATGTATTGAAATGTGTCTGATTATTTTACCATATTAGTAAAGTAATATTCTAAAAATGCTCAAGTAAGTGTTAAATTTATCATGAATACTTAATTGGAGTTGAGGGTTTTCCAATGAATGGGTGAATTAAAACAATAAGTGCATATTAATAAATCGTGGAAATATCGAACTATGTGGCTACTATTAACGGAATATTATGCATACCTGGGGAATAAATCGCTGTGTTCGGCTACCATGGAAACCGGAGATTCAGCAATAACCATGGTGTCAGGATTCAGCCACCAATACCCCAATTAACTAAATTGACATATTGTTTGCCAATAAAATTCCGGCCGGTATGGAATAATTAAGTTCGGTTTTAGCAGGAATTTCCGCATTATTACTGAATTTTTGGCATGGACGTGTTGTTACAAAAGCTCCGTTTAATAAAAATAACTAACCATCAAAATCAATATCGAAAATTAAATTGCTTGATATTTGGTTATCAAAATCCCATAACGTTCCTAGACTGAAATATCTACGAGCAGACGCCGATCAAAAATTAGCAATCCTTAGACATCCCCTGTTTCCACTTGGAGGGACGATTCTGACGCAACTCTGGAAATGAAATAGTCCTGTTTTCGAAGCAGAGGCGACATTGCGAGTCCCAATAACAACGTGGCTTGTTTCTTGGCCCAATCGATTGTGTGACATCTTGTCTTTATGGACCAGATACTACGTCCACTCCTTCCAAATTCCCAAACCATATTGCAGGCGAAAGCAGTGACGTCGATTTTTACTTTTATTTTTTTTGTAGATATCAAAGTGCATATAGGAATACTTAATCGATACACAAATCGATTAGTGACTTTGGGAAGAATATAAATAAAGGTATACCAAATGTTTTAAGCTTATAAGAAGACGCTCTATTTTCGATATTCTGATGGAAGATATTGCTAGAAATACTTTAAATATTAATAGCATATAAACCTCATTGCAGCAGTCGATAAAATTGGATAGTTCCTTATGCGAGCCGGTCAATTTAATTTAATTTGGCCATATTTCGGCTAAACGAGATTTTTACCTATACTCCATTTTCTCCCTCGTCTACGTTCTCTCCCTTTGGAAATTTCTAACCATATTGGTGATTTTCTTTCCATCCTGCCGTTTCGTATTGCCTTTACTGCGCCATTTTATGACCTTTCGATGCGGTCTCTTGATTGAAATATCATGATTTCGGCGTGTTGCGTTCCGTTGCACCATTCTAACGCTATCAAGACCGGCGAGGGCAATGCCGTGATGCCGTTTTAACGATAATAATTTACCAAAAGGGAAATTTTTATTGGCCGTGCGGCAGTGGTTTACATGATTGCGAATTGTATTCGGCTACACGCTTGTATTATAATTGCTGCGAAATGCAAAGACTGATAAATTAGACGCGCAAAACAGAAATGTTTTCGTTTGATGCGGTATACGGGGCGCTTAAGCGACCGATTTATCAAAAATTTCATTTCCGGATTGTAAAGGTAAACTTTCGTTATCTAAAAAACGGTATTTTTTATAAACCACAGCCGCAATGAAAATGCAGCGCGTCTTATCTATTCGAAATTCCCTCTTTACTTTTCACGTGAAAAGTTATTGTAAATGAGAGATAACAAAATCGCAAAATTATGATTCTTAATATGAGAATATGGTCGGTTAAAAAGTAATTTAAATCCAGATTTTTTAGAGGTCCTCTGTTAATAATCGCTCTGTTATGTACCTAAAGGATATCTACGTTAAATTGGGAAATTATAATTTCGCAGCCTGCACCTTGTGCTCCAATTTTTGTAAGCACCTTAGATGGACCTATCAAGTTAACGCAGTCTGCTTACTGGATAATGCGCTTGCCATACATTTACGTAGCAGATAAAGAAACTTACCCGGTGAATCCTGCTGCCAGGCTCCTTCAAGGTGTTTTTGGGGTGACTGAAATGGAACAATGAGATAGATTACATTGTTGAGAAGAACGCAAGGGCAGGTACCTTGACATTTACCTTAAGACCTAAGGCTTTGGTATTCAATTCAAGGTCTCAGAAAATCTCATAGCATTTGATTGTACGTGTACATTGTTTTAAGAGATTTACAGTTTATAGCATTGTAAAATTACGTTTGAAATAGTAGTTTTTTTAATCTTTTTAGATATCCTCTGTTAATAACCGCTCTGTTATGTACCTAAACGATACGTTAATTTTGAGAGTTTGTCTTTGTTCTACTCATAGACCTCATATTGCAAACAATTTTGCACTTACGTACCATACAGTGTGATTTTTTTGAAAAGTATCCGCCCCTGATATCTCCTGACACAAAATTTTCATGTAAAAAATCAAAAACACGTCAATTTTGTTTTTGAGGAGGACATCTCTTTAATAGCGAACCCCTACTTGTGATAAAAAAGCTTACAAAAAATGCTATCCAATAGTACAAAAATAATAATTGTACAGGGTACTTAAATAATTACCAAATTGATATCTAACAATTTTAAAAGCAGTCAAACCCTACTTGTGTTACAATGTTTAAAACCTTATTTTCAATGATAAGTGTCCGTAGGTACTTTTTTTTGTTACATAAATTAAAATCATCTTAATAATAAGATGTATAATCAAAGTATAATAATTTCAAACAACAATAAAAATAGATTTTGAAATGTTTACCATTCCTTCTGGTTATTCGCCAGGTTTTTCCTCTCCTTAGTTTAAACCATTTATTCACTTTTAGCACTAAAAAACAAATTATTCGTCAAATTTTCAAAGAAATCACAGGATTCGAGTTGTCTTAGAATTTTGGCCTCGTCTAAATAGAACGTCCGGTTCAAATAATTTAAACCGTCATTACTTGACGTTTAAGTAAGATATCTCAAGAAAAAAGAAGAAGACTAAACGTCAGTCAGATTTTAAGGTTATGTGGATTATTTGTAAAATAATTAAATAAACCGAGTCTCTTACCTCCTACTAAACTTTAATAAAATGCGAAATACATTTACTTTTCCGAAATTAGACCAGTTATTGTAAGTATACAGCATTATCAATTTTCTAGAATAAACAAATGACTACTTTCAGTGATGTTTCTGGTATATCTTCGGATAAAGTGGTAGTTATATCCATTATCGGAAAATCTGCATATAAATCGTACGGATTAAAAATTAAATCCATTGGTCGAGTGATACCATCCCAAGATGTTAAAGATCAAGAGGTACATTTAAATTACCTATTTAATTAACTGAAATCAGTTTTATACTATTTTTTAGTGTGTAATCGAAGGTTCCTACGATGAAGAGAGTCAAACGATATACCTCCACATGTGCAGTCCTTTGGACACTGATTCATTGATTAAACATTACAACGAAATAAGAGATAAATGCGAATCAGAAAGGAATTGCGATGATTTCTTAGCCGTATATGATGATATAAAGAGCATGTTTGCTCGTTATTTATTATTTCTATTTCATGTCAGCCATATTATTATTCTCTCTCATCCAGGTTCTACCCTTGACACCAATTACATTCAGTACTTCAAAGCGATGGACTCTTTAAGGTAAAATTGGCTGCAAATTTGTTTAATCCATCACGATTTAATGAATAATTTTTAGCCAAAAAATGAATGATGATATCACTGAAAGCTTAAAGAATATTGACAATATTAGCCAGGAATGGGCATCAGTAGGTCGTTTTTGCACACCAAGACTTATATTTTACTTCGAAAAATGTCCATCAAACATAAATAATGTAAAAAAATTGGAACACAATCTAGAAGACAAGATTTATTACATATTAAAAAAGACTAGAATTATCAGCACGACAGGGTAAGAAATAATTCCTGTAAAATATCTTAATATATTATTAATTCCCTTGATAGGTGCTCTCTCTTTGCCATTCCATTAAACGATGAATACGTTTATATAGAAGAAGAAACGAGGTCTACTGATAGGCTAGATTACATGGTAAAGGGCCTTCTGAGCGATTGCCAACCAGGCGGGGTGATGCAAATAGAAGTCCCCTATTCCAGTCAACCCAGCAGCGAAAAAAATTTCCATAAATTTTTACAAGTCCACATTCATCAAGCTCGAACCAAAGGTTTCGACGACACCGTCACCTCAGGAAGACATCCTCATTCACAAACAATGCATTTCGAGGTTTGAGAGAGGTTTTATTTAATCTTCATTTATCTTTAAAACGATATTTTTAGCTTCCCTTGTTGAAGCAATGGATCAACTCCAGCGTTATGCTCTACACATTGTTCACCAAGAGAAAGTTGGTGAACTTGCTTTGTACAGAAACCCGCTTTTCTGAGCAAAGATGTTTGAAAGTATTGCCTCTCGCTTTGGCCAGGTACCAGGAGAACTTGCCCTCTCACTACGCCAAAGCCGAACACGAAGCCAGATTAGCTATAGCCTTGGCTCTCTTTAGAGCTCAAGCGCGCGGTCCTGCTTTTCAACAATACGCCACCCAACTAGAAATGGATTGTCAGGCGCACTGGGAAAATGGAAGGCAACAGTGCGAAGTTGCTTCGTTGACTGGAAACCCTTGTAAATTACCTAAACATAGCAGCGATCAAGACCATTTGAGTGGATTTATTTATAAAGGTGAGTGTATGCCACTTACATTGGTGCATTCAGATTGATATCTTTATGCTTTTCTAGCGATTTGTGATTGTGGTAGGAAAGTGGGAGCAAGGGAAGATCCATACAGCGTGAAACAAGCCAATCGCATCTTTTATCAGCAAATATCCAAGGAATGCCAATGTTCGAAATTGGAACGGATAATTTTCCCTCACTATCAGAAAGCATCTAAAGAAACACAAGAATCTGATGAATCGAGTACAGAAAAAGACAAAAAATTATCTCAAGAAGATACTATAAATAAATCAGAATATTTACATGGCATGCTTACGTTGAGTTCTTCGCCAAGTTTATTACCATTGTACTCTTCGTGGTCTCTGGTTTGTTTGGGAGCATCATCGTTATACAGCCACAATTTAGGTTACTAATAATTTCCAATTACTTAGTAACTGGTTAATTGAATTTTATGTTGTAGGTTTATCCGAGTCGCACCACCCAGGCTTTTTAAGTTCTACAAATTACCTCTTGCCTTGGGACGTCACCGTTTACTCGAAATCGAAACAAAACTGGCCCCACATTAACAAGTACGCGACGAGAGGTAGACGAGGCCGATCTACCAGCAGTCAACCCCAGTTTACCGTAAAAGTCTTCATTGGCGTCGAATACGAATGTTCTTCCGGACATCGATTTATGCTATCGGGGCCGGACAGAATGTTGAAAGCGATGCCAGGAAGTATAGTGAAGGATACAGGGCATAAAGTCGCTGAAAGCGACATGCCGCTTTATTATCCTTGCGCTTGCAGAGCTGGAAAATTGGCTCAGTTGATGAGACTGCATGTTGTTACTCCGAAGGCTCCGGTTTACTGCACTTTAGATCCAAAAGTATGCTATCGTCATTATTATAAGTAAAAGATTAATGTTGATTGTATTTTCAGGCGCAGCCTGCACCTTGTGCTCCGATTTTTGTAAGCACCTTAGATGGACCTACCAAGTTAACGCAGTCTGCTTATTGGATAATGCGCTTGCCATACATTTACGTAGCAGATAAAGAACCTTACCCGGTGAATCCTGCTGCCAGGCTCCTGCAAGGTGTTTTTGGGGTGACTGAAATGGAACAATGAGACTTAAAGATTACGTTGTTGAGAAGAACGCAGGGGCGGGTACCTTGACATTTACCTTAAGTCCTAAGGCTTTTGTTTCAATTCAAGGTCTCAGAAAATCTCATAGCATTTGATTGTACGTGTACATTGTTTTAAGAGATTTACAGTTTATAGCATTGTAAAATGACGTTTGAAAGTAGTTTTTTTGGTAATCTTTACGAATAAATGCGAGTTTAAATTTAATTGTTGCTTTGTTGTTTTAGCTTATCCCTTTTACTGATAAGGAAACTGGTGTATTTTTACGAATTAATCACACCACTTCTTACATAGCGTTAATATTTCTGCCCTGTTCAACAACTTAAACATATTCATTATATAATCACATTAAAAACATCCTTTTCCTTTCCAGTTCTGTTGAAATCACAGTACATCACTCACTTGAAATAATTATGCACCTCTACTATTTACTACTCCAGTCCAGTACCGTTTTTCCGTGTTCTCTCTACATTGTAGTATTCTGTGCAGTACAGTTGTCTGTGTGCTGTGTGTGTAATTGTTGTTCCGTGATTTATTATTTATTTTGGAATTTGGATTTAGCAAATAAAGTGACGTAGCAGCGAAAAAAGTTGCGCTAGAAAAATACATGGAAAACTTATTGGAAAATTATAAATGAATAGTGTCAGAATTATTCGAATGAATTGATTTAGATAAAGTTGATTTGGACGGGTTTCTTCACTTTTTTAGTAGGTATGTTTTATTTTAAACATTTCAATATAACTATAAAAATGCGGATCAATACCGCAACCTAACCTAAAATAAAAACACAATCTATTTGCTATGTTGCCAAGTTTATAAAATTTAAAAACTTGGATTGATTTTGTAAGAGGATTGATTATTAAGACCTTATTTTAACATTAATAATACATACGTATAATTTTAATTGATAATAACTAAAAAACGTCAAATGTATATCGAATACACATGGTCATTTAATCTACACATAAAAATTTATACATAGTATAAATTATTTTGAACTATTATAAAGGTGAAGGTCCTAAAAATTTCATTGACTAAATTTATCAGTATACAGTCAAAACATTGCTATATTTTTTTAAATTATTAACACTAATTTACTTGCACTCTCTTATTGACAATAATCTTTGATTTAAACCAGTTCCGGCTAATCCAATTATAAATAGGTAATACCTGTTAACTAATTAATGATTGTTTAATAATCCGTTGTAATCATAAACTATTTGTTTATTCATATGTTCTTTATCACGATGTACTTATCACGACAATGTTTGTCGATTATAAAAATACTTAATTTTAGTCGAAATTTGGTACTTTTCTTTCAATAACATATTATGCCTCTCATTGGCATATTATAAGGTCAATTTGTTGCTTTTAATAATTTAATAATAAACTTTGTATGCATATACAATAACGTATATTGATTATAATCTATTATACACGCATATACATGGTGGATAGTACATTATACATTTTTGGTTATTGAATGAAATTTTTGAAATAAACCTGAAAAAAATAACATTTTCTCCATTGGATGGAGAATATAGAGACATTTCAAACGATATGTCACAAGCCTATAATTCCCATTAAAAAAATAGGGGTTGTAACTGTCATTCGAAGGGGGCTGAAGATAGGGCTCATATTTTGACGTTGAGGAATGTCAAATTATAATTAAAATTTGACGTGTTTCGGGATTTTCTATAAATATGTACAGTAACCGAAATACGTAATTAATTTATTCCATTTGGCGTTTCCACCCTGTATGTATAAAGCTTCAAAAAATTATTCATAATATTCTGAGGAATTATTTTAGGTAATAAAGTACATTATCTAATTGTTTAGTAACACATCCGGAATTATGACGCTAATAAACTTCAAAGTATTCTCATTAGATCAAAATTACAATTGTATTTCTTGTGAATGTGAAAGTATCTAATAATAATTAAAAAAAAATACGAGAAATTTTTTTTCACTATGTTTTAAGTAATAAAGTACATTATCTGATTATTGAATTAAATCCGGAATTATGACGGTAATAAACTTGAAATTATTTTCATTAGACCAACTTCACAGTTTGGTACTTGTGTGTAGTGTATGCGTATGTGTATGCGTGTGAGTAAATTGTCAATAAAATATATACGCTGAATATTAATTATTTAATTATTCACTTAAGATGATATGCAGGGTGTCGCAGAAATATTGGGACATGGCTTAACTATAGACTTCTGAGACAAAAATATAATGATTTAACCTAAACTTACCTATAACCAAATGTGCTTAATAAAGAAGTTACAAAAATAAAAAACCTATTTTTACAGTATTGGGTCAGAATGGTTTACCTCTTTTCATAAAAAATTTGTACAGAATATCTTTATTTAGTAACCTATTATTGTGCGATTTTTTTATTATCAATATGTCTCAGATTTAACTGGGGAATCCAACCCCATTATAGAGCCCTAATTCTACCGCCCATGTTATCTAATTTTTGAATCAAAACTAGATTTATCGATTTATTTATGATTTTCCACTCCTTGCAATTTTCTATAAAGCCCACATTTTTGGAGACAAAACTCTATTTTTGCCATTTATACTAGTTTTAAATCCCCATAGTTTGTAAAATTTTTATCCCGTTATTTATAATAAAATTATTTTCATTACACCTTTTTAGCACATTAAGTTATTTTCAACAAAAATCTATTTATTAATCATAATAACACTTGTAGAAAATGTTAATGTTAAAAATAAGAGTAATTTATAAAGCGTCCAACATATGGCCTTCTTATTTTTTTTATTTGTTTATTGTTGCAGTTATCCTCGAACCTGAATTACAATGGAATCTCACATCGGGGCCTGGGACTATGTGGTCATAGTTGGAGTTCTAGCTATTTCTTCAATGATTGGTATCTACTACAGATTTACCGGAGGAAAACAAAAAACCACAAGAGTAAATATTTTCTTTCTATAAATGGCTTGGTCGATTAAAGGAAACGCAATTTTATCTACCACACGTCACGCATTTTTGATTTAAAATATTTTCGATTTAAATAAATCGAACGCATAACTCTAGATTCTTCGACGTCTGCGATTTCTTCGCAAATGATTCACCTATAATATGCACATTCTATCAACCTATGTCAAGGAATCAAAGACTTTGATAAATGATTATTTCAAATTTATATTTCAGGAGTATCTATTAGCAGATAAAAATATGTCCATAGCTCCCGTCGCTTTCTCCCTGATGGCATCATTCATGTCCGCGATAACTCTGATGGGCGTTTCGAGCGAAAATTACACCTACGGATTACAGTTCATAGTTATTAATATATCATACGGGTTGTTCACTCCGGTAGCTGCCTACCTGTACCTGCCTGTGTTTTTCAAATTACAGGCCACCAGCGCTTATGAGGTTCGATTTTAACCGGATATTCTAAAATTTTGTTCAAAATTTTTCATTTTTTTAACAGTACTTAGAATTGAGATTTGGCAAAACAGCAAGATTGGCCGCTTCTTTGTCATATAATCTCCAAATGACCCTCTACATGAGCATAGTCCTGTACGCGCCTGCCTTGGTAATAGAGGCTCTAATGGGCGTATCTAAAGTGGCTGCTATATTAGCAGTTGGTAGGTTACAAACTATATTTTGGTACAGATTTTTTTAAATATTTTTTTAGGCTTAGTTTGCACGTTTTATTCAACATTAGGCGGCATGAAAGCAGTATTAATAACCGATGTGTTCCAGTCCATATTGATGTTTGTTGCTATATTCTGCGTTATCATTCACGCTTGGATAGACAAAGGCAGCTTAGGTGCTATTATGAACATTGCCGCCGAAGGAAATCGAACCAGTTTTTGGAAGTAATTATTATTATTTTCAATCATAATTAAACCATTTTGCTCTTTAATAGAAAGTATACAGCAATGTTCCAAGGGTTCCAATAAACATTTGCAGTTCATTCACTCTAATCTTTGAATGATCTCACATATTGCCATGTTGCTACATTTCTACTTTTTTCCAAAATAATTTAAACAATCACGTTTATTTTTACAACAATTTATAGTTGTTTGGGTAATTAGGGAGTGATTTTTTTCCAGTTTTAATCCGGACCCGACAGTGCGGCACTCGTGGTTCTCGTTAATATTAGGCGGTGGGATAACGTATTTATCCATTTACGCTGTGAATCAAGTTCAAGTGCAAAGGTACCTCACTCTGAAGGACGTAAAACGAGCCCAAATGGCCCTCTGGTGGAACTGGCCCATTTTGACTGCATTGAGCCTTTGCACCTCTTTCGCGGGTTTGGCCATTTACTCTAGGTACTACAGCTGCGATCCAGTTCTTTCTAAACAAATTGGTCAACCGGATCAGGTAATGAAATCATCTTGCATGATGTTTTTTTCTTCGATTTATATGTGGATTGTTTTAATAGTTGATGCCGTATTATGTGGTCGATACCATGGGGAATATTCCGGGTTTGACGGGGTTGTTTATATCTGGAATATTTAGTGCGTCCTTATCCACAATATCTGCCGCTCTGAACAGTCTAGCAGCTGTAACAATGGAAGATTACGTAAAAGTGAGTACAGTCATTTTTTATTGCGACAAATTTGCATTTTTATTTTTTATTACAGCCGATATACTTTTTAATAAGGAAAAAACCATTGCCGGAAAGTTCTGCTACTATTCAAACGAAAATTATCTCATTCATATATGGTCTAGTTTGTTTGTCAGTGGCGTTTTTAGGGCAATATGTAGGTGGTCTTCTTCAAGCAGCTTTGACCATATTCGGTGTCATTGGAGGGCCATTGTTAGGTTTCTTCACTTTAGGCATGTTTACAACAGTAGCCGAAGAAAAAGTAAGTTTTTCAATGGTAGAATTGGAGCGTGCTAACGTAAATAATTCCAGGGGTCTGTTCTTGGTTTAATTTGCGGCATTTCTATGTCGAGTTGGATGGCCATAGGCAGTAAACCACCTGTTCCTCTACCTAGACGAACCGATGGCTGTGATAGCTTTAATATTACAAACATTATAACGAGTAATGCAACTAGTAAAGATCCAGGGTAAGATAATGTTCACTCACCCATTATTTTATTACTCTACTTTACTTTTCCAGGGAGTACTTATGGATACACAGGGTTTCTTACTTGTACAATGGACTATTCGGCATCATTGTAACGCTTGTAGTGGGGTACGTCATTAGTTTTGCATTTCAAAAGTTGTCCAATCAAAAGCCGAATCAAACGTTAGATCCAAATTTATTTATTCCACCTCTGGCGAAAAGGCTAAGAAAGAAAAACGGCGATTCATTTCACTTGAATTCGATAATACCGAATGGATCGAAAGATATTTACTGAATAAATAAAAACTAAATTAATTTAGAAAATTATTAGAAAATTATATTTTTTGAAGGTTGTTAAAAATTGAAAATATAAATCGAATGAAATATTAGAAATCGATTCGATCCAAGACAATAACTAGATTCATTTAAAGGATTTTTGAACTGTTATAGTTTCTTACATTTTTTGTAATTATTTATTATATTATTAACACAGAAAATGAAACTACATATTAGAAGTTTGTGATTCAAATACGTTGTACAAATTCTACATGATAGCTTAAATAAATCTCTTTTTAGTAATTAAGTAAATTGAAATCTATTTGCGGTGTTAAAATTGATATACTTTTTTGCAAATTTTTACTCGTTTAGACCAAAGATCCCTCGCAAATAAAAATATAATATCTACATTATATGTAGTTCGCGAATATACAAGAATTGTTTGAATAATAATTGACAAGCATGTGTTTATAAGTATAAAATTTATTTATAGTTAGAAACTCGAATTTCGAAATTGTACGAAGCATACGATGCTCGTATCAAAATTAATTTTTTCATACAGAACTTTTACATATCGTTTTCTATCCAAAACGTTAAATTTGGAAAAGTGATTAATATTATCGCAAAATTTATTAATGTCACAAAATTATTCGATTAACTGGAGACATCACGTACTATTTATTATTTGTAGCAAATTTATTCTCGAAGATTATCTGTTAATAAATTAATTGATATATTTTATAAGTTACTTTGTATAATAAGTATGTTTCACTGTTTTCTATATGTATGTTTTATTGATTGTTAATGTTTTCTTATTAAACTTAATTGTTGTTATGGGGTATTTTGAAAATTAATGTACTTAGATTGTGATACTGTTGGTTGTAGAAATTTCGAAAATTAATAATTACTAGAAAAGACAAGACGTTCTTTTTCCTTTCCCATTAGCCCAGCGGAATATATGGATACAAAAATTATTCGCAAGGTGTTTATCAGATGTGATTAATTAAGATCCTTTTATCAACAACAAATAACATCTAATTTAAAAAAAAAACAATTCTATTGAAACATTTCCTTGAAGATTCCAATTAATTTGTCATGAAATCCAGAATGAACTGCTGCGAATCGAAAAGAACTAAAATTCAAACATTTTCCAAGCCATAAAGATGCTTAATTAAGACATACATACATATGTACATATCAAGTAAAGCTAGTCAAGTTAATTATTGAGGAGCAAAAATACTATCAGTTAAAAATACACTCTTTTAATGGCTTTTGAAGGCAAAACCTTCTGCAAGTATATTGCTAAAATTTGTTTTATAAAATTAAACCAAGGATTGTTTATTTCAAAACGAGGATAATATATGTTAATAGAGGTTCACAAAAAAATAGCCTCAGAAAAATTAGGAGGGTGATTTTAATTACACATACATACCTCACAAAAATATTCAATATTTCGGCCATTTAACTCTACTTTCTCTCTTTCCAATTCGTTTCGTTTTTACGAAATTAAAAGCGATGACACGAATTAATTGATCCCAATCTAAATCGAGAATTCCGTATTCATCGTGCAGCTTAAATAAATTATTAGTTTTTTGGTTTTATCTGGTTAACACCGATTTAATTAGTTTTAACTGGATTCTTTAATCGCCCATGGCTGTAAATACCGTAAATAAATTAATTTCGTTGTCAAAACAAAACAAATATTATTATTATATTATTAAATATTAGACGGGTTAATAAGTATTGTTACCAATTACCATTATTATTAGTGTACCTATTGTAAATATTAAGAATACCGATGAATTACTCACTGTCGATGCAGCTAGACTTACATGCAATGTCCTTTGTTTCATACAACTTTTCCTTTCTAGTTGTATTAAAAAATAAATTGTGTATTAAAAATATCCAATCAATGTAATCATCAGCTAAATTACTCATCATTCTTCATTCTTCAACATGTTCTTAACTTTTTAAAATATGGTGAATCTGGAACCAACAGTTTGTTTAATATATTTTTCTACTTACTAAAATATTTTGTCTAAGAGAGGTTCTCTTATCGATGTGTTCTTCATCACTTGTAGCTTCAATCTGCTCATCAGTCTCGGCTGCTGTCTTTCGACTATTTGATGATTAAATATTTAGGATATTTCGCAATTCATTGATTAAATGTCACGCCATGTCCGGTATTGACTGGTTTTTAATAGGTATAGAAGTAAAAACGAAGGGGTGTGTCCAATTTGAAAATTTGGTTTTAACTTTGAACAAACTAGTTTCATGTAGATTTTCATACAATGCGAGGAATCGTTTGGGATTGATTCACATTCTTAGAACCATAAAGGAAGAGCGATCATCATCATGCTTATAGTATTTTCCTATGGAATTAAAGTGTCTAAATAATGGTAATTTGGAATTTATTTGGGTTTTTGTGAAGTGGAGCATTAGGAAAAAAGAATTTATGAAGAAGAACGAAGGTAGGTAGTTAAGATGATATTAGAATACATTGTAGTATTTAAATGGTATTTACTCTTCCAGGGGATTTTGACCTCCCTCAATCATCTTATGTTGGTGTTTGGATTAAAGTGCTTCTATAATGTGCATTTTACATAAAATATTAACTAAAAAAGTGTTGAAAAAATAAACACAATATTTCTTCATAAACACAACTGTAGTCCCCTGTAGCTGTTGCAGTAACCCGTAAAAATTCGCTTTAAATAGAAAAAAATATTCTTTTGTAATCTCTTGTTTACCTATTACAAGAAAACCAAACTTATTGATACGTATACATTATATTTTAAAGAAAAGAAATTTCATTCAAAGCTCCATTGAAATTGATCTTAAAACTTGCAAGCGATCTCCCTCCTATATTCTAAGAACTGCACTTAATTAATTGTTGTTAACGCAGTCGGATTTAATTAGTAATTTTTTGGAATCGGGTTTTATTTATTGGAGCATTCGCGTTGACAAAGCACAGTCGTTTTTGGTCATTGCTTCGATCAAAGTGGTCATTGGACAATCTCTTGTTAGAGAAATCGCCTGTAGTTCAATGAAATATAGGAGCAGGTCTAATAGACAGCTCATACAAATACAGTTTAGAACCAATTTATTATTTTTTTCGAAAAGTTGTGTTTTGTTTGTTTTTAAGTTGTTTTAGAAAAGGTAAGCTTTGTTAATTTTCATTAAAAAATAAGTACCTACAATTAGGTATAGAAAAACATTTTATTGAATTAATTTCATTAGTAATTTTAACTTCGATCGAACGGGTAAATATTTATTATTATTAAATACATTACGTGCGATCCGCTACTGGTGCACTGACAATAGTATTTTGTTTATTTTATTCTTTTTAGGTACTTCTACGTTTTATTAACCATAAACTTATAAAAATGGTAGAAGTAATCATTAGAAACGGATTTGTTATGAGACTGAATTTCGTAGTATTACTAATATTTATTGTATTTCCTTCCGCTTATGCATCATTACCACAGGCGGAAAATGACCAGCTTATTGGTAAGTAGGAACTTAAATTACTTAAAAATTTCTAAACAATAATTTAATATCTAATATACATAATCAAATTGTTTCTTATTGATTTTAACAATTAATTTCAAAAGAAAATATTCTTCCATTTAACTATTACTAACATTGAAAAACTTGATTGCTGTTTTTTTTATTTATTCTTAAAGTTTATTTCTTTTCTCTTCATATTCAAGAAACGTGTAAAGAAGGCTCCACCGGCGAGAATATTTTTTCATGGGCTGATTACCTAGTATTAGCAACGATGTTGATAATTTCCTGTGGTGTTGGAGTATTTTACGGTTGCTTCAACAAGAGCAAAAACAGCGATGACTTCCTACTGGGAGGAAGTACAATGGGTACTTTTCCAATGGCCATGTCTTTAGCTGCGAGGTACTGGAAATACAACATTCATCGTCAATTATTCCTCTTAATAAATGTTATTATTTCCAGTTTCGTAACAGCTATCGAGCTTCTGGGAAACCCGGCTGAAATGTACACGCACGGATCGCAATTCTGGATGATCTGCATATCGTTCATCCTAGTCGTACCGTTAACGTCAGCCTTTTTCCTGCCTGTATTTTTGAATTTGAGACTTACCAGTTCTTACGAGTACCTGTCTTTGAGATTTACGCCTAGAATTAGGTACCTAGCCAGCGGTTTGTATATATTCCAGATGATTTTGTACACAAGTGTCGCAGTGTATGCACCGGCATTAGCACTCAGTAAAGGTACATTGAACACTCAAATATACTAATTAATGTGTTAACAGGATTTGTTCTTTTCAGTAACGAGCATAAACGTGTATTTAGCAGTAACAGCAGTGTACGTTGTTTGCATATTCTATGCCTCTCAGGTAGGTTTAAATATCTAAAACTTACTTGTCCTAACTTTAATGGCACTAAATAATTTCTTAACTAATTTACGTTGTGGTTTCAGGGAGGTATGAAAGCAGTAATTATTGCAGACACATTCCAAGCGGCTGTACTTATCGGATCACTAATTTTAATCGCCATTATAGGACATGTGGCTGTCGGAGGTACTGGAGCTATATGGTCTCAAAATTACAATACCGATCGATTGGAATTGTTCAAGTTAGTAAAATAAAGTAGATACAATCTAGAACGTGGTAATTTTTTTTATTTTAGTTTCAATCCCGACATGACAGTGAGACATAGTTTCTGGTCTGTGGTTGTAGGCGGGACCTTCTATTGGATGACAATGTTTTGCTCCAATCAAGCCTCAATCCAGAAATACATGTCAGTAGAGAGTATTGGTCAGGTTAAAAAGTACGTATTTTCAATTAACTTTCTTCTTTGGAAAAGTGACATGCAATATTTTTAGAGCTATTTGGACATCTGCAGTTGGGCTTATACTAATATACTCCGTTAATTTCTACACCGGAATGATAATGGTGGCACATTACAAAAACTGCGATCCTCTGACCAGCAAGCAAATATCGGCTTCTGACGAAATCCTTCCGTTCTACATCATCAACGAAATGGGCTACATGAAGGGCATGACCGGATTTTTCGTTGCTGGAATATTTGCTGCTAGCTTAGGGTAATTGAATATTTTTATGCAAAAATATTTTAACAGATTATGGTGGTCCAGAACTCGCGCCTCACTTCAGCCGTGGATTTGAACATTTACTGAAATTGGCCGATTGTAAGCCTCTTTAGTTACCAAAGGAAGAGATTTTTCATGTATTCGGCTGAAGTTTTGGCATCTCTATTGTCGTTTCCATAATCCCTTTCCCGGTTGGGTAGTTCTGGACTACCCCATAGAAATTATTCTAGAAAATCAACGCAAACTTTCTTTCACTCAATAGTTTAGCTGTATTTTTCTTGTAGAACTGTTGCCTCAGCTTTGAACAGCTTAGCAGCTGTAACCATTGAAGATTTCATCGAAGCAGCGATGAAGAAGAAGATACCGACGAATAAAGGAGCGTTCATTGCGAAGATATTATCAGTCGTCTACGGAGCGTTGAGCTTTGCTTTAGTGAGTAAATTACTGTCGAATCATTACAAAACTTTACTGTAGCAGTATAATACACCAAGGAGCTTGTGGATCAATTAAGTTTTCATCTATTGCAGGTATTCGTAATAGCAAATTGTGGCAGCGTTATGCAAGTTGCTATCAGTTTTAATGGTATGGTTGGAGGAGTAACGTTTGGATTGTTTTCCTTAGGAATGCTGTTTCCTTGGGCAAATTGGAAGGTACTGTTAAAACAATAGACGCATTTTTTCTTAGCTCTATAAAATTTTTGTAATTTTTCTGCTACCGGATTTCATAGGAACGTATTTTTTACAGGGTGCATTTTGTGGAAGTATTGTGGCCACTGCATTAATAACATTAATGTGCATAGGTCAGCAGGTGGAAATTGCTAGTGGTAATTTAGGTGAAACGATGAAACCACTTAGTATAGAGAATTGCACGTGCATTTCCGGGGAATTAGATCAATCAGAAAATGTAACGTTCAGGTAAATTTGCTTTTAAACAATTCAAATCGGAAAATAAATGGCATTTTTTTAGGAACGATTCCTTCGTTCTCTTTCGAGTTTCATACATTTGGTACTCGGCGATCGGTACCATCGTAACCATCGTATTGGGCCTCGTAATCTCCATTTTTACTGAAGCAACTAACGTGGCAGATCTAGATGAGAGGTACATATCTCCGCCGATTTTGAAGCTGCTCTCTTGGCTGCCGGAAAAACTTAAGGACCGTTTAAATGTGCCGTTAAAATGCCGAATAATCAAGAACGACTTGTTCCAAAAACCAGTACTAGTGAAAATTATCGAGGATGGCCAGGAAGTGACGCAAAACAATTTCAACGAGCAGCTGAAAGAGAAAGTAAGGAAATTGTCGGCGCCTTCCTGATGGTGAATTTATGTGTACTTATGTTATGAATATAGTATTTTGTGTTACCACTTCAATGAGATTTTTTTGTAAATAATAAAAGCGAATTTTGTATACTTTATAATCCGTTTTGTGAATAAGAACATTTTATATCCTTGATACATTTATTAATACATTTACAAATATACCATTTATCAAAAAAATCAACAAAACTATAAAATAATATCAGTCTTAACAAATAGAATTTTTTAACCACCGATCAATTCGTCCACTTCCTTGGGTTCCTCGTTATCGGTCGTTACCACAATCTCGGGAATCGACATCAAATTTTCGTTCTCGATTCGAGCGGCCTCGATCTTCTTCTCCAATTCGACGAAAGCGCCATTCTTGCAGAAATCGGGTGGCTGAAGGGTGGAGAAATTTTTGATGAACCCTTGGAAATCTTTGATAAGCTCGAAACGCGAAGCCGACGACAGAATCGACGGGGAATCGATCCTGGAGTACGGCAATCGTACGACGATCAACTTCCTCTCGGCGGTGGCCTTTTTGGTTTCCTGCTTCAAGAAATTGAACGTCATGTAGTCCAAGCTGGTTGATTCCGCGTCGGTAGACGGTGGGTTCACGTAAATGATATGAGTAGCCAATATTAAATTATCGCTGCAAAATTTCTCCACGGTTTTCTCTTTGACCTTAGTGAGGTTAATTCGATCGACCAGCACCGGCGGATCGGACAAGTCCTCTATGGAATTGATCAAAGCTGAAACTACCTCGTTGTGCTTGTCGAATGACGGTTTAAATATTACTAGAGCCTTATGAATCGGATCGGAAACAAACAAACCTAAAATAAATCGATTACTTTAGTGTTTATAGTTGATAAACACGTTGCAATTGATTTGCACCGCATTTAAGTTACTTGTAACATACCTCATAGAAACATCAATTTTCTGTTGAAATACTCTACTTTCTAAAGTTGCCGCAGAAATAAAGTTTTATTACCTTGATTTCTGTATTTGTAGTTCCACCAGTAGAACATGAACAAGATAAACGGAATTAAAAAGCTCGCACCTACTATTCCTATTACAAGCGGTCTGCCTTTACGAGCTGAAAACATCAACACAAACACCGCTAAAGAATCATTACAATTTCGTTTAGATTGTACTTACAAATGTGCACCTTCGGCGTCAATGTTTTATAGCACATGTCTTCCGAGCAGTATTTCCCGATTTCGGATAAAGCGAAATAATAATAGCCTTCCTCGCTGTATGTATTGTAATCGAAACTTAGGATCTGTTCGACGTTCTTTGCGTAAATCAATCTAACGTCCACCATGACGGCGTGGGTTTCCCTTTGCCGGAACACCTCGATTTTGTAATGGGTAACGTGGTATTTCAAATCCAGCGGTTGAAATTTCAACGTTAACTTGGCGGGATTCGTAAAGTCCACGTAGGAGAAAATGTATCTAGGAGCGTCTGCTGAAGCATCTCCTAAAAATACTTCTGATTTTAAGAGCACTGGAAGTCCCTTTATTGATTTAAAAAGGAAATTTTATTACACAGTGTGTCCCTGAATGAAGTTGATGTACAGGAAATCTGGAATCTGATGTACAGGGTAAAGAAACGTTAAAATGAGTCAAAAGAAAAGTACCTACCAATAATAAACATTTTCAGATCAAATTTGTATGAAGCAAGTTGCTTTTATTCAAATTCGCATGTAGATACAAAATTTCAAATTACCTAAATTTGTAACTTCGTAACATGAAAATTTATACAACTGTAACAAAAGGCTATCACAAAATAAAATCCTGTGAAAATCGCATGTTTTTAGAATTAGGCGTGAGCTGATTAAAAAGGCTACTTTTCATTGGTACACCCTGTATTTACTTCGAGACAAATAAATAATTTTATTTCAGTTTGTAAAAAATTTATTTTCAAAAAACAAAATTCTATTTGCATTTATTTAACCTAACAATTTGTACCACAATTTAACTACTTCACATTTTAAAAATATCAAACATTCGCTATCATTTTCTCAAAAATAATGAATAGGACACCTTGCATACATTGTATTAGTTTTATTATGCGACAGGCACCAATCTTGATATGTACAAACGAAATCGCTCGTCCAGTAGTTATATTCCATTTTAATCTCTTCTGCGACTTCCAACGTTATTAACAAATCGACGCTGAGTTCTTTGAGTTTGTTTCCTTGCAGGTTGATTGTTTTGGCCCATTTTAAATCATCGAAAGCGTAATCGCTGATTAATTCGATGTTGTTGTTGGTTAGATTCAAATCGCTGATGAAATGGACCCCTCTGAGTAAATAGTAACTTATGAACGTGAAATTGTTGGAACTCAAATCCAAGAGAATCTGTTCTCCTTTGACTGCATTGGCAAACGCTTGTTCAAAGTAGGAGTAAGGTCGATAAGGTATTGCTGGATAATGTCTCAATTTATTGTGCGCTAAATTGAGGACTTTCAAGTTCCCTGTATTTTTAAATGCGTCTTTAGGTATATCTTGAATGTTGTTCATACCTAAATCCAAGACAACCAAATCGGGCAGATTATTGAAAGCCTTAGAACTTATGGAATTAATTCCGTTGCGTCTTAGAGAAATTTTTTTTAATTCCGGATTGTTGAAATTTTTATCTTGAATCGCGTCTATCCTATTGTCATCCAAATTAACTAATCTCAACCACCTCAAATTTTTAAACACGTTTTCTTCTATCTTCCTCAAGTTAGTATTCCTGATGATGACCCAATGAAGATTATCCACTCCTCGGAATGTATTTCTTCTTAGCACCGGCACATTTTCTTGTTCGATCAAAATATCCGTCATGTTCGTACCACTGGCTGAATGAATTGTACTCAGTAAAATCGCGGAAATATTCCCTATACGCACTTGAACTGCCCTTCTGTCAAACTGCCCTTGCGCTTTGATCACATAATTGCAGTATGCAATCAAAATAAATAATATAATCATATGTTTCATATTGCAATTAAATTCGCGTTGCAACTTCTTTGGACGATTCAATAAATTAGGCGATCAATGGTACAGTTTTTACGATAATTGAATACTTACAGGGTAATTAAATATAAATGATAAAGTCGGGATTTTTTAGGCAATGTTTCAATAAATATTAAATATGACATTACTAAATATTAATAAAGTAAGATAAAAGCATTTTACTGGCAATTACTACATCTATATAAGGTAAAGTGAGAAATGTAGAAAATTTAATGCTTATGTTTAACCCTGTATCAATCAAGGATATGCTATCTTGATACTTGACCTATTGACTTAATTTCTTTGAAATCCAATAATAATAATAAATGATTTATAATATTGTATGACGCATTATAATTGCTGGGGCGGGAATGTTTTGTGACAAAAATTCTCCTCATTTGATTGTATTTACGTCTACCTAATCAATTGTAAATGAGTGTTTATAATTCTTATTTTCGTCGATTAAAAATGTAATGCATATTTTTTTAATCACTCTAGCATCGATAATAACTAGCATTCTTTAGTTAAAATTTAGGATAATTTATTTATAAGTTGAACTTACTGAATCTGAATAAATCTGGTAAAGAAAACATGATTTTTTTCTGGGAAAATTGACTTCCGTTTTCAGAATAAACTTCTAACAAAAAGGATGAGTTAGGATCGACTTCATCATCTAATACACATCCGTAGTTCAATAAATTATCCTTGAAGTTATCATTTCTGGAAACGGTAACAGCCTGACAATTGTTTGGTTTCTCAAAATTTGATACTTTCACTTGTACACCTGCAAGAATGAAATATTTCAGTAATGGATACAGAACGAATAACTGCAGGGAAATAATGCCATTTAGTTAGTCATTGGATAAAAAGTTATTGTACATACTTTTCCATTGTGGTACTAAAACGAAACCTAAAAATAATTTCATATAACGTTCTTCGGGTTTCAGAGTTAGAAAGACATCTCCAATGTTATTCGCCAAAAAATCGCTCCCTGCAGGAACAAATTGTTCACAATTTTCTGTAGAGTTCCTGACTGTTACATTACAAATAGCATTACTATCTTGGATTTTCTGCAATTCGGAATTGTGTTAAAATAGTTTAAGCATATTTTTGTCAGTTTACCTGTCCACAATAAACGGTTTCATATCGTCTACATAGCTCGAAAGCATCCAACCGAACGGAATAAAATGCCAATAAGAGCGCCAATAAAAACATTTTTAGGACGTATTTATTACATTTTTTGATGTGATTCTTGTTTATTTACAAGAAAAAAGTTTACACAACTGTCAGTGTCAAGTTAACTATCAAACTGTCATCACTGTCAGTTTGAAAAAATAAAAAAAATGTTACCAACATAAATATATATGTTGAATAAAAACGTAATCCTAAGATTTAAAATATTACAAGATTACCTACAGTCAGAATAACTATTTGTAAAAATACTTAAAACAAAATATATTAAATCAATAAGCTAAATAATCATAAAAATTTTCAGGGATTTTTAGTTTGTTTGTATTAAAGTGGCAACAATTCTTATCAACTGACTGTCAAAGTCAACCATTTTAATTTCAATTTTGTTTGTAGCAACAGCAATTTTTGTCGGCATAATGTAAAATTGATTTTTTAATAAAAGACTCTAATAACGTTTACTTGTGATACGACCAAAGTATTTTCTAATCTCGGTATTATATTTTAGTGACAAACTGTAAAACAATCATTACAAATATAATGGATGAAAAAGATGTAAGTTTAATTTTAGAATTTAGACCAAATATTACTATTCTAAATATATCGTTTTATTTAGCCACCACACACAAAGAATTCGGGGGACTCCGACTCGGAATCCACGTCTTTATCCTTACCAATACTTGACGACTCCAAAAATAAATCTGAAGAAATATCAGAAGTATCAGAACATATATCCTCGAACATTGATAGTGTCGAAAATGACCGATCTTTCCAAGAAATTGAAATTATGAACAATTTAATTGAACCCGACGTCGAACACATTTCACAAGAAAAACCATGTGCCTTGGATAATAGTGATAAAAGCGAAATCAGTTTGAATTTTATCCAAACCCTTGAAAATCAGGTTTTACCTATTTACAAAGAAGACATCAATTCTAATAACTCGTATAAAGAAAGCCCAAAAGATGAGAGTTTCGATATTTTTGCTAATTTAGACCTGGACGATAAAAGCCTATCGAAGATGAAGCTTTCAGCAGATATCAGTTTGGATGAAAAGAACTTGAATGCAACTAATTTTGCACTTAATTCAACTGACTCGGAATTGACTAAACGAATAAAAGAATTTGAAGAGCTGGTCGCTTTAAAAGATAATGCAATTGCAGCTTTGACTACTGAATTAGATTCCATAAAAGAAAGCAGCAATTTAAATACAGGAAGTACATTATCTACCACTGAATACAAACAACTTCAAGATGAATGGCATGTTAAGGTATGAATGCATTTTTTTCATCTCTAGCATTGTAAAGTAAAATATTTTTTTTTAAACGAAACGCTTCATAAATAGTTTCAATAGATTCTAGTTCATTATATTTGCAGATGGCAGAATATACTACCACCATTTCTTATAAAAATGAAATAATACAACAATTGACTGATTCTTTGGAGCAATCCGTAAAAGAGAGAAATGATATGGCCCAGGAAATTCTAGAATTCAAAAAACAAATGGATAAACTAAAACTAAATATTAGAAATGTTGATGAAGAAATACCACCGGATCAAATTAAATCTGATGTCCAATTAGACAAGGTAAATATTCAACTGATTATACATTATTTCTATTAATTGTGTACATAATTTTTAGTCATTTGAATTGATTTCTCCTCGGCTAATAAATGAAAATTTGAACAACGAATATGTTTCATTAGAAAAGACTTTAAATTTAACACAACAGAAGTTGTTGCAAAATTTAAATTCAAGATTTAATGCCATTTTGGAGGAAGAAATAGCGAAACATAGAGAAGTATATGACTTGGAAGTTAAAACTTTAAAGGTAACCCTATGGCATAATTTCCCAAAAATACCTAGCCACATAGGCTTGAGTCCAAAATTATTCATACAAAAATTTTAGGACAATATGGCGATTGAAAAAGAGGATTTTGAATCAGAAATTGCGAGACACAGAAAACTCTTAGATGAATTAAAATCCGGATCAGCGCATTTATTGGACATCAGAAATGAGTTAGAAGCTAAACATTCTCAAGAAGTGGAGGAACTAAGAACATACTTTGAACAAAAATGCGCTGAACTAGAAAAAAAGTATAAACTGTTTGTTCTTTAACTCTATTAATTTCATATTTTTTGGAAATTTTCAGTTATTCTGATGAAATATTCAGTCACCACAGTAGAAAAATATCGAGCTCAAGTTGTTCTGAAGCGGAATTGAATTCTGATGTACCGTTTTCAAATCCATCCGGTCCCGAAGGAGATTGTCTTCATGCAAATCAATTGAATCTTAATAAAAAAGATATCATTAATCTACAAAATGAACTTAACAGCCTCATTAACAAGGTAACTTGTAATTTTATGCCAAAAATTCGAAATAATAACATATTTTGCAGATAAGTAAATGTGATTTAGACACCATTAGCGATGAAGATTTTACAAATTTAAAATCAGAAATTGGTCGATCTAATCTACTGAGTTTGCTCAAATTCGATGCATCACCTGTGAAGATTAAACACAAAATCAGCGATTCTAAAAATTATGAACAAAAATATGAAGAAATGAAAGTACATTGTTGAAATATTTGAATTTTGCTTTTCTTACTTGTATTAATTTTTAGGATGAATATGAGGATAAATTAAATGATACCAAAGAGAAATATGAACGCGAAATAGCTTATTTAAGAGACCAATTGGAAAACTTTGAAAAACGTCTAAACATTACTTCAACTGCTCAAGAAGTGGTAAATAGTTTTACTAGTTTTTTTTATGAATACTACAAGTAAATTCTTACAGGGAAGTTCAGGTGAGTTCGAAATTACTGAGGTTATTCAGAGCTATGAAAGAAGGCTACAAGAACAAGTCAGTTTAGCCAAACTCGACATAATCTCAGCACTTGAGTTACAAATACAGGTAAAAGAAAAAAATTACTTTTCTAGCAAGCTACCTAATGTATATGATTTTTCTGTTCAGCATTTAGCTTCTAATGAAACCAGCGATGACGAATGGCCCACGGAACTTCTAAGACTTAGAGACAAGTTCAAAGAAAAATACGAAGCGCAAATGAAAACGTTGATACAAGATCACAAACGTGAGATCGAAACTCTAAAAGATGAGCACCTTAAAGTTTTGAACGGAGCATTGGAGCGATCCAGAAGAAGGAGTTTGAGAGATGATGATAGCATAAGTAAGGTGGAGACTCAAGCTATAAGAGAAAGGTAAACTGAGTGTATATTTCTGTTTTATTACTTATAACATATTTTCTTCGTAGAGATATTCTCCAACGTCAATTATCGGCACTTCGAAAACTTCTGGGAGAACTGGTTAGATATTTTACGCAATGTGAAGACGAACTCAACAATACTTTAGTCGATGAATTGTTAAAAAACGGTTTTGACAAGAACCTTACACAAATAGAAGAAGAGTTGAATTTGACGATTTCAAGTCCAAACAGCTCTTCAAAGACAAGTGATAGTACTGTTACAAGAGTGCACCTTATTCCGAATGTAACTGATTTAATTAATTTAATCGAAAGTAGTTCCACCGAAGATGGCGATTCTAGAGATATTTCGATTGGTAAGTATTCACAATTCGATATGTGAGTGTTAAGTTGCAAATAATAACTTTTATAGATTTGAAAAACGAACTAGAATTATGTCTCGAAAAATTAAAACATGAAGCTAACGCGATTTTGGCTCTTACAAATAACATTCGATCTTCCACCGATCCCAGTACTAAGAATTTAAATCTCGAAGAGCAAGTTTCTTCATTGACCAGAAAACTGTTCATCGAAGGCCAAGTTAACGACGACCTGGAATCCCAGCTCAAGGAAATCCAGGTTAATGTTGAAAGGATAGAATTTAGTGAGGTTACATAATTAATTTATAATTTACAGGTGTATGCTGAAACTTTAGAAAAAGAAAAGGATCATAGAAGTGGCCAAAAAGAAATCATATCCGAAAGTTATGGTGAACAGGATTCATTGATGCATTGCTCAGGTAAGGCTAGTTATTTAAATACGCTATTTTTGTATACAGTTTAATTTCGATTAGTAAGCAGAACAACTCTGTATATGCACATTAACACTAACATTTGGGGTCAACTTTGGAATTGTAATGTACATACTAGAGCATTAAAAAAACAGTAGGTTCTAAAAATAGTCGCAAAATCATTCAGTAAATCGACTAAAACAATAAAATTTAAACCAGTTCTAAAAGTTTTAGATGTTAGAAAACAAGTAAGTTAACTAATTAATCGATTAGCAAATTTATTTGTGACGCATTTAATTTTGCAGAAAATGTTTCTAATTCTAAAATCGTTTGTATTTTTTATGTGCATTGGCGCACTAAATTCGGAATGTTCGTTTTTAAACGAAGTGTTCTCCTGTCACAACACCGACATAGTCGATTTGTACAAGGAATACTTTAGAGATAAATGGAAAACTAGTCTGGTTTCCATATCGGAAATCAAAGTGTTCGATTCAAACATCTCGAAAATAGAGTATTTTTACAAATTACCGCAGTTGGGCAACATAACGACGTTGGAATTTATAAACTGTCAGCTATCCATGATCCACACGAATGCCTTCCACGACTTCAAGCGATTGAAGAAGTTAGATTTGAGCCACAACCAATTGAAAGAAGTGTATTTCACAATCCTGCTGTCCGTTACATTGGAAAAATTAAGTCTCGGCCACAACAACATCCTGTTTATAGACATAAACTTCAGCAAATGGAAAAACCTGAAATTGCTGGATTTGAGTTTCAACCAAATCACCAGTATTGATTTTCAAGTAATTCGAGCCATACCGACAATCAACTTCAGCCACAACAGAATCAATTCCATAGTGCCCTATCAGATGCAGTATTTAGGCGAATTGGACTTTGTGAAATTAAATATCAGTCGTAACGATCTCGATACGTACGACGAACACCAGTTTTTCGTAATAATAGACTGGCTAGATTTAAGTTACAACAACTTGAAGGTGGTTAATATGAAGTACTCTAAGAATTATTTGAGTCTCGCCCACAGCAAAGTAGTTTCGTTCGATGAAAAAATCAGTGTGAAATACGCCGATCTGACGGCCGTTGACGGCATAGAACAAGTCAAATTGATATCCGATCATTTAGTATTGAAAAACAACCGTTTCGGCGATTTGGCAACGTTTAAAATAGATTTGAGGTCATTTTACGATAACACCCTTCACCATCTAGATTTATCGAATTCTTCGATAACTTCCATTCCAGAGAATTATTTCACAAACATAATAGACTGTTACCTGTTGAATTTAAGTTATAATAATATCGTAATGATAAAAGAACACACCTTCAGGTATTCGAATATACAACACGTGGATTTGAGTCATTCGAATGTGAAATCGTTGGAAGTTGCGAGCTTGAAGGACGGTATTTTTGGGGTTTTTAAATTGAACAACAATAAAATATCCGGTTTGAACAGGGCTTTTCAGAACACGTCCATTACTCACGTCGATTTGTCATTCAATTTACTGACGCATTTGAGGGACAGCTTTTTCGAAAATCTGAGCAACGTAAAAATATTGGATTTGTCTAATTGTTTCATAAGAAAAATCGATGCAGGAGCTTTTAAAACGTTGGATTACTTAGAGTACTTGGATTTGAGTTATAATAATTTAACTGTCGTCGAATCGAAAGTATTCGATCAATTGTCTATAGGGTATTTAAACTTGAAAGGTAACGGTATAAAAGCTTTAAATTCGCATTCGTTTAGTAATTTACACAACATAACGGAGTTAGATTTGTCCGATATGAAAATAGAGACTATCGCCAATTCCTGTTTCTATAACCTGTCGATTGTTCGAGAAATAAATCTTTCGAACAATAATATACAGTTGGTGCATTCGAATTTATTTATAGAAACACCAGCGTTGAAACGCATAGATCTCTCCGATAATCCCATAAATACATTGAATCGTTTTTCGAACAAAATCAGTCTAATCGACTTGATTTTGAGTTTCAAAGGAACGTTGCAATCAGATCAAATTTCAAATTTTCACATTGAAAATTTAACCTTAAAAAATTCCTGTATAAAAACTGTAAAAAACGGAAGTTTCAAGGGTTTATACAGCTTAAAATACCTTTATTTTAACAACTCTGATATAAAAAACGTAGAAAGTAACGCATTAATCGAATTGTTCAATTTACAGTTCCTGGACGCCCAAAATCTCTTTAAAAACATCAAAATCCTCAAGGAAGGAATGTTCCAAGATTTGAATAAAGTGGACAATTTAAATTTGTCCAACACCAATTTATATTCCATCGAATCTAAAGCTTTTTACGGTTTGAATAGAGCCGAACTGTTACAATTGAACGATAACCAAATTAAAGAAATCGTCGACGACACCTTCGTAGGTTTGGGCTTTTTAACAGAACTAAATTTGAGCAACAATCGCATCACCACTCTCCAAACGAATTGTTTTTTCGGTTTGGACAGTTTAAAAATCCTGCTGTTGTCCGATAACGGTTTAAATGACCTCGCTGAGAACATTTTCGCCCCGTTGAGCCAGCTGGAGATACTGGATTTGCAAAATAACAAATTAACTGTGTTGCACAACGACCGTTTGAAAGGCATTCCGAACTTACTGGAGCTGAATTTATCGCGAAACAACCTGAAAACGTTGAAAACAGGCGTGTTTCAGTACCTGCCCGAGCTGCGCTATTTGAATTTGATGCTCAACAACCTGGGCGAATTCGGCTCTCCTCAGCATTCCTTCAAATTCGGCGTGCTTTCGAACCTCAAACGTTTGGAGTATTTGGATTTGACTTACAATCATTTCTCCACTTTGATCGTTAAGAACGTATTTATGTCGTTGAAGAGCTTGAGGCAGCTGCATTTGAATCACAACGATCTGAAATTGTTCGATTTCGACTCGTTGTTGGTGAATTCCAAAGAAGTAGAATTCGTAGGTATATCTTATAACAAATGGCATTGCGAGTATCTTTCGAATGTAATCGAATTGTTGTACAACAAGAGCGTTAATTACATGCCACAAATTCCTATATTCGATGACGATAATATAGAAGGTATTAATTGTACTGATGTTTGTAAATTTGTTTATTGTGAAGGGCAGGATTATCAATATATTCAATTGCAGTAGTTCAAATATGGTATTTGGTGTTTACTTTGAAAAATTTATTGTTAAGGACACTTAACTGGAAGCCCAGAGCATACTAGAAATGTACAAAAAACAGATACCGATACAATCATCTTATTAAATTACTTGTCTTGAAATTGTATTCACTATTAAATTATTCAACTCATTAGTTGTGCTTTATTTGTAAGTGATCCAATTCACTTCTAATTTTTGCTAAAGAAAAATGTGACAAATTGTTGTGTCAAATTGAATTTACATATCCTAATTGTTAAACTCGTTTCGGATAAAAAAGTAAACGTCAAAAATGAAATACTGATCGCTCATTGGTCGGTCGGTACTTTTTTAACTTTTTAGTGACACCGCTAACTTGATAACTTTTTGTCTAAGGTTTTATAGGAAATTTAAATGACATATTGTCAATTCTAAAGTTATTAGTTTTTATGACAGGTGTTTCTTTTGTGAACATTTTCCCCAAATGAGTTGTACCGAGTTGCTCGAATTAATTATTATTGATTGCATGTTAAATATAAAATTGAAAATTAGGGGACCCGATGAAGAGTCTGGCCGAAATAGAAGAAAAGGCAAGGAATTTGCTTTCCCAAGAGAAAACCGGAACCGATCCGGCCTTGCTGCGACTCTTACATGAATTCTGTAGAGTATGTGAGAAAGTTAAGGAGGAAGCTAAAAGAGATCGGTACGATCTTATTAAACAAGTAAGTCCATGCTACATAAAAAGTAATTAATAAACTAATAAAAATTAAAAATGTAAAAGTATTGTAGTAAGAGCGTTTTCACATGGTGCGATATATTGCAGCAATTTATTGTTGCAATATTGCATTGCAGTTAAAAAACAAGCGTTCAAATACGTAGTTTTCACACGTATGCGATACGATAATTTGTATTAATGCTGTATAAAAACTGCAATGCAGTATTGCAGCAATAAATTATGAAAACGCTCTAAATTTTGAAAGCTTTGCGATTCTTCTAATTGATAAGAAAAACTTGCAAAATCTCCATAATGTGAAACAAAAACTTGCACTCGTAAGAAGTGTTTTTTGTACTTGTATACAGGATGTCCAGACAACAGATGTCAATTATTCGGGCGTATACATAGATGACATCAAAATAAGAGTACAGCGTAATATAAATTTTCTTTATTTCAAAATTTGTATGTTTTATTTCCAAATTATAGATGAGAACAAGATAAAATTTTCGTATGCCCAATTTGGTGATAAAATGAATCCTACATTACTCCCTGGAAGACAGTGGCGGCGTCTTCCAAGTGATTAACAATTCGTAACTTTCATGGGGACAATCTGTATAACGCAAACATATCGTAAATACATTTTTTAATCTATAAACTAACAAAAATGTACTCTTGTTTGAAGTCGATAAAATGAACGGGTTAAGAGAAATTTCAATTATTAAATACTGAAAACTTTACTTTATTTTTAATTTGCACTTATTATTGGATATTTTAACAAATCTATTTAGATTTATCTATATTACCAAGAAACTACTAATCGTAATCATATGTAAATATTATAAACCATCACAAATGACTTTATTTTTATCTCTAACGAATTTCAAATTAACAAAGGTTTTTGTCGAAAGCTGGAGTTTTTCCGTACAGTAACTGATATTTTACCTTATATTTTTATTAATTTCTTTTTTAATTTGTCATTTAATTTGTCACGCGTACCTTTCGATAATGTAGATAGAAGCGGCGGATAAAAAATACAAATTCACGCAAAAGTTCTTGGAGGAACAAGCCATGGAACGGGAGCAAGAAAGGGATGAGGCTCAGAAGAGAATCGACAGTTTAATTAATCAATTAAAAGATAGAGATAAGGACAAGGCCGCTTTAGAAAGGACCAATTCAGAAGTATGTATTATTATAATAATAGTTTCACGGTATGGTTGTGGCCAAAATAATAAATTAAAGCAGTAAAAAATTAATTTTTTGGAATTCTTTATAACAATTAATTAAAATTGTAGCACTATGCTGTTTTCATTTTTGCTACGTTAACTAATATTTCCATGCTTTATTGTTGGTTGTTTTGCACGGTTTTTAGTTTGCCTTTACACTTTACAGGTACATGGTGTTTGTAATAAAGCTACGCATAGATTCGCGTATGTTCAGGTAAATCAATCACCCACTTATTTAATTTTATTAAGAAATTATAAATGAAAAATGCTTCTGGAATTTTTATCAAAATTATTCAATTATATTTGCTATTTTGCAATCGTTACACAATCAGAAGTAAAGGTCCTCTCGATTAAACACAATTTGTTCAATGAAAAAAACTTTATCTAATAGCAATAAAATAAAAAATAGTTAAAACCAAAGTAGAGGGGTTCTTAAAGGAAACGTTCCCGGTATTTATATCCCGAAAGTTATTTTTACCTTTACGTTTATCTCGAGTACTCGACGCGGCAGTGTCGGAATTTGGAAAATTTTGTATGTAAACTCACCGATTTGCTAGCACAATTTTAAGAGGCACGTTTTGTTTGAGTTCTTGTCTTTTGATTTTGAATACTAACGCACGAGATTGCTCTTGACAGATTAACGTTACCTATAAAATTTATTAATCTAAATGCTCGAATGAGTACTTTTATGTAACTTTACTTGAGTAGAATTTTTAATTCGTAACAGTGATGTTTAACCCTATCGATTATAAAAATTATGAACGTTGTTTACTGATTTGTAACAATTTTCATAGGTGAGTGTAGTTGAAAATTTTGTTATTGTCGATGTTAAATTTATAAGTTATTATTAGTTTTAAATATTTTTTAACAATGTCGTGTCTTACTAGTTGTTTAAAATCATATTTTTAGTGGATTTTTGTTTGTTATATTCAAATAATCTCATATTCGTTAGGTGGAGCGGTTGGAGCATCAATTGCAAGAAAAAAGCGCCGCTTTGGAGCTAGCACTGAGCAAACTCAAAGAGGTGGAATCCGAAAGAAAGGATTCCATAGAGAAGAATATCATATTGCGCGAGATAATTCGCGATTTAGAATCGCAAACGGAATCGAAATCGAAGGAAATCGACCAGTATGTGACAGCCGTTAAGAAATTGCAATGTATAGTCGAGCAGCAGGACAAAGTAAGCGAGAAATTGGCCGATAATTCAACTAGAAATATTACAGATGTCGATGATCTCTACAAACACTTAGATGATTTGGAAAACGAAGTGCAGACGTTGAGATTGCAAAGTGAACTGGCCGGTAACGAAGGAGCTAGCAAACAATTTAGAAAACAAGTAAATGCTTTAACATAAATATCCGAAATATCATGAGTAATTTATTTATTATTTTAGCTCTATGAAATCGAATGCCAAGTAGATAGGAAAACTAAAGAGTTGGAAACACTTCATTCGACTGGCAGTACTAATTGCAGCTCGCCTTCTGAAGACGTTTCAGCTCGAGAAGTGGTAAGATTATTAAATAAAATGCACCAAATTCTTACTAAATTGTTATAATTTTAGGTTTTTCCAAAGAGTCCGAAAAAGATGGAAGACTGCGAAGTCCCGCTGCAACAACTCGCGAGGCTAAAGGAAAAATTAATAAGGCATTCTAGGGCCGAAGATGCCGCAATGAAGAGAATAAGGGATTTGGAAATGCAAGTTTTCCGTTTAAAACAAGAAGCTGAGGTAATATGCAATTTGGAAGACTAGTACAGAAACTTTACACTATTGATTGTTGCAGGAAACATCAGGCGAAAGGGAATACCTGAGGAAACAAATCCAAGAGCAACTAGTTCTCATCTCCGATTTGCAAATCAGACTCGACGAGCAACGCATACGAGGGGACAACATCGAAAAGCAGAACAACACCGCGTTCGAATTGAAAATCTACGATTTGCAAAACGAAATCGCGGCGCTGAAGGAAAAGTTGCAGCAAAAGGAGAAGGCGATCGGCAATCAGCAGGTTTTATTGGCGGAGACTCAGGAGAGATTGAGAAATTTGGAGAACGAACTGGCAACATCCAAAGACGACGAATTGTTGGTTGGCATGCAAAAGGAGATCGAAATGCTTCGGAAAGACAACGGTGAAATGAAGGATAAGATGCAAAACGATGCTAATATGGTACCGAATCTGGTGGAAAACATAATATCCGATAAGAATTCTGATATGGCTAGATTAAGAATGAAATTAGACGATACCGAGAAGTTGCTAGAAGAGTACACTACGCTAAAATTGGACAAAAAGGATTTGCAAACTTTAGCTAACATCAAAAATAACGGGACTAGTTTAGAAGAGTTGTTTAGTATACTAGACCTGAGCCGAGGCGACACGATTAGAAAAATGGAACAAACTGGTAACTTTAGTACACCGAGTTTGTTCGCACAAAAGAAAATACAGGAAGAAAATACGCTTGCACCAGATATATCGGCTATATTAGGGCCCGGTCATCATTCCGGCGACGTGCAATCCAGAAATTCAACGGAATTATCTAAAAAAGTTCACTTTGAAGATGATTTCAAAAAAGAAATCGCCGACCTGAAAAACCAAATAGAAACTAGAGATAACCGTATCAAAGAGTTTGATGAAAAAATGAAAATTCTCAATAATTTAGAATCCAAAATAGAAAAACTGCAAGCGGCTCTTGACGAAACCGAAAAAATCCTGTCGACGACGAAAGAGACCTTCGAAATGGAACAGAAAGAACTAAAAGAAAAAATCAACAATCTCACCGTAACCATCACCGAAAAGAAATTGCACTTAGAGGAAGCGCAGAAACGCATACAGATCTTGGAAGACGATTCTAAGCGAAAGGATACCGCGTATCAAGATTTAGTTAGAGAAAATAAAAAACTGGATAAAGAATTAAATACCACCATCAATCTGCTTAAAAGCAAATGGTGAGTTGTACATTGTAAATTGAAATCTTTGTTATTGTAACTAGGACTCCCTGTTTATTTTGTATTGTATAATCGCAAACTTGAGGATAAATAATAATTTTTTCCAATTCCAATTTATATTGGCTTACATAATTATGATTTTGCAGTGAAGAATTGGACGTACTAACAACCCAGCATTCACTAAAATCGTCGGAAGTAGCGGCTTTGCAAAAACGGATTAACCACATTTCAGCCGAGTTGTTCGAATCCGATTCTCGTTATAAAAAACTAAAAGAAACCCTGAAAAATAACGAAGGCGAAATGGACAACTTGCACCGAGAACTGGACAGTAAATTGGACCAAATCGAGTCTATAACCAACGAATTGTCGAACACCAAAGAGAAGTTGAGTAAGAAGCGGAAAATTGTAAGAGAACTGCAGGATTCCGTCGAGAGTCAAACGAAACAATTAGATATTTTACAAGGGCAACGGAAACAACAAGATGAAATCATATTAGATAAAAGTGCCGCTACCGATATTCTAACCGAAGACATTGATAGGTAAATTAACCTTAAGAGTGGTTTCACACGGTGCAATATTGCATTGCAGTCTTTATACAATAATTTATTGCTGCAATATATTGCACCGTGTGAAGACGCTCTTATTGTTTCACAGTATTGTAGCTTTAATATCGTTTATTTTTGTGAAACATTCTGCAAAAGTTGTACAATCTGTAATTAACAGTATTTTTATTTTTTATAGATATAAATTGGACATTTCTATCCTAGAAAACGAAATTAAAAAGCTAAAGCAAGGCGATGTGGCTAAACTCAAGAATCAATTGGAAGAAAAAGAGACTAAATTAAGCGAACTAAACGGAGAACGTAATCGTTTAGAAGAACTAATAAAAGAAAAAGAAAAAATAATCGTTCAAATGACGGAAGACAGTCACCAATTACACGCTAATTTGACTTCTATACAAAGCAAAATCAACGTAAGTAAACACCAAATTTCACCGTAATTACTTTATAAATAACGCGTGATCGTTCGTTTTTTCGTTTCTTTCAAGGAGTCGGGTAATTTGATAGATTTGGGTAGAAAGCTTAAGAAAGAACAGAAGAAAACGGCGGAATTGATGCAGGAAATACACAGTTTAAAAGCTCAACTAATGCAATACAGAAGCAACGACATGACCTCGTCCGTCGACGAAATCGCCGATCAATTGAAGAAAGAACTGGACTATTCCAACAAGATAGATTCTAGTATACTAATCGCCGTCAGCGATCAAAGTTTAAATTCTATTTCCGAGACGCACGACGTGGAAACCTACAAAAAAGCACTTGCTAAGGTATAAATTTAGTATTAAATAGCATTTGTAAACTTTTCTACGATTGCAAAAAGGATAAAATTATAAAAATATGGCGAATTAAAATGATATTTTGTTCTAATCTCTCTTATCTTCACGCTGAGCTCATAGTTGCGATAATATTTCTGGAATTTTAACCAGGTTGTTAACTGCGCTGGCCATGAATAGCAGATTTGAGGTAATTCATCAATATTTTCCTATCCGAGCTCATAGATTTATGCATTATGACAGAATTTTTTCCCAAGATACCAAAGTTTCAAGTAAAACGACTAAGTAATACCGATATGCTTGATTTCAAAAGCTGCTGGCCCCAATACTTCAAAAAGACTGGCAAAGATGTTGAAAAAAACAGTTTTCACATATTTTAACTATTTTTTAGATGTTGAGTGGTAAAAAGATAAAATTTTTGTACTTTCAAATGCCAATAACGTCTCCAAAAAAAAAAATTATTTCCCAAAAATAAGGTTCACTGTAATTTTATCCTTTTTCCAATCACCCATTCAATTGGAACCAATCCAAATCAAATTGAATCAACTCAACTTTGTTTAAATCACCATATTAACTATTTCACTATTTGAATGAGATTGGCGTTCTCATATTAAATCTGATCATTTTAGGAGAGACTGAATAAGAAGCAACTACTCCAGCACGTTCACAAACTCCAATCGAAAATCAACGCTTTGCAAGACGACTTGGATAAAGAACGATCCGCCTTAAATCAAAACAAAATCGAAGAAGCTCGAGTAATACAAGAACTGAAAATTCAGCTGCACACTTTGATGAAAAACGACGAGGAACTGAAGAAATCTTTGCGCGATAAGAATACCGAGAAAGAAAATTTGGAAGAGGAATTGAATCGGTTAAAGGTGAAATAATTAATTTTTTTCTATATACACACGTAGATAATAATGTTATGATTGTAGGCGAAGAACAGTCAATCGGAGTCTACAGAGTACAAAAAATTGCCCAGCAACGAAGCTATCGAATTGAAGCAGTTGCGAAGGAATTTCGATGTTCTACAGGGCGAAAAAAATCAGTTAACCAACGAATTGAATAATTTAAAGCGATCCCAATTAGAAATGGAGACCGGTTACAAATGCACAAAGGATATGTTGGCGTTGGAAGTGCAAAGAAAAAACAAATTTGAAGAGAAAGTCCACGTCTTGCTGGTTAGAGAAAAGGAACTAAAAGACAGTTTGATGCGGAAGAATTTAGAAATGGAGCGAGTAGTGGTAAGTAGCAGAATTCGTACCAAATAAGGAGGTTTATACAAATACTTTTTTTAAGGATGAAATGTCGCAAGAGAAGGCGGATTTGGTCAAGCAAAAACTGGAGTTGCTTCAGCGATTGAAATGTAATAACCCGTTCAAAGCTCGGAATACCGCTAATAAGCAACCCTCCGGAGACGAATTCTTGGAGAAAATCGAAGAACTAAACAACGCGCTTATCGACAATAAAAAATTTATAGATCTAATATCGAGGTTGACAAACGAAAAGAAACGAGTGGAGTACGAGTTGGATATAGCCAAAAGGTCCAATAAAGATTTCAACATGCAGGTATCTACTAACGACCTTATGGCCAGGGTAAGTTTGTATTTGATTTTTATTCATAAATATTTAATTTGTATTTCGCTTATAGGCCGATTATTTGTTTGCTAAAACGCTTAAACTGGAGAGCATAAGGAAAGCACTAGTGTTTCAAAAGAGCTACCTCATGGGTTACCTAATTTCCCACAAGAGGGAATGTTCCGTTAGTGCCTTACCCGACCCGATTGTTCAGAGGCAACAATTTAGATTGGAATTTACCTTAAAGCACCGATTTAGAGCGCACGTTTTTGCTGTAATTTCGCTAATAAGGATGAAGTATTTGGTCAGAAGATGGAACAGTGGGGTACGATTAGCCGGTAACATAAACTCCAGGCATTACAGGCATGCGGGCGATGCCAATGAGCTTGCTTATCAAGCTTCTTCGACCCGGTTTCAAGTGGGACAACCAGTATCTAGTCAGTTCTTCCAGAATGTTCCATCAGCCGCACCGGCGACAAGGAATCTTAATCCGTTTCGCCAACAAGAGACTGATATCGTAGAGGAAGATCCTTGGTCGGGGAATTCACCACCTTCGAAAGAAAACTATCCATTTAGGTGAGTTGTTTTTTCTCTCTTATTGATCGTTTTATGTGGCGTACTTTTTCTATTTATGTAACGATTGTTTTAGATCAAAACAAGAAGTGCCTCAAGTAACGCAATTACTGGATCAGTTTGCGGAACGCTTCGAGAATATTCAAGAAAATTTGCGACTGAATAATTAAGGGAGTATTAGTAAGTAGATTAGACAACAAATTTGTTTTTATTGTTATATTATTATGAGCCTGCTTCTTTAAAAAAATACGTTTTAAGTGTTACTATGAACTAGGTTAAGTTTAGGTTTTTTTTATGTTTACTATAAAATGTCCAAGATTTTTACGAAAGTTGCGTTGTTTACGGATTATTGGATTGATCTTATTTGTAAATTTTTACATTTTTGAAAAATATGGACATACAAAGCTTGGACAAATTTAAATATCGTTTAGTTTTCTTTCTTTTTTATTAAAAATTTTGTTTTATCGAACATTTCTATTTTAATTGGAGTTCTAAATAACGCAAAAAGGGTACAAAAATAATGCTCGGTTTTAAAGAACTTAGACTATTTAATTTTTAATCTGCAATGTTTAAAAAACAAAAATTTTCAAAACGCTTTAAACTTAAGGGATTTTTTACAATCGAGCCCTTTTCGTTCTCTCTTGGTGATACTGAACAATATACGGGAAAATAAGACCTTACAGATACTTCTTAATCTGTGTCTATTTTTTGTGTCGAAATAAGAGACAAAAATGATGTTTTTTTTTAACTCATGTTACATTCTGTGGCTACAGTTCTTACGAAACTGATGGTTACATAACATTGTTCAAGATATCACAAAAAATACTAATATAGTATTACACCCAGAAAAGTTGTTTTAAAAATATCATAAAACTTTCCCTACTACCTCAAATCATGGATATAAAATCCACTAAAATATTTACAATCATATAATTGATAAAACGTCACTACAATTAAAATAACATGCAAACTTTCCCAAAATGCAAATTATACTATTTATCGCAACTTATTTTGGCGACACTCTTTATTACTCTCGCTCGATAACCGGCATAATTAATAAACATTAAGTCGCGTTAATTAATACAAACTATTCATAAAAGCCATTCTACATTCAATTCTCTTATTTTCAAATTAATACAAAACAATTGTTAGAGCACAACATTATGCAAACTTTTCCGCACACCTTTGATAATTCAATACGTCTTATTACTTAATCACTCCTGATTACATCTAAATTAACTGCTATTAAATACTTAAGCATCAGATCATTTTTTATAAAAATTCTATTGCTATTATCTAATATAGCACTTTAATCTTATCTGAAAGCTACAAATGAAAACTTATTGCATTATATTTTTCATTAGTATTCTATTTTAATCAAATTTACTCTACAGTATAATTTTCTCGTGTAATTTCTAGCAAGGACAGTACTCCAAACACTTGTATATGAAAACGAGTAAACTGTTTATTTAGAGTGACTTAAAAATAGCAACTGCTAGAAAATTTATGTAAAGTACATTTTATCAAAACAGCTTTACTGATGATTAGGATTTCCCAATGCAGGAAATAAATGAATTCGTAATTATTGCTCTATATCCATTCAAACGGTTTGTTCAAAAATAAAATGAAAACAACAAAACGCTAACTACGCTAACATTTTACCTACAAATTGTGTTTGAATCAAATCGCCCAAAATCAATATACCAAATTAACCTAATGTTAATCAAATAAAGCAACACTTATCGAAACAAAGCTAAGTGCACTGCATTAAATTGGAGATAGAGTCGTAGTGTTTGGGCAGCGTGAGCAACGCGTCCTCCGAGGTTCGCGATTCGGAGCAATTCAGCGGTTTAGCGCGATTGGTATCCACGCATTCTATGGGCATTTTGATGGTCTCCATGTTGTAGCTGTGCCCTTGCAACGTTATCTTGATGATCGTGTGCAGGGGCACGTGCAGGTAGGGTATCTCGTCCGGGGGCGTCTCCAGGAAATAGCCCAAAACGCAACGGAGCACGGCTTGATGGGATATGGTGAGCACGTTAGTTTCGCATTCCAATTGGGTCAAAATGGGCACCAAACGGTTCATGACGTCCACATAGGATTCGCCTTGAGGATAGCGGTATTTGAGTTTTTCGCTATCACGAAGGGCGAGTTCCTTTGGAAAGTGCTCCTGGAGTTCTTCGTACGTTAGGCTTTCACATTCGCCCTACAAACAAATTTATTCGTTAGTAATGTTTTTAAAATGATTTTAAGTAAAATTTTAGTATGGAAATATATTTGAAGATATAAAAAAACAACTCCTGATAAGATAATAATAAAAAAAATGTTGTTATTTATTTAAGGTGTTCGGTTTAAAAAACATGAATTAATTTAAGTTTATCATTTTATCAAAGTTGCGTATATTTTTTTAATCGCTATAAATAACACACTAATAAAGATAAGCAACACAAAATTACAAATACCAAATTTTCCACTATACCGTCAGCAAATTGCACTCGAAAATAGTAAATTTCCAAAAATACTCACCGACCAAATTTCGTCCAATTCGTGCAGGTGCTGTTGCGGTACGTTTATACCAGCAGCCGTTTCCTTCGTTCTGAACAACGTCGAAGTCCACACTTGGAGATTGGGCAAATTCAGAGCGTGGATGTGCTTTGAAAGCGCCTTCGCGTACATTTTTCCTCTCGGCGAAAGTTTGGCGTCTCCGCCGATCTTTCCAATAACGTTAAATTCGCTTTCGCCATGCTGAAAAGATAGGTATAAAATTAGGATATTAGCTCAGTAGTTTGGAGGGAATTAGAAGAATGAAATGAAGTAATTTGGAAACCAATACCTTCCAACAAAAAAGTGCCCGGAAATTGGGATTTAAATTGGGCTGTACTAAAAAGGGCCTATAAAAATGCTTCGATGATTGGAAAAGGCATCTGACTATGTGTGTCACTTCAAAAGAAGCATATTTTGACAGAGATTCAAGAAAAATTAAAGAAGATTAAGAATTTTGCGTTTTATTCCAATTTTCCGGGTACTTTTGTCGCTGTAATTCAAAACTTTTTGTGAGTTATTCGGTAAGGCAATAAACGATACTCGACTTTCTTGTACCCAAATGACTTCTATTGTCGCGAATAACTCCTAGTAACTAAACTGTTGATCAATGACATCCATATTTAAATAATTCCTTCGAGGTATTGAAGTCCTATAAAGTTATGTGCAAATAAAAAAAAACTTACCCTGCTGAAGTAAAGAGTTTGTTGATAATTCTTGGGCGTCGATATGTATGCCAAAATTTTGCTCTCCCTGCATCCGTTGACGCCGTGAGCTATAATCCCGCCTTCGCCCCCGTCCAAGATCTTCACCATCGGACACGGCAACTCCCACAGGCTGCCGAGCGTCGGAGACTCGTACTGCGCCTTGTAGTGCGTCATCTTCAGCGTGAGATCCTTCAGCGCCTCCTCGGTGGCCATGTCCCTGTAATCGGTGCTGTACTGCAGGATCTCCTTGAAGTTGCGCTCGAGCAGGACGGGGTCCTCGCACACGCACTCGATGAACATCACCCTGAAGCCCAGCTGGGTGTAGATCAGATCGTAGATTTCCTGGCGCTGCGACCGGGACACGTTCGGCCCGTCGAGGATGGCGACGTTGTTGTTGGGCGCCTGCAGCCAGGCCGCGGCGTCCTCCAGGGCTTCCCTGAAGCTTTGCTGGCGGATTCTCCAGGCCGGGAGGTTGTCGGCGCGGAACATTTCGTGGGAATCGTACTGCTTCATGTGGCTGCGCCGGTACTCGCTGATGTCGTATACTTTAATACGAAAATTGATAAATTGCTATGGGGAACTTGAGTAGGTATAAGGGGTTTGTTAGGTATTTTTTTAAAGCCAGCAGAATAATTGGTATAAAAAGAGGATAATTTAAGAATATAAATTGCACGATATATTTATACACAAACACTTTTTCGTGTCATAAAAAAATGAACTTTGAAAACAGCATCTATAATTGTAAGTAACCAATTAACTTGAGTTTTATCAGAAATATTGACCCCTAACGAGGTTTTTTTCAGGCTTCACTTTTAGTTCAATGGCAATCGTGTGGCTAAAAATAAATTTATCGTATCATCCCAATATAGAAATTGCGTTAAATTCGGGGATTTTTTTTTTCGAAAGATCGCTAATTATCTTTTGTAAATTTGAAAAGAAATTGTTTACTATCAAGCAGAATTAAATAAGCCTTCTATTATGCGAATTTATTCGGTACCAGTGATAACCTGGTGTTTTCGTAATTTTAACTATCGATTTATTTACTCTGTTAGTAAAATTTATGGATGAAACGCTGCCTAAAAATTATCAGGACATTAATAATTTCAAAGTAATTAGAAACTAGTTCAAAATATGTACATTTATTGAAGCTTTGTTTTCAATTCGCCATACGCTTATTAGCGTTCCAAATTAACTAAAATAAATATTTGGAGACACACGTACATTTGTATCACATCAAATAATAAAATTATGTGTAGGTACACATAATAAAAGACCCTCATATAAACATAAATTAATGCAAAACGGTTTCAAAACATGTTGTATATGCCAACAGTATGGCACACTTAATTTTACGATGAGTAACAAAATTTCAGACTAAAATTGAACAGCTTAATTTTTCGGAAAGCGGAATTTAGTCTGGAAGTCATTGCACTTAAAAATTATTTCCTCGTACAGTCAATGAATTATTTTGGCAAAACAGCTTTATTCAAAAATATTATGGATAATTACAAAGTAAATATAAAAAAACTCGTAAAATAACGCGCTTGAGAGAGTAATTGCAAACAAACAAAAATGTAATTATAGAAGATTAAAAAAATTTATTAAAATTAATAAAGATTTGAGTGAGGGAAATTAAAAGTAAAAAAATTGAAGATATTACGTCCGTTCCACAAAATCAATCGACTTTTTATCGTAGTGTAACGATTTGTGCACTTATCGTGAGCGATATAACTTAAATACAATGGTACATAAAGACAGGGAATTTCGTAATGTCAATCTCAATACTCATATCGCTCTGAGAACTCGATAAAAAGGGGACCACTCGAAGCTAATCTTTGACCCACCGTCGCATGCGAAAGGTCAATATTCAATACGATTTCTAATAAATTCGCTCTCCAAGGTTTATTATAAATAAGTATATTGAAAAATCCTTGTACTTGTATCATTTCCAAAAATCACTAATGTAATGGGTGAAACAGGTCGTACAAGGAATCATTTAAAACATGTAAACTTACCTCTAGTATTGTCTCCTGTGTAATTCATGTATCTGGATATCCTTTTGGTCAGTAGACTCTTCCCTCTTCCCGGTAATCCAACCATGGCCACCAAAAGGGGCGCGAATTGTCTGAGGGTTGTCCTGCGCGGAGCTTGAGCACCTGGTCGAAAAACATTTTTCTTTATGCTCATTTTATTAACACTATTCCTAAGGTTTTCCATGGCTCATTAAAATATATGGAGATAATATGCGGAGACTAACACACACGTTCGGCATAATATATCGCACTGAGCAATTTATATTGTAATATGCGATTAATAAAGCTTTATTTCATCAGTCATAATTCCCACTTGGTGATAATGATAAACGTTAATATTAATGTGAATTAGTTATTATTAAATACATGAAATTTATTTGTGCAAATATTTATTTGCAGTCTAAGATTATTATTCCAATAAAAGTGTAATTAAGATAATAAGTAAGTTATTTGGTTTAACTTATTGTTTTACGTAAATTAAATGCCAAGTTAACAATGATATTAAAATAAAAAATAGAACCCCATAGGAGTAGGTATCTAGAAATAAAAATGTTACTTCCTCTTTCACGTAAGTATTAAATAAAGTGTAAATTTTTGCACTTCCTTATTTTTAGAAATCTATTGTGATAACTTTTTATTTTTAATCGATAAATCTTACCTCCACTTTGTCTATCGATAATGTCCATTGATAAGTACAAGTAAATCAAAAAATATCTTACCAACATCTTCATTACTAACGACTTGTTTCAGTTCTTCCTGGTTTTCTTTAGAACACTCACTGTTATGTTTTAGCAAATAATTGCCATAAAATTGAGACAAAATACCACCATGTAACCGACTTTCTGAATCTTTTGATGAAAACAAGTTAGGAGGAAAACTTATCTTTGTAGTATCGTGCTCACTCATTTTTCTCGAGTTACTTCGGTTTCGAGCCCTCGGCAATGACAAAATAACAATGCATCTTGCTGGTTATTGCCGCAATATAAGAAACTTTACCCTCTCTACAACCCAGAATTTTTCGAAGAAGTATCAATTATCAAAATACCTAATGGGAGATTAAATTTCAATCAGTGGCTAAGAGTTATTGTAATTTAACTACCATTATCAAAATTTTAATACATTTTTAGTACGAATTATGCTGGTTGTTACAATCAAGAATTCCTCGAAAAATGTACCTTTAATGCAGGTAAAAATGGGATATATACAAATCTAAACGATAGTTCACAAAGGATTTTTTCTCTGGAAGTACAAATTTATGTATCTATAATTTTAAATTATGTATTGAGATAATCATAGGCTGGTCATAATAAGTGTCTTCTATTATAAAACAACAACCGAGTCTCAAAATTTGAATTATGAATAATTAATTACTGCGAATATAACTGCCATATACCATAGAAAAATTGTAAACATTTTGTCAAGTTATTTTCGCGTCAACAATCTGGTTTTCCAAATATCTTATATGTAAATGATGATGAAATTTATTTCTCAATTCTGAACATCATTTTTTTTACTTATTCAATAAACAAAGGCAAAATAATTCTTAATTCTGTTGCGGAATAAGTACTTTATTTGTGCGATTTGCAGTTCACTATTAAGGGTACTTCTATTTAATAACAATTTATTATGCGTATCTGATAAGAAACATTTAAATAAAAAAATAGATATTTTGCAAAAACAAAGTTGTTGATCAATGTTTAGAACATTTATAACCAGATTAGAATTGCCTTTTGGTAGGTTTACGTTTAAATTGTATCCAATTCTGATAATTTTCTAGCTTAAGTGCTATAAATAAGCCATTAGGTAAGAGCTTCTAGAAGCATCTAAAATGGCATATAATATGAATAGCGTACATACTAAATCGGTATAAATAAAGATAAGCACTGTAGATTGACAAACACGATTATAAATAGCCAAAGTCGTTCATAAAGAAAATAGACAATTTTGAAAATATTGTGTATGCGACTAGCTAATTTTTTACCGCTTTTACAGCTGTAAATGAAATTATCTATTTTTATCTGAAAGAATTTGGAATTACCAAAAAGGTGAAAAATTAGTATAGACATGCAAATGTTTGATTACTTTTGAATTAGTTTCTTTATTAGTTTCAAAATATGAATATTTTATAATAAAGTATTTTAGAAGCTATAAATTTAAAAGAAAGTATACAAAGAAGTCAAGTGAGTAATGAGTGTAGAAAGTAACTACATGATTTTTCTTTTTCACTGCTAAAATTAAGATAAAATAAAGAAAGCCTTTATACTCGTAAAGAAAATTTAAGTTATCTACTAATATTAACTGGTGGTAATTTATTACCACGATTTTGAAGTATAGTTTTATTTAAACCATAGTTAAATATACACGATACATTATAAACAGGAATAGTAAACATTTCATTTCCTCATACGTCAAGTAAAAAGTTTCTACTGCTGGCAAGTATAATAGAATGTCCCAAGCAGTTTCTGATGTATAATACATTCGTCACACCTGAAATTTTTATGATTCCATGAACTTCCTACGAGCGGTTATTTTCATCTTCGACCGTTAGCATTTCATTTGACACGAATTTTCGCGAATTTTGGACTAAAGCATAAAGGAAAAACTTGGAGTTTAAAATTAGAACGGACTTTGTTCTCGCGCACGTTTGGTTTTTCTTTGAAGACGTTTTTTTTTTGAAAAGTGTGCTTGTTGATGCAAACTTATATTTAGAAAATCTAAATAAACATCACCTTAAATTTAAGTTAACTTGTTACATTGATAAATAGTTTTTATTTTATTTCAGTGGTGTTCGAGTGCATTCAAAAGCATTTAAATTGTCTACGGTTAAATAATAAAATTTTGCATTTTTAGAAGTAAATTGAAGTTAATAAGAATTTTTCATAGATAAACGGTATACATACATACTGTTTAATGAATGATATTAGTAATATTTATTAATTGAACATAAATAATTCTCTGTTGAAAGTATTCTATTTTTTTAAAAGAAAGTACTGACTATATTAATTGGTAAAATTCAATTTTAAGTTCAATTTGAACTAGACATTAAAAAAATATTTTTAATTGGATACACAGAGAACTATTGAAAATACATACAAAATACATTTTTATAGAACTAGTGATTAGAATAATAAAATGTTGATTCAATAATTATATAAACCAATATGCGACACAAAATTTTAGTAAATATGGAAGTTTTATCTTTTTTTCTAATTATTTTTTGAAGACACATGCAGATAAGATATTATTGAAGTCATTAGCAACAGATTATTATTATTTCCAAATTTTAGTTGAAATTACATAAATTAAGTTTGACGATCTTTTAAAAATATTTAAAACTAAATTTAAAAAGTGTTAATTACTTTTTAATTTTTATGAAATTGACGTCAATTTGTAAGGAATTTTCGGAGGACAAAATATTTTTGACTTGCATAACATTAAATTTTATTTTATAGCGTCTGTTGTATATTAATTTATTCAAATCGAGTCAAATAATTTTAAATTTCTATTACCTTTATTGGAATATCAATCGTATGTTTTATGTACATATGAGGAATAATGGGTAAATGAATTTAAACATTTTATGCTCACCTCTGCATTCATCTGCCATTTTCTCGTTGTTGCTTGGGGGCCTTGAGGACATCGCAGGCTTTATATTTACAAAAATAGCAGGATTTCGAACAGCAGAAGAATATTTGCTTAATTCAGATAAGAATAAACTGCACGGTCAATACTCAACCGGAACTAAATATAACGAAATTAAAATGGGAACACGCGAAAAATTAAAACTAAATTATCGCCTTTTCGACCGCCTCTGAAAAATGATCGGAAGATGTGTGGATGATAAATTTCTTTAAAATCAGTCTCATTCCAATTCGATATCTAATTTCAGTCGCCAGATTTACAATATATTTGAACTCGACTCAAGAAGAACACTCGAATATTTAACCCGATTACATTACCGACGAGCTCACTTGGTCGCAACGTCTTCGCACAACGATGGCGATTAACTTTATATAAATTTTTTGTATATTTTTCTTTCTTTACAATGGAAACTATTGCGGAAACACTGAATCCAGCCTTGGAGTTACACAATAAACACTTTTCAAACGTAGTATTTTTATAACTCGACTGACGTTTACAGCTGGAACTGACAAGGTTTTTATTACAGTTGTATTGTTGTAGAGGTGAGTTGCGATTTTCCAATTCGCGATTTTGTCACCTAATTATTTTTATCTTTTTACGAATTTGTTGAATTGAAGCGTTTAGTTAAATATTTACTTTTAATAATCAGGTGAAAGGGTATTTCTATTTTTTATACAGACTGGTAATTTACCTAAAGCAAATAACAGTGCTTTTGTGTTGCGTTATTTTACCTAATATTTGCTACAACTGTTACAATTAAATATTCTTTTCCATCTCGCGTCTAAATTATCGCAACGTTGCCAGATTTCTGCGACCTCATTTTCTAATTTTCACAATTATCCTAATTATAAAACAGTGACGTAATGAAATTATGCATCCTGTCTTAATTACTACCCTCGATTTATTGTACTCTTAATTTGATCTATTGACCTGACTTAAGATGGGACCAATAGCTGCATATGAGAAAGAAAAAAGGCCAACAGTTATAGAAAAAGAGGAAAAAATAACCCCACCTGTCGATACAAATTTCTGCGCATGTCCGAATATTTCTAACCAATCACAACTTTCCATTTTGTCGTTACTTCAATCATCTGTCATTCGGTGATTTGGTAGTTGTTGTATGAGGAAGTTTTTTGAATTTGTAACGACTTTTTCTTGTGCTACGCTACCGCATATTACTGAAGTCGATCATGTCGAAGACGAAAGAAAAAAAACAGAATCAATTCAATATGGATGAATATGTGAAGTCTCTTAGAATTCCACCTCAACACGAGGACGATACTAGGGAATTTCTGGAGAAAGTTCATGCTCATGAAGCTTTTGAAAACGAAGAGTAAGAACCATAGGTTACCCAGATTTATAGCAATACAGAATCGAAAACTTCGTTTTTTTAATTTAAATTAACTCCTTTGTTAACCATAATTATTTTGTTTGTAATTTTTACATTCTTATTGTAGTTACAAATGGTCATTGGACGATTTCGAAATAGGACATAGATTAGGAAGAGGAAAATTCGGTAGAGTGTTCATTGCGCGTGAAAGGAAGACTGGCCTAATTGTGGCCATGAAAACTTTGCATAAAAAGGAAATTGTAAGGGGACGAGTCGAACGTCAAGTTATGCAAGAAATTGAAATCCAGAGTCATTTAAAGTAAGCTTTACATCCAAAATAAGTTATTAGTATATGGTCTAAAACGGTCTAATGAAGTTCTATTGAACGGTAGGTGTTTATTAGAACTTCTGAAGAGTTACGAATCTGAAAATGTAGGAGCAAGGTAATAGTCAATAGTCCATATTTATAAAAATGAGGCATTTATTTTGAAGTAAAAGGTAGACACAAGAGGAAAGGGTTTTGCTCCTATGCATATTCATAATCTTCGCCTTTTCCTTGCAAGGAAACACTGGATAAATAAAATATATAAATGGAACATAAATTAGCGATTTCGTAAAACTAGCCAAAACAAGTCTAAATAAGGGTTCTAAACAGTTCTAAATGATTATGGAGCGCTCTAAATGGTTCTAAATGATTCCAAAATTGTCACATTCAAATTGTAACGTTAAATATGCTTTTAGGCACCCCAACATTTTGGAATTGATGACCTATTTTCACGATTCCCACCGAATTTACCTAATATTGGAGTTTGCTGCTAAAGGTGAATTGTATAAACACATAAAGAACTTTCCAGAAGGAAGGTTAAACGAACATTTGTAAGTGAAATCTTAATTGTTCGAGTTAAAGTTAAATAATTACAGTTGAACGTAATTTTTAGGTCGGCAAAATATATTTATCAAGTGGCTGATGCACTTCATTATTGTCACAAAAACAATGTCATTCATCGGGATATAAAACCAGAAAACTTACTTCTAAGTATAACCGGTGATGTATTGGTGGCAGATTTTGGTTGGTCTGTTCATTCTCCTTCAGCAAGAAAAACTCTATGCGGTACTTTGGATTATTTGCCGCCTGAAATGGTTAAAGGTCAGACATACAAACAAGCCGTTGACAATTGGTGTTTAGGTAAGAGAAAAAAGTTTTACATTTTTAGACAGTATGACAATTTAAAAACTTACAATGGCTATATCTCTCAAACGAACGTTGATATCAAAAATGCCTGAAACCATTTCTAGGATATTAATTGGGAAATTAATTTCAATTAAATCATTGAAAAGCCTATACAAATGCTATCCAATGGTATAAATATAAATAATTTGTACAGGGTGAATCAATAATTGTGAAACTTTGCCTTAAAGACAAATTTTAATGAAGTTTTAAAATACCAAGGGGACGACCAAGGCAAACTAGCTTTAGACGAAGATTTGCTGCATTTGGAAGTTGTCTTTGTTGCACCCATAGACCATATTGTGTACAAATTTGCACTAAAATGTTTTTGTATGTAATAAAATTAATGTATTTATGTTTTTTAGGCATTTTGTGTTACGAATTTTTGACTGGAAGTCCCCCATTTGAAAGCTCCGGAACAGATGAAACTTACAAAAAAATTGCAGACTGCTATTTGACGTTTCCAAGCTATATTTCTGAAGGCGCTAAAGATCTTATAAATAAGGTAAAGGTTGTTAGAATTGTAAAAATAAACAAGAATCGTTCTTAAAATTTGTCAATGTTCAATAATTAATTTATTTGCAGCTTTTGAAGAAGAACAGTCAGGAGCGTCTTTCTTTACCAGGGGTCATGACCCACTACTGGGTAGTTGCCAACAAAAGCAAAGCATCACATAACAAATAATGGAGTTGTAGAAGATTGTTGGTTGCATTTTTTCACAGCTAAAGTGTTATTCAGTGGGAGTAATTTCCACTATAATAACCAATAATTGTTTTTTTTATTAAAAAATACAAAATATGTACACTTTAGTAGTGAATTATTTTATTATTGTTTTATGTCTAGTATTAATTAAGGATTTAAGAGTTAATTTAATTAATTGATTAATTGAATTCAACCTCTTCCCTATACTTATCTTTTTACCCAATAATTTAATTTACGAAAATACATCAATTTTAAATTTTTAAGATTTTAATTTTTTACATTTCTATTCTTAATAATGTACTTTTAGTGAAAAATAAATATAAAGCAATATGTCAAGATAGGTAAATTTAACATATCTTTAATAATGCTCACCTATAAGACCTACAAATTCTTCCATGGACATTTCTTTTACTATACTGTTTCTAAATGTAAGTTGTATTGCTTCATAGTATGTGCATTGTTTTATTACATTTGCCCTCTAGAAAAAAATCAATAATTAAATCTTAATCAGGTATTAAAAAAAAAACTGGAGTTAAAAAAATCTTGTTAAAAAACCGTGGCAAATCGCCAAAAATAACAATATGTATTAAAACTCGATTTCACAGAATAAATCATCTAAACCATCATCTAACAGTTCAGCATCTTTGGAATCATTATATTCAATGACACTTTTACATAAAATTTCATCTAATCCATCATCAAACACGTCACTTTCCAGCTTCGGTTTCTTTGTTGGTGTTAAATAGTTTGTTATAGCACTTTGACTTAGGACGTCATTATCACTAGAAGACTTGTGTTTTTTGATAGCCACTGTTTCAAAAGAATCCCTACAAAGTCCAACTGCACTCAACGTTCGTTGCTTCTCCTGGAGCATTGGCCATATGGCGTCGTCAGCTGTACCCGGGCATAGTAAATATTGAATTAATACAGTCTCTTCTTGGCCTATTCTATGTGCACGTGCTTCTGCTTGACTTAGTATCTGGAAATTAATAAAACACATGAGGTAATATTAATTTAATAAAATTATTTTGTATTGAAATTATAAACGAGCTTACACTGGGATTCCAATGCAATTCAGCAAAGAGAACCAATTTGGCTGCAGTTAATGATATACCAGCATTTGTGGCTGTTATGGATAAAACAGCACACAAATATTTATCATCTGTTTGAAATTTTTTAATGAAATATTTCCTTTGATCTGTTGTTGTATTACCATCTATTCTAATGTACTTAATGTTTGCCAATTTTATTAAATTTTCTACTGCGTTTAGCATAACTTTATGATGAGCGAAGATAAGAAATTTGTCCTTACGGCTCAGTAGCGGTTTAATATAAGAACTAAAAGCACAGGAAAATTATTAGAGCTTATTAGATACCTATTAATTAAAACTAACCATATTGCAGGAATTTTGATTTTCGCAGTTTCACCGAAAAATGTTAACAAAGCTGCATGCTTGTTAACTCCTTTTTGCATCTGGTATTCTTGAAATAAAATATTCAGACATTTTCTGTCTTCTTCGGTTAGCTCGTTTAATTTCGTATCTAATGTTATTACTTCTTGTTTTTTATTAGGTATAGATTTCATTACTTGTTCTTTAGTTCGCCTAATCATGAATTTTTTAGCTAATATTACTTCGAGTTCCTGCAGGTTGGAGTGCCCGTTACAATCGCGACCAAACTTTGTTATTTTAGCATCACAATACCGCTGACTGTAGTTGTAAAAACTACCAAAAAACGACTTATCCAATAAAGATAATTGTGTATATAATTCACTAGGCCTCGATAATGCTGGAGTTCCACTCAGCAATATTACTCTCTTAGCTTTACTAGCCACTTTCGCAGCGGAAAGAAAGCACTTTGATTTGAAACTTTTTAACGTGTGCGATTCATCCACTATCATAACTCCAAAGTTTCGTTGGGAGATTTTCTCACAGCATCGAGACATCATATCGTACGAGACAATTAAAATCTTTGACTCCCCTATGTAATCTTTTGCTGTTATCATATACTGGACTTGTAATATGGGTATAGAAGGAAGGTATGTTACAATAGTTTCTTCCCATTGTGTCCTAAAATAGATTTAATTATAAATCGCTAGGTAATTATGGAAAATAATTCATTACTTCATTGTAGATGTTGTAATGATTAAAAGAGGCCAATCTTCTTTGTAATAATTTGCTATAGCTAAAGCTTGGAATGTTTTTCCTAGACCCATTTCATCTCCTATTAAACATCTACCTTTTTTATCAATGCCAAACCTAAAGAGAAGGAATTATTAATAATCATATAGATCAGAAATAGAGTTTCTTACTTTAAACCATCTATTTGAAAAGGAAGAAGAGTTGCTGCTAAAACTGGATCTAATTTATCAAATTCTATGTTAACTTCTTGGTTTGTTGCTTTTATACATTTCAAAGCAAACTGAGGAATCTGTTCTACAATAATTCTTGGCTTCAGTTGCTCCAATTTTTGAAGTAATAGCTCGTAATCTTTAATTAAAAAACTCCAAATCCTAGTTTGAGGATCTAAAACACAAATAGTAACGAAATGGAATTTTTATAGATTCTCCTAAATTTACTATAATATCTAGAAGGTATGGTTTTTAATATATTTATTAGACCATCGTCAAATCCTGATAATTCTACTTGAAAACGTTCCAAAGAAATTAATGAACACTTTACACTGTTATTACCGCTTGCACCATAAAATTGCAGCACTGACATTTTGATTATAGCATTACATCCTAATAAAAGGTTTATTCTGAAATATAATTTATATACTCTTACTAATTTTTTGCTTAAAGAAACTTAAAATCTAATTTTTGATTTTGTAAAAACAATCAACACTAGCTCGCTTGACACTTGAAATTAACAACTGTCATTTCTTCATTTTCTTCAAATTTATTATTGCCAACCTTCTAAAATTATAAAATAGATCACGAATCGGTTACAAAAAAACAAACGGAGCAACACATTCAAACGAAATTTACTGTCAATGTTCAGAAAAGCGAACGTCAATGTCAAAATATCAGCTGTCATATAAAGTGCAAAAATTGGATTTAATTTAATTTGAATCGTTAAAATTTTATTTGGTGTCGATTTAGGGAATATTTGAACATGTTATATTATAATAAAAGATTACGAAACGAATGTACATTCGAAAATTGATTATGTAAGAGACCCGAAATATGGAATCCGAGAGAATCCTAGTAGCCGCAGGATTGACTGCAGCAGCAGTGGTTGGAGCGTTTATATTTTGGGGCCCCGCTCCGAGCACAGGCGGTGGTAGAGGTAGATTAGCGGGTTTAGTAAACCTAGGAAAAACCTGCTTCCTCAATGCTGTGCTGCACGCTCTAGCAGCTTGCCCTAGTTTCATAACATGGCTAGAAAAAGACAAATACGTGAAAGAAACTAGTCTCAGAAGTACCCTAGCAACAGTTCTATCAGGTGAGCAAACGATTTCTATTGTTCTCTTTATTGACCAAACGTTTTCAGTTGTGAATGGTACAAACAAATCTGTGCAAGATACTTTTGCTCCTGCAGCCGTTATAAATGCTTTAAAAAGACTAGGGTGGGTGATACCCTCCGGAGAACAAGATGCTCATGAATTACTTAATGTTATTTTAACAACGCTCGATGAAGAAACGCAAAAAATTGGAAGAAAAGTAATATAACTCTACATTAAACGGAAGGATATTTAAACTAGTAATATTGATCATTATAGGCCGGGTGTTTGTCGGATGCATTGGGTATGAACGAACTGGAATTCGAAGATGATCAAGGAGAACAGGCTGGCGATTACGATTCGTTGGGTAGCGTTATGTCTTTGAATGAGCTATGCAGGCCCATGAGTGCCGGATGGAGAGGAGGTGCCATTAGGAGAAACCGGTGGATCTCTAGGTCTTGCAGAGCACTGCAAATGTCTGGACCTCCTCAACAACCGGTTAGTCATCCTTTTACTGGCACCTTGACCAGCCAACTGAGGTGCACCGATTGCGGTTTTAAGGTAAGTGATAAAGGTTTGTAAAGTGCGGTTGTTTGTATATTTTTTTATAGTCTGCTGTTCGATATGACAAATTCGAAAGCCTTTCTCTTGCTTTGCCGACGATTGCGGGCGATATTGGTTGGGGAAGGCACAAATTGCATCAATTGTTAACCAATTTCGTCACTCCTGAAGTTGTAAATGATGTCCAGTGCGAAGGTTGTAACAGAAACAGAGATCCGGCTAAGCCCCCCATTTTGTCCAAACAAGTGAAAATCCTAAACTTTGGAAAGGTACTTCGATTATTACATAATTTAATAGGTTTTAAATTTACTTTTTTTTAAGTTACCGGTTTGCTTGTGCATTCATATTTCTCGAAACACTTGGTCATCCAGTGGCATGTCGAAAAGGCAGGATTACGTTCAGTTTCCCATGAGGCTGTCAATGTCTGCATACACGTTTATTCAAGTCCACTACCAGAGAAAATTTTTAAATAGTTCGGTAAGAATATTTTAACTATAATGAATTAATATTTTATAGTGTTTTGTTATATTTTTAAGCAATATACAAGTACAAGCGAAGGAGGTAGTCCTTTATCAAGCAGCACGCCACTCTGTTGGACTGGTAGTTCTCTGACAGATATGGCAAATGAATTCAAGAACGTTTATCAATTGGCATCTGTTGTAGTACATGCTGGTGATGCTCATTCTGGCCATTTTATTACTTATAGGAGGGGTCACCAGAATAATAGGTAATGTTAATTCGAATTAAAATATTCATTTATGCGTGTAATAAAATTTGTTTTAGGTGGTATTATACTTCAGATGTAGAAATAAGAGAAGTTTCTATTGATGAGGTACTCCAGAGTACAGCTTATATGCTTTTTTACGAGAAGACTTCGACTGTAGGTAGTATATTTTAAGGAAAACCAAAAAATTGGTATGTGATGTTTTGCATTTTGTGCAACCTACTGAACAAGGGCTGGCAAAAATGATATTTTAACATCTGAATCGTTTATTTTGATGGTTGTTTCTTTATAGCTGGTCTATGTATAATATTTTACCCTTTACTATTATAATTTATTGCTTATTGTAAGGGTAAAATGATTTAATTTGTCTATGACGAAACGAATTTATTTAATTTCCGAGTTAGTAGAATCATTCCTTTATCTTTGTACTTATAGTTATTTATATTACATTTTAAATTTCCCTATTTAGAACTTCTAAATTAGAAGGAATCAATTTCTGTGTAAATTATGTTACCAACTTTATTTTTTAGGATTAGAAGGTGATTTTATGATGAACAATCAGTGTAATTTTGGAGTAATTGTTTAAGAGTTGATGAATAATCAATTTCTACGCCTAGGTAATTGAATATACATATTGATGGCCTGCATAAATAACCCTTGTATTTTTCGTCGAACAATGAATTTATCATATTAAATGAGACAACTAATCCATTTTATAGACACATATTGTAATTGCTAACGCAGATTCTGCGTATTTTCTTGAAAATTAAACTGCTTTCCCACTATTCTTTTATATTCCATTCTAGCATAGAAATTGCTAATAAATAGTAAAAAATCCATGTCACTCCTTGCTATTTCTAACAATGTAAGAAATACATTTTATTTGTATAAATTAAATTAGGCATCTATTTATATTTCTTAAAGTTTATCTCAAATTGGATACGTATTTTTCTATTACGTTTTATAAAGTATAGGAACAACAAATTTATGATTGGTTCTTAAAACGAGTGATTAATAGAAATTTTGTTACACATTCTAAAAACTAGTAGTTTTACATGCAAAATTACCTGCAATATTTGCATTGAATGTTTGTGGAGCTTCGATGTCTTCTAGACTATTACTTGTATTGCTAATAAAGTTTTAGTTAATAGATAACTTAGGTCTTAGGTGTTAAAAGCCTATTAGAGTAGTTTCAAAGCTATTGTTACTCGTTTTAATAACATTCTACTTACAGGAACACAATGATCTATTATTATTTATTAAATGTGATCTCCTATGATTAAATTTTGATATTTTGTGTAAATATTTATGCATTAGAAATATTGTATGTTACTGGATTTAAAGAAAAAAACATTTTGTTTTTTAACAAAAGAGTATTATTTTCCTCCCGAGTATACTTGCGATAAAAGAAATAGGATATACATATTAAAAAAAAAGAGATAAAATATTCTTTACTTATTCATCATTTTCAAGTCGTGATGGCTAAAGTGAGATACCGATTTGTTTCATTTTAACTACTATGTCGAATAGATAATCGTAACATTCAGTCATCGTTTTCGCCTGCTGCCAAGTGTCCCCCCAAACGTAAACCTATAAAAAAATATTGTTTTTGGCAACTACAGTAAATTAACAAGCTGGTTATAAATATTTTAATGAGTCAAAATAATCGTATGAAACGATACAGTAACTCAAACTTAAATAATCGTAACTTACCCCATGTCTCCGGACTAAAACTGCGCAAGTATGAGGATACTTTTTAATAGCCTCTGCCAATGATTCTTTCAAATCCTCTTCGAAAGGAGTGTTTTCAATTATGGGAACAACTAGTTTTTCATCGTATCTGAAATTGACGCCCGTTTCCTGGTTTCTAATACCTTTAATCATCTCCAAATGAGAACATTCGAACTCGTTACCCGGAAATATTAAAGTGGCTAAAACGGCGGCCTTTGAATGAGTATGTATAACAGCCCCTGCATTTCGCATAGTGTAGGCGCACATGAAGAGCGGAGTGCATTGGCTCTTCTTTAGTTTCTTCCCTGGAGGTGGTACTTCTATGTCTTCGTTATCAATGGTTTGTACGAACATATCCTCTGGCAGGATTCTTTCTTTTTGAACGGCCGAAGGAGCGATATAGATTTGGTCTTCATGTTTAATGCTGATACCACCGCCTATAAAGTAAAGGGTATTTAAATGTATAGTTTTTAGTATAAGGGCAAGGTATTTAGTATAATTCGCAGGAACTGCTTGGCAATAAGAGTAATTTTTATGGATTTAAAGCACTAACTAAATTAAATTGTGGGTATCTTGATGGTGGTAAAATAATTTAGGTAGTTCTTACCAGTTCCCGTAACCCAACCTAAATTGTAAAATTGTCTGCATAACTCAGGTATCAAATTTCTAGGATGTTCATCAGGAAAATACTCGTTTTTGAAAGACATATTTGATACACACCGATTGTAATTCGTTTTATCAAACTAGTGTTATGTTAGGACTTAAACTTGAACCTAACCTCTCTTTATACATATCTCCTCTTATCTGACTGGGTTTATTAAATTATCATTAATAATATTTGTAGAATTTAAAATCGTAAACAACAGTCAGTGGTGGATCACATAGTTAGAAGAGAGGTTTAATTATATTTTGATAAATTCAATAGGTAGTTTAGATAGATAGATAGATCACTTTTAAGAATTTCAGGTTAATTTTTCTCAAAAAAATTGTTGTGTAAGACATGAAAATTTTCACAGCGTTGTTTAGAGAATGATCACCGTCATCAATTTCGAAAGAAAAAAATATGGGTTGTACTTTAAAAAAATGATGACATCATCGCTGCCCTAAACGAGTAAACGAAAAAAAGTTTTTTCAACATAACAAGGTGCCCTGGATGAAATAAAAATCGACGGGTCTCAGCGTTATTCGAAAAAAAAAATTACGGAAATATGAATTTTATGCAGCACTTTTTTACCACACTGCATAAATAAATTTCATTTCGTACCGCATAATGCTTTTTATAACTTTTATTGTACCCAGAAGTAGGTTTAATAATTTAATTTTTCGCCTCTTTGCTTCGGTAACAATTGATTTTCAATAGTCGTGAGGTCAGAATAAGAAAACCACTAATACAATACCAATGTTCATATTTTGTTATACAACTTCATGCTAGTCAAACCTATGTTATAACTCCCGTCTCCCGTCTGAATAGACGCAACAGAATTTTATGATCAACACCAATTTACGACTTTATTCGGTGCGGACGGTATTATCTAGAAAATTTTGTGCTCAAACGTAGAGTGAAAATGATCATGAAAGTAGAGAGAAAATTTTGTGCATAAAAGTAGAGAGAAAATGTGCATAAAAGTAGAGAGAAAAGAAATCTTGTGCATAACAGTATAGAGAAAATATTATTTATGAAGGTAGAAAGAAAACTTTGTGAACAAAAGTAGATGGAAAATGTTCATGAATGTAGAGAGAAAATGTGCATAAAAGTATAGAGAAAATGTTGTGCATAAAAGTGGAGAGAAAATTTTGTGCATACAAGTAGAGAGAAAATTTTATGCTAAAAGTAGAGAGAAAATGTTCATACTTTAGATAGATCATACTTTACATATTTTTCATAGACTTTAGGGATATTTCATGGATACTGCCATGCCAACTTAAAAGTACCACAATCCCAATCCTCATTGTTAATAAGGAACTTCTGAGTAGGGTCTAAAGTGACTTTAAAATTTGACAAGTAATCATATTCCGTTGTAAAAAAAGAGGGTGTCCCAATTTAAGATAACAAAGTTACAGTCTACTTCCGGTGCTAGAGGTCATCTTTGAAAATATTTTAGTTAAACTAAGAGTATATTCGAAAACCTAAACCCAAAAATTTTTATTATTATACTATAAGTATTTTTCCACATACTATATGTAGGTATTTTTTGAACATTGTATAGTTTTAACTCGTTGTGGACACCTGTACACTGTAAAGAGGAAACCAAAATATTTTTTTTCCTTTAAATTCAAATAAAAGGAATTTAATAATCGTGTTTTATTCCGATGAAAACTATTTTTTATTATGCAAGACGCACTTATTCTATAATCTTGCTGCAGGCAGATGATAGATGAAAAGTAAGAATTACTGCCTCAAGCTTTAATTAACCATTAAATTCACTAAGCAGGTACAACACTAATAATAAATAAGCAATGTTTAGTAATAAATAAAGTGAAAAAATCCGTCACCTGCAATATTGTACGAACATTAATAAAACCGCGCGTCAATTAATAAAATATTTACTAAATTATATTACTAAACGACTGAATTCCCCGCGGTTGTTCATGCCCAGATTCGTATTGAACAAATCGATTGTCCTGCTATTTACTGACATCACGATATCTAAATAATCATCACTACGATCCTGCTGGTGAAAGTACTCATGCAAATCAATTGCCTCAACAAATTAAATCATCCGCTCGGTCACCCACACTCGGATCCCATTGATTCCGCTCATTTCACAATCGAGCATTAATATAACAAACCGCTTTGGGATGCCAATATTATTCGCTAATTAGTATGGATTTTTAAAAAACAAACTTAACATTTATATAATCATCTCAGTTCTGTTTAAATTGATGCTTTTTTCATATTATTCTTGTAGGTGCAATGATGTATGTAGAAGTGGGTACTTTCGTATGGAGTGTTTACAAATGAGATAAAATTGAAATTTGTTTAAATTAAAGGTGTATGTTAAGTAGAATGAAGGTGGGTTTGAGAGAAATGGCAAATTTGTTACAAGTAGGTATATTCAGTAAATCACTTTAAGATTTCGCAATGATATTTTGTTGAGCATTAGTACCATATTCAAAGTATTTGGAACGCTAAGTGCATATATTAACTATGAAAGGGAGAGTAATAAATTAAGTCGGTCCTTAAAATCTACCAAACGATACATTTTTTTCACATTGGTAACAAAAACTTCGTGAGTTTGTATGCACTTTTGAATGATATGAAGATTGTGATTGAAAGAAACGTTTTCAGGTTGCATTGATTCCAATGTTCCTTATGCTGATGTCTAAGAAGATTGTTCCATCCAAGATTTTTCCATGTAAGAGTAAGTTCTAGATTTGCAAGGTAATTAGGGCAAGTGAGCATGTTTTATACTGTTTATGTAGGATAAACGAAAACCAATCTTTAGAGATCATGTTTTCTATGTCCATTGCAAATCTGTGATGTATATCGACCCACTTCCGAGTCTCTAAATCGGACCTGATTTTTCTCTTTTTTGTTCGTTTGATACCAATTTGATAATTTCATCTCATCAAGCACCTCCAGTAGGTACATTTAAATCTTCTTTTATCCAACATTTTCCTTTCCAAATAACCCACTTTGCTAAACTTTCGTCGATTGTCCACTCATCCCATTAATCTTCCATCGATAAACTAATTGCACCGGTTAACAAACCCCTCGGGAAAGGCATGTCCGAGTTGAAAACCGCCGTTCGCGCGGAGGTGAGCGGCTACCATCTTCGAAGATGCCGCGGCTATCGAGAGGGAGGACCGTAAAAGAGGCCGGCACCGGCGTACCATCCAGTATTATCGACTGCATTCAAACGGTGCTCGGTGCGGTAGGTGCCAAGATGAAACCCGTAAAAAACTCCATGTGGTGGCTTCTGTTTGTGTGCGCGGTTTTCCATCGGACGAAAGCTCAGCTCATCGGCGCACACCCGGTAAGTTCCTACACGTTTGGGTATACCGCTCGCTCGGGGAGAAAGTGCTGCGGGTGCACGAACGTATGTGCATAAGTGCGTTTGCGAGCACCAGGTGATGAAAGCGGTAATGTAATTGATGATACAGGGCGGTTGGATAATTTTTGGCATACGCATATTATTAAAGAATTAAAAATTAATCGAGGAAATATGGAAATTGAGACCTAATGGAAATATAAAACAAATTAAAAATCTCTTAGAAGTTGGGGTTGAAAAAGCAGAATTTTGGGTAGTTACAGCAATGTCTTATACAAAATTTAAGGCTATTAAAAACGTTAACCCGTAAGGGTATTTTTACATAAGGATAATGATAATTAACTCAAGTCAGAGATATAAAGTTAGATATGGTAAATCACCTGCTCAAGTATTTTTTCGTTAATTGGAGTACTTTAATAGGGCATTATTTATTATTTTACAGCTTATTTTTAATTCCTATAATAAATCTTCAGGAAGAATCTTCATAAAAAAGTCAGAAAACTCATCTCACACAATTTTATGACTACAAATTTAAATAATAAATCTTCTTAGGTCCCTGGGGTGAAATTAATAAAAAAGGTGCAACAAGTAAATATGTATAGTATTAAAATGAAAGTAGGTATTGATAAAACTATGGAAGCAATTGAAAAGACGCATAATATATCTTATATGATTTTAAGATTGCAATAAAAATCAGTAAGCCATAAAAATACAATATGTAAAATAAAATGTAGGCATATAAAATATAAGAAAGAAATTTTCTACTCATTACTGATGGTCTCACGATCATTAGACAAGAGAATTCGATTTTTATACTTCTTGAGTTACCGAACTAAATTAGCCATTGTGTTCATTTAATTGCAATACCCATCTCTACAGATTGAATAAAATATTGAATAAAAAATTTAGTGGAACGAGTCGTTTTGGAAATAATGCATTCGTTACGTCAAATACTTATCGGTTGCTCAATTTAATAAACTCCATATTAGTGCATTCCTATAAGTAAATAAATCATACAGGTGAATTTTTCCCATTGCACAACGCACCTCATGAGAAAGTATTGTACACGAGGATCAAATGTACAACTATTAAGACCGCTAACAATAACAAAAACGGTTTTCATAGCAGATAAAAGTTTTACCACACCACATTAGCTAGTGGGTTACGTAGGTAAATATCTCTTCTAATAAAGGAGATGTTGTAATTGATATTCCTTTAATTCGTCAATTCTTAGTGTAAGTACTCGCTATTTAGATAGATATTACTTTCTATCGTGCATCGAAAGTACTTCGATACTCATAGCGTTCGTGTGTCATACTTACATACAAGAAATCTTACTTTGAGTTTACACATCTTTTAGTCGATAATTACGATGACGTTGATGGTGCGTACTTTCGTTTTCAGCTAAATTATTACACCGAGATGCCCGAGAAAAGTTCCGCGTTTTTAATTAAATCTGTTATAACTGAGGTATTATTAAAAACCGATCCGATCATAAAGCATATTATCGAAGTTCTTTTTCTTTTATAGTCCTTTTATAAACAGGGAAAATATAAATTAGAAAAAATCGAGAATGGAAATAAAAAACCAACGAAGGATACCAATGTTATAATGTTAAAGGAAGTATCAAATATGAATTGTAAAATTTCTTCAGAAACGGAAGAAAGTAAGAAAAATAATTAAAAAATATAACAAGAAAACTTGAATTAAAATACCTATAGATTATGCAAAATAGTAGATAAATATGTGAAGAATTGCTTTGTAAAAAAATTGTATAAAGAGAAGAAAGAAAAATAATTGTATGAAATTGAATATTGCAATAAGAAACCACAATAAATTAAAGGAAAAATTGCCACGAATGAGTGATTGACGCATAAATTTCAACTTATTTCATTTAATTCGCTAATACCAGCAATAAATTCATCCCACCGTCGTGCGTTTAACCAAATAACATTCATCACCGAAAGCCTGCGACATTCCTCGCTTTCTTATTGAAGAGTTCCGTTAAGATTTGTCATCGAAAGAAGAAAACACTCTCGCTGACTAGTCGCATCGAGCAAAATTCATGACCTTTGAGTGAAAGTGAAGATGAGGAAAGGTCGCGAAACCAGCGAGAAGAGTTGGAAAATAATGAAACCAGATAACCGCCTACGAAGCGCAGAAGCCTCGTCGACGAATCTTCGCTTTCTCAAGTTCAAGCTCGCGCCGGATTTCGAGATGAGCCCAAACCTGCGGTTTGTTCGCAGGGAAACCGAACGTTTCAGCTAAGGTTAAGGACCCACCAAAAAATCACGACTCGATTCAGACGAGAAGAAAGTTATTTATACGTAAGCGACGATTGTTACGAGCAGGGTGCCAATTATTTTATATTGTGATGACGAACAAGAGCACGATTTAGCGGTTTATTGTCAACGTTTCATCACGAATTTTATACTTTTTGATTTTCATTATGTTCCTGCAGAGCAACAGGAATAGCTGAAGACGTACGAGTACAACGCACAGTAGTTTTTTAATAAACCATATAAACAGTATTTAAAATTTCAAGGCCGCGTCGGTAACGTCTCTAGTTATACCTGTCGCTCTGTATATAAACGAAAACTCATCTCGTACGCCTACTCTAAATGATACAAAGAAATTTACTCAGAGAAGAATATAATCTTTATTATAATCTATTATTACTATACTAAATTTTTTACATATTTTACATATACATAACAATCGAGTTATGCAGGCTCAGATTCCACCTTATAATTAACAAAATTCCTTTTCATTTTATAATAACATACAGGTAATGCTTAGGCATATTTTTATAAACTAATCCATTACGCAAAGTATAATGCCTCTTTACCCAATTAAAATTAATTTTCGCGAATAATATGCGGCTATAAATATTTGTGCAACAGAATCCATTTAAGTAGAACAAAAAATCGCATGCAAGTTTCTATAAGGTACCTTTGACATTTCCGATGTAATTATAAACAAATCTCAAGAAGCACTCGCTGTAGAATTGTGTAAGAAATTTGATGGAGACTATCTGATTATTTTCCTTTTAAGAGATTGTAGGCAGGATTTAATAGTCGTTCGAAATAGTAAATCAAAGAGAAGTAAATCAAACAGAATCATGATCAAACCCGCTTTGTCGAGGGACTTATATTATACTATGGACTATGGTTTGTAATTTGGATTATATCTGATAATTTTGGAGGTGTAACTAATAATATGTTTATTAGAAACAAAATTGAAAAGTGAAATTTTATTCTCTTATCAGATTTTCCGAAAAATTATTTATTCATTTCGATATTCGATATAATTGCATCTAAATATCCAGTAAAATTGTATATAATTCAAAGCGTAAAAATAAAATTAGAAAAATGTATGTTTGAAAATTACTAGTGGAAAATTCGCTGATCCAATTTTTATAATGTTGACATTTCACTTTCTTCTCCAACATCGATAAACTAATAGGTACTTATGAGCCATTTAAATTGTCTTATGGAACATTTCTTATTCTTATTGCGTGCATCAAGTATTGTTCTTTTATTATTGTTTGCGTCACGGACTATTTCTTTATATTTTTCAGGCTGTTGATTCTTGAATTTTAATTATACCCATTTGTGGTTATTTCGTCGGAGGTTTCGCAATTAATGCGCCGGTACGTTTTGTTTATGCGTATTATTTTTTGGGATATGTCGATCCATAAATGTGTGAAAACGATTTCCCTTAATAATGCACACAGAATCTGCAATTCTAATTAAAAAAGAATAGGTATTCCAGTTGATTTTTAATTTCTCCGGTCTTTAGTTTTACGTGGCCGTTAAATAGTTATCTCAAACGCATCTTGAAGAGATAATTGTAACTTTAAATCAATAATTAAATGATAGGTATAGAAAAACTTAACAAAAGCAAGTATTGTAAGAAAAAATCAAAGGTTCCATCAATTAAAATTATCGCAATACAATGATTTAAGATCTAAGAAAACCTTCAAAGCTCAATAAAACTATAAAAAAATAACTTAGGACGTTATAGAAATTATATAGAATAAAGCCGTTATTAAATAAAACAAATTATTGTTAATAGCCATATTTCACTTTATAGCTAATGATAATGGTTAATAGTTATGTAAGAGATTTTCACGATACACAAGAAATATTTTATATAAGCTTTCGATACCTTCTAACTACACACAACGATCGAGGAAATTCCAGATAAATAATAAATAATATCGAAAGTGAAATTATTTATTATTAAATAAGTATGAAGAGCGAAAATAAGGAAAATTAACGACCGCATTTTAACGCCACAGATTTCCTCGCAACCAGAATTTTATTCGAAACGACGACGCCTTTTTTCTCTTTTTTCTATTCGTTACATAATTACTGTTACAAAAAATTATTTTCTTCGACCGCATCTCTTTCGTAATATTTTAAAGCATTCGTGTTCGTGTTAGCTATAAAATTTTATTAATATAGACTGAGGCACTTACAGCAGATGAAGTCGTCCTCATTTCAATTTGAGCAAATACGAGATTCAGTAATAGAATTAAATGTAAATGCATGCTAGTTATTGCTTCATTATCCTACGCTATTCCTTTTTTTAGTTAGTGCAAAAAAGCAAACATATATTTTTTGAAATCGTTAAATTGCTATTTCACAAAAGAGAGATCATAATTATTTTTTAATTTACATAAATAACATTTAAAACAATTTGAACGCCACAAATTCTCCTGTAAAAATTATTTGCAATTTAATAATTTTAGGGAAAATTAACCTAATTATTGAATTAAATTAATTTGTAATTTACCATTCAACTCGTTAAGCTTATAAGAAAGTGTTTAAAACTATTTAAAAGGATTTTACAAAAAATTATGAAGAAAATATTGGTTGTTAATTTTAAAGTATAATTATTAATGTCCATTATCTTAAAAATATACACAGAGACAAGTAAACCACAAATCTATTATTTATGATTTTTTTATTACCCAGTTTCTCCATTTTTAATTGATTTTTATTTTAATCAGGGACTTGAATAGAAACGGGTTACCTTATTACAGAGACAATGCGCGGAGGAAGATGAGTAAAATAAAAATAAATAAATCTTTATTACTATTAACTATAGAGCTATAAATTTAGTACTAGGTACTAATAGTATAAAGAAAACTAATTAAAAATTAATAGCATAGAAAATAATTTTTCATATAAAAACTAAATATAGATCAGAACTTTCATTCGTTATACTGCTATAGCTATACCTAATAAACAATAATTTACCAGATATTAATTTTTTATTATACCTTTTACTTCTACCCATTTGTCCTCCCTGTATAAGTATGCTTAAATTGATTTCACAATTGATTTAACTGATATTTAAAACTAGTAGACCGAATAAACATAGATATTATGAAGATAAGTAGTGGTGATTTCTTCTCGAATTAAAGCATAATAATCGAATTAAATTAGACCAAATATTCGAGTCATTTTTTTCTATTAAAGATGCGTTATTACGAGATTTATTTATCTAATATCGCCAGGAGATCCATCCGGCGGCATCAGCGCGAATACTTTCACTCGAGTTTGAACTGTTGACTTCTCTGAACTATCACTTTTTCATATCTATGTAGGTGCAAAAAATAAATGGCATTGCACACGTGTGAAATATTTGGATAAAAACGAAAGCGCCGTGAATTGAATTAAGTGCGTACTTACAGGTGAATGTAACCACTTTTGTTGTCTCGATTTTTTATGATCGCTGGTTTTTCACCATATGGCTTATGCGTAAAGTCTCTTCTGGGCAAGAGTTATTCCACAATGTCTGTAGTTACTATCTAATTTCAATATCTACTACTATTTTATTAGGAAATAATTTCCTCTATGTATTTGAACTAAATGGAATTTAAATAGTAAACTATTGTTTTCACCTGCTGAAGAATTTAACAATTTCCGATATCTCTTTTATGACCTTATAATAGCAGAGTTGTAGTCTCAACTTGAAAATGATTATACTGTACAAGTCTTGAAGCTATAAGAGTACTTTAATGATACATTTCAAGCGTCTACACGTATTCAGTGTAACATCTTATACTTACTTTTCTTTCCTTAGAACATTTCCTTACACAAGACAAAGTAACACTTCCTGGGAACCCGGAAATCACTCCAAATAATCGAGAATGTATTATTATCGTTTCCCACAAAGCTTATTAATAAAGCAAATACGATTTTTTTACTGCAGATTATTTTCATATCTATTTATAAATTTGAAATGGAAATTCGGCTATTATATCGGCAATAAATTGCTAATATTCCTTTTTTTCAACTTTTTTTGATAATGAACCGTTCAATTAAATATTGTGAAAGTGGTCATTATTATACCGAAATGCATAAATAGGTGCCTAATATCCGAAAAAATACACAAACGATGATATCTAATGCATTAAAAATTCGAAATTGGGGTCAACAGTAGAATTTTTAAACGATTCAATCTTTAATTTAATTTCATAAATTACAGTGGATACCCAAACGAAAGTCTTTAGGAAAAAACAAACAAAATTTTATCATGCACAGAATTGATTTTCACCACAAAAATTTTTTTAGTTGCAAGAGTGGTTTTATAAATTCCCATATACTATGTAGAAAACTGCAGCAAAATTATTGATTTTTTCCATTCTTATCATTTCTTTCCACAATTGTTTTTACTAGAAAAAAAATCTGTCTCTACAATTTCATCAAATGCCATAAGTATGTACATAAAAAAATACTTTTACAAAACATAAATCACGTTCTAGTTAAAGATTTATTAGAATGGAAAATCTGAAATAAATTGCTTTAGTTTTAATTCATCATTGCATTTAAATTACTTCTTGCCGTTTCATCCACAAACAGCTCAAGTCTCTTGGTTAATGGCGTAATAGATTAGAAAAAATCCCAGAAGAAAAAGCAATTAGGTAGATCTAAAAATTATGTAACAGGTACATTTTACAGCGAACGCGAATCACGTTCAAACGAATTTCAGAATACGGTTGCAAAATTCGTTCGACGATTAATTAATTATTGCAGAGCAAAAGTAAATTTCAGTAAAAGAAAACGATCTTTTAATTTGGCTCAAAGGAAGAATGTTGTCTGAACAAAATGACCAAAGCACGAATCAACCATATAACAAACTCTTAAGTAATTAACCAGCGCATTGTTCGGTTAATCATAGATTAGTCGCAGACTTCAAAATGAGTGAAATTAATTTTGTTCCGTTTATTTCCGGAACAGATTGGGCTTTAATATTGAATCACCAAGATTTAATTGCGGGTTGAACATCGGTATAAAAAAGAAAGCGAAAGCGCAATGAAATGACGGATAATCCTATTGGAACGTCCTTAAGTATACATTTCGTTTTTTATTTGACTAACACATAAAAAGTTTAATTAGCAAATATGCAATTTTTTGAATAAATTATATTATTTCAATTCTGCTTGAATAGCGTTTTGAAACACTCCATATATCATTGAAATAAAATATTACTAACATTCTCTCATGAAATTTTACAATAATAGGCGACATTGTGAACGATTTTCTCATCAAACAGTAGATAATTGCATCTCATTACACTACACATTGAATTCATGTTTGTAATTAAAATAATTGGTACGTCTTAAATACTAATAAATTAACACGCGCATTTCCATTTCAGCAATTCGCTCCCAACATCGACAGGAGCACGAGACTTTCACCGCAACAACAAGGCCAGATACTGAGCGATATCCAGCAGCACCAGCACAGGTTCCAGGTGTCGCAGAACTTCGACCAGCAGAACTTCCACAACCAGAACCACCAGCGGCAGAACTTCCAGCCGAACCCGTTCCAGCTGAACGCGCAGGAGGACTTCGCGCGCGCCGAGTTGCTCAACACCCTGCCCTTGCTCAAGTCCATTCCGTCGAGCGTGGTTCCCACTCCGCAGCAGAACTTCCAGCAGGTATCCTCGCCGACTGTCCTGACCCCGACCAACCGGATTTCGTTTCCCAAACAACAGCCCACGGAGGCCGCCAAGCCGCTGGTTCAACACCTCACGCAGACCAATTTTCAAGCGGCGCGCCAGCTGAACCCGTTCGGACCGCAGTTCGTCCAGCCGAGGCCCACGACCGATCCGATAGCGGTCATTGAGGAGCAGATTAAGCTTTTGGATCCCGAGAAGCACAAGGCGAAGATCCAGGAGTTGCGAGAGAAGCAAGGGATCATCGAAAAGCACAATAAATTCGTCGAGCGACAATACGAGAAGGCTTTAAGGAAAGCCCAAGACGACCACCAGGAGTTCGTCGAGAAGCAAAGGGACCAGAAGAAGCAATTGTATCAAAGATTGTACAAAACGAACAACGACAACTTCCAACAACCGCAATCGCAACCGAGGTTTTTGTACCCAGAAGAAGTAAATTTATTCGAACAAGCGGTTAAGCAGTATTACATCGAACACCCAACTACTACTACAACTACAACCACTACAACAACTACAACTCCTAAACCTATCAAAAAATCATCGATTCCAATAAAATTGCCGAATTTCCTGCCCACAGCCCTGCCTCAATCTAAAATCAAAACAATCCAATCCCTAGACGATTTAAGTCAATTGCAAAAGGAGTACAAATCTCAAAGGATTCGCAAAGACGACTTGCTGGAACAGCTTAGATTAGCCATAAGCAGAAGTCAAGAAGACGAAAATAATAAAAACCTTACATCCAGGGAAATTTCGCTATCAAACGGTAAAAGAATTCAATTCATTACAACCGATAACGAGGCCAAACTACCGAAGGGGAAGCAACAAGAAATAACTCTACCAGACGGTAAGAAAATTTCAATACTCAGACCTGATGATTCCGAAGAGAAAAGTAACGAAGAAGTAACGCTACCAAGCGGGCATCAAGTGCAAATAATTCGAACCAGCGATCCTAATGCGATTCCAAAGAGCGTTGGTGGAGTTCCGCAAGAAATAACATTACCAAACGGCCAGAAAGCACAAATAATTACCAGCCAGAAAAATTCAGCTAACGAACCGACGCCTATCGATGAAATTGTCCTTCCAAATGGAGAAAAAGTGGAACTGATTAAAACATCAGACCCCAATTTAATATCCGACGGGATCAAATTAGAACCTGGAAGCGATTTGGAAAAATTGGTTTTCGCCAGAACTACTACCACTATCAAACCTCCGATGGCCGTTTTAAAGGAACTTACCAAGAACGTGGCACCTTCGAATTACGAACTGCTTAAAACAGGAGCCAGCGGCAACTTAGAATCCATCTCTAAAAACATATCGAAAGAAAAGAAAGTAACTTTTGTACTTCTCGAAGAACAAAGTGATGGTACACTCAAAGTGCAAGGAGTCAAAGGAAACGACAAAGACAAAACAGTAGACATCGACGCCTTGCTTAATAAGATAAAAAAAGGAGAAATTAAATTACCCGACAATCTTAGCACAACCACTAAAAAACCCGATGTTTCTTCTACCGCCAGGACCATGCAAAGCTCGACTTTAAGGCCGATCCAAGCCACCATCACACCAAATTCATTTGCAACCGAAGAGCCTCAACATTACTTCTCTACAACCGGTTTTGCCTCGGAAGAATCCAGCGTGCCAGCGATTAAAACCAACATCGGTACGCAAATAGTAGCTTCATCTACCATTGGCCCGTACTTCTCTAGTAGTACAACCTCCAGGAGTCAAAAGAAGACAAGAACGCCCCACATCCTGAATAATCCTTCAAACGATTTATTGAATCAAGCTTCCAACGTACAACCGTCTTCAAGTAAAAATCTATTAACGCCACATTCAACTGATGTTACCATTCAACAGAGCGTAACACCTAGTGTTAACCTGTTTCCCATACAAGAAACCTTTACTTCACCTGATACTCAGAAAGAGGAACTTACTGAAATTTTAAAGAAACACAACTTATTCGCTATGTCTAAATTCTTGAAGCAATCAGGGTTAGATTCGATTTTAAACGAAACAGGACCTTACACCATATTCGTTCCTACTGATAAGGCTTTCAGGACTTTGTTAATTCAGTTAGGAGGGCCCGAAAAAGCTGAGGAGAAATTCAAGGAAAACCCGAGACTTCTGAGCGGGGTAATTAATAGTTTATAATGTACTGGCATAAATTTAATATTGTGTATTGTTTTGTAGCTTTTACTGCACCACGTGATACCAGGTGCATTCAAAATAAGTTCTCTACAGGACGAAATGACTGGAGTTTCTTTGGCCGGAACGCAATTGCGCGTTAATCAGTACAAGATGCACGATAAAGAATGGAACGATGTTAAAGTAGGTCCTTTAAAAGTTTTTTAACTAAAAACCTTCAACCCACGTGTTTTAATAAACGGCATTCTTTCGATTACATTCGAAGCATTTAAAAGATGCGATCTTCTACTACATGTTACACATTCCTTTAATCCATCAAGCTAAAGATAAAATAGAAAGATTAGTTCAAAATAAGATATTTACAGCATTGTGCATGTAAATTGATTTCGTTACGGAAACCATTTTCACTTTCTCGGCAGTTATATCATGATAATATCTTACTACACTACATTTTTGTACCTAAATACTTAGTTGAATATTTAGCTATAATAAACTACTGAAGATGCACATGTATTACTGTATGAAATTTAAAAGGTATATATTCTCATTGTCTATTGTTGAGACTCTTGTCATTAAGTTGAATAATAATATCAAATCGTAATAATAACATTATAATTAAAATTAAACTTGAGTTTAGTATCTAAATGCCGTCATCCTCCTTAATTTTGCTATTTCGTAACACTTGAAATCCATTGTTTAAAATAATAGTGGTGAAATTTTTTCATTTTTTAGGTAACTACAATAAACGGGGCCAAAGTTTTGGATGAAAACCAAGATATCGAGATACCCCAAGGTATCGCCCACTCTGTAGACAGGGTGATGTTCCCTTTGCCAGTAGGCGATATCGTTCAAACACTTCAATCAGACAGGGAGAGGAGATTTACCAGCACCTTACGGGCTATTTTCGCTTCAGGTTTAGATGAGATGTTGCAAGGTAAAAAATAATAAAACAAGAGTACCTACATGATTACACGTAATAATTTTAGGATCTAAAATCTTCACACTTATCGCCCCAACGGAGAAGGCTTTTGCAGGATTGTCAGTGGAAGATCTGAACAAACTCGTTACCGATAAAGAATTGGCCAAGGAATTGATTTTAAAACATTTAGTTGTTGGTACGCTTTACACTAATGGCATGAGATACTACCAAATAAAAGACAGCCTTATGCAAGATCGACCAATTACTTTCAGCAAACAAACAGGTAACTAACTATTGCATTAATTAAGGACTCAAAATCAGGAATAATTTTATCAATGGCAGTCACTTCCTAATCAATATTTTTTGTAGGTAAAGTCAAGATTAATAATAACTTATTATCGACACAGAACATACCAGCAACCAACGGTGTCATACATGCCATAGATACCCTTCTCTAAATTAAACATTTGTTTTGAATTTGAGTAAATTCACCAGTTTTTCATAGTTTGGTAATTACTTCATTGTTTGATTAAAAATGTGAAAATCAATATTTTTAAAATTTAAAATATTTGTTGGAAGGAATAGGAGAGTTCAAAGTAGGAAAAATTCCAATTATTTGGCAATCGTGCTGAATTACGAATTGTAAACTCAATTTAATCAAGTCCTTTTTAAAATCATGTATACAAAATACACATTTTAAGTGATTACCATACTGTAGTTAACTGCCTTGTTATTTTGTAAATATTTCTAGTTTTAAGCCAGAAAATACATGTAGGTGTCATAATTACCGTTTCGAATAATCTACATTAGTTTTCTTAAGTTATAAAAGTAATTTAACTATATTTAAGTATTGTACATTTATATGTAATATATACTATTTTTATTAAACGGGTGTTTAAATAAAAAACGCACAGAAATATCAAAATTTTTATTTTATAACTTAAAGCTTACTTCTTCTTGGACACACCAACAGTACGTCCACGACGTCCAGTAGTCTTAGTGTGTTGACCTCTCACACGGAGACCCCAGTAGTGTCTCATACCTCTGTGGGCACGAATCTTCTTCATCCTTTCCAAATCCTCACGCAACTTCGAGTCGAGACTTGAAGAAGTCAGCTAAAAAATAATAAATATAAATTATTACTAAATTCAGTATAAAAATATTGCAAATGGATAATTATGTATGAAGTAATTGAATGTAGTAAATCATAATTTTTAAAGAGAAATTTCTTGATTTGCTTCAAAGATGTTACTACATAAGTAGCTTATCCACAAAATCAGATTTTACTAAATAATTGTCGATATGATTTACACGTAATATTGCACAGGCTACCAGCAATTTTTTTATTTAGTAAAACAAACTGCCGTTTTACAGTGCTGTATTAATCATATTGATTCTTTAAAAGAGGGACTAATCGTTCACTACAAAATCTTAAGCGAAATTGCTTTTCAACCTAACCTTAAATCAATAACTATTTAAATAGCCTTTTCTTATTGTAAAATGAATGTGTAAACTGACTGTATATGAGTGTATAAAACTAGCTGATAAACATATACTTGTATAAGAAAATGGCATTGCATTACATAAATTGTTTAACATACCTGACTGTATTTACCATCAATAATGTCCTTCTGTCTGTTCAAGAACCAGTCAGGGATTTTGTATTGACGAGGATTAGACATAATAGTAATAATTTTCTCAACTTCTTCGTCGGAACATTCTCCAGCCCTCTTGTCTAGGTTCACATCTGCCTTTTTCAAGACAATATTGGAATAACGTCTACCAACTCCCTTGATGGCAGTGAGGGCGAATTGCACTTTCCTTTTTCCATCGATATTCGTACCGAGGATACGAAGAATGTGTTGAAATTTCTCCGGAATTACCAAAGACTAAAAATGAAAATACAAATTAGAGGTTAGAAAATGTATTTAATTAATTTTAGGTTTGAGGGGCAAAATATCGTTTGTTTAATATAATATAGATAACGAAAAATGCATATTAAAAGTTGAAAATATATTTTATTGAACGATTAATGATATTCTAAAAGATAAAAACATAAATAATTTTACTTACCATTTTGACTTGCTAACTTGACAGCAAAAAGAAATGTAGGGATTTTTAGTTCCAACACTTTGACATTTGGTTACAATGAGTCATTTTTATCAGGTTGACCAACTTAAACAGAAAAAGAATGAATGTCAAAATTTTTCTTCTTTTTTTAGTATTTTTATAAATTTTATTTTCTTTATTTTATAATTTACAAAAAATATTAACAGTAATGGTGATTAATAACAAAAAAGTGTATATATAAACACATTTAAATTAAAAAAATTAGCACAATTAAAAAAATGGTGCAGCTAACCTACTAATGTAGGCTGAAAAGCTAGACCTTTGACATTTAGTTTGTCAGTTGTCAGTCCAGTCATTGATCATTTGTTTTTGTGTTGTTTTTAAAATTTTGTTAAATCCATTAGTTTTTCAAAAAATATACTTCAATATATTGAAAACCATGAGTTCCCCTTCGGATACAAAATTAGGCCAAGCTGGGACTACAGCCGATCTCGTAAGTAACGACAAGGTAGTCCAAGATATTTTGAACACATTCACGGACCTAAGGCAGTATTCAAAAGAGATCGAAAATGAATTAAAAAGCACCGAAAATCAATCAATCAAAGTGTACATGAAAGAAAGCGAAAATATCGCGAGTCTTCACAGCCAGATAACTGCCTGCGATCAAATTTTAGCTCGAATGGAAAATATGCTGTTGGATTTTCAAAATGATTTGGGTAGTATTAGTTCGGAAATATTAACTTTGCAAAAGAAGTCTATTTCGATGAGTCAGGAATTAACGAATAGACAGGCGATTAGAGGACAGCTCAGTCAATTTATCGATGATATTAAAGTGCCGGAAACATTAATAGCCGGTATAATGGATCTCCATGTGACAGATAAGGAATTCTTGACACAATTGCAAATTCTTAACCACAAAATAAGTTTCATTAAGGAGCAGAGTTTTAAAGACACAAAATCTTGTCAAGACGTAAAGGATATTTTAGAGAAGCTTCGTTGTAAAGCCATGTCAAAAATTAGAACTTATTTGTTGGAGCAAATTTCAAAATTCCGGAAACCCATGACGAACTATCAAATTCCCCAAAATAATTTGCTAAAAAATAAAGGCCACTATGAATTCTTACTATCAAATGAAAGAAATATAGCCGAGGAAATTGTCCACGAATACGTCGATACTATGAGTAAAATATATTATTCTTATTTCAAATCGTACGAGAGTAGAATAATGAAATTACAATACGAGGAAAATATTACAGCAGATGATTTGATGGGAATTGAAGATTCAGCTACAAGAGGAATGTTTAATAAATCCTTTAAGCACAAAACAACAGTATTTTCAATAGGAAATCGAGGAGATGTCTTAGCTCAGCAACTCGAAGCTCCTATTATTGTTCCCCATGCAGAAACGAAAAATAAAGTAAGTTAATGAATTAAATATAATAAACTTGATATAACACTAATTACCGTATTGTTTTAGTTTCCATTTGAGTCTTTATTCAGGAGTGTGCAATATGCATTAGTAGATAATGCATGTAGAGAATACCTCTTTGTTAGTGAGTACTTTATGGTTAAAAATCAGCCTGCTCTCGATCTGTTCAATAAAATTTTGGATAAAACTTTAATTCTGCTTCAGGTATATCTAATTTTACTCATACTTACGATAAATTGTAATAACGCGAATATTTAATTTCAGAAAAACTTGAGGACTTACATTGCGTCTTGTTACGATTCTATATCGTTGTTCTTGTGTTACCATTTAGTATTACGGTACCAAATAATGTGTCACAAGCGTTGCGTTCCTGCTTTAGATCAACATTGGCAATTACTGGAAAGTTTGTTGTTACCTAGATTCGAATATATTGTTCAACTGAACATCAAGAGCATCAAAGATTGTGATGTGACGAAATTCAACCTGGAATTGGGTCCTCATTATGTAAGGACTAATTTGTTGTTTACTATCATTTTGTAAAATTCTATATTTTTGTAGATTGCAAGGAGATATGCGGAATTTAGCGCAGCACTTGTCAGCATAAGCGAGAACTTTCCCAATGAACTTGTTAATAAACTTCTAGCGGAGCTTCAAGAAGAAGTTGAAATGTTTATACTAAGAATGGCCGGTGCTTTTACAGATCGTAAAGATCAGTTGATTTTCCTCATAAATAATTACGACATGATATTGAGTATAATAATGGAGAGAACAAGAGATAATTCCAAAGAAGCGGAAGTGTTTAAATCAAGATTGGGTTCCAAAAGCGGGGAATACGCCGAGCAGATACTATTTCCCCACTTCGGAGAGATGATTCAATATGTTAAAGAATGTGAGCATTACTTTGAGAATGCTAAAGTTAAAGAGTTAAAGGCCTTAGAACCGAAATCTGGAGAGATTGCACAAAATTTCAACAACAACTGGAAGAAATCGTTGGAAGATCTCAATCGCGAAGTACTATTATCATTCCCGAATTTAGTAACAGGATCTAGTCTACTTCAACTGGCTCTTACACAATTAGTTCAATATTATCATAGATTTCACAAATTATTGACTCCACCTATTCGGTCGCAACTTGTCAATATACATCTCATCATGGTCGAAATGAAGAAATACAAGACCTCTTTTTAAAGTGCAATACACCCCGTATTTAATACTTGTACTATTTTTTTCGAATTGTTATTTTTTTATTCATATTCAGATATTTATTAAATATATTTAGAGTGATTTACTGGTAGTTTCATTTGAATGAATAAGAGCACTAACTTTACTCAGCATTTAAACAATGTAACAATCCAAAATAATATACATTTAATAATGGTTGCATATAAAATTAGGAGCAAATCTGTACTGTATAACCGATTAGTCTTAGACAATAAGTTATATTTGACCTACTGTCACTCAACTTTATCGTATTTTTTGACATTTCGTGTCAAGTTTCTCTGTTTATGGATGCATTATTTTGTGCCAGGAGATCGATAATTTAGCGATAAGCGATTAATTTATTTAAATTTAGAACGATTATAAAAAAGCGACATGGATTTTAACGTTAAAAAAATGGTGAAGGACGCTGGGGCAGCTTTAAGCAGAGCAATCCAGGTAAGTAACAATCAACTGTATGGAACTCCTTGCAGATTAAAGAATGATGTTTCCAGCTTACCGAAGAAAAACTAGGAACGTCGGAAAAAACTGAATTAGACGGTCATTTTGAAAATCTCTGGTCGAGAGCCGAGCATACCAAAAATTACACCGAAAGGATTGTGAAGAATACAGAAGCTGTTTTAATACCCAACCCAGGCAATAGGGTCGAGGACTATATCTATGAGAAAATTGAGAAGAAGCGGCCTTCGCGATTAAGCAATTTAGAGTACCTAGGAGTGGATATGGTGGAAGCGGGCAATGCATTGGGACCAGGTACAATATACGGTAGTTCTCTCATTAAAGTTGGTCAGTGGGAACAGAAGTTAGGGCAGACTGAGAGAGATTTTATTGGGTCCGCCGGAATGTGCTTTACACAGCCTTTGAGAAAGTTTTTGGAAACTGAAATGAAGACTATTATTAAAGAGAAGAATCTGCTGGAGATGAAGAGATTGGATTTGGATGCCTGCAAAAACAGAGTCAGAAAGGCCAGGAGCATGCTGGGACAACCAGCTGTAAGTTTACTATTAAATTTTTGTACAACTAATAACTAATTTGCAAAAAATTTATGTATGTTGACTGAAAAATTCATTTAAATATTTTTGAATAAAAATGTATTGACTCATAGTTACTGTGAGTCATGTTATGTGTAGAATGTTATTCATTCAGTATTTGATTCACATGCATACAGGGAAAGGATGGAATTTCTCCAGAGCAAGCTTTGGAACAGGTACAAACAATTAATTTAAAAATTAATATGTTAGGCATCTATATTTTTTACTTCATTTCAGAAACATGCATATGAAAATGTAAATATGTACACAGATAAGTTGAACACATTATACACAAATTTACACTAATATTTTTTTATATTTGAATTGAGCATCATTTGTTTTCAATTTTTTTATGAAGTGTCTTAAATAAATACTGTTTCTACTGGAACAATTAATATAATTAAATTTGGTTTGGAAAGCAAATAATGAAGTGATAATTGAAAAAACCTGTTACTTATATACCATGTAAGACGAGAATATTTTTCTGATATGATAAAAAATATCTACTTAGTGATCATATATCAAATGATCAATAATAATTGCATAATCATGTTAGAATGGTGCCTTTCACAATTCAAAGAATACAGTAGAAACTTATAATTTAATATGACACTCTTTGAGTTTATTTACTGCTTTTTGTATTTATATGTCTGCTAGGAAGAGAAAAATCTATTACTATATTTATAATGTATTCTCTCTAATTCTATGTTAATTTATTGATTATTAATAATGAATGAAACACCTTATTCTTCGAAAGCACATTTCATTAATCAGTAAAGTAATTAGTAAACCTTTTCTCTTCCTGCCACCATTTTCAAATGAAATCATATAGCTAAATGAATTATTTTTAAGGCCGAAAAGGAACTGAGAATAGCTCAATCGGAGTTTGACAGACAAGCCGAGATCACGAAACTTCTATTGGAGGGTGTGAGTAGCAGCCATGCTGCTCATTTGAGATATTTACACGAATTCGTAGAAACACAAGCGAGATTTTATTCGCAGTGTACGACCGTCATGACCGATTTACAACGAGAACTAGCAAGGTAACATTCTACGATAAGAGTATAACGTGCATAATTTGCGAGAATTTCCCGTTAAAAATGTTTGCACCATGTTTCAGCATGTCAAAACCCGGTCCAGTGTTACGTCTTAACAGTGAGGACCTAGAAACTTTAACTCCTAAACAAAACAATGATTCAGAAACTACATTCGACACTTTCACTCCCATTAATTTATCCTATTCCAATGAAAGCAATTCCACCATATAATTATTAGTTGAGCTTTATGCATACACTTTTATTTTGATTAGATGGTTTTTATTTATTTTTTCGAATAGAAAAATACATAGAAATATATGACACATTAACGGAGTTGCGGATTAAAGATGCTGTAATAAATTTAAATAAATTTAAAAAAAAAATATCAAATTAGAAAATGCTTAAGTAAGGAAACGAAAATCCTATCAGCTTAAGCAGAAAAGTAAGTTATTTATTTAAAAAATAAACCGAATTTCCCTTGAAGTTTACGGAATATTTGTGTGAAGTATTATTGGATTATTTTTAAACTGTTGGTATTTAATATTAATCCATTAATCCATGTGCACTGATTGTACACAATTCTTATGATTATAATTTTTAATCAACTAGATAAATAGATACAAAATATACCCGTAATATTTTTAACGCCGGGAATTAAATTTGTAGTTTTTATACCAAACAAGCAACTCAAAAGAATAATCAATATTATTAAATTAAATGGTCTTCTGGATAGGTTTAATTTAGAAAGCAATTACTGGATGTACAACGCCACTTATTCTGGATAATTTTTGGCATGCTGCTTGGATGTTTTCTTAGTGGTTTAGTTTTCTTTTTTTTTCTTTTTCTGTAGTTTATGCAGTAGTCTTCCCAATCAAAATAACACAAACGCGGAGGAAGACATGCAGAAAGCCAAAGTCCTGTACGATTACGAAGCTAAAGATAGCTCCGAATTGGATTTAAAAGCATCTGATGTAAGTAATTTCAGTAAAGTATTAAAATGACAATGACGTCGTTTTTATTAATTTCCACGCGGTTCAAAATGTTCCTAACACCAATGTTAATTCTTTCATTTGATTAGGGGAATTTTACTTAAAGCGTTTGAATTACTGATGCATTGTTGCCATATCGCTAGTCTCAAAATTCATTCTAAACGATTCTAGGCTGTTCTAATTGATTCTGGAGCATTCTAAATGATTCTAGACAGTTCTAAATGATTCCCAACGATTTTTGCCTTTCTGCTGTTTTTTGTTTTCAAGTTGAGTACTACGTCATTGTCATTTTAAAAAGTACGAACTTTACGAATGTTTCCTAATGACGCAGTGATTCGTTGTTTTTCAGGTAATATTTATTAGAGATATCCAAAACGGCGATTATTACATGGGCAAAAACGATAAAAACAATCAAGGCTTTGTGCCTAAAGCGTACGTGGAATTACTGACCTAATTTCTTTCCATTGTCCACTGTATATTTCCATATTTTTTATAATATTCTATCTACTGTGCATCGACGTTTAGTATTCCATATTTTTTATATTGTTAATCCATTCCAAATATTTTTATAGTATAGCATTTTTCAAGCGTCTTCTAAATGTTAACAATGTGAATATTTAATCTACGATATTCTATATGTTTCATTTAGAATACGTTACTTTTTCAAATTGTGTATTCCAAAACTTTCTGCGATATTCTTACACTGTTAAAAATATAGATGCTAGTTTAAAATACATATTGCGATTGCGTACTGTTACTTTTCACTTAGAGATAGAGAAAATCTTTTTATTTATAATTATTTGTTCTAAATGGTTGGTCATTTGTTATTAGAGCAATTTCTGAGAATCTCTTATGATTTAGTGTTTCCTATTTAATTGAAAAGTATATTTTAACATTTTTATTAATTTTCATTATATGTTTAACAAACTGATTTCATTATTAATTACTTCATGCTAATGTGAATAAACAAAATATTTTATTAATATCTAAATACTCATTTTTTTCGTTGTTAATTCTTTATAATTTAAGTTAGCATTGGCATTTTCGTGAAACTCGATGAAAAAGTGAAATGTTAATGCAATAATTACCAATCGTAGTCAATTCGATTATATTGAAATGTGCAATTAAAGTTATAAAAAAAATTAAAAAGCTTCTACTCTATATATCACTAATAAAATTGTTATTGTTAATACTCTGTATAATAACGTTAAATAAATCACTTTTGATCTAAAAAAGTTTTTTTCCCAAATTTTCCATTATTACACCCACATTTTACCCCTCTTTAGACGAGCCCCAAACAATTTCATTGTTTTTTGCACTCCTAGAAAGTAACCCAATTTCTATTACATAAATAATTACCAAAAAAAAATATATTGTTTTGTACGTGACGCCAGCCGCTGCACAAAATCGTGACTTTCTTCACCCAGTGACGTACCATGGGCCGAGATGAAGCTATGTCAGTACCGTTAACCGTAACGAGTCCTCCAGGGTACTACATAGTAATCAAGTCCGGGCAACAGTTCTTCGCGGGCCAGCCAATACAGCATAGTATTTAAATAAAGTCAGTTCGCGATCGCTGGTTCGTTTTCCACACGAGTTTTTTCGCGTTTGGCTCGATTCTTCGGCGATTTTGGCACAAATTTTACGAGCGACATGACTAGGTGGAGCTTTTTCCTCGTAAGTAAATTTTTCTGAAGTTTTTATATGAGTTTTTCGTCAGTTGCTGGAGATATAGATATAATTTTAAATAAGTACAGTAATTGATTTTTGTCTTTAGCTTTAGTTAGTTGATTTTTTACTGTTTTCATTCACAATTCTGTAGAGGTTTCAGTTGATGAATTGATAATTTTAACAAAAATACTAAGTGTTATCTTTAGCGCAAAACTGACTTTGTGGTTTTTAAAACATTAAAAATTGCACTAAAAAACCAATGTAATTACTGATACTCTACTACTGATATTCAATTATTCATAATTGATCGATAGCAGTAATGTGTAAGAACTTTTCCAGCGGTATTGTACAGCTTTTGAATCATTAAAAATAATCCTCTATTACATTATCAAAATGGTTACCCACAGAGGAACCAATCTACCTAAAGTCTATAATATAATTTTTGAAAAATAAATCATTTTACACCATATCTAGTTTCTACCATTACCTATCTAACCATATCTACTCTACAGTTATAGCATTTTTATATGAATTCAATTTACCATTCAATTCATGATTCCTTAGTTGGTAAACACTTGCAATAGCAAATTTATTCCTGTAATCCTGTATGTCTTGAAGCCTCTAAGCTAATACATTAATTACATCTATAGTTTTTCTTCGATAAAATTACTGAAGTATTCTGAATGATAAATTTTATATTTGCACTAATTATCCATTGCTTTCGACCAGGCATATCCATTTTTGGTGCCAAGTTAACGAACGCCAGAACAGGTCTTTAGGTATAGAATTTTGTACATTTATGGTTCAATTTCTACGAACATATCATTTGAGTAAACAGTCCGAAACCGTTATTTTACGAGGTAAAATTATATTCGCGCATCATAACATATTATACTCGTGAAATTTGCTTAAATTATATACAGTTAAGGCGAACCGCGACAATATTAATTTAATTATGAACGAAACCAAGGTGTGTATGATACATCATTTAGGTAAGTACGATAGGCGTTGAAGCGTCTTTAAAAAGCCAAAGAGCCCATTAAGTACACGCGCTTCAGAATGCGCAAAGTTTTATAGCTCTAGGAAAAAGTGGAACGACTTTTCATGTCACTTTCTTGCGTAAGCATCGACACCAGTTTTTGTTGCCGATTTCCTTGCTGCACTTATCGATTTTTTTTACTTATAATTTCTATACCGACATCGGTAATAGCGCTTCGTGTTGACACAATTCTCGTCATGATCATTTACCTACATCGTCATTAGTGCACAAAAAAACCAAGACTGAAGACAGCAGATACTCTAATTATGATGATGGACATGCACGGTGTGCGATCGAGATATGCGCTAAATGATTTATGACTTTATAATAAAAAATTGTACCAAAAAGGATTTAGTAGAAAAATTTTTAGGAACTTAATTTTACAAAACTTTGTCTTCATACAATCATTTCTAATAATTTTTGTGATAATTGTGGTATGGTTTATCGTCGACGAATTGATTGAAAAAATAATACAAAAGACATAAAAACCGAGTTATATCGACAATAAGCAATCAATGAAATTACAGGTGCGTAACGGAAAAGGAAGTAGGAACATTAATGGAGTAATCAGTATCACTAACCCGATTTGGTTAGTTTTTATAATTCGTTTTCTTCGCAAGTGTGTCACAATGTATAAGTACTCACAATGGCCTCTGTGCGACTGTGTGCTCGACAATAAATCGGCCGTCGTTTAATTTGTATGCATAAGACGAAGCCGCTAAGGATCGCCTTACTTATGCAAAAATGTGTTAATATTTCCCTAAGGAAATGCTTTATTAAAATTTTGTTCCGCCCAACGGCATATTTCACAGGAATGTTCTATTTCTAAAGCAATCTTGCATTTACTATTGTCTATAATCTGCAATGAACATCTTGAAAATTGTTTATTTTTAAAAGTATTTGATGAATGTATTAAAGGAGAAATGTATCTTCTTCTCTTATTGAAATAATAGAAAATTAACCAGAAGCAGTCCAAACTTTCTGCTCAAAATTCAAGCGAGTAAAGATTACATTTGCATATTTTATTCTTCTACAAAAGATCTAATAGTCTCACTCTGATTATTTTGTAAACCTGCAAGTATTGTGAATAAATGAGGCTCACTCCCGAATGAAATTCGGCACGTTACCGGTACATTTATGCCGTATATCCGTGGTAATTACCTATACAAATTTGCTGTTAAGTAAACAATTATCCAATTCCGAAAACTTCTTGAACCATTAAAGTAGACTTGTCGTTGTTGTCACGCGACAGTAAAAATCGAGTACATTGTTTTTCCACGCGAATGATTACATTTGGAACAGTTTCTGATGATTCGACTTCACACTTAGTTGGCTTGCCTACTTTTTTATCGCGATGGAGTTTCCTAATTCACGCGAATCGCTAAGTTAACTGTCTGAAGAAATAAAATTTAAATATGCAAATTAAAACCGAGAATCTGATATATCTACCAGTTACTGCGAAAATTAGTTGAAGAATTTTATTAAGTAATTGTGGCATACCATAACTAACATATTGCGCAAGAAGAAAGGCTGGCTCGTAAATAGCAAAACTCCGGAAATTAAATCCAAAGAAAGTAGATTGCGCGCATTTCTTGCAAGTACAGTCTCAAAAGCCAGTAGTCAGTAGTACAGCAGCCGATTTTTGTGCAGGCTTTTGTTATCCACAGCATGATTAAACATTTATTTTTTTTAACTTATTGATTTTGAATATGCTGTTTGGATTATTCAAGTAAAGTTATCTAGGAGAAATCAGCCTTAATATTTCCATGTCAATGGCGATGGCGGTTGACCTATATTTACCTCAAACAAGTAGTTGGAAAAAGGAATTTTAAAACACAATTACTCAAACACAAGTTGAAGAGACAACTTTTCTTCAGTAATGCACTTATCTTGTTTATCAAAGTAAGGTATGAGAGCCTCGTTTATACATATTATACCCAGACGAATATTTTCGTTACTTAAAATTGGTGCCGTGTGCCGTACAGTTTTAAGGATTTTTTTATATTTGACTCAAAAACAACTTTACAGTAACCTTGGCCTACACTCTAGCCTTATTCAACCTTCAAAGGTCATTAACGGTTAGGTACACTATTTTAATTAGAATTTATTAGCCTGTCCCGGAATAATAATTTATTTAACGCTTTTTTGGGAGTTTTTTTAGAAGATAATCCTTTTTTGTCATTGCTATCGTTTAATTCAAATTTTTATAGCCAGTAATATCTGTAATATAAAGAACATAAATAAAATTAAAGAGTTAAACCTTATATTATGGGTACACATATTTCGAGAATAATTCATGAGATAGAAATTGTTAATAATTTTACACTTTTTCTACGCTTTTAGATATTATTACTGCACACGTACACCTTCTTAGAAGGCGCGGAAAATGATTTAGACGAACCTCCCGAAGGCTATTACGCCTTTGTGGAATCACCAAACGCAGAACCACCGAGAGTCAGACCTCCGCCATACAACGTGGTTCCATACGATTGCCGAGAAGACGACTTCAGAGGACCCCATGGGTCCCCTAATAATTTATGCGGCGATCTGAATAAAGGAAATATACCCAGGAATCCTATGGGACAAAATGTATTGGGATCACCATATCCTTTGTAAGCAGTTTATCTATAGAAATCATTTTTCTATTTGTATAATTTATTTAATTTCCAGCGAACTAATTAGAAATATGACACTGAAGTATCTCAGCAGAACGCTACCAATACTCAAAGCAGACGATACTCTACCCAAAGTAGCCCAAATGCAGGACGATTTCATCAATCAAAATACGTAGGTTCTAATTGTTAAGATACCTTTTTACACTTATTGTATTTGGTGGATTATTGCAGTTTATCTTCATCATATCAACAAAACGACAGAAGCGACAGAGCGAAGCGCGAAGTTACCAACAAAACGACCAGCAAATCCTCGAGTTCTTCGAGACAAGCCAGGAAATTCTGCGATCAGGGCGGCGTATTCTGCATGCTTTACAAAGCCATCAACGGGGAATCGAATTCCTCGCCTCAGGAATCGGCTCAGCTTCCTCTCGAGCGAAGAGACGACGCGCCTCCAGTGGCGCCGAGATACGAAGGACCTCCAACACCCTGTCCCGCTAAGATCGAATACGCCACCCCAGTGTTCGCTAAGAACTACCAAGGCGTCTGGAGATACGTGGTGCAGATTCCTTACGAGGGGTATTTCACGCAAACTATCGAAGTTACTAGGTATAATTAATTGCTTAATTAATTGTTGTTGGTGTAATGTTAATTACAATTTTGTTTTAGGTGTTTGCAATCACGTTGTCATTATTTAGACGGGGGTTGTTTATCATCGCCGAGGTGGTCGAGTCTGCTGGTTGCTGAAATTTATTATCCAGACACGGTTTTGAGCAGCAGTGATGCTGTAAACCCGCAAAGGAATCCGGTGCCTGGATCCCAACCACCTTCTGTTCAAGATTTTCAGGTAAGTTACTATATTTGAAGAAGTAGGTGAAGTACGAGGGATGTTTCCATAGTTCTGGAAATTGTGCTCTAATTAAATTATACATAGGCAATGTTATTGGTGGCAGACAAATATTGACACGTTTATGCAATTATCTAGTGCAACTTTGTTCAGTCTGATGCAATTGTTTGACTGATATAGACTCGTTTTCTTAGCATTCGTTATTAATAATAATAATTTAAGTTAATAATTTTCTTTTTGTGGAATAAAGTGTAAAAACATCAGACATTATTCAGCGTCTGCAAGGAGTATTTGGGAAATGTACAGAATTCAAAAGTATAAAACTGTTTGTACTGTTTATCTTTGGATCGATTATTGCTCTTTGAGATTTTGCTGCATCATTCATAATCAAATATGTAGAAATCTATTAAATTCGCCGCTGGGTTATTCTGTAATATTTTAAGGGAACATCATCCCTATACAGGGTGTTCGAAAAATAGACGGTATACTAGAGGTAATACAAGAGGTAAAGAAATTGTATTTTTAGATGCTTAATAAAAAAAAATATTATTAGTTACAAAAAAGGCAGTGGCTTACATTTTTTGCCAATATTTGCTAAGCTGCTCCCGGGACGTCACTCGACTAAATAATTTTAATCTATTAAGGCTAAATTATCCTCTTAACACAATAAATAACATTGCTAAATTTCAATAGAATCAAGTAAATATTATTTAAGAAATTAATGTTTAGAAAAAATTCCATATTTTTTTAACAAGGGATCACCCCCTAAAATATCTCCATCTATATTTTTCGAAAACTCTATATGTATACCTCCCTTAAGAATATTTCAATTATTCATCTCTAGTAATAGATAACTATTAAATAATTCTCCAGCTCCGAGTATACGCAAAATTTATACAAAATTTGAATCTTTTAAATTGAAGTATTACCGAGATATTAATTTTTTCCAAATTTTAAAACTCTACTTGAATGCCTTTAACTTCTCAGGATAGCACTTACCATATAGGTGAGTAGGGGTCACCATATATTTCAGTCTCCTCTACATGCCTTAAGTGAAACACCCTGTATAAAGCATTTACCTCCGTTCACCAATAAGATGTATTTTTTTAGAATTACCAACAATATCTTCAGAAAAGAGCCGGTCTTCCGCCGTCAGCCGTCGATGCCGGTACGACCCAACGCCCATCTAGCCAATGCGATGGAATCGACGCATTGGGTTGTTTCCAAGTTCGATTGTACTACGACTGGTTCCTGATTCCGGGTTCCTGCAAATGCTGGCGACCCGACTACTTCAACAAATACGTCAGAAGGAAACCCAATCAAGATCTTTGAAGTATTTGAACGATTTTCGTAGAGTTAAGCTAATCTGGGAAGAAAATTCGTTTATCGTGAGGTGTGTAAAATCGCTTTAAATGCGTCGTTTTCCTGATTTTAATTTAATTGTACTGATAAGTTCGACTGTTTAGTTATTTTCTTGCGTTTATATTTTCGTTTAGTTATAGTTAAATACTGTATTAAAAAATATTTTTACATTACATCTTCTAGCATCTAAAAAAGGGGTAAACATTTTTAATAATACTTAAGTTATTTAAACGTAGCTAAAAAGACTGTTATATGCTTCCCGAATTAAGAAAAAGAGCCAAAACTATTTATAACTAATATTTGGTTTAATGCCTTAAGAAGGGTAAAATGTTTAAGAAGTTTTTTGCTTCCTTTTTAAATGCAATTCTTACATACATTTTATGCATTTGAAATGCATAAATATGAGGCAATTAAAAATTGAAGCGATGATATTGATTTTGTACATAGTTTTAAAACATTTTTATTTGGGTGGTAGCGAATTACAAATGTTATGTAAAGTGTAATATAGTATTATCCCAATAAAACATTGAGTTTTTAATAAATGCATTTAAATACAATAACCAGAATCGTGATAATAAAACATGAAGCAATTGAAGTGTACTGGCAAACACAAATTGTTTAGTTATTCTTTTAACTTTTTGGCAGCATTATTGCACCTTTTACAGTTTCCTGAAATAAAAAACAATTTTACTAGTAAACCTTACGACTTATAAAATTAAAAAAATTGCTTACTTTTAGCTCATTTATGGTAGCATCCCAGTTTTCTTGCCCGATTCTAGCAACCACAGCGAGCACGAACGATGATACTTTATTAACATTTTCGCTAAATGTTTTCATGACCTCAGCAACGCTGACTTTTTCCCCGGATTCCCTCCAGCAATCGTAATCAGTCACTAACGCTATATTTGCGTAACAAATACCGGCTTCTTTCGCTAATACTACTTCAGGCACTTGGGTCATACCAATGATATGTGCACCATAAGATCTATTTGATAATAAACATTGTTAGTTAACAAATTATTATACAGGGTGTTTTTAATAACATGCTAATACTGAAGGATGTGTTTCTTGGACCAATTTTCAGAAAAAAACTTCCCATGAACTTCACACTTCAAGATATGTCCTAAACCTAAAATTTATTATATTTTAATTTTGGTACAGCGGTTTTTGTAGCTGCAGCGTACAAATGAATGCATTTATTTCAAGATAAAAAAGTGGCGTACCACTTTTACACTCAAAAATATCAGGCCCGAGTCCAGTACAGATGCCACTGTTGGAAATAAAAAAATGTTTTTAGGTCAAAAAATGCTTTTTAATGTATAAACGCCGTATACCAAATTTCATAAAAATATTTAAAGTGGTATGGAAATGACATTAAAAAATTGATTTTTTTCTTAAAACTTTAACACCCATATCTCAAAGTTAAGACGTTTAGGACATAGGTTTATATGTAGTTTTTTTCTTATAATGAGCCCACCCCATTCAGTATTATCATGTTATTAAGAAACACCCTGTATACCACATTTATTATTCTACCTGAATATGTTACTTTCTGCTTTTGATGAATAACGTGGTCCTTCGATGGTAACGACAGTTCCTTTAGGAATAATCTCCACATTTAAATCTTTAGCGAGCTTTAAAATAAGAGCTCTCGTCTGCTGGCAATAAGCAGGTTCCATTGGGATATGGGTAACGCCTACAGGATGTCCCGGTTCCCCATCGTAGAAGGTTTGCTTGCGATTTGTCGTTCTATCCACGAAATTATCGACCAAAACTAATTCGCCGGGTTTATACTGTTCCTGCAACGAACCAACTGCTGCGGTGGATATGATGTGAGTGCAGCCCTCTTCTTTCAAAGCCCAGATGTTTGCGCGGTAGTTAATGTTGCCCGGCATGATGTCGTGTTTCCTTCCATGGCGACTGAGCAATACTGTTTGGACTCCGTTTATCTCTCCTAATATTAAGGCGTCTGAAGGGTCACCGAAAGGGGTACTAACTTTCTTTTCTTTTCTGTTTTTTAGAATATCAGGATCATCGAATCCTGTGCCTCCTATTATTCCAACCTAAAATATTCAATGGGGGATTATTGATTCAATTATATTACATAGTTTTATATAGTTTTCTTACCTTTGGTGTTACCGGCATTTTTCTAGAATTTCTGAGAACAAGCTGCAGTGCTCTGAGTACCTAGCAGTATGTGAATAACTTCAGATAAACTTCTAATGTATATGGGTTCAGGGTTATTTTTTTATCGATGGAAACAACCTTGAAATAAATTGATTAGGGAAATATTCAATACTTTATACTTTGATAACTTCACACATAAATCGATATAAAAATAGAGCATTTACAAAAATTTAAATCAATGTAACACAGATTGCTGGTGAGATGTTACAGTGCGCTTTTAACAATTATTAATTGTTTATTTATTGAAATAATTTAGAATTTAGATAAGAACTTTTATAGGTTAAGTGAAATTTGAAATTCTTCTAAATTTCTGATCTACTCTTTTGTTGTTATTTGGATACTTATATTTACTCCATAATTTGCAATACTGCTAAAATGTTTTGCTATAAATGTATGCTCTTTTAAAGTCTTTAGGTCTTTAGTTTAACTCTTGAAAAAAAGTGCAGAAATAATTTTAGGTAAATTATTTCATATCAAATCTGTTGAGGTAAACAAAACCATCCTGTATTTATCAGGATTCTCAGGAATTTCACAAATATCCAAGTATATATCGTGCAAAGATGACATACTTTAGATAGTTTGTGATAGCCTGTTAAAAATATGAGTCTACAGGAAACCCTGAATATCTAGATACATATTGCTATTACTGTAAATAAAATAAATTAAGTACTTAACTACTTTATTATGTAAATCAGAAACAAACTATTTCACTATGCAGGTTTACTAATACAATATACAATAGAATTTATTTGTAGGACAGGTTGTCGGCTGGGCGTTCGGGGAAGTCATGGTAGAATTCCAAAAATCCCATAGCTTTTCCGAATATAATGGTACCAGTGAGGGCACCAATTCCAAGTACTAAATGTGCGGTATACTTGCGTTGATTGGCATCGTAGTTGGTTTTCCAACTTCCCTGCGGTTGGGGCAAATCATTGTAGGTCGTTTGAGCGACATGATGACCGCTGTAGTGATCGCTGTAGTTTCGTCTAACGCAGGATCTGATTGCCGGGGTGGTTAATAGTTTTCGGATGTGCATTTTGATAATATTCTTGCTACGTTTGTTATGTAACTTTAGTTTTCTTCAAACTCGAATTATCAAACGAGGATGAATAATGTAGTGAAGTGAATGTTTGTCAATGTCAAATACTTGCCAAATGTCATTTGTCAGTATTATTAAATCTTCTTTTTTAGAATCATAGTGACTACTGACTACTCTTCCACGAATTCGGATTACATACAAAAAATGAAAATAGCTATTCTAAAATTATTTTGCAAAAATTTCTAAACACTTTTGTTAAATTATTACATACTTTAGTTTATAATATAAATTCTGGCGAATCTATATTTACAGTCTGTAATCTGTCTTTTTTTAACTATTTATTTGTTTGAGGTAAACAGAGAAGGAATTGTATACACAAATAGTTCTTTTCTGTCGCGATTGTAGTGAAGTGAAGTGAGTAACAAATAAAACACGAAAAACGAGCTAAATAGCCGGGTGATCGTACTAGGAGTGACATCAATACAAATATAAAAGGTTTATTTATAACTTCAAAAGTTGTTATAAATATTGATACCTTCAGTTTCATGTTTCTTACAGTTTAAAAGTAAAGTTTTCGAAGAAAATTTTCCCTTTTTCGTAGTGTTTGTAGGTGTATGCGCAAAATTGCAATCGGAAAATTCCAATACCCTATTTAAGCAATAAGGCAATAAGCACCTAAAAAATGGCCGAAGATTCAAATTTACCGATTCCTGAAAATTTGAATACGAAAAATGGGAATTTTATTTGTGGAGTAGTAGAAGGTAAGTCGATGGATTATATATATATTTTTCTAATTATTCGAAATAATCGTATTTTCTTTACATCCTGAGTATATAACATCTGTTTAAAACCCATTAAATTTTTAATTTTGCAGGTTTTTATGGAAGACCATGGACAACAGAACAAAGGAAAGATTTATTTCAAAAGTAAGTATATGTTTATAATCAATTATAAATCACGTAATAGTGCAAATTAGGGATTCTAATGATACTATTATCTAGAATGAAAAAATGGGGCATGAATTCCTATGTGTACGCTCCGAAAGACGACTACAAACACCGAGCCTACTGGAGAGAATTGTACACTGTCGAAGAAGCAGAGCATTTGACCGGATTAATCCAAGCAGCTAAAGATCAAAACATAGTTTTTTATTACGCCCTATCTCCTGGTTTAGACATCACCTACAGCAGTTCGAAGGAAGTGGCCGCTCTGAAGAGGAAATTAGAGCAAGTCTCGCAATTTGGTTGCAATGCATTCGCCTTACTATTTGACGATATCGAGCCGGAAATGTCGGAAGCCGATAAAGAAATCTTCCAGTCGTTCGCCCAAGCCCAAGTTTCTATTACTAACGACTGCTATCAGCATTTAGGCCAGCCCAAGTTTTTACTGTGTCCCACGCAGTATTGTTCCACCCGAGCTGTGCCAAACGTAACGAATTCTGAATATTTGAACACTTTAGGTTCAAAATTAGCGCAAGATATTAATATTATGTGGACAGGTATTCATTATTTTGAATATAATAATAAAATAACTAGCTTATTTTAAATTGTTCTAGGGCAAAAAGTAATTTCGAGAATACTGACGAAGGAAAATATTCAAGAAGTTACTGATGCTTTACGTCGTCCGCCTGTTATTTGGGACAATTTACATGCCAACGATTACGACCAAAAGCGCGTATTTTTAGGTCCATACTCGGGTAGATCGCCTGATCTCATACCCAAGTTAAGGGGCGTTTTAACTAATCCGAATTGTGAATACGGGGCCAATTTTGTAGCGATTCACACCCTAGCCCAATGGTCCAGATGTAACGTCGATGCTCAAAGGGATCCTTCCATAAGTAAGCATTGAATAATTTTGTAATTATTTCGATTACTTAACGGTAATTCTTTTAGATGATACGGTATCTGCCGATATCAAATTAGAGACTGAGACTGAAGACGGATTGTCGGGTGAAGATGTGCCATCAACATTGTCGCCAAACATGTATCATCCTCGACAAGCATTAAAAAACGCCATAAAAGAATGGTTGCCTGAGTTTTTCAAGCACAAAACAGCTTGGGGACCAATCACAAAACCTCAACCTCAAGTAGCTAGTAATAACATAAAAAATTACTTATACTATTATTTTTTATTTACATACTTTTTACAGTTGTGCCTGTGCCTATTATACCTTCAATCAATACTTGTATGAGTTTAACCTCAACTAGTACCACTACATCTTCAAGCAATACATCGGTAGTAACTTCGAATCAATTGCAAGCTTTAGCAGAAGTTTGCAGCACGGTAAGTTTCATTACGATGATGAATCATATGAAATACATTAGGAGTTTGTTGTAGGTTTCTACTTGTAGCGAAAGTGCTGTTAATCCCCTGCCAGGTCCCGTCATGAATTCCCTAGTATCCCCTACAAAAGTCATTTGTAACGATTCTATCCCTAATCCAATAACTACTGTACCCATACCAGTACCTATCCTTGCTTCTGAAAACAAAACTGTCACAATGCTAAGCGGAACAATCATTAAGCAAGAAAAACAGAAAATTATCCAGCAAGCTACAGGTGACAGCCAGATTGAAAACGCTAATCTCATCAAGGATAAAGACGAATCTACCATGAATACTGATAATAGCTTAAGTAACGAATCCAGTTTAAGCCCATCGGAACCCATGGATTGCAATAGTACGCCTAACATCTCGCCAGCCCACGGACTCAAATGCACCAACGGATCCAGCGAAGATGTTGCAATGAGCGAGAATTCGGTAAGTGACTTGTTAGATTTGTAACGGGGCACTGTTGTCTGGGAAAGCACCTCTATAACCTAGGTTTAGAGGAAAGTCCCCTTTACAGGGGCTGCGGCATGGCTGATGAAACATCGGACCATGTCCTCATAGAGTGTCTGAAATTGGTCTGTCAGGCGAATCTTTGGAGTCCCTGTTATGGCTCCTGGAGATACAAACAGGCATCAATTGAAAATGTCTGAGGCCTTCGTCGAGGGACTCGGCTTCATCGATGCATAAGCAGCAGGAATGGCACAATGGGCCCACCAGAGGCCAAAGTGCCTGAACCTTGGCTTGAACTGTCTCGCTCATGGTTCGCCTGCGTCCCGTTAGTAGTAGTAGACTTGTAAACTTCTCTTACTGCATCTTCTCGAATAACGAATTGTATTTTACAGACGTCTAGTGGCAGTATGCAGATTGATGTTAACCAGATGGTTGTAGAAAATAATGGCGAAAATGACAGGTAAATAATGTTATGAATTTTAAACTTGTTGTGATTTAATGAGTTGTTTTTTTAGCAAACTACCGCAATTAACTACTGATGATCTGGCCTTATTATGTGACTTATTTTATCTACCTTTCGAACACGGTGGTCAAGGATTGCAATTGCTTCAAGAGTTCAACTGGTTGAAATCTAATGCGCATTTGGTTATCGTTGCTAATCAAAGGAAGGACAAAACTAGTCCAGAGGTAAATATTAAGGCCGCCTAAGTTCGCCCTCAAATTTATAATTCGTGGGGTAAAAACTATTCCGAATTTTGGTAAAATTTTTCAACAGTAGATGGGATGAGAATAGTTTAATTAGTAGATGTTCGTGGCGCCCTTAAAGCGAGATTTTGTTTTTGAGTTTAATTTGAAAAATTTTTTACAGGTTCAAGAATGGTTTTTAAGAGCGGAAAAAATAAATGAGATATCGCAAGCGATGAATAGATTATACGAGCGCATTTCCAATTCTAATAACAGAGAACTTCTGTATGATTTGTACGCATACATATGGGATATGAGAGGCGTCATTTCATTGCTAAATTCTTATGTCAAATGGTTAGGTACGTATAACAAAATTTAACAGGGTTAATTAGAAGAATGTGATTTCTTTTTTGGATTTTTATAATATTTTAGTGTTTTATTCGCTTTATAGAAAATCAGTTCTTCTAGTTATTAATTTTGTTTACAGATATTATAACTGCAATGCTAATTTATACATTCATACAACAATTTACTATATTATTCCAATTTTTTTAGTTCTATTAAATTTCTTAGCGAGTTCTAATATCTAGTAAGAACACCAAAAATGTATTTTGTAATTTTAATATTTGTTTTTATTTTTTCGTTTGAATTTTTTAAGTGTTCTATTGGCGTAATGTGTTAGAATGCGCTTAAACATATTTTAGAGAAGGCGTTAGGATAGCGAATACGGAACCTCCGAATCAACAGCTCTTGCGTAAATAATTTTTTTTTGTAATAGAACACTTACGTATTTACAAACTAAAAATCAAAAATAATCGAATTATGTAAAATACATTTTTGTGTGATTGATGGGATGAGTTTATCGTTTCGATTTTTTTAGCTGCTTTTGCTTCATAATTATTCGTAGAATTCGATTCGATATGACAAAGTTTAGTTTGAATTTAATTGCTTCTTTTACGAACCGATCTGTTGACTTTTTGTTTTATAAACAATGCAAACAAAATATTTGCGTATCTCATTGATAATAGTTATTTTTGTCAACAGAAAAGGTTTAACAACACGTTAATAATAATAATCAGTTTATTGAACTGTTAATTCTACAATCATTATGAAGTGACCTTTTATAGTGGAAAATCAAATTTCTGTCTAGGCGATCGACCAGGAATCTGAATTTTTCACTTGAATTGCCGTTTCTTCAACAAAGGCTGCAGACTTGTTGTAATTAATATTAATTTACTTTTATTTTTTTTCTGAAGCTGGCGGTCATTTTCCTCCATCGATGCCTTCGTACACCCAGGGGACCTACACATGTACGCACCTTTAAGGAACTTAGTATACTTTCCTGATGGTCAGATGTCGCTTTTTGGCGTAAAAATCCATTTCAATTCGCTAGGATTTTTTTTAGCAATGCTAGCGTAAATCATTAGCTGCTGTTGCGTAACGTGCACGCCAAATCAAAGTTTTAACTTTATTTTTTTCAATTTTGAAACAAATTGATTACAAAAAAATGCGCAATAAGTTAAAATTTTGAGTGTCTTTACTGAAAGCAATAAATTAGTAATTTTAATCGTGTAATAATGTACAAAATTTTTATAATCTCTGTACTATTTATTGCTTTAGAAGTAAGTAGTTAAAGCGTTGTATAGTTCATTCTGTGATACATTGGCGTAAAAGCTTCTAAATTTGCCGAATACTGCTGCGCTACTGCGACTTATTTCACGAACAAAAATTAATTCAATATGTTTTCGCTGTCCAGGGTTTTCCAAAGGATGGAAAGAGACTTTCATGAGCGGCGACCAGGAGCCATGGGTATTCAGAGGAGGTTTAACCGCAGACTTACAGGTACTTCTAATTAATTTTTTCTTATACACGACGGTAGGGTGAAAAGTTCTCGGCCTGAATCATTTAGAACTATCTAGAACCACTTAGAACGCTCCAGAACCGTTGGAACGTTTCATAGTCATTTAGAACGCTCCAGAAACGTTGGAACGTTTCATAGTCATTTAGAACGCTCCAGAATAATTTAGAACTGTCTATAACCATTTAGAACGCTCCAGAAACATTTAGAACTGTTTAGAACCATTTATAACGCTCCGGAAACATATAAACATTTCGACTTCATAAGAGGAATAATTTAATTTTTCAACTCATTCTTGTACATCATTTACAAGTATATTTTTAATTTCAGCGACTCATTCCTGTGGATTCGGGTAATGATCTGTTTGTGTACAAAGTACCAGAGGTCCCCACCAACAAAGTGTTCACAATTAGACCTTACCTGCCATCGGACGAACAAACAGTTTACAATGTTTGTCTTCGAACTTGCAAAGACGGCCTCGAAGATCCCATTCCATATCCTGACAATCTCAAGGTAATTAAACGTAGATATACAGGGTGTCGCAAAAAGGTTGGAACATGGCTTAACTACAGACTTCTGAGATAAGATGATTTAAAAGATGATAGAAAACTGTTTAATATGGCCTCCATTATGATTTTGACACCCTATACTCGTATATGGAATAGATAATAATAGTTTGGTATTATTTAGGATCTTCAAGCTGATAGATTAATCGGACCTTATATTACTCTTCATCCGGAATTTTGTTTCGTGGTCGAAGACGAATCGAATATCGTCGGATACGCATGCGCGGCGCCGGATTATAAGAAGTTCAGGGTGAAGCAGGAACTGGCTTGGATACCAGAAATGTGCGAGAAATATCCGATCGATTGCGCCAAAAATCTCCACAAGTTCGCTCAAGTACGATTCGATTAACTCGCGATATTTATAGCAAGTTTACTAAATTATTGTTTTAGGAATCAGCGGCGTATTTCCATAATTTTAAGGATGAAGTGTATGTTAGCAGCCCTTCTCATGCGTCTAGCATGATATGTAGTTTATTGCCATCGGTTTTGGATCAGTCAGTTGGTAAAAGACTTGTAACGTGTTTATTAGCAGCGTTGAGAGCTAATGGTGAGTAGAAATAGTTTAATTTATAATCGATAATTTATATAAATTTTATATTTTTTAGGATCGTTTGGTGTTCATGTTGTAATGAACACTTTTGATAGTTATACTCACGCTTTTTACGGAAAGTTGGGATTCGTGGAAAATACTCAAGAGGTTATCAAAGGCAAAATCGTAATGGGAAGGACTTTTTGATGAGAATGTTCCAGAACTGATTCTACAGTGATCGACTGTTTCTTCATATTTGTTGCTTTATTTATTTAAGATTCTATCGACTAAAACATAGATAATGAAATTTGTTTTGTGATTTTTAGTATTATACTCCCAAGTTATATTTTGTAACGGATTTATTTCATCAGAAAAAAACTTTATTGTACATTATAATTTATGTTTTAATAAAAAAAGACTATTTGAAGTTAAAAGGCGCGTTTCATTCTATAAGGTCACGTCGTTGAGCGATTTCAAGCTCATCAGTTTCTTCTGAATGTCCATCATCTGAAAAGTAATTACAATAAACATCAACCTTCATGCATTAATAAAAAATCAATTCTTACGGTTCTTATTTGCTTTTCTGCCCGATCCATTTCGATCGAGTTACTTCCCAAGTCGCTCTCCAGCTCAAACTCCTTAAGCTGGTCCATTATGTGCTTGATCATCGTCTGAAGCTGAACGGGCGTCGTGGAATTCGGTTCGCCCGGCTTTATGAAACCTTTTTGCTTGAATTCGTTGAGGGTTTTCGCCAATTCCTCTCGGGTCATCATCTTCTCGTACTGCGGATCGGTGTCGAACGGCGGCTTGGTTTTCTCCACAGGCATTTCTCTGTAAGGTTCCATCTTTCTCCTTAGCCTCCAATTACTTATCGATCTAAGATTCCTAAAAAAAGATTGTTTTATTGTCTAGGTGCTTTTCCTATTTCCTTGTAATATCCCTGTTTAATTGGGACACCCTGTATATATCTATGTAGGACTGAATTTTATTATAGATTGCTTGTATTTTAGTGTGTAAGTTACCTTTCTTGTTGCAGAATTCTTTCTTGATCTGTAAGCAATATTCTCAATTCGTTCAACCAGCCATCCTTCAGGTTTTGATACTTCTTTTCGTGCATTTTCTGATTTTTGGGTGTGGGCTTCGTGTAAAAGGATTTCAAAGATATTCTGTTATCATCCGAAGTGACTTTATGTATAATTTTCATCGGTTCTTGCGCGTCTTTCTTCCTTAATATCGGCGGTAGAAGTTTCCTAACTTCCAAGTCGGGATTGATGCACTGATCATCGGATATTCTGTTTTTGAGCTTCTTAATTTTCGCTTCCTCGTCAGAAATTATATTCGGTTCGGTTTTGGATTTTCTTACCTCATCGAAATAGTCGTCTTGTAGCGAATGTTCGTCTAATTCGGTGATTTTATCGGATATGTCTTCTTCCTCTTTGCTTTCTCTATTCGCTAAATCGTATTGCGTTTTCAGGTAACTTTTGATAGCTTTAGTGCCGCACATTATCACCTTTCTCTCCGGGTAAATCAAAGGATTTTCGGTGACTTGTAAGCTCTTTAAATTCGGAACCGTCCCTGCAAATAATAAGTTTCTTGGTGCAAAATATTTTTTTAGAATGTGGTTACGTTACCTAATTCGTTAGGAAGCCTTTCTAAACTATTATTAGTCAATAACAGATTTTCTAATTTTTCGTGGAAACCTATGCTCGTCGGTATCGCTTCTAGGAGATTGTTCCTCAAATCCAGCCATTGTAAATTCGGCAATCTCCAAAATAGGTCTTCGGGAAGCCTGGTGAGGAAGTTCCCTTCCAAAACCAGCATTTTCAAATTGACCATATCGAGCACATTCTTCGGCAACGTGACCAATTTCTTGTCCGAAAGGTCTGATATTAATTCCAAACCAGACATTATCCGATTGGTTTTTGTAAAAAGTCAGGAATAACGAATTTAACACTACTAATAAAAAATCGAAAGACAGATTGCCGTAGTGTTACTTTAGCTGCCAAGTAATTGTTTATTTCCATAGTAACCTGTTACTTCACGTCGTGGCGGTTTCGATAGCTACGCTGGTAATTGAAATCGATTCCACGCAATTCAATTATAATCCCACAAAGTGAACTTTTTATAAAGGTGTTACTATTAACTCGAAATTAAATTAGCTAGATAAATGACAAAATTTATTATACTCGTATGATTACTATAATAAATAATCAAAACGCACACCTTAGAATTATTTATTTGGCACAAACAAATTACACAACACTCCAATATTCCCCTACAAATGCATTCCCTATTCAACAACATTAAATAAATAAATCAATCAGTCTCTCCACTACACTTCCATCGACTTTACCATCAATCGAATCCGAATTCATTCCTGATCCAAGGGTACTTCTGCGGACACTCGGAACAGGTGTACAAATACCTATCCTGCTGGAAAACCCTGCTGTACAGCTTGCACATGTTCGGCAAACTGCACGCCAACTCGGTTGCATCCAAGTACCTTTTGCAACCCCAAGAATCCAACGAACTCAGCTTGTCCAACGTCTTGGGCCTCTTCATCCAATCGATTACCTGCGAGTTCGTTACGAACCACACGTCTGGTTGCTTCAGCACTTCCGAGATGAACCGCTGAGAAAGAAAATTAAAATTAACTAAATACTTTTACTTAACTAAGTGTAGGTGTTAAAGGTGATGTAGATAAATCTTTAACGTTCGAGTAATTTGAGTAGTAGAGAACACCTGTCAAAACCTTCACTAAACATCTAATGTGTCATCAGTTTTGTTAAAATTCGAATCGTGTTATTCAGCAGTACAAATTAAAGTTTGAAAATGCCTCGACGCCAGGCTCGCAGCGGCTCCCCATCGCACAACAAAAGAAGCTACTCAACCGCGCCGGCGCATCCGCCCAAGCAATACGGGGGCGTCAAAGAGCAGAAGCAGCCTGGTTTATTCGGGCAAATGGCCGCGACGGCGGGCGGCGTGGCCGTCGGATCCGCCGTCGGGCACGCGGTGGGCAGAGCGGTCACCGGGATGATGGGCGGGGGATCCCGCGACGCCCACCCGGAGAGGAAACTCGAAGAGCCCGTGGGGCCCTGCGCCCGCGAGATCCAGCGGCTGTTGGATTGCGCTGCTGATAACAGCGACATCACTTTGTGCCAAGGGTTCAATGAGGCTGTGAATGCTTGTAAGGAGAAGCATAATATTCGTTAGAAATTGCAAATAGTGAGTGGAGAAGACGTATAGTAATAATGGTATATTAATAAAGTGAGGCAAAAAAATTTCGAATTTACTGTGTTATTAATAATTTGTTTGAGTGACTTACTTGAAATGCGGATAGGTAACTTGGGTTTTTGAACCAAGTTGAATGAAAGTAGAGGCCGAATGGAGCTTTGTTGCTTAAATAGTGCCTCTTGAAATTGTGCATTAACATATCGAACATTTCGCTTCCTGAAAGCGTAGGGGGACACGAGTCCACCATAGCGCAAGTGTAATCGCTGGTTTCTAATTGATTCATCGGCAATTCCCATACACCAGGGTACGATCTAGACGGGCACAGTTGCTTATTTCCTGAAAAAAAAAATACTTACATCATGGCAGTTAGCGGTGGAATTATTCTTACCCATGCACTTGTGAGGCATTTTGTAATCCAATGTGTAAGGCCACAACGGGGGATTCGAAAACGGGGCTACCATGGAATTGTCGTACACGAAACCGAATTCTTTCATCATCAAAAACTGCCTGTTCCAGCCTATCCTTAGAAACGGTACTCGCAGCCCTTTGATGTCCTCCATTCGAATTTTGGAAAATCGGTTCAGTATGTTCGCTTGACCCACCATTTCGTCAAACCAATCTTCGATGGTAGCGTTGTTTGACCACCATTCCTCCGGACCTCGGTGCCTAGAGATAAAAATATCTTTGTTCAAACAGTTATTAAACACTTTCTTTCGCAAAATTATTTCTGATCAATCTGGTGTATAAATACCTATTTGGAAAACTATAAAGCGAGTGGATTGTATTAAACATAATTGCTTAGAATTGATCGAATTTACTTTTAGGTTAGTTGTTAAATTTAATTACGTTATAGAATGAATGGCTATTTCGTGTCCGTCATTCCACAATTTTTGTGTGTAATAATAATTATTGTATTGATGGCTGACGAAGAAAGTCGCCTTTATTGGACAATTGTTGGGATTTTTGTACTGCTTCAGGAATAAAGCTCTGTTGAAGAGGTCCCAATTATCGTCATTAACAGCATCATCGAATGTTATAGTTATCATTTGTGGTGTAGATGATATCGGAAGATTTCCGGGTGGTCTGGTTCCTAAAACGATTCACCAAATTGTATCGCCAAGAAATGAAATTAAAGAAGTTGAGTTACCATCCTTGGAGCAAAAACAATTAGGCAAGGAGCAGGCCAGAGGATCGCAAGAGGTCGCTGCGTTAGGATCGTTATTTACATCGCAATAACCTTCGTCACTGCCATCTGAGCAGTCTAAAGAACCATCACAGAAGTACTCTTGAGGTAAACAAGTACCGTCAGCGCAACCCAGATGATTTTCATCATCGCATTTCGCTTCCTTCAGCAACGGTTTTGGTATTACCGCCTCTAAAAACAGGTTAAATACAGGAATCTAGTCTAGAGAATTTCCAACATCTTTGCATTAGGTATGGTAAAAAAATTTACCTGCTGTTATATCGCAGTTATCCACGTTTAATTTGAAATCGCATATTTGTCGATTGACGTCGAATAGAAGTCCCGTTGAGCATTTGAAATCGAAGACTTCTCCTTCCAGGCACAAAAAATACTTGGAGCACTCTTCTGATGTCCACATTTTTTGTATAGTCCTGTTCGGGTCGCGGTAGAAACGGCCGTTTTCCAAGCATTTTACTCTTCTACTAAAGGCCGCTAAGAACATAAAGTCTCATCAATTCCCCTATATTTCTATGGATTAATTTAACAAGAAACATTGTAAGTTGAAGATTTGTGGACACTGTATCTTAAAACCTTTCGCAGGAGGAAGATTGTAGGAGAACTTTGTTTTAAAATCCACAGTTTTAACTCGTGATATTTATTTCTATGCTCGATTAGATTTATGTAAGTCGGTTAAAATATGCTTCTGTTCTATTTATGTAATTGTTAATATCTGTAATTACTAATTTCGATTCTACGTTACGAGCATAATCCCGCATTTCTACTTTAATAATATCCGACTTCTTAAAATGAGCTGTTATTTCATGAAAATCTTATACATAGAATTAGACATTTCTAATTGTTTAATCACGCGATAAACACAAATTAATCGTTGAATAACGCATTCGAACACCTGCCCGTTATTATTACTTCGAAGCACTACTATATTTTCTTGGCGTACCTGCACATTAAAGATTTTCACTTTTTTATTTTCGGTTTTATTACTCCCCAACAATAATTAAAAGTATTAAAAGGAAATTAACGATCGTAATTTGTTGTAAGTGCCAAGAAAAAGTTCTCTCTATAAAACTCTCTTCAAAGCTTTTCTATTTAATCTGTTATAAAATTGCAATAGTTAATGCAAATTATTCCATAAATGTAGATCATACAGTTGTTTGTAGTTTTTTAAGCTGAATTTGGCTGAACTATTTTTATTATGTATATTCATGAGTATTCTTTATACGTTGTCCACTATTTGCTTGATACCCTGTATATCAATTACTTCAGTTCTCTCTGAATTAAATAAATTTCTCACAGTTCAGTTGGTAATATTTCACTTTTTCCATAACTAACACGAACTATCGCGCATTAGATATTCACATTAAAAATAAACCGCTTTATAAATACTGTTTATAATTTTAATGTCATTTCGCATACTTCAGTATAATATATTAATTTGTTTTGCAGTATTTCCAAAACTTTCTCGGACAGACATAACCAGTGTAAAGGAAGAAAGTCTAAATTAAAATATTTAATTCACTTTCATTAATGAGATTATTGCATCTATAGGATTATTAATGTTTATTAAAGGTCATTAATTTGGTGCTTAATTACTGCAAATATTTTGCTTGATTTTTTGAGGTTTATAGTTCTTTTTAGCAATTACAAAATTCATCAAGCTTTTATTTGAATTGTTTTGTAGAATCATTATGACCTATAGTAGTTGTGGCATATTATTAATATTAAATTCGGATTTTATTAATGTAAGTTTATTTAAACAAAAATAGTTATCAGAAATTACTGTATAATGACACTTACCTCTAATAACACACATCGACGACACGAGAATTACCCATTTGAATACGGAGGTGAATTTTGCGCACATCACTCTACAGTTGCCTATGTAAAATCGATCGTAACGAACACTATAGATCGATTGTTATCAAACCACTTCAAGATCGACTTTTTTCTTTTCCTATTAGCAAAAGCGGCATCGACGGTAGAAACTTTCTCGACATCGGACATGGGCATGGTAATGCATCAATTGATGCCCGACCTCAGTTGAAAAATATTCATTTTATTCAACTTATTTTCACATACATGTGCGTTCGCCTTCTAATTCTCGCAGTACTGCAATGGTAAATGATGCCTCTTAAAAGACCCGCCGATCTCGATCGAATTAGTGAAATTGATTCGAAAAAAATACGGTTTGTTTAATGCGTTGAAATAACGCAATTTATATAGGCACACTTTTACTTTCTCGCAGCGCTCAAAGGATTAATCATTTTAATGATGAAAGGTTCGATGTTCAAAAAATTAAATAGGAGTATTTAATGTTCATTTAATATCTACAATTTATTGCCTACCTACCTATTAATCAATAAAAAATACAAGAAATTATTCATAAAATTCATCTATTTATCCGGGAATAAAGTTTGATAACTAAATCTCTTGAAAAAGTTGTTAATGTAATTCGATATTACCCCTTTTACTATGTTAGTTATAAGCGGGCTGAATTCCTCAAAAAGAACGATCTGATTTTCATTGAGTATTTTGTTAGCTTCAACACTTAATTCCTTGTTATTCGGGAAAAGATTGTCCAAATCTATGAGCATCTTTTCGAGTTTGGGCTGGATATCTATTTTATCCGGCACAATGTAATCCGTTCCGTTTTTCTTTTCTATTGTACCATTCGCAATTATGGTCGCCTCGAGATTAACTGCAAAGAGTAAAATAGCGCGAAAATGTTCACAATTCCGGTGAAAAATACTTACATAAATCGATTCGACCGAACCCTGTGCCATCCAAATTCAGTATGAGCAATTTTCCATTGAGCCTGTAGTCGGCCTGCGATCGTATTTCGGGAAACCTGATGGTGAACTGCAAGCGGAAATGGTCCAAATCGACTTTGAAGTTTTTCATTTCGAAGCTTTTCGGCACCCGCAATTGGATGTTCTTCAGGCTGGCTTTGAAGTTTTCCCCGAATTTCACGTCTGCAGAGGGAATTCGCAGTGGCCGAAACGCGGGGATTTGCAGCTCGGGGATTCCTTGGCGGAATTTCGGCCTCAGAATTTCCACGTTTTCTTTTATACATTCCGACACGTCCACTTCTTTCGGCTTACACACTTTTATGAAGGAGGCTACAATTGGATTATTTATATTATATGGTAATTTTTTCGTATGTTGAATTTATGAAATTTTGGAGCTAATTTTGGAATCTGAATTTTTCAAGTTGTTGTTTGATGCTTTACTGTAAAACTTTATTGTTATACCTATACCATTTTGTGTTTAGAATCTCAACGAGAGGAATATAGTGGAACCGATAACTCAATTTTGACAAAAATTCGACGGCATCTATGGCTTCTAACCACAGATTTTAAGGGATTTTCCACTTGATAAACTTTTTATGTAAAACAATTAAATTATAAATAATTCAATTGCAGAATTAACACGGCTTTTCATAAAAACTTACGTAAATTCGCTCCTTCAACAACGGTTATAACTAGACATAGAAGCACAACCAAAAAATGCATTATTTTAATAAAGTAATTAAATCGGCGAGCAAAACAATACTGATTGAAAACAATTCATTGGATTATTTATAAAGCTTTAATAAACATACCGGATCATTCACGAGTCGGTCAAGTTTCAAGGTGTTCATATTCCCCATCCACTGAAAAAGATGGACAATATAATAAAGTGGTGGAAATTTTAAATAGAACATTGCAATAATATTCATTTGTTTATAACAGTTTTAATGGCAAGATTACTGATAGCACTTTATAAATGCTTAGGTAAAGGTTGTATATATCCCAATTATGGAAAATTATATAAACTAGGTAATTAGTTTAAATTGCCATGTAAGGAGCTTTAGCTTTTAGGTGACCAATTTAAAATGTATTGTGTACGTTATGAAGATTTAGAATGTTTAATTTTATTTATTTCTTTTGTTAATTTTTTTTGAAATTAAGGAATTTAATATTGGTAAATTTTATATTTGTCTAAAGTTCAATGATTAATTTTTATTATTAAAATTTATTGATTTTGCTAACGAGTTACATATTTAAATAAAATTACAGGTATGCCAAATTATTATACCCATTTATAGATAGTAAATATTGACGTACTTGATATTTTATTGGCAATTTAGATTATTATAATTAGGCAATAATTAAAATAAATAATTAATAATGATTTAAATGGTTTGTTTGAAAAAAAAAACTAGAAAATTCGTGGCGCTTATTTTATTTTACAAAGTATCCTATTATTTATTTAATTAAAATAAATTAACAATGTCATTAAAGCTGCTAGCACGTAACTGCAATGGTATTGTGTAGCCCCACTGGATGGATCTCTGTTTTTATACGGACCAATTTTCAATGCATAAGCTATAACATTTGCTACATGAGTTTGCTCGTGGACAGAATTAAATAAATGCGCCATTGGACCTAAGAATGAAAGAAGAATTATACATATAAAAAATTAAAAGATGGACAAAGAATACCAAAATTACTAATATAGGTACATACATACAAAATGTAAGAAATCAATAGTACCTAAGTGATGGTTGGAATAGAAACAACAATAAGCTTCATCAAACATTCACTTAAATCAGCAAAATATAAAAACCAGTGATAGTAAGTGTAAATGCGTTATTATAAGATAAAGTTTTTACCTTCGGCAAAAACTAAAACGTCAGAGCCACTATGGGTAACTTCATCGTTTAAAATAGCACTTTGTTGTGAGTATTTCCAGTCGCTGGTGTTTTGTTTAGAAGCATCTTCGCGTACCACTGAGCCATTTTTAACTGAAAAATGATAATTATTTGGTCCTCCTGTTGTGTATAATAACGATGAAAAGCCAACATTATCAATTTTCGACTTTGTAGTTCCTGAAAAATAAAAAATAAAAAGTTATAAAAAATAGTAGTTGGAAGAGTTCGACTAAAAAGAGTTCAGGAATGAATACAAAGAATTTAATTGTATATTTATTATTCACTTACCCATCACTCCGTCTCTTCTATCTGGATAACCTGTTAACTGCATCGAGTGATCATGATCGCTGGTTACAATGATTAAGGTTTCGCTCAAATCAACCATATCTACCGCTTTTTGGATGGCTTCGCTGAAACGAACTACTTCTTCAAGGGCAATCCTTGCGTTGCCTCGATGATGGGCTTGGTCTATCATACCTCCTTCAACCTACCAAATTCTTTACTTTTATATCCTTAAATATAAAATTTGTTATATTTACCATTAAAGCGTAGCCTTTTTTATTTTTCTGTAGAAGCTGAATCGCCTTTTCGGTCATTAAGCTAAGAGATGGCATGCCTTTTGGTCCCTTGTTTCTTTCGTAGTCGTACATTATGTGTCCGTTGGCAAAAACTCCTGTAAAACATCCATTTGAATCGTCGATAAAATCACCTCCTTTACTTACCTAATGTGTAGTCTTTCGTAATATCAGTGTTATTAAGTTCCTCGGTATTGCTTAAAAATTGGTACGTTTGCCCGGCTTTTTTCTTGTTGTTTTGCCAGTCGTTAATCAAATTCCTGCCGTCTTTGCTCCGGCAACCCCATGTATCAACCGGATCCTTCGGACTATCAACCACTGGCGATTGAAGACATTGCCTTCCTCCGCCCATGATTACCTAAAATAACGAGATTTATTTCATTTGAAACTTTCTAAACTACTCTCGTTACATTGAATTTATTCCCCGGGTAATCGTTTATGAGCTGCTTAGCGATATCCGTGCAAACTCCTTTGGCATCGGGTGACATTTTATCTTCACATTCCCAGCCTCTGTTTGGTGTATGAGCGTATAAAGCGCTTGGTGTAGCATGAGTAACTCTTGTAGTAGTTACAAAACCTGTTAACAATTAAGATAATAAGGAAGCATGAGTAATTATCGCTTATGTATTATTATGTACCTGTTGATTTTCCTGCTTCCAAAGCCCATACAGCGAAGCTATCCACGTGGGTTTTTTTGTCCAGTGAACGCTTGCATTCGTTGACATCGACAGAAGCGTCGATTCCTGAGGTTTTATGATTGGCTTTGATGCCGCAGAAAAGGGCTGTTGCGGTGCTGCAGGAATCCGGAACCAGTTTATTCGCAGAATACGTCTAAACATAATTCACAATGCAATATTAAGGGATTTCGTTGGAGTACAGTTGCTTACCTTTAATGCGCCCATATTTTTGAATTTCTCCCAAGCCAAAGAACCGGTTTCCCCTTTGCTGTATATTCTTGAAGCTACTATAGTTTGTACTCCCATGCCATCACCAATGAACAGAATAACGTTTTTGGCAACACCGTTTCTTTGCTTCAAGTTCAGGGCTTCGTTTAATTCTTCAGCTCCTTTTTGCCTCCAATACGTTTGGTCTGTAATAAATTGCAGCGTTGTTTTATAGAAGCACGCCTATGTATTTTTAAGTAAGGCGACAACTGTTGAATTTCAAGGTAAAAGTTTATTAGTTCACTCGGCTTTTATTAACATAGCTTACATAGTGTTATCACAGTATATGCAAGTACTTATACATTGGTGTTTCAATTACATGCTTGTTCAAATTATTAACAAATATTCTGATAAGTTAGAATGAATTTTTTGAGAACTAAATTGTTCTTTTACTTACTTTCTTTATAACTTAATGCTGGAATAATTGCACTAAGTATTAACGCACATTTTACTAACGAGGCCATTGTAGGACTGTGCCTTACAGTTGATTGCTTTAAAACTGTCTATAGTTAAAGCGAAAAAGTCGCAAATTGATAATAATAATTTATGTTTGTAAATTGTCTCTTTAAAATTCAAGCCGAGCACGACAATGAATAAAATATAATCACTGTGGTTATCCATTTATAAATAACAATTACATATGTATCAGATTATCTATTACGTGAATAGATAATTTTCTGTGTGAATTTGGTCACTTCGCTAACAAGTTTATTATTATAGAAATACATCATTTCTAATTGTATTGTACATTTGAATGAATTTTTTACAGCAAAAATTTGAAAACTTCAATTTTTCAATGTGTCCAAATTAAGAAATTATTGTTGCTTGTATCTTTCTGTAATTAATTCAATAAAAGATGAAGAATGAACAACGGTAAGGTGAAAAAGTAATTAGGTTACAAAACCGTGATATGTGTAAAAATAAAATTTATATTTTGTACTCACAGTTAACCTATATTAATAAGGGGTATGTCTTATCATGTATTCAGGACAAATTATGCATAAAATTAATAAAATTAAATAAGAAAATACTTTTATCAATATCTACTAATAAGCGGTGTGCAATAAATTATAATTAGCCTATAAGTATGTATGTATTTTAATACAAAGATAAGGTCTTCAATAAAACTACTGTACGATAGCTTCAATCGTCAGGAAACAAAGTGTCAAAGCTGAAATTGTCGAAGAAATTGTTGACTAAATTCATGATGATGTCTTTAACGATTTTAACAACAACCGGTATGAAATCTTCCTTTAGAACTTCTTCGTTGTCTCTGTACAGCTTTCTTACCGTATCGTGCAACTCCGCATTGTTGGGGAATAAATTTAAATTCAGATCTAAGGATTTAATTTTCGGTTTGATGTCTATATCGGTGATTGTTATGTAGTCTTTCCCTTTTTTCTTGTGGAGTTTTCCATTTGCCACGACGTCCGCAACCATGTCGGCTGTAAAATATTTTTTGTAACTTCGGGAATATGTTTGATTTCAACAGAACTTACTTATATTAATAGTACCGGAGCCTGTACTGTTCAAATTAATTATCAACAATTTCCCATTAAGGTTGTAATCGGTCAACATGTGCATGAGGGGAAAATGCAACTTCATGTAGAATTTTATGTTCTTCAGGTCGGCTCTCATTTCTGGTAGAGAGAAACTTTGGGGTAGATAAAGCTTCAGGTTCTTCACTTCCATCTGCAGATTACTGCCCAATTGGAAAAACGCGTTAGGAATAATGAAAGGTTTGAAGGAGGGAATCAGTAATTCTGGAATACCTTCATCGAATTTTCCTTTCAGGTAATCTACGTTTCTCTGTATGCATTTATTAACGTCTACATGTTTTGGCCTGCAGACTTCCACGAACGATGCTGTAATAACAAAATATTTATTAGTGGAAAGATATCAACAAATCGTTGTATTTGAATTGAAGTAAAAGGCCTAAATATTAACATTATAATATGCTAAAACATTTAAAAAAATAAGTAAGTCTATTAAATAGTATTGTTAGGTACAGTAAAAAATAGAATAAACGCGGTTTTTTTGTTCATCAAATATTTATTGCGGCAAAATTAATAACTTCAATATTAACTCATTAATTAGTTACGTATTTATTACTTATTTCTATTTGGATTCTATTTGGAAGCTAAATTCTAATAAAAATTTGCGGTGGTCGATTAATTAATTAAATAGTAGTTTAATAAAAAAATAGGCGCTTTTATTTAGAAGTGGTCGTTAAAAACAGTAATAAATTTTGAACACAAAAATAAACAAGTACATGAATAAACATGAATTTTTATAAAAATAATAAAAAGTACAACAATAACAACTGAGATAACATGACTTACGTAAGTTTCTTGCTAAAGAAGCTCCGACCAAACAAGAAAACAACAAGAGATACTTCATCTCCAACAGGTTTTTCGACTGCACGACAAAAAAAACTCTCTTGGACTGATTCTCAAAATTAGGCAACTAGTTTATAAACTGAAATCAATTAAAAAAACGTCAACAAAGGCCGATTGCGTAGTTATTGCAATTATCCTAAAAAAACGATTATGGCAACCAATATTAAAAACAAGTTTTCATCAGTCTGATCGATTAATTAAATATTCCGGAATCATTGAATATGATTGGATGAACTTATTGTATAAAAAATATACCAAGAATAATAGTTAGGTGGGTTTTTCATGATATTTTGCGAACTATTATAGTTAATTATGTAGCTACATATTCTAATTATCTACAATTAACCCGTAAACTCACCTTTGAAATATTCTAAATGTTGTCCATGTTGTAAACATCTCCAATTTCTGTATACTATTATGTATATTCACGATATCGACTCCAAAACGTTAACATAATGAAAATTTTTTTGCCGACCATCGCATTTAAATATACAGTTAATAATTTTTACCTTTACTCCAAGGCTATTTGATCTCATTTATTTTATACAATTTTGAGCAGTAATCCTTAGTAATGTGGTCATGCTTAAAATTTTACGATTTAATTTAACTTATTAGCGATAAATGCAAATGCATGGATATTACATTGGTCTACTTTTTTTATGGGTTATTTCCAAAGTTAACTGAATACATTCTAATAGTCTGCAAAGAACAACTCTTAGGAGCAGATTTTTTAAGCTGTTATATCTATTTAAAAACTACAGTCAGCATTCACTGAAGTGATGAAATTTATAGAAATTTTGGATTTGACCTACACCAAGGTTGCATAAAAATGCTGTTAACAGGAGATAATGATAAGGATAAACAGAGAGTTAAGGATAATCGGATGCATGATAATTCACTATAATTGATAAAATTTTCTAGTACACAAAAATTCCAGACAAAAATGTTTATTGAAAGTTACTGAAGAAGTTACTGGAACTTATGCAACTACGATAACGATAGATACGACTTTTATTCCCTTTCGGGGTGCTGAAATTTACAAACTAATTCTGAAAGTATCCAAAATGGTTTCCTCCCTTTAGTCCGGTCAAATTAGTACATAAAATACGAGTGAAGGTACAAAAATTCCCAAAAAGCTGAAAGTTGGTAAAATTGTTTAAAACATAATTATAAATAACAAGTCCTCATCGATCCGATTTGTGGAAAAAATTTACTCAAAGTCAAAGGTCAAAAAATTGGGCTTATCGCAATTTTTAGCGAAACGGCAAAAGTTTTATCATAAAATTAGCTTAGACAAAAATTGTAGTTTTATAATTATAATTACATATAATTTATAATTATGTTTTAAATAATTTCACCAACTTTCAGCTTTTTGGGAATTTTTGTACCTACCCTCGAATGTCTAGATTGATCGAGCTATTTTTATAAATCTGCATGTTGATTTGATAATGGCAGGACAGTTTAAGTCAGAATAACAACAACGGGATTTGTAGTAAATATATTTAATAAAAACCTAAATTATAAAACAAATACTGGAAGAAAACACATAATTTATTACAAAAAATTAATTTAACAGGAAAAACTGGCGTTAAGCGCTTGGAAACAATACATCGTAACTATAGCGTCTAAATATGTTTTTAAAGATACTTGAAATTAATTCCTTGATGATATCGATAACGAGCGGAGCGAATTCTTCTACAATGACTTCTTGATTATCGTTCAATACTTTATTGGCATTGTCGCTCAATTCCTGGTTGTTAGGGAACAAATTCTCAAATTTCAAATCCAAGCGACCAATGGTAGGATCAATTTTAAAATCGTCTAGGGACAGGAATGATTTTCCATTTTTTATTACCTTTTTACCAGTTGCCACAACGGTGGCTGCCAATTCGGCTGAAACAAAAAAATATTTACTGTTGCAAATTCTATATTCGTGGCAAATTAAATGAAATTTTTGGCGTAAAAGTAGATAAATACAACAGTATTGTTTTGGTACTCACTGACGTTAATCTGTCCAGGTCCACTTCCATCTAAATTTAATATGAGGATTTTTCCTTTAATATCGTAATCTGCTTCTGCGAAAATTTTGTGGAAGACTACCTTCAATTCCACGCGAATCGAGTCTCCCAGATCCACTTTTAGGTTTTCTAGTACAAACTCAGGTACATGCCAGACTTTAATGTTTTTCAACGTCGCCTTAAAAATGTACCATGCATTTTTAGTATGAATTGGTTCCAAATCGGATCTTTACTATGTATTTCAAAAATATAAAATATTACTTACATGGAGATCTCCAATTTTGAGGTCTGCTATTGGGATAATGAGAGGATTGATGCTGGGAATGCCCATCTGTGGGATACCTTCTTTGAGTGCTAATTTCGACCTCAAGTTTTCTACATTTCTTGTAATGCATTCGGATACATCCACTTCCTTTGGTTTACACACTTCGATAAACGACGCTGCAACAAAACAATGAGTTTCGAAAAAATTCCGGAAATCCTCAGGATAATCCACTTACGCAATTTTCTAGCAAACGCACAGCCGAATAAAACCAAAAACACCGCGAGGATTTTCATCTTGTGTGTAACCGAAAGATGCGAGACTGTTAGTGAATTAGTGGGCTTATTAAATCTCAGACTTGTTATTTATAAACAGATTTTGGTTAATTAGAAAAAATAACTGATATAAACAATACATGCTAATTCCGGGGATTACAAAAAAAAAGCTATAAATGTGTGTTCATTAAAATAATTTAAAATTTTTTCCTTCGAATTTCTTAAAAAATAATTTTAAATTTAAATACGGCAGGGTATGTAAATTGTTCGTAAATGCTCCAATCAAATCCAAGATACCAAATTAAATTAATAAATGATTAACGAATACATCATATAAAAAATATATTTGAACAAAAGATGCTCCCAATATAATTAATTACCTCGACAGTAACCTTCGTTAATATTATAATATTTAATTAATTTATTCATAAAGTAGTTTTCTGCCAAAAAGATGAATATCTACAAGATTTTTAAAATAAAAAATGTGTAATAAAAATTAATACGCCGCTTAATAAAATTCTTAGAAAAAATCAAACGGTATAAATTAAATTTAATGGTAGACTACACCTACAGGGTTCATTTCCTATTTTATTTTTATTATTTATTTTTTATTTTTATTTTCCTTTTTATAATACTTAGAAAAATATAAAACTGGAAAAATATGTACATATATACCAATAAATAGACAACACGATGTCCAGACTTATCACCTATGGATTATTTTTATGGGGATACCTAAAATAAAACTAATAATTTACTTTTTCAATTTCAGAAAATTAGAATAAATTGAATGAACTCTAGTGTTATGGTATTCAAGGTTTTCAATTTTTTATGATAAATTTAAATTGAATAAGGATAGAAACACGCAGTTGCTGGTCTTTGATTTCTTGAATTACATACCTACTTCGTAGTTTACAAACAACAGGGTGTTTCATTAAAAAAAAATATTTTTCATACATTGTTCAACTTGCATAATTTACTCGTAATAAATTCTTGTAACTAACATAGGTACTTTAAAAAACTATAATTGAAAGTTTTTCAGTAAGCAATATTGTAATAATTTCTCTGTAATTAGTCCTCAATTTAAATATTCCATAATTTTTATATTGACAAGGTAAAGTTTGCACATTAGAAAAGGTTAAAACCTAATTAATAGATACTTATATTAGATGAACGATATACTATAACGAGTAAACATGTTATTTTCACAAATACATACATATATACATAGATGTATACTTCTAAAATAACTGAGTGTTTTATAAAAAAAAAGTACTCATTAATAACCGACTTTCGAAGACTCCTATTTAAACATTGTTGTGAACAACATGTTTTCCTATATCTACGACGGTAAATACAGCAAAAAATATTATACATAGGTATTATATCAATTGAATATTTAACACCTTATAAATTAAATTATCTTTATTGAAGGTGTCTAAAGATGACCCTTTAGAAAGGGTTATTTTTTTTGTAATTCATATCATTAATAACATACAAAGCAGCAAACATTAAATCAATAAATAAAAATTTCTCAATTTAAAGATAGTATTTTTGAGCTCTTTTGAGATCCTTAAAAATGAACATTTTAAATACATTTTAACGTGCCACTCTATTCCTAATTAAGTTTTTACTAGCGTGATTTGAATTAATAAGTAGTTAATTATAAAAACAAGTATTTGCCATTTTCAATGTAATCTGTAAGGTGCACAAACATATAAAATACATTTATATTATTCAATTAAATGTTAGTCTTCCCTTGTTGAAATCATGTTAATATTGCTATTATTTTGTTTTGTGTATGTAGAAGCTGCTAAAAAACTACGTAAGTTCGCATTTCTCAAATTTAAGCAAATAGTATATGTTTGTATGTACTTTATAATAGCTATATAATTTATAATGTATTATAATAGCAAGAACAGGTTTATCTAACGAATCTATCAATTTGTTTTAGCTCCGTACGTTCAACAATGCTACAGAAACGATCCGAATTTGAGCAAATGCATAGAAAAGAACGTGGAAATGCTGCAGCCTAAGTTGATCAACGGGATTGCGGAGCTCAAAATCCCGAACCTCAACCCATACCCTTTACCAGCGACGCAGCTTTTCTGGAACAACTTGGAGTTAAATATGAGTAATATTCAAGCGTATAATATTAACGATTATAAGGTGAAGAGTATTATCTTTAATTACGAGGAAAGGACATGGGACATGGAGTGGATTATTAGAGAAGTTCGAATAGAAACGGACTACGCCATTAGGGGAAAGATCATGGTGTTTGAGTTGAATACCGGTGGAAAATTCGAAGGAACTTTCCGTAAGTTGTTTTTGTTCATAAAAATGTTGTTGGTGAAAATTCATTAGATATTTTTTAGGGGAACTGAGTGAAAAGTACACCGGCACATTCGATATCGTCGACAAGAAGGGTAAAGAGTATTTGAAAGTAAAAAGTACTGATTTAAAAGCGAAAAGTAAAAGCGAAAGGTTTCATTTTACCAACGTTTTCAAAGACGACGAGCTCAACACCAGAGCGAACGAAATTCTTAACGAGAACGCCGATTTAATCACGGATGAAGTTTTCCCGGCTGTATTGAAATTAGTAAAACTTCCTGTCGACAATGTTTTTATACAATTGTTGGAAACGTATCCTGCGGATGTTTTATTTCCGGTTAAGAAGTAAATTGTTTGGTATTATATTAATAAATTGATTAATAATTAAGTTTAAGTAAGTTGTCTTTTTATATACCATCAATTATAGAAATAATTCTTACCTAAAATCTTATTAATCCGTTTATACTTTGATATAATTTATTCATCTCGAGAAATTTATGTCTCGAGAAGTATACCGATCGTCCAAGTTCGAGCGCTGCAATCAGTAAAAAGACAGAATCAGTCGAAGTGAGGAGAGGCGCGGCTTCAGCGCGATGAATCAGCGGACGAATGCAGCGATCAACCTTGGACGCTTGGTATGTTCAAACAATTAATTGTTCAAACATTTTTTTTACGATTTTAAAGATTATGGCCCGTATTCAGCGCCTCTTTTTAACTTTAGAGTGATTCTAAAGTCGCGATTCGAGTCCCTAGTTACTCCAAAACAACAATGTAAATCTGTCAAGTTAAAGGCGCGACTTTAGAGTCACTCTAAAGTTAAACAGATGCGCTGAATGCGGGCCTATGTGTCTATTAAAGAGTAGGTAATGTTACAATGAAAAAGTGGTTCAATCGGTTTCATTTTTTCAGGAGACCTATAGATAAAAAGCCGGTCCACCAGGAATCGGAAAATGGACAATTACAATTAATTGGATAATCATCGAAAAAGTGTTAAAATGACCGATGTGATATATTAGAGGTTATTGAAAAATTCATAGTAATTAAATTTTGAAAAGTTTAACTTAAGATAATTCATAGTCGCACAAAACATGCCATATTGTTAGGTTCTTTGGTATCTACGTTGGAAGTACGAGGCTTGGAAACATATAGAGGATTCTATATCGGGAGATGCTCTAGAGGTTTTTATTAAAGTATCAATAAAATAATTTGAGTCATATACATTTTATAAAAAATGATAATTTAAAAACTGTCAATGGCTCTATGCTACATCTCCTAAACGAAATATGATATCAAAAAATGCCTGAAACCGTTTTAGGTTTTAGATATAGCCAATGTAAGTTTTTAAATTGTCATACTGTATAGATAGTCCTTTTTATTCCACCATACAGCGAAAAACCCGCTAACATAACCTCCTCGTGAGTTTTGAAGCGGTGGTAGATGTAGATGGAAGTGTAAATCCTCTAGTCTCAAATTAAAAATCAGTTTCTTATGACATTCCAAGGGTTTCCCAAGAGACATGTTCTTTAAAAGGCATGCAATTTTGAACATTTCTAGTTTGAACGTCTCTAGTTTAGCTATAGTCAATTTTACAGGGCTAAAAAAAAGGGAAACGCTAGTTTTGACGATGTATTTCTTCTCCAGTAATTACTCCGTGATCGTCCATGGTTATTACTCTTGTCAAATTATATTTTTTAACTAACACTTCTATTACAATTAATTACAGTTCATTATAGGAAAATGTTTAGGTGTCTTATCAATATTTTCTCCGCAATTAGGTCATGAAAAGTGTAACAAAGTTCAAAGACAAGGTTGCACCCGTCGATTATCTAGATATACAGTTTTTCATGGCGTTCAAATGCTTTATATACTTATTGTCACCATATGAGGAATACCTACTGAGAATTTAAATTGCATTCAAGTGATTGGAATACATTCAAGATGCAACGTTCGTGCGTAATTGTTTTGTTGATAGGATTCGTTGCCTCTAAAAAATTACGTAAGTTTTTATTATTTATCAATATTTTATTAAAAATAAGAAGATACCATTTCCAAGAGACTATTCTAATTGAATTCAAGATATAAATAAATTTTGAAGGTACCCTTATAATGACATCAAATATAACTCAAACATACAAATATTGAAAAATGAATAATTCTTAAGACCGTAACAAATGTAGTAAAATTTTTCGTTTATGGTAAAGACAATGTTAATTTGTATACAGGGTGTCCCAAAATTCACGCCCGTCCTTTCAGAATATGATTCAGCGGGCTAAAACAAATTAAATTTTAAGAATAAAATTTTTTCGTTTTGTCCTTGATAACCGAGTTATTGATAAAAAACAAAAATTTTTAAATTCATAAGAACATAAAAAACATAAAAAAGATAAAAACGAATAATTTATAAAAGGTGTTCAAACAAATCGCCGCCTACTTCAATGCAAACATTCGCACGATTTATAATTGAATCACAAAAAATTAAAAATTTTTTTTTTTGGGAAATTTTTTTTTTTGGGAAAAAAATTTATTCTTAAAATTTAATTTGTTTTAGCCCGCTGAATCATATTCTGAAAGGACGGGCGTGAATTTTGGGACACCCTGTATATGCTTTTATAATTACTAATTTTCATTTTAAAAATTTTGTTTGTAAAAGTTCTTTAGATACAACTAATTATGTAAAAATCGTTTTCGGAGGTTCCAAATTCCGAAAAAAATTCGAGAAAAATTAAAAAAAGGAACCTCATTCTTTCTACCCATTTTTTTAAACACAGTAACTGCCATAGACTCTGTTTCTGCCTAAATTAAAATAAATCTACTTTTATAAATTATTTAATAATAAAAGAACAATTGTACTGCTAAATATTTTATGTAGGTAGTAACTGAAAATACTTAACAATAATTAAAATTACAGTAACGTTTTTAATTACACAATAAAAATTGAATAATAAATAACTTTTGAGAAACAATTACCAATAAGATATTCACCTACCTAAATAGAAATATTCTTTAGTAGATATTATAATGGCAATTACGTCATTGATTTAATATGTTTAATTTTATTAATCAATTGCGTTAGATAAAAATAACAATAATATGTTTTCCAATTTTTTTCAGCTTCCTATATTGAACCATGCCCGAGATCAGTCAAGGAAGCTGGCCCGTGTATTTTGAAAAATGTGAAGATAATTCAACCGAAAATGGAGAAAGGAATTCCAGAGATGCTTATTCCTGCTCTAAATCCGCTGGTTATCACCGAAAGTCGCCTTGACACAAGTACTTAATAGGATAATACTTTATTCCAAAAAGTCCAGAAAATATAGCCTTTTTGACCGGCAGTTTTCCAGGCTTATATTTTTTATTCAGTTACCGAATTTATGTAATTTTTAGAGACCATAATAGCCGCTTTTCATGACATAAAAATGTACAACCTCCACAATTTCGAATTGCTAGAATTGAAATTCAATATCGAAACACTTGAAATATATATTTCGATCAATTTTCCGAATATGGCCTGTACTTCCAGATACAGCCTCAAAGGAAAAATTCTCCTACTCGAATTCGATTCGCATGGAAAAGCTCAAGGAAATTTCAGTAAGTTATCTTTTCGGTCGCTTAATAGATTTTTAAGTGAATTTTCCCTTGAATGAATGAAAATTTCTTTCTGAATATTTTTTATTCCATTGAACTCGCCTTGAAGCCCGCTCTGCTATACATTGTATTTGACTTTTTATACAAATAAGGCTGTTAAATCAATTAATTCGTTTAAAATAATTAGATGTTTATTGAAAGTTTACTGAATTATTAAAATAATTATCGCTTACAATTTTTATATCAACTTGAGAAGCATTTTTTTTTAATTTTACATTAGAAAAAATACATGACGTTAGACTTATTATGAAATATTAATAGAACACCTAGTCAAATTTAATTGCTGGTGTTTAAATGCTTATTAATTAAAAGTGACATTAATTAATTAGAATAGAAACAAGTTAAGTAATAAAATAATAATTATATTGTGACTTTATGCATTTTTAAAGGTAAGATTATTTAAAGTTTGATTAAGGTTGATAAAGTTTGATTGTATAAAATGTTAGGTGATTAAAAGTGTCAACTATTCAGTTGATAGCGCGATTTTTTTGAATAAAATAAAACTGTTTAATGTTTGCTATGTACAACACTGTGACAAAAAAGTACCCAAAAATTCTGATTTAAATTATCTGCAATTAATATTATTTTAACTATTTCAAGTTTCTGTATGTATGTAACACAGTTCTTAATTAGCATGCAAAAAAGAGCTGAATGCAGTACCAAAAAAGGCCTATAAAAGTATTTCGAAGATTGGAAAAGGCGTCTGACTGTGTGAATGGCTTCAAAAGGAGATTCAAGAAAAATTAAAAAGATTAGGAATTTTGCGTTTTATTCCAATTATCCGGGTACTTTTTTGTCACTGTGTATTATTAATAAATTTAGTAGTGTCATAATTTATATTAAAACAAGTTCTTTTGTAGCAAATTTGTGGGCTGATCTCAAGGGAAAAATGGAATTGTACGACAAGGAAGGCAAAAAACATTTTAAAATAAACAATGTTGACATGAATTTGAAAGTTAGTGGTGCCAGTATGTACTTCGAAGATATCTTCCCAAACAACAAAGAACTTACTGAAAACGCCAATAGGTATGCACTAAAAATTTAAATTTAATAATTTTTGTTAATGCTTGTAAATCTCACACAGAGTCCTCAACGAAAACAGCCAAGATGTCATTAAAGACTTCGTACCAGTGCTTATCGAAACTGTTAAGTCTATCGTTGCCGGCATAGCGAATAGAATTTTTGAAAAGTACAGCTTCGATGATTTGTTCCCTGATAATAAAGCCTAAAAATTGACTTAGTATTTCCTATTACTCATATTCAATGGCGTATGTACCATGTGTAAAAGTGTACCTCCACTTTTAAATAAAGAAAAATGTTAAATATTTCGTATTTTTTTAATAAAAATATTATACTACACCCCGACTATGGAGGCTATTTATTGCCACATACAGCTGGAAAATAGAAGTAAATAATAAATTTGAATGAAAATAGGAATAAATAAAACTTAATGATGTCTAAAATGGAATTTCCAAGATACTCATCCCTTAGAATTCTGTGGAAGTAAAAATTCATTACAACAATGTATACCTATTTTGTTTTGTAACAAGTTACAAAAAAATATTCCAGCTGCTCCACTTATTACAGTTTGTTTGTATCCACTACAACGCGTTTCCGTAGAAACGTCCTACATTTATTAGTGTTCAACATGGCAGACGGTACATTTTTGCTGTGTTTAAGTGGCCAGATCGAATGGGCCGATGTATTAGCCTCGAGCGGTAGTTCCTGGCATTGCAAGTACGAATTTTGCGCGGGGCCCGACTGGCGAATCCTAGGCGGCTTGGAAGCCGGCTTATCCCAAATAGTGAACATAGTGAACAACGGCGATAAGGTCATACTAAATTTACCGATAGAAATACAGTACAAATCGACGAACCCGTACGGTTGGCCCCAAATTGTCCTGAGCATCTACAAGGAAATGCAACTGGCTGGTTACGGACGTTGTCACGTACCTCTCAAGCCGGGGAATCACAAAGTCGAGGTGAGTTTGAGCAAGCCTCAGGCGTCTTCCATGCTGGGCTATTTGGCGTCGTTTTTCGGATACCAGCCGGAGCTGCTGCAGCCGAAGATGTTGGCCACAACAGCCGGGAATAATTTGATTTTGATGGAAACCTCTGGATCAGCCCAGATTTCCTTCAATATCGTTACGCAAGGTTTCAATGCTTTGGGATACGACGTTGGTGTTGTGAGAGACTGACATATGGATAAAATTGTTCATTATTAATTACGTGTAAGTTTAAGAATAAAAAAATGTGTATTTTTTTAATATTCAATTTTATTTTTTGGCGATAAGCTAGGCAGCTTGAAGTAAGAGACCACGAAAACGAAATACGACTACCACATTGACAGTTGTCTTCTCTCATTTTTTGGTCGTGAAAAAGACACGTTTTATTTTAACTTTGTAGAACAGCTTGTATAGTTATTACTGTAAAAATATAGAAAACGTGTTCACATTCCCTCATTTTTAATAACAATTATAGAAAAAATCCTATAATATTTAAAATTTACCGCCATCTTGTTGAAAAATTATAAACTTGCAGAAGAGATGTTTGTTTGACGTTGACATTGACAACAAATATTTTACTAACATAAAAGAAGAATAATTTAACCATGTTCTAAAACCATAATATTTAATTTATTTAAATTTGTTTTTTGCAATATAAATACATAATAAAATCATGGAAGAAATAGAAGAAAGACTACATTCTAACAATTCCATTAATACAACGAGTTTGATATCAAAAATAATTGATAACATCAGGAAGAAATACCAAAAAGGTTTAAACTTGAAAGACATTCCGGAAATAAAATTTCTCAAGGAAAAGTTTTTATGTACCGATCCTCTTATTAGTGAAGTATCCGGAATTGCTTTAAAACTCCTTATTACTGATGAAATACTCACCGTTGAAAATGTTACAACAGATTTATTGAGTCGACTGGATTCTGTAAAGTACGTATTTAGATGAAAATTGTTTCGTTTGAGTAGTTCTAACGTTCATATTTCAGATGTTATTCTAGTTTGATAGACCTTTTAGGCGATTTATTATACCTTCAATCGAAGAATAAAGTGGTTACGTACAATGTATCAAATCCACAACATCCATTCATAACTTTAGTAAATAAAAACCCGCAAGTTACTCCTTACTTGTTAAATAAATTGAAGAATTTACAGGAAGAAATTAAGTATGTTTTTTTTTTAATTATTACTATTTATATTATAAAATATCTTAGTTCATTACCAAGACTTATTTTTATATACCTTGTAGGTCTGATGTACATAAAATATTTGAGCCGTTTTACTTGTACAGCTTATGCTGCCCCTCTACTTCAGTTCAATTATTAAAATACAGGCTTTGGAATTTTTTAATACAACCTCAGTGCGTTAACGAAGTGCCTAGAAATTTCTATTTTAACATATTAGGCTGGTTTCAAGTAAGTTATATTGGATTTATACGAAAATAAAAAATAAGTGCATGCTTGTTTTAGGTGGAAAGAAGAGACGATTTAGAAATAGCAGCTGATCAAATTATCGAAATAATTGAAGTGTCTTTAAACGATCCAAACTTCTTAAATTTTGATTTGTTGATCTTATGGCAGTTGAACATATTGCACAACTTATCGAAGTACAAACTTAATCTTCGCTCTACTTTGAGTAGCTTAAACAGAAATTTGAGAAACAGGAATTTAGCAATTATCGATAGTGTACTTATTATTTTATCACAAATAATAGACAACTGTTCTCCACTACACTTAGATGAAATTTTGAAATTATGTAAGCATGAGTATTAGGAATTACTCTTAAAAATTATTTACTAATTTGGTTATTTTTAGGTGAGATTCTTATAAAGCAAAATAAGCCTACTATATATTCGCTTCAAACAATGAAAGCTGCTCTATTGCAGTGGCTTTCAACACCTTGTACTTTAACAAATCTGGCTTACAACACAGCTTTACACATTATCAACACACTAAACGAATCTCAAAATAAAAGTTCTAATAATGGAAATACTCTAAGAAACTTTTATGGAGATTACAAGGACCAGATATGCACTAACAAAAATATTTTTGTTTCTATCAACATTTCTTTAAAACTAGAATTATTTAAAAAAGAGAACGAACTTAAAAATTGGATAGAATTAGTCAAGAAAACTTCTCAGGAATTTAAATTGGATGTTTTCAACTTTTTGTGCGGTTTGTTGTTAATTGATTACGAAAATCCAGACATATCGATAGATATATTAGATATTCTCGTAAAATGTAGTCAGATTGATGTATATTTGACTCCAAAATTATTAACGTTAATGTTCTACAAAATATCAAACAACAAACAACCAAAATTCAATTTGGCTTTACTGAAATCGTTCCCAAAAATGGTGATATTGCGAGAGAATATTCCAAAAGTTATAGCCATAATACAATCTATTAGCAAAGGTTCGGAAAATTTGTACAATGTTGGATTATCCCTGGCCTTCGATGCGTGGAAAATAGACAATAAATGCTACATGTATTTAGAAGATTTATTGGTACAAAACCCTCCTACAAAGAAAAAATGGGAAAGGCATGTTATCAAAGCCGTTGTTCTTAAGGAATTGTGCGATAAAAAGTAAGAAACTTTTATACCGGGTGTTCCGCTTAAGAACCGACACAGGGCAGGGGAATATAGGGGAGCCTAAAACATGTTGTTTAACCCAACTTTAAGTGAATACAGCCAACTTTTGAATTATGGAATATTTTAAGTAACATTGATAGTTTACAAGGCTATAGTTTATTTTTTATTGTTTTTCATCAAAATGAAGAAAAAAAAAATAAAAGAATTTAAAACACAAAAAGAATAAAAAAGGTTTAAAATGAAATTACGTATGAAGTGAACTAATATTGTTTTTAAAATCATCCTGTAGGTAAAAGAAATATGTACAACATATACCAGATTTAGTTGTTTCAAGTTTGTTACTTCACTTTGAAGGCTTATAACTTCTCAGGAATGTAACTGGACACCCTGTATAATTAGACTCCATTTCGTTTATCTTAAATTACTCATTTTATAGACCCGAATTATATGGAAAAGACGCAGTAGCGCATTTATCGAAAATATTAAACGATTGCAACGATGAAAATGGAGCTTTACCTTGCTCTATAGCAATTGAAGCTATTACTGTTTTATGCAAAGCGGGAATCATAGATATCAAAACAACTTGGGCCACATTGTCTCCGAAATTCAATAACGACATTCGATATCCAGTCGTCAAAAGGTTATTATACTGCAGAATAATTGGAGGACAACGTAATTAATCTTTCATTATGTTTTAGTTTGTGCCATTTAATTGAAGAAGTACCGCAATTATCATATGTAGAATCGCACAAAGAATTGTTCGATGAAGTTTTGCTGAAATTGTGGCAATACGTCGACTTGGGTGATGCTAAAATTAGCGATGTAGCGCTTTCCAGTCTAACGACATTTGGTATTGAGTATATTTGCAAAAGTTTACCAGAAAAATACTTGGAAGTGAATGTAGTGAACAACATTAATTCAGTAACTGGTAAAATTCGCATTTTTAGGTAGTTAAAGTGTTTCAAAAATATTCTTTAAGGGAAAACTTGGGTGCGTTTTTTAATGGAAAACAACGCTTCGCAGGCGTCGATAAATTTTACGAAAAAAATGATTGCAAACGAAATCGATGAGTATTTAAAATACGTGTATCACAGTAAAGCTACTACAGAGCCTGTGAATTATAGTTATTTACCATCGCATAGCGTCGTTCGGGCCATTGGAGAATTTATAAAAACTTGGGTAATTTCAACATATTTTTAAATGTTAAGTATAAAATTCGAATTGTTTTAAGGTTGTCAAATGGAAAGGAAGCATCCACGATAAATTTTACATAGAATGTTTAAAAATTCTAAGCGTCGAATACAGTAAACCGTTGCCACCTCTAGATTGGTGCTTCTTGCAAGAACTAATTCACGAACCTCGGTGCAGAAAATATGCTGTCGATATCGCGTGCCATCAAGTCGTTTTATCTGGAACAGCTCGAAGGCTCGTTGAAAATTATGTAACCACTGTCACTGAATCACCACAGGTAATTGCGTAAGATTGACTAGTTGAATTTTAAAGAAAATATTTGTTTTGCAGGAAGAAGATATCGATAACGTTTACAGGAACTTGAAGTTTTTGGCTAAAAGTATACAACCTATCATTTTAAGACCGTTTTTCGAAGCAACCCTTTGGTACTCGATAAAAAAATATAATCAAAACGAGCTACAACTGTTAATCAACATATCGGAATACGTAAAAACTGTACTTGTCCAAAAGGAAGTCCAGGAAACTAACAAACTTAATTTGGTACAAGTTTTAGACAGTATTATTTTTGTTACCGAATTAAACACACCCGTAAGTATTATTATATTTTAAGATATTTATGTCCCGTATACGAGCATATTTCCCCAAAATTTCAAAATGCATATGCAAAATTCATTTTGTATTTTTCGATATATGTCGCCGATAAATAATTAAATAATTTAAGCTGTTATTTAAAAAAACTTAATAACAAGTAATAAAATAAAAACGTTAACAACTACTTTCAAATTCGGGTAACTAAAAGAAACACCCGATGCTCATTCTGAGAACTCTTAAATATAGTGTTCTGAACGGTTCTAAATGGTTCTTAACAGTTCTAATTGATTCTGGAGCGTTCTAAACGGTTCTAGTCAGCTTTAAATGATTCTAAACAGTTCTAAATGATTTTATCCCATCCTTCTATTGTTCTAATGTGTAATAGAGTCTGATAGTAGTGTGTGTATAATTATGTCCTATCAATTTCTTTTAATAAAATTTAAAAAAATATTATTTTTTGTTTGGTTGTTTCTGATTTTTTCACCGAGCATAAACGCCTAGATAAGTGGATATTTCGAAGAGTTTTAGTACATATTTGCATGCATATTTTCCAAGCTCTACTCATAACGTACACCAAATTTGTAACTTTGTATTAAAATAAGTTGGGTTGAACAACATATTTTGGGCTCCCCTACATGACCCTGCTCTTTGTCGGTTCTTATGTGGGACACCCTGTATTAATAAGTTAATACTCTGTTGTAGTTGTTTGATGTTTTATGTCAAACCATTATTCACGCCCCCACGGATTGTCTAAAACGCACAGGGAATTTTAAAAACACAGACAGTGAAGAAGCTTTTGTTAAAAACGCCAAGATCAGGTTCGCCCTATCCAAAATTTCAACAACGTTTCCATTAGCTTGGCTGGATGAAATCATCAGTACCTGGAGTAATCTTTACAGGTGTGCATATTTAAATTCGTATTATTTACATACTCATACTTTTAAACAATTTCTCACTCTCGTTATTAATGAAACTAAAATTTTAGAAATTTGGATTTACGAAAAGACCTTTCTTCGGTGTTGGAAAGGTGGATAGAGACTCCAGAAGAATGCGTTCCGTGGATAATGGAGTTAATAGGACAGATCCAGGCTAATATAGCTGATAGATGCGAATTGCCGATAGTTAGTTTCCAGTTCGATATTTTAATATTCGCTGTGGTGACTTTTTCGGGTAATCACGTCTTTTTATCCGGAGTTAATCGGAAAGAGGAATTGTGGAATTTTTTCCCACAATCTTTGGCCAGTTTGTTGGACAGGCGGTTTTGGGAGGCTTGTTCAGTACAGGTACTGTAAATTCATTGTAAAAATTTGAACTAATAAAGTTATACTACGTTCGTCATCAGGACATAGTATAAAAACATAAATTTCTATGGGAGTGACTCAAAGAAAACATAATTATGTAATAGTAACGTTTATTTTACTTCAACAGGGCATAGTTTCAATATTACTTCAAGCATTACTATTTCCTGATGGCGAACGGAGTATAAATTAAATTAATAATTAATGAAACGTGTTTTTTTGCAGGTTTTAGAATGGTTGTATCACATGAATACGGAAGAAAGCGTTCCTAAAACTTACCGAAGACTTTTTGGCGTGTGTCTTCAATCTTTGAAACACAATGATGAGTTTCTGAATAAGCAAAGGTGGTTGAAATTATTGAATTGTACGATTTTTGATTAATAAACTTTATTTTATTACTGAATAATTTAAATAATTTAAATAAATAATCCAATTTCTACATAGAAATTGTTAATACACTATTTTGTCAACAAAATTGGTTTATAAATTAATTGATCCAAAATACACAGGTATTTAGTTCGTCAAATAATAACATATACATACATACAACATAATATAAATAGTCCTTAAACACTCACAAATAAACATTAATATAATATAATAACACAAATTTGCGCCCTGCGCTTTAATATAATGGAAATTAAAGTACCTTTTTACTTTAAATGTACATTCGAAAGTTGATATTCCTCTTTCCGTCCTTCTTTACAAATTTTTTCGAAGTCAACCATAGTTCTCTTTTACTCGTCATTGCTTTTGCCAACGCATTTATAACGGTTATCTTCCGATTTTCGGTTATTTTCGTCGATTTTTCCTCTTTTCCTTGGAACCGAACGTTCGCTTTTCCTCCCTCGTAACAAGCATTTTCTTTCCTGTTCGGCGCATTCTTCGCATCTTCCTTGATCACCCGTTCCACTAAATGACCAGACACGAAATCGTGCTTGTTCTTCAGGCTTCCCCTCAAGTGCACGTTCCTCGGGGCATTGGCGAGGTGCTCGCAGAATTTTTCGAATTGCCTATCGACGGTACCGAAGGGTTTTTTCTTTTCTAAAACCGGCGTAGAAATTCTCCCGTGTTTGCTCAATTCAAGCGTCGGATTATTCTGTACGTTCGCGATCTAGAAATGCATTAAATGTATGGATTTTTAAAAGATTATTATAAGTTAATTATTTTACCTGTGGTTGCTCCATTTTTGTTGTATTTTGCGAATCGTCGACTTGCTAATTAATTTACTAACGATTATCTTACTAGAATTTTGTATATTTGTGTTTATAATTTTTTTTGTGCAACATTGGCGTACTCAAATTTGATAGGAATCTGGATAAATAGATTTAAATGCAGTTAAAAAAATCCTTTATTATTACTTAATTACAAATGATTATTTACAACATTGTAAATACAACTACAATAATCTGTAACATTTAGAGACAATAGAAGATATGGTAAAGGTAATTTACCTTTCCAAAAATTGATTAGAATGTCTCTGGTGATACAATAAACCTTACATTTTGACACTGAAACAAGCTTTTTCAATTTACAAAATAAGAACTAAAGGAATATTTTTCCAATATCATTTGAATATAGCTTGTAATCATGACCTTAATTGTTAATCAAAATAACATGTTTTTTTCAATTAGGGAATATTTGAACCCTTCCGTCATTTTCGCCTTATTCAAGTGACTTTGGAACTACTTTTCAATAATTCTCACATTCAACTTATCATTATTCATATATTTACGTCTGATGCTATCGGCTTTATCCTTAATATACTTGATGGATGAGTGGTAACACATCTGGGCGCTGATGTTTTTGATGCTGATGTTTGAACGCGGGCGCTCCATCACCAAGTGGCCGCCGATGAAGCCTTTGGGTTTGAAGGTCCCGCGGAATTTGCTCTCCAATGGGCTCAGTTTCAAAAACACGCAGAAATTCAGGTAGCTGCTGTTTTCGTCCAATTTTTCCAGAGATGTAGCTTCCTCTTCCACAGGTGCTGGAGTCGAGCATCTGGCCGATGGCGAAGAAAGCCTGACGTTTTGGAAGCCTCTGACTAAGTTGGCTTCTATAGATTTAATCTGGAAAAATTAAGGTAATTTACTACATTGATTTTACATTTTCTAATATCTGCAGTTATATAAAGTAAGAGATGGAAATGAAAGAAGAATATGCTATTTACAATGCATAGTATCATTTCTTTTGGATAAGAAAATAATTTACCACCTACTATATAATATACATATTAAAGTAGTGTAAGTATACTTACAATAAACGCTTCCTTTTTCGAAGCTTCACTTAGACGTTCCATTCTTCACTTATCTTATAAAATTATCACGTATAGAATAATATATTGCTCTAACACTTGCAGTATAAATAGAAGCCCAGATAACAATTTAAGCTTGTAGCAAGCTTGCGTTAACCTTGTCACGACACGGTTTGTACCCTTGTTGCAACCCAGGGTGTAAGGTTATAAAAAGGTTTTGACAACCTTCCTAGTCAACATGTTAGAGGCTTGCTTTAAGGTTGTCATGACAAGGTTGCTACGAAAAGGTTATGGCAAGCTTTTGAAAACGTTGCGTAAAGCTTATGAAAACCTTGCCACAGCCCTATTAAAACGTAGCGACAAGCTTATGAAAAGGTTGCATAAAGATTATTACTAAAAGCTTATTAAGGCAAGATTATGAAAAGGTTATGACAAGCTTGTGAAAAGGTTTGAAAAATGTTTATGGCAAGCTTCTGAAAACATTACGACAAGCTTATGGAAAGGTATAAAATATATGAAAAAATGCAAATATTATATAATTGACATTTATTTTAATAAAATATGTATACAAATATAATCACTGTGTCCCGGATATGGATGAACAGTCATACCAAACATATTTTTTGACGGGTCTCCCTGTAAAAGAAAAAAAATTAATGTGCCTATAATAATTGAAAAAATTAATATACTCACTATTATAGTCCATTTGTTTAAAAATGAAATTGAAAAAATACTAAAATGTCCTTTCATAATCCCAACAAACATCTGTGAATTTGTGAATTGTCAGGCAAACCCGGGCGAACCCATCAAGTGTGACCATGTGTTTTCAGTATTTCTTGGTACTCCGCTATTCTTTAGAATTTATGAGGGCATTGTGAAATTTTTAAAGTGTTCGAAAAGCTGTAATAAATAGTTGAGTAAAATAATTGTAAAAAAACTTAACAGTTTATTTGTAAATTGCAAGTCTAAAAAACCGACGAGTCGAGCGAAGTTGTTTGGCTAAACATTCATCTAATTTGATTCTTCATCATGAATTTAATCGAATGAATTAATGATAACTTTTCGTCTGGAATTATTCTGTTCATCATTCAATATTTTCATTTATATCCTTATGGAATCCTGTCTAATGCATGGGTCTTTTGGGACATTTTATTGAACGGTCTTCAAGTGATACCTATGAATAAACATTCTATTAATAATTACATAAGGCATAGATGATATCGAAATACAAAGAAATAATAAATATTTGACTTACCTTTGAAAAATGAAGGTAGGTAAAAAAAACACGTTGGAAAATAACAGCAGCAAATTTTAAGAGCGAACATTTACAAAAGGCAATAGCGTCAGCATGTCAGCAATGCTAGTAGAGAAAGTCGAGTACCGAAGGCACAAAAATTAGAAACCCAACCCAACCAACCCCCTACCCTTTACATCGAGTAGCGATTAGACAAAATAAAACTTCATAGGAAATTATCAGATTGAATACAAAATGTCTTAAAATAATTTAAAAGAATATTTTTCACTTTTTGTAGTATGTAGGTACTCCAAATGTATGCCTTTTCATAGATGTATGTTGTGTAGTGTAATCTTTCCACAAGCTTATTAGTTTAACTTTTTCCCATGATTTTTGCATATTGCCAAATTAGCTATAAACCTTTTAGTATAATTTATAAGTAAACTTTAAAATAATCTTACATATACACCTTATACAAACGTGGCAACCGCAAGCCTATATTAAGCAATAACCTTGCAATAACATTATTAAAAGCTTCTCATGTAAAGCTTGTCACAATGAGAAAATGACAATTTTATAAAGTTGTCAGAACAACCTTGCAATAATATTATTAAAAGCTTGTCACGAAAACCTTATTCCGACAATGCTATGACAATTGTATAAGGTTGTCAAAACAACCTTACTCTAACCTTTTTATAAGCTTGTCTTGCAAAGCTTGTCATGACAAGGACATGACAAGTACATGACAACCTTGTCACAAGCTTACGTGTTATCTGGGAAGTTCACTCTTTTCAATGCCGAACACAAATGGAACTGTAAGGATAGATGGTGGGAGATTTACGGGGGTTGATTGGTTCTTAATGGGGGTTTGATCGGCTAGTCATGAATTCCGATGAGAACGATTAATGCTTTACACAATTTTAAAGCGCATTAACATTATCCCATCCTGGATTTAAATCAAAGGATTTAAGTTTCACAAATATATCTATTCTTCATTATTCAATTAAATTATTACCTAGAGAAAGGACAACAACAATGTTGCGACGGTACTTCCCAAAGGGATTAATCATTCTAGGAATAAAATTAAATTAAGGATTGTTTTGTTTACTTATTTAAATGAATTCTGTAACTTTCAATAAAAAATAGATAAATTATAAAATTAAACAAGAAGTTAAACATTATTTTTTAATTTAAATATATTTATTTAGCATATAAGAATAATTTAAATGTCATAATAAAATAAATAAATTTTATAAAAAAACATAGTAGAGGTATTTTTACACACGTAATTAAAAAGTAGAAAATATGTAGCAAAAAAGTCTAGAGAAGGATCTATAATAAATATAGGTTGAGCGTGTAGCACATAATAATTGCATTTCCACTTGGAAACATAACTTTACATTGTCATCACAATGAAACAAATCGGCATAAAAAGCTCATACGGTCGTCGTATTTTCGTTTATTGTTTCCAAACTTGAATCGCTTTCGTCTTTAATGGATGTGTCGGGAAGCGGTTTGAACCCCGAATTAATCAGTACGTCGTGGAGTTTCTAAAACATTAACAAAAATTAAAATAGGTATTATAAAGAGATAAAATAAAATAAAATTACCTCATCAATATCATCGTCCTTGTTGTTGATTTTGTCTACAGAAATTGTGACCGAATCAAAATCCGCTAAACTACATAATCTAAAAATAGTCACAACCGTTTGAATGATCCAGAGTAATAAAGTTAAAAAGAACGAATAATAGCATATATTGTAATTGTCCCAAAATTCGTTTATTAACCATTTATCTTGAAATGTAAAATAAGATATATAATGAGAGCATCTAAAAAAGTGTAAAGATCAGAATTCTACCAGATGTATATTCAGCTGAACTCACTTTAATTGACCCGTGTAATATTTGAAATACGAGCAAAATTCATCAGTGCCATTTTTCATCGACACCATGGCAATTATGGCGAGTATGCTCATTATAACAGAAGCAATTAATACAGGATAAACCATTATCCAGGATCTAGAAAACATGAACTTACATTATGAAATTTGTTAGCACACAGTTTCTGTTAATACTAACTTCTGCTGTCCCCTGCCGAAGAGCATAATCAGTGCTCCGAAAGCAGCAGCAGAAATTAAGGAAATCAGCGGAACGAATAAAACTAAATCGCAAGAAGTGGTCGATCCATAATCCGTTCCTTTCAGGTGCACGCTAATTTTGGCATCCACCGATTCGTTTTTGTACCAAATCGAGCCGTTGTTCGTGTAAACAGAAGTGGCGTTGTTTTCCGGAGGGAAGTTCCCCAAATCCACGATGATCGATTGATTATTCAGCATCGCATCCTGCGTGTTATTGATGCTGTAGGTTATTGCAGTCAAGCTGAAAATCGGCTGAACGTGAAGAATGCACCGGTAGTTGAACATTTTGAGAATGTCGCCGAAAAAGTACGTCGATATTAGCGAGTTGAGGATTATTAGAAGGAAAGTTGTTATGTGCAAAACTAAAAAAAAATTGCATTAATATCAGTAGTATTTTTTATTGGTTAATATTGTGAGCTCAAAGTGTAAATATTTGCTTCCAACTATTTCTCTTTTTATTGAGGGTTGCTTGAATTAAAATAAAAAAATAAAATAAAATTATGATAATAGCGCACTTTTGACAAAAATTATTTGTGATGCGTAAAATAAATACAATTAATTTAGTCTAAATAAGTAAATATTTTTAATAAAAATTTAAGGAAAAATAGGTTTTTAGACCACAAAATTTACCATGGGACTCACACAGCTAGGGCAATAAAACATCAAGCAATTATGTTATGAAAAAAATGCGTAACAATTTGCGATTAAATCGAAAACTATACGATTAAAAATAAACGATATCTATACCTTTCCATATCGACCTGATATTTTCAGGGTCTCTTTCCACTTGCCGATAATATTTTTGGGCGCCCATTGTTCCGGTCCATTCATGAAAACAAAACAACTTGTATTACCTATTTACATGAACTGCGGCTCGCTGAAAGAATCGCGCGTTCAAATATAAATAAATATTACCACATTTCAGTAACGAATTTGTTAATCAACCTTCGGTTGTAGAAAAATTGCGTCACACCCACCGTTATGTACAATAACTATAGGCAACCAAAGTATCGCTTTTCAATAAAATCCGTCCGACTAGGTCCGGCGGAAAGGAGCAAAAGGACTCGAATGTTTGTATTCCAGGCTGGCTACGTTTTATATTATGTTCGCGGTCGTTAGGGAAGAGCTCCTGCTAGAATAATTGATAATAAATTCGTAATTTAATTAACTAATTAACGTTTGGAAATTATTCGCCTCCCGGATGACCCGATGGATGTGGAGTTATCGCTCGTCCACTGTAATAAATCCTAATGTAATGGTCAGTGGTGTATCGGAAGAGCTACACGACACACTCCGGGGAAGGGTGGTCCTGTATGTGGTTTAACAAAAAAAAATTGGAATAAATTAAAGTAATTAGTATAAACTAAGTCTTGAATGAGTATGCGCCCTTTCATTTCAATTATCTCACGAAATTGGTGGGTAAAATGTAAGGCCTATTATAGAGGAAATAGAGGAAGTTTTGGTAGAATTTTGTTTCGGAAGGTCGTGTATAAGGTGCGCCCCTATTAGAGATATTTCGTTCCTCGAGAATTAATTGCGCTAAGGGTTGGAAATTTGATAGTTTATTACCTTTGGAAGATCGAATTATCTAAAATAGTTTCGCGTTTAAGTAATTTTTTTACTTGATGAAATATGTTAAATATAATACATGCGTAATCTTTGTTTAATTTTAAATATGCTCGGTTTTTATATTGAACATTTTCTATTCCGATACCGGATGTATAGTTTTTGAGATACCTACATATTTCGATAAGATAAAAAATGAAAAATTGCCAATTGTAATTTCTTTATTTTAGTGAAGCACGTGATTAATGAAGTTTACTACATCTGGTTGTGATGTTTCGCGGTTTTGGTGTCGGTTAATATCTATTTTGTCAACATTTTGTGTTTATTTAAATAATTTAATTTAATATTTTATGAGTAAGTCGACCAAAATTTTCACCCCTAAAAAAGCCGAAGTTTCCACGCGACCAATAAATAGAATACACCTAAAACTGGGTCAAATCTATCGACTCTCATAAGTCTGATAGGCAGCAACAGGTAGGGTGAAACACAAAAAAAAATATTTACAAAAGCAAACAACTGGCTTTCCTCGCAGAAACCCATTAATTATACTGAACTTATGTCTCTAAAAAAACTCCATTATGCATTATTAAGAAAAGTAGTCCAGGCTGTTTGTTTAAGGAAAATTCCACCCTTTTAATAACTAAAACATAGTTACCCCTCAAGGATTTCAGCAGCACGCAAGCGTTGGGGCAACAGGACGATTCATGCGCCGCAGGATCGGGGATATTTCTCACCGTATTCCACTGTAGATCGGGTTCGTAAAACAATCCAATGAAGGAAAAATTAACATCGCGTTCGGTCGCAATGGCTTTGCACGGTTCATTTGTCGATATAAAAAAATAGTTGGAGATCGCAGAAAATCTCCTATCGTGATGTGGAGTTCGCGTAACGTTTCGAAAATCATTAAACTCGTTTAAACGAGGAAAATAATGGTAGTCGCGGATAACCACTATCTCGGGGGTGAGTTTTCCTTATCCAAAATGTAGCGAATTTCAGTTGTATTGTAGAGCTAGTATGGTTAAATTTGTATCTGTTGATACATGTTATGATTTCTAGTTCAAGGGATAAAAATAGGGGCTGTTTTAGTCCATTCATACGGTGACCTATATTTGGTAAGGAATGCCCTCACTAAAATGCGTAGGAGAATGTTTACTTCCAGCATTCAAATTGGTTGACACGTTTTTCGGTTTAGCGTTTAAGTGGACTGTTCCACAATTTTACCCATTTCATCCTGTTTAGGCAATCAGTAGGTATATTTTTAGGAACCGAAATAAATTATTTAAAAATGTACCAAAATTGTTAGGCAACATTTCGTAAGAATCGAAATATGTTTCATTTCGTATAATTCTAATTTTATTCTAGTGGTAACTTATTTTATTATTGTACCTTGAAAGTTGATGCTTAATTGATAGGTAGATTAAAAAAAATGGGGCGAAATTGTAACATTTCGTAACAAGCAAAATATGATTTTTTTCGAGTATAATTTTAATTTTATTGTAGCTATCATTTATTTTATTTTTATACCTTCAAGGTTGATATATTTAAATACATAATTTAATAATTTTTTATTGATATTTTCTACGTTATGAATGAAAAGTAATTAGGTATACTTTTCTGATCATTAATAAATAAAATTTTTGTACAAAATTAATGAAGCCATGAAGGTACTTCATCTTTCAAATTTTATCTATAAATAATTAATCTAAGAGCAAAAAATTATTTTAGGACTTTATTTTTAGTAAAAATCAGAGAAATATGGAGGATAATAGAAAATATGTAAATATTTCATGCTCATCTTAATAGCATACCCTGATGTTTCTGTTATTGAACAAAGTCAATATGCAAATACAAAAAACCGGCAAACTTCAAAGTCGGTTACGAATCGCTCCCGTTTTCTTTCTTACGAATCATGCGAGAGGAACTTAATCCGATTCGACGGACATTTCGACTCTATTTCGGGATAAAGTGAACCACGAGAGTCCTGTGATTTTCTCTCGACAGATAGAACACAATTTTCTTTGTTGTTTTCTTTCTATCGATCAATCCAGCCCGTTTAGCAATAATGGCATGTGAGCCGACCTTGCTTCGAGATAAATATAATTTGAAAGGCAAATGGGGGAACGAAAACATGTTGCGAAATTCCTCAATGGAATTAAAATGGAAATGTGTGGACGTGATGGCCCATTGTAAATTATCTGAATACGAAGAACTTGCGAGAATATAGTAGTTTATGAAAATTGGTGCTGCTGTAATAAGGACATGCAATAATCTTGTTGTAGATGGAGGCACGATGTTGGGAGCAATGGCTGGCCTCGGAGCCATTATGCTCGTCTTTCTGCTATACATAAAAAACAAAGGGTTAAAGTGGTGGGCACCAGGGAGGGGTGGTTCGTGTTGCGAAGACGCCTGCCCACCAATTTCAACCAGATCAGTACCAACACCTTCAGTGCCTAATCCCATCTCTAGTACTTCACCCAGAAATAAACTTGGTAAGCATATTTTGATAATGCATGCGCTTCACCAGTTCATGTTCCCGTGTTGTTTAGTTTATTACGTAACTCATTGCAGTAAGTAATTGGTAGGTGGTTGTGCAACGAAAAACAGTTAACAATTATTATCACAAAATGAAGTCTAAACTTCATCAGTTGTCGTGGCGTAGCAAAAACAAAAGGTATATCGATTAATTTGGATAATAAATCCTTGGCAATTCAATAAATATTTCGACTCGGCTGACTCCAAGGTCGAGACGAAAGCCTTTTGAATAAAACATGTTTTTTTCTGTACTGGGAGCTTAAAAAACCTTAATGATTGCATCAATAATACATCAAAAATTGAAGGATAATATATTCGATAGGAAGGTTATTCAAGCTATGTTGTCCTTGTAAAGGAAAAGATACTAATTTGAATTATAAAACATGTAGTAACCAATTTAAGGAATTGTACAAACCAAACGCTTTTTTTTGTTTTACTTTTAGTAAAAGCTTACTCCTTCGACGGCGGTGAATCGACTACCGAAACAGAAATGTACCTCTCCAACAAGACCCGTCAGGGATCCATGGTGGTACCGATGGGACCTTCGGGTCCCTACTGCGCCCCTCGACCGAACCAAGATTTGATATCGTTAGTTGAGAAAGGAAGAGTGGGCCTGAGCAGTAACAGCTCCTGCTGCAGCTCCACCACTAGCTCGATGGGCGACAAACAGCTAGCCACCGCTTCGAATGTCAACGACGCTCTACAAAAGTAAATTTTGAAGGAAATTTACCAACTGAAATAATTCGAATTTCTCTTGCAGAACTCACACCAATTTGCGAGAAACGAAAATAGACAATCAGGGCTTGGAGATCCAAATGGTCGACACCTCGGCGCAAATCGACATGATAGACAATAACACCAACAGAGACGTAAGTTAGAACAAATTAGAATTATACACTACCATTCCTCCTATTTGCATGCTTATACACAGTCTATTGCAAGCGTATAACACTGTTAAACTTTATTAATAATGTAATTAAATCGCGCCCATTCAAGTGCATCGTGGTGATGGGTCCGGAAGCGGAAGACCGCGGCGAAATTATGTCGTGCGACGGGGGATCCGGCTCGGAGCCGGAGTGCCATCCGACGACGAGCAAGTGCGGCCACTTGGAAATCGCCCTTCTCTATGACGCGCCCATGCGGAAAATGACGGTCCACGTGCTGCAAGCCAGAGATTTTCCCAGCAGGGATCGCGGCCTACCCACACACACGCAGGTGAATTTCACTAATTTTTTTGCGCCAGTAATTTCTGCAAAAAGGACTCGATCAAACTCGTTTTATCAATTAGTGAGGGTTAATGGAAAATATTCTCTCACTATTACTCCGTTCGATACCAGGAGGAGTCCTAATTTTGTATGCAAAAGACAGCACGAGTGATTTAACGAAAAAATCATAAAAATCCAAAACTTTTTAACACTTTTATCAATAATATTGATGAATTGATGATGAACTCGAAGTACAATTGTTTAATATGTGCATTGGTTTTAGGTGAGGTTGATTCTTCTTCCCAGCAAAAAACAAAAGCACAAAACCAAAATCCGTTCAGGTGAAAATCCCCAGTACATGGAAAGTTTCGTTCTGCACAGAGTAAATCCAGGTGAGAAAATCCACCTAAAATATGAGAACAGGATGAAATTTAATCTGTTTTTTTTTGTTGCAGAGGACGTCAACTCTATGGGTGTAAGACTGCGATTATATGGCTGTGAACGAATGCGCCGCGAAAGATTAATAGGGGAAGCCATCGTCAGCTTCGCTAATATCAATCTAGAACTCGAGAATAACTTCTGGTTGAATTTGGAACCAAGGGCCAATACCACAATGGTAAGTTCTAAAGTTTGTGTCAGAAATATCGACAATTTAGTTCAAAATTAGTTTATTTTCCGAGACGTAAAAGACCAAAGTTGTTGTTTAGTTTTTATTGATTGGTATCACCTATCGCCAACGCAAAGACCGGTCTTTTTCGAACTCACTTTATTCTTTTCCTAACATTATCATCTACACATTTCACTCTTAACAAAGTATTACTGTAGTACAGTTAGAGTAGTTAGATATCCTCTGCTCTTAATGAATTTACCTTTCCATATATTTTCAGTTGGCCGGTTGCGCTGGTGATTTATTGAGCCTGGCAAGATCCGATAGCACCAGCTCAGCTCATTCCATGCAACACGGCGGAGTTCCCGAATTGCTTCTAGGTTTATGTTACAACGCGACTACCGGAAGATTGAGCGTCGAAGTTATTAAAGGATCGCATTTTAGGTAAGAATTTATTTACATAGTTCCTTAAAAAAATATTATTTGCGTGCCGGTCTAGTATACGATCTACCCTACCGAATCTGGTTTGTATGCGGTCTACCCAAATTTATTTTATACAAAGTATTGACCCTATATTTTAAGCAAAAGAAAAAATTGGGGTAGTACCCAGCATGAATAGCAAGTAAGTAATTCTATTTATCGAGAATTACGGAAGAATTAGAATTTTATTTAAACCGGTATTTAAATATACTTGGGCTATGAAATATGTAGGTAGACCGCATACTAGACCGGCACCATTATTTTTTTATTTATGACCCACTTATATTAAGAAATATGCACATTTGGTAAATAAAATAACATTTTTGAGTAGAAAATGAAAGTTTCTGAATATTATTACTTGTGTGCCAATGTCCCTTAACTACGCCACTGGTCGTTACACGCTGTTGATTACGCGATATACTCTTCAAGCGCGTTCTGAACTATTTTAAACAGAACCTCAATAGCCGTGATCGTCTAGTGGTTAGGACCCCACGTTGTGGCCGTGGTAACCCAGGTTCGAATCCTGGTCACGGCAATGTGTAAACATTGTCACGGAGAGGTCATCTTTTTGATTTTTTTCTTCAGAAACCTTTATTTGTGATTCGTGAAATTGAAATACAAAGATTCGATTCAAATTATCTTTAGTTTCTTCTATATTATTTCTTTTTGTTCTTATTTCATTTAAAATTTTGGTAGAATTTGTGCTACATTCCGATGTAATTTCTTTCAGTTACCTAGTAAGGAACTTGGCCGTTAACAGAGCACCAGATACGTACGTAAAACTGCATCTTGTTAGCAGTACTGGCCAGGAATTAGCTCAGAGCAAAACAACAGTACGAAGAGGACAACCCAATCCTTTGTTTAAGGAAACCTTCGTTTTCCAGGTAAAATATATTTTTATTACAATTACTTTCTACATCTAGGTGTACCTAACCCTCTACCCTGTATAAGTTACTATCCTTTTTGGAGAAAAAATGTGATGGAGGCTATATAATAAAATCGATATTACAGGTGGCTCTGTTTCAATTAGCCGATGTTACTTTGATGTTGTCGGTGTACAACAGGAAAGGTGTCACTAAGAAGAAGGAAATGGTGGGTTGGTTTAGTTTAGGTTTGAATTCGAGCGGTGCTGAGGAACTGTCCCATTGGATGGACATGAAGGAATTTCAACAGGAACAGATAGCGCGTTGGCACATTTTAGTTCAATCATAGCTGATAAACTTATTTATAAATTGGTTCTTTTCGAATTTGGTTGGTGCAAAGTCGTTGAAGCGACTTTCGCTATATTTTTCAACAATATTTTCGGTGGTGATGATTTAATTCAGTTGGATTAAATTGTTACATCACTGTTTTTTCGACCATTTCTTCGGAAATAATTTCTGTAGTAATTATTCATGTATATCTAACAAAAAATGCATGACGAAAATTTCAACAGTACATACCTACCTAATATTTTCCCTCCACCTCTATTTCATTGATTTATAAACCTATTTGTTATTAAAAACTTATAAAAATAACTTCAATTTTAATACAACTTTTATACAACTCTACTAAATTCAGCTTAAATTATTAATGCAATAATTACCTTTAACTACCACTCTATTTTTTTTTCTATTCTTGCACATAAAATTTAATCTAATATAGTTAAATAATATTGATAAAACTCGCAAATTTTGAATAACTTACTTATTAATTATATTAAAAGTAAGCAAATTTATTTTAAAAATTTTAGAGTGTTGAATTTAGTAGAAACAAATTGTTTAGGTATAGGCTTGGAAAAATCCACCCATCCAGTAAATTTCATAATTTACTTACGAATTAGTTAATTTAAATCGAGGCTGTTTACATCAAATGATTGTGGTAAAAAGGGCAGAAAAGTGACAGATTTAAGAAAAATATGTCGCGATTAATTATATTATATATTTATAAATATGTAAATTTATTTTAATTACAAAATTACCCACTATAAAGGTTTGTTAATTACGGTAAGGATTAAAGTGCAATATTTTTAGCATTTTTTTATCTGCTAGATTTACTGTTTGTTTTTTTTATACGAGTAGGTAACATACAAAGGAATATTTGACAAGAAATTTAAAGATATATTTTCAATTATTTTGCAGAAAAATTCATTGTGTTAAAATTTTGATTTTAAAAGTTTAAGAAATGATTAAATTATTATTTTGAAATTAGGTTATAAAATAATTTTCATTGATTTGTGATATTGAAAATGATCAAAACTAGCACAAAGGAAATATAGATTTTCTCTATACAATTGGTGAAATTATAACTTACAATTGCTTTTGTATTATTCAAACATTGAAAATTAGTAGGTAGATACATCAACTACTAATTGAAATAATTATTAGATGATTTATTAAATAATTTACTAACTCGCATAATTAAGAAAATTCGATTGACCACGGAATTGTTCGAATTAAAATTGGCTTTTGCGTTCTTTACGAACGAAAATTCTAAACACAAATTATCAAACCATAAAAAATGGTACACATTTTGGAAAGAGATGAATATGTAATGATAGCGTTGTTGAACGGTGAGCTGATGGCATTTTTGAAATAGAAGCATTGTGATTGATGAGCATTTTTGTATTGTGAATTAACTTTTAATGCATTTTGGAAAATACCTACTTCTAAAAAGTGTGCAAAAATATTAATTCACAAAACCCATAAAATTTCTTCTCGGCCATTTTGACTGAAACAGTTGGTGAAAAATAAACAAAGGGTAAATAAACACTTAAGTTTTTCTATTTTTAAAATAATGAAACTCAAAATGTCATCGTTGAATTTGATTAATTCATATTCAATAATTAGTTACCCCTAGAATTTTATTATTCTAGAACGTATTTTTCCGTAACTATATTTGTTACTCTGGCCAAACATTTTTTTCGCAAGAAATTTTATTGCCAAATTTAAAATTTACGCCAAGCACAAATTAATATTAAGCTAATTAAACTTAAACTTCGGTAGGGATGGGTCACTTTCTATTCTATTATAGTTTATAAGAAAAACTATACGCGAATTTGATTGTCCCTATTCTATGGGCGATTTGTAAAACATACGTATATATTTACTTCACTATTGTAAATACCTTTACTATGTAACTGTTTTAAAATTGATATACATACGAGAATGTGACTGATACGTTTAGCTTAACTGAAATTTTCGGTAAAAAGTTCAAAAATTGATCGAAATAAGACAATTTGATGTTTGCGTCTTATTCGATTTGTGGGTCAATATTTGAGCTGTTTCTAACCATTCTGTTCATCAATCGTCTGCTTTTCCTAACATCAAGGAGTTTTCTTTAAACTACCATCATCATTCAATTTTCCCCTATAATCTACTGGATTTGTTTTACGAAATCCTGACGATTGATGAACGGTTTTAAGTAGGATTATAAAGTGTTCGAAAAAATTAATGGTTCATGAATTAATTGGAAATAAATGTCAAGTGTTATTGATGTTTACCTATTGTGATGAAAATTTGGAAATTGGTACCTCTATAAAATTGAATGTCGCAGAAGTATAAATTAAATATTATCAATATCTTTATGGATTAACGTGAAATACTTCTGCAATGAGCTTTGTTACCTACATTAAGCCATATCAATTAGATTAAAAAAATTGTGCCCGTAGAAAAATTTAAAGAGAAATTCCTAGATTCAAAAAAAATTGTAATTGTTATAAAATTGTCAATTTAATGTGTTCATTAATATTCCCTATGCATGTGAACGGTAGGTATTTTATATATTGGACATTTTTATCGTTTGTACATTTTAGAAACAATAATTCCTTTTATAGCAATTGCGCTATAAAAAATGTGTGTTTATTGTTCTAAAATATAGATAAAATATTTTTTCTCCAATATATTTAACTTACTGTATTGTAATTTGCATCGATTCAATCGATGAATCGTATTTATGTGATTCTAAGAAACTCGGTGTAATGGTTTCTATCTTATGATAATTATTAACAAATTTATATAGAGCTTACAAATCTTGAAATAGATATAAATATTATATAATATGTTAAACGTTCGATGTTTAATAAGAAAATAAGTGGTTCATTTAAAAATACCACCTTTTAAATTCAAAATATTTGAGTTGTTAGCCTATTTAAAATGTTTATATAAAACTATTCAATCAGGGATATAATTTCCTTTAATATTACTAAAGAATTAAAAATGTTTGAATTTACAAATTTGTACCCTGACTGATACGGTTTAATAGTTTTGTCAGAGAGCAGTACCTGCCTAAAGGAATTTTTAATATAATACTGAAAAGGACCATTATCTATATATTTAAACAAAAAAATGTATCATGTACTTATTATACATAAATACTATTACTTGTATCCCATCCCTACTAAGTATTACTGTGAAACAAAAAAATATTATAATGCTATATTACCCACAGATTTTATCATCAAAAAAGTAATAATTTATCGTTAAAATTTAATAGGGAGAATATATTGAATGTTATTATTTTATAGAAAACAAATTAATATATTCAGTTCGAAAAATGGATATTTTGCGATTTCACAGTAAGACGGAATATTGCCTTCTACTCAAAATTACATAGTTATGAAGCAGATTAACATTTAGTGATATTAAATTTTGTACCTTGTCCATTTTTTATTGTTAAACAGAAATATATGCATGAATATATTCTGCACTGCTAACACAAAATGCACTATTATTGGTGTGTCTTTTTAATAATTGTATTTGAAATTTTGTACAAAATAAATTTAAATACATTATCCTGTCAACAATGCCCTGTTTCATATTTTCCTTCTATATTAAATTTGTTATTTTAGGTACCCCGTCAAGATAGCCCAAAGACAAAATCGGGCAAGGCAAAATAGCCCAAAAACAAAATATCTTAGGAGAAAAAACACATCACAGTACAAGAATTACCATAAATCATGAATTTGTTAAGGCATTTTTAGGAAAATCAGTCGTTAGTTTAAGAGACAACAGGGTTAAAATTATACAAATTATTATAATATTGCCATAAATAAAATGAAAAAAGAATAAGCATCAAAGAATGCAATAATATTTAACATATGAGAGTTATTTATGGGAGTTATTATATTTATTTTTTTATTTCAATATTTTTTGGAAAATAACGAATGTTTAATTTATGATATTTCTATTAATAATGGAACTATGTGGAAGTTTATTATTGCATTAAATAATATGATACAATAGTTTAGCATAAAATAGAACAGAACCAAAAATGCCTCGGAAACTCTGGAAATCTAATTAATAATGCTTGCTTTTAATTTTACTAGAACCGTTTTATCTCAGGCTATTTTGACGAATCAATTATTTTATATGTAACTTACTGAATATTTATAACATCCCTATCTTGAAGGCGTAGAAGCAAACAATATTACTCTACACCGATTAAAAATTTAACCACTAGTAAAAAAATAAATGGAATAGAGACTAAATGACATGACTTTTTAAATTTCATTCTCTGTAACAATTGCCTTAGAACTCATGACAAGAAAATCAAATTTATAAACTGATGGGAGTTTATTAAAATTTCTCTATTTAAATCTACAAACTTTATACATTTAGTATTAACTACAACTAATAACTGTCGGTTGGGGGGCCCGGCGCATACCTATCTTCTTTGGTTCTTTCTCCAGCAGCGTACTGGCGCTCTCGCTCTTTAACCATTGCCGTGTATCGTTTTTGCTGCTTTGCTCTGTAGGCGCATTCCTTAAAGTCGTCCATGATGTCTTTACATACTTGCACCCCTTTATTTAAGCCGTGGGCCTCTAAGCAGTCCATCACTTTTAATTCGAGGTCGGCGCACTTGCCGTACCACTGGTGGCTCACAAGTGCTCCTGTTAAGTCAGTAAAAGGGGACTTGAGCCAAGGAGAAACGGACATTTTTGTATCTAAAAAAACAACACGGTTATGTCACCCTATTGATGTGGAGCGAAATTAATAGGCATCTTCTGTTTAGTTGAAATATTAATGAATTATAATTTTTAAAAGTAAATACTTACAAGTCTTACAAGTATTTATTGCCCTAAAATTTAATAAAATATTTTTTTTTTATTTTGCAGGGTAGGTGACAGTTACAGCTGATGTTGTCACAGGTGACAGTGACAAATGACAATTATTTTTCGTCGTTGATGCTTTTACTATTGAACTATACAGTTAGGTTAAAAAATTATTAAAGTTTTTTAAAATTTCAATTGAAATAACAAGAATAAATTAACATTGTAGAAGATTATAACAATTTTCGCTGTTTAATGAATAACAAAAATTAAATAAATGCATTTTCATCTTCTTATTTGTTGTTCTACGAATAAGAAAATGACAGTAATATTTGTTCCGAGAACACCGAAAATGACATTTGCGTGAGGTCAAGGACACAATTTAAAAACAAGAGTCATTACATTACGGTTCAACAGTAAATGGGAAACGATAATTAAATTTATCGGGATCAGTTACGTTCAACTGCTTCACCTTTATTTCCAGTTAAAATGTTGTAGATGCAACAAGAAATTCCAGTTGAAGAAAAACTCGGGCGACACAATGTAAGTCAACTTTTTTTTTCCTTTATGTATCCTGCAATAAACATCAGATGTTGGGAATAGAATAACAAAGTTTGCGAATCATGATAATGCTTTCTCTTTTGTGCGAGCCTTTTTTTAATCCCGAAATAATTCTATTTCAGTGACTGAACAAAGAGACTTTCTAAATTGTCAGTATTCAAAATGACTATGTTAAGTGCAGATGCTCAGATCCGGTACTTGGTGCAGTGGTTTCGAGAATGGAGCGAACTGCAGAGATCCGACTTTTTGCCGATTTTAGCGGAAAAATACGCTAACAAGGCTTATGTTAACGGAATTTTGAACAGCATGTCCAATATCGACTGCAGAGATAAGCCAATGTCTTTGTTCGAATGCAGGGTAAGTTACGAATACCTAAAGGGGAGCATCATAAAAAAACTTGTTTGTATCAGTACAGTGAAGATGTTTTATTGATTAGAACATATATTACGTATTAAATGTACTTTCAGAAATAATTTAGTAATTACATGTACCTAGTACCTGCTCGCTTGTAATACATTCTTGTGTTATCATAGCTTAAAAATTTAAAAACATTTTGGTTTTTTACATTAACACGTACCTGTAATCATTGAATATTTTGTGGACTTGTTTTTATTCTATAATTTGGTTTTCATTAGTACAATTTTTTAACATTACTAGTTTTAATACCAAGTTTTTAATTACAAGTTTTTAATAACGATTTCATGCTCTTAATTCATATTTATTTGGTTATGTTTTAGGTTAAATTATTTAAAGAATGGTTTGTTCAATGGACAGCAGAACAAAAACACAATTTTATCAATCAAATATCCGAGATCGATGCGAAGTTTGCCGAGAAACTCGAAGGAGAAATCCATAATGGTGTAGAAAACAATCACAATAACCATGAGATAAATGAAGAGGAAATTTTAGAAGACTAAAGTAATTATTAATAATACAGTTGCAGCACTATTAATTTTCGAATCTTAGTAATATTACGTGCACGTCCTCGTTTTATATTCCATAAAAATAATAAAGGAACTTCATGACATAAAATCTCAATTCACGTATTTAATGTGATATTTTTCTAAAATGTATGATTTTGAACGTTTACTATTTTATGTAGGTTATTATTAATTATGTAGATTAGTTGAGATTAATATACTTATACATGATGAATATTTATATTTAGCAGATAGGAGCTTGATGGGATAAATTGGCATCTTCGTTTTATTACATTTAATACAAATAATGATTTTAGAATAAACATTTTGTTACATTTACAAAAGTCAAGTTTTTTTATAATTTCCTGAAAAATTACCTATTTTGAATGCTCTGTTTGATTTATTTCCCAAATTTTATTTTATCCTGAATTGTATACCTAAGTAACTTTATTTCCGGAAAAAATGTATATCTGATTAGTAAGGAGTAACAATACTATAATTATTTTAATTTATTATTATTTCCTAATTTACAATTTCCTAGAAAATTAGCTATTTCGAGTACTTTTTGATTTACTTCCCAAATTTAATTTTTATCCTCAATTGAATGAGCTACTTTATTTCCAGAAAAATCTGAAAGTTAGCTAAGTAGCTACAAATTCCTAATTATCCTAGATTTTGAATATTCATAATTTTTAACAATTTTTAAAAATGTTCTAACCCAATTTTTCATTTTTCTGTTCCATGAACTTTAACAGCGTTGCCAAGTCAACAAAAATATGTTTTATGCGTTCTTCTTCTTTTTCGTTTGAGGCCTCTGCTACACTTGGGCTATTCGGCCAAGTTTTATGCGTTATTTTGTACATTTTTATTACTCATCTAGCTAATTAAGCACAGTTACCAATTTATTAATATTTTCTTGGCATATTTATAATACTATTAATTTATTGTTCGTAAATATATTGCAAATTACAATAAATTTCGTCTAGTACAATAGACCTATTCAGTTTACGAAAGAGAGTGATGGAGTTATTTGATCAACATAAGAGAATAAAAGAAGCAAATATGTTTCACGCGCAATTTGTGGAACCATTTAAAATCTGCGCAAACATAAGTGCAAGAGAGATGAGATATTTGGCCTATTTCATTGCTGATTGACAGACACATTGAATGATTTGTGGGTTTTCCTATCGGAAACGATACACAAAAAGAAGATGTGAACGGATATATACTTTTATTTTATAAATAACAATACGAATTGAAGAGCGCGGTTTTGTCGAACAGGTAGTACCGAGGGTGCGCGAGCGAATGGGGGTGAGTCCGTGGTTGTTCTCCCGCTCGTGCTTGTCGTTCTCCCTTAGGCATATTTTCGCGACCCTGTTCGGTGGCCTCGTTCGTGTCGGCTTTCCAGTCTCACTGTGGTCTCGTCCGTGAGGGTCCCGGTGTGGCCTCGTCCGAATGGCTCTCGGCGGAACGCCACAGTACTCCCCCTCTAGCGACTTGGCTAGGAGCGAAAGAGACTCGTCTCGGGGTTGGAATGTCGCGTAGGGTGACAGGCAACGGTTGGCTGGTTGTTCTGCTGTCCTCCCTGCGTCCCATCGAGGCTGGTAGTGTTGAGCTGGTGCTGCGATCGGTTTTGGTCGTGTGTGGTAGGACCTCGGTGTACGCTGGTTTTAGCCGGTCAGTTGATACCTCCGTGGGCACACCTTTTACGTTAACCCTGTAACAGGAATCGTTAGTCCGGTTTAGAATGTCGTACGGACCTTCATAGGGCTGCTCCAAGGGTTTCTTCACTCTGTCTACTCGGATGAACACCTGTTCGCATTCCTTTAGCGCCTTGTGGGTGAATATCCGGGGTTTGCTGTGGTGGTTGGTTGGTTGTGGGCGGATTTCTCTCATATGGCTCCTGAGTCCACTCAGCAAGGTATTGGTGTCGGGTGGTGCGTCGTCGTGGATGAAATATTCGCCTGGGAGCCGTAGGGTTGTTCCGTATGTTAGCTCGGCTGCCGATGTTCTTATGTCTTCCTTGTATGCGTTCCGTAACCCTAGTAAAACGGTAGGAAGCGCTTTTACCCAGTCCTGTGTCTCGTGGGCCTTGATGGCGGCTTTAAAGGTGCGGTGCCATCGCTCTATAAGGCCGTTTCCTTGTGGGTGATAGCTTGTGGTCCGGATCGTGCGGGCGCCTATTATTTTCGCTAGGGCGTCAAACAATCTCGAGTCGAATTGTGTGCCTCTGTCGGTGGTGATGGTTTCTGGTGCTCCGAATCTTGCCACCCAGGTGTGGAAAAATGTGTTAGCGACTGAGTCTGCCGTGATGTCCCTGAGCGGTGCGGCCTCGGGCCATCTCGTGAAACGATCGATGCAGGTTAGGCAGTAACGATACCCTTGTGATAGTGGGAGTGGTCCTACGATGTCGATGTTGACATGCCGAAAACGTTCATCCGGGATGGCGATGTTGATCGGCTTCCTCCGGTTGTGTCGGCTCACTTTCGCCCGTTGGCATTGTATGCACGTGCGTACCCATTGGTTGATCGTTTGGTTCATTCCCGGCCATACGAATTTGTTCGAGATGTGACGGCGAGTGGCTCGTCCGCTGCTGTGGGAGGTTTTGTGCACGACGTCGAATATGCGTTTCCTCAATGACTGTGGAACGTATGGGCGGATATTTTCGTGTGAAACGTCGCAGTAGATGGATTCCTCCGTGTCGTCTACCCTTAGCTGTTTCAGCACGAGTGATTGCGGATTTCGTAGGATATCTTGTAGTTCTTCGTCTTTTTGTTGTTCCAGCCGGATTTCCTCTGTTGTTACCACTACCGGTAGGTCTATAGTGCTGATCCTTGACAAAGCGTCGGCGACGCAGTTGTCGTTTCCAGCGATGTGGCGTATCTTGGTGGTGTGTTGCCCGATGAAATCCAGGTGGCGCTGTTGCCTGGGCGACGCCTTTTCCGGGTTTTGACTGAAAGCAAACAAAAGTGGCTTGTGGTCGGTATAGATCGTAGTGTCTCTGCCTTCCACCATGTGCCTGAAGAATTTTATTGCCTCGTAAATGGCTAACAGTTCTCGATCGTATGTGCTGTAGCGGGACTGCGTGGGCGTCAGTTTCCTGGAGAAAAATCCGAGTGGTTGTGTTTGACTGTTCGTCACTTGCTCCAGGGCTGCTCCGATTGCGGTGTCTGACGCGTCCGTAGCTAGGATGAGTTGTGCGCCCTCCGCCGGGTGTGCGAGGAGTGTCGTCTCGGCGAGCTGACGTTTGCATTCCTCGAATGCGCTTTCGGTCGTTGGGGTCCAGTTTACGGGTCGTTTGTCCTTTTTTCTAGCGCCGCTTGTCAGGTGATGTAGTGCTACCTGTGGTTGGGCTGCATGTGGGATGAAACGCCTGTAAAAATTTAGCATTCCGAGGAATCTACGGAGCTCTGCAATTGTGTTCGGCCTCGGATAATTTTTGATCGCGTCGATTCGTTCTTCGATCGGTCTTATTCCCTGCTCGTTTATCATGTGGCCTAGGTACTTCACTTCTGTTTTTCCAAGGATGCATTTGTCTGGGTTCAGAGTGAGTCCGTGGAGCTTGAGCCGAGTGAACACCTGATCGAGGTGGTCCAGGTGTTCTTCCTCTGATCTGGATGCTATGAGGATGTCATCGATGTAACAGAACGTGAAGTCCAATCCTCTCAGGACGGAGTCCATTAGTCTCTGGAAAGATTGTCCTGCGTTAGACAACCCGAATGGCATGACGTTGAACTCGTAGAGTCCGAAGGGGGTGATTATCGCGGTCTTCTCCCTGTCTTCGTCGGCCATGGGGATGTTGAAATACGCTCGTTCCAAGTCTAGAGTCGAGAAAATCGTGCAACCTCGCAGCCTGTGGCCGAAGTCTTGTATGTGGGGGATCGGGTATTTGTCTGGAACTGTAATTTTGTTTAAGTTCCTGTAGTCCCCGCAGATTCTCCAACTGTCGTCCTTTTTCTTCCGGAGTAATATCGCGCTCGCGTAAGGGCTTTTCGAGGGGCGAACGATGCCGTCTTGTAGCCAGTTGTGGATCTCACGTTTAGCTGCGGCGTATCTCCCTGGCGATAGGCGGCGGGCTTTTGTTGTGCATGGCGGTCCTCTTGTGATTATGTGATGCCTTGTGTGGTGTCTCGCTTCGTGGTGTCTCGCCGGTCGTGTTACCTCGGTGTGTTTCCGGAGTATCCCGTGGAAATCGACCGCGTCGTCGACCGTTGTTAGGGTCGGAGCGCTTGTGGTCCCGAGTTGTCCTCGCGCGGTGAGGTTGGTGGTGCCGTCGACCAGGCGACGATTTCTCAAATCGGGAAGTAGATTGAAATCGTGCAGGAAGTCGCTCCCGATGATCGGCTGTGACACGTCGGCAACTAGGAAGGTCCAGGAGAAAAGGCGTCGAAGCTTGAAATCTACGGTTAGCCTCTTTTCCCCGTAGGTGTGGATCCTAGTGCGGTTGGCGGCGTATAGCATTTTGTGTGTGCGTCGGGAACCGTCTGCGTATGTTTTTGGTAGTACGGAAACGTCAGCACCGGTGTCGATTAAGAAACGCGTGCCTGATTTCCGGTCTTCCATCACGAGGCGTTTATGGTCGTTCCCTGCCCCGGCGGCTGCCTCTATCCTCGCCGGGGTTAGTGGTTTCCCGTCGGCCAGTTGCACGGGGTTCTGCAGTTCCGAGCCTCCGCTCCGAACTTGCGGTGGTAAAAGCAGGTCGGGTTTCGGTCGTTGCTCGACTGCCGAGGTCGTTGTTCGGGGCTCTGGTGGTTGCTCCTCGACCGGCTCTTGCTGCGGAATCTGTGAGTTCTCTGACTCTGACGATCTACTCGCTCCTTCTCGAAGTCTCGCCGGAGCTCGTTAAGGGCCTTAACGATCTCGTTGAGCTGCAAGCTCTCAGGTCTGGCTGGTTCGACGCTGGCTGGCTCCGTAGTTCGGATCGCAGCGATTTGGGGTCGTAGCGTTTCCATTATCCTGTCCGCCATGTCTGCGATTTCGCTGAGGTTCGTCGTCTTGTTCGCCGCCAGGATGGACTGCGCCTGTTCGGGCAGTTGTTCCAGGAATATGGGCTTCAAAATGGCGTCGTTGCACTGGCCTCCAGCCAAACTGCGCATGCGCTGGAGGTGGACGCTGGGCTTCGCGTCACCCAACGGTTGGCCGTGCAACAGTTTTTTAATCTTCGTCTCGCTTGAGTCAGCCAGGATGTTGATCAGCCGCGTTTTTACGGCGTCATATCTCCCGAGCGGGGGCGGATCATCGATGATGTCACCTACCAATTCGATTAGGTCCGGTTCTAGGTTGCTGATCAGGTGCCGATATTTCGCCACGTCAGCGTTTATTCGGTGTAACGCGAAGGTGTTCTCGACGACCGTAAAATAGCGCGCCGGGTTATGCCTCCATAGCGGCTGCGGTAGTTTGACCACGTTTATGGCCCCCAGCTGCGGCGCCGTTTCCTCGTCGCCGTGGACCGGACGGTGCCCGTCTCCACTTGGTTCGTTCTTGCTGCCTTCCATCTTGCGCGGATTAGGTAGCGGTGCAGTAACTTACTCGAGTTTGTTTCACACGCGTCACGTGGCACGTGGGTGCGAAAAATCGGGGAAATCGAGGGAATCGGAATGACGATAAAATATAGCGCGTGGTCGTTCACAAATCACGTCGGGGTCACCAATTGTGGGTTTTCCTATCGGAAACGATACACAAAAAGAAGATGTGAACGGATATACACTTTTATTTTATAAATAACAATACGAATTGAAGAGCGCGGTTTTGTCGAACAGGTAGTACCGAGGGTGCGCGAGCGAATGGGGGTGAGTCCGTGGTTGTTCTCCCGCTCGTGCTTGTCGTTCTCCCTTAGGCATATTTTCGCGACCCTGTTCGGTGGCCTCGTTCGTGTCGGCTTTCCAGTCTCACTGTGGTCTCGTCCGTGAGGGTCCCGGTGTGGCCTCGTCCGAATGGCTCTCGGCGGAACGCCACAGATTCTTAGATGAAAACTGTTTAAAATATAAAAAAGAAGAGACCATTATCAATCTTAACATTCTTAACCCTATTTTGTTTCCGTTTGATGTTTGTTTATGTTCAGTGTGTATTATTTTTAACAGTATTTCTTTGTATTATTTAGTATATTTATTTATAAAGGTAATAATTTTTTGTATAGGTCAATGGGATTATTTTTTTGAAATATATATTATAGCAAACCGATCAAAAAGCATTTTCGGAAACTTTGTACTAACCCTCTTACTCTTTCTTAGACTTGACTTGTACGTAAATATTAAGCCTATAACCCCTTTCTGGGCAGTAAAAACAAATTTGTATCGAGTCACCGCGTCCATTAAATCCGACGGATTGTTGGATAATGACAAATGACGTCTTAAGTTGTCGTTGTCTGGTTGTCAGAACCGTATTTTACCTGAGGTGCGTTCGTTTGTTCGTTTAGATGTCCAGCTAATTGTCCACAATATGCGCGCGCAGCACAGGTTAAACTGAATAGGTCTATTACAGACTTCTAGATGGTACAGCATTTGTCATTTGACAATCTGTCTTATTTGTCAATATGTCCTGTCATGTGAATTAGTTAATTTATAAACTAAATAAGTTTGTGTTAATAAACGAATTTTTCGGTCATTATCTTACAAATTAAAAATGTTAAATACACCTCCGAAATTGTACGATTTATGCCTCGACATCGCAGTAGAAGCGAACGTGTCAGTTTCTAAATTTTGGAAAAAAGAATTTAGATCATTGCCTAATAATGTTTTATTCGACTTTTATTATAAGGTGAGTTTATGCATATGGCAATAGTTCAAATTGCACCGACTTGCAGCTGCGGCATATCTATCATCCGGGCTATTTATTTCCAGATGTTTCTGGAAAAACGTTTGTGCCTATTAGCTATAGAACTTAGCGAATTGGAAATTTTTAATCGAATTCTATCAGTGAAGCACCAGCGAACGAAGTTTTTGAAAAGCTTTCAATCCCTGATAGATCACGGCGCAAACAACGCAGATTTGCTCATTAAAGCTTATGTAGTGCACTGCCAAGAGTCGGACCCAGACGATCTAAATTCAATAGAAATCGGTTTACGGATAGGCTCTTTCTTCAACGAGGGAGGGCTATTCAGCTACTCCATAGAAATCCTTAATATCGTAGAAGAAATTTGCAAAAGAAGAGAAAGAGGTGAAACAACTCTTAAAATGCTATTGGACTGCTATCACAAGTATTTACAAATTATTTTTGTTGTTTACAAAATTATAATTATACATTTTCAGACGTATATACGCCGAGACCATCTACTGTGAATTCGAAAAGGCCGCAGAAACGTGCAAATCTTCATCGGAAGTTATCAAAGAATTGGAAGCATTAGATGCTTTACCCAATTTAGCAGGCCTTTATGCAAATTACTCTTTCCTATTTTTCGTTAGAAGCGAATATGACGAGGTAAGTTACTATCGAATTAATCACTCCGAGTTGTTTTTTATGATAATTGATATTGAATCATACTTTCAGGCATATTCTTGGGCAATAGAGGCTTTAAGACTGGTTAATGAGGATTTACCGCCCAGGTAAGGCATCTTTTCTTTATGACTAGCAATAGGTATTAAATAGTTATCAGCATAAAAAGGACCGAGTAATATGTATAATATTTCTCAGAATAGTGATCGAAGTTCTGCGGCAGGCATCTAAGTCATGTGTGGTTAAAAGGAAATTTACACCGGCTGGTTTATTGATCTCTCAAGCTGTCAATATGGCATCGGAATTGTACAAAGTAGATAATCATCCTCACTATTCAGACACGTTGTTGGATTATGGATTTTATCTGTTGAATTTCGATTCGATACAAGAGAGTGTTAAAGTGTATGAGAAGGCTTTGCTGATTAGAAAAGAGGTATTTCAAAAAAATAATATCCGAGTGGCTTTGGGCCACGAAGATTTAGCATACGCCTTGTACGTCTACGAGTACAGTTCAGGAAGATTCTATGAAGCCAGGTAAGAAATTTGCTTTTATCATAATATTTAACAATGTTATTTTTTTAATGTATTTTCAGAGAGCATGTTGAACGATCCGTCAGAATTATGGAACGAATTCTTCCCGAAGACCATCATCTTTTGGCTTCTGTTAAGCGAGTAAAAGCCCTGATTCTCGAAGAAATAGCCCTAGATGAAAGAAACAATTCTAGTTTGCAATCTCAGTACTTTAACGAAGCCCACACGTTACACAACGCTGCGCTAAATTTGTGCTTTAAAGCCTTTGGAGAGAAAAACGTTCAAACTGCGAAGCATTATGGAAATTTAGGAAGGCTTTTTCAAAGTATGAAAATGTACGAAGACGCCGAAAAGATGCACCTAAAGGCTATTGCTATCAAAGAAGAGTTGCTGGGCGAGAACGATTACGAGGTAATATTTCACCTACATTAATAAAATTTGATTATTTATATATCTTTATTGTAGGTCGGGCTTAGTATCGGACATTTAGCTTCCCTTTACAACTACCACATGAAGCGCCACAAAGACGCTGAGAAGCTCTATTTACGTTCTATTAGCATCAACTTGAAGTTGTTTGGTGAAACGTATAGTGGTCTAGAATACGACTACAGAGGTTTAATAAATATCTACACGAAGTTGGTGGATTCTTCGAACATGATCTACTACATGTTTAAGATGAGAGAATGGAAGAATTTGAGAGAAACGATCCAGCCTATTGAACACGATTGCGAACTGAAACCAGTAAAACAGGTGATCACAAAGTTCTTCGAAATGACGGAATGAATTCATTTCGTATCGTAAGTTGTCTACTGTGAATGTAATTGTGATGATATCTATGTCTTTTGTATATTGATTTTTGGGTGAATCCAGGGGATTATGTATGTTTCAGAAAAAATAGAATTTTTTATATATCTGCTGTATTTTATTATTGTTGTTAGGAATTGTGTATTTTAGTTATGTTATTTTTAAATACTCATTAATTTTTTATGTATACTATTGTTTCTGTGTTTTTAGTTGTATTATCTCAAGATTACTTTGTTTTGTTCATTTCCAAGAACTGAATATAGTTACTTTGGAAATTGTTAATTACGTAATTCGAGCAATATAGCGAAATAAAATGTGACTAATAAATATTTTCATTGTGTATCTAGTTTCCTAAAATGCTTTGTATAGACACCATAGAAAATAAAAATAAAAAAGAACAAAGGCTTCCATAATAAATTTTTCTTCGAGATAAAAGGAGCTTTCTTGGTTTTCAGTAATGTTTCGCTTATTTAACCCTTTTCTTTTCCCTTCTTCATAGAATTTGCTATTTTTTCTGTTCGATTATATGAATAAAACAAATATTGAAAAGGAAAGATAATTTAATGATATAGGTACGACCTAAAAGAAGTACAATAAATATTTACAAAAAACAAAATGTTTTAACAGTTTATTGTATAAAATTGCAACAATATTTTGATCAGGAAGCATATATTTATAGTAACTTATGTTTTAGAAGGCAGTAGCAATAAATAATATGTAATGAGATTTTATTAATAATAGGAGGGAGATAAATAAAATAAATATTATTTTTGGCAAAAAAAGAAACACCAAGTTAAAAAATCAAACAACCCTTTTTTTAGTATAAATAAATTTAGGAATTTATCAGAGAGCAGTAAAAATCTTTTGTTCTCATTGTACACAGTTGATCGTAATACTGATTCTCATACAAAGTGATCTGTATTCAACAGAAATACATAAACTAGTACGGTTTCAACATTTCAATACTCCATAAGTCATATATACTCAGTATTATTTTTTCGACTAGTCGTTACACTTTTAAATAACCGAAGTATCATTTACATTTAACTAGCAATAAATTTTATTAATTGAGACTAGAAAAGAAATACTCACAATGCCCATTTTTTTAAATTAAAGGCAACCAAAATAATAAAACATACAAATCAGCATAATCTTTACGTTAGTAAGTAATATAAATATATTATTTAAAATGTAACGAAATCCTTATTATTACAAAGGTAAAACATTCAAAAAAGTAACAGTATGATTTGGTGTTTCAGTTCTTAAAACTTATGTCAGTGCGTTATATTCATATATTTAGATTTTATTCAGACTTTTCAGGAGAGGATTCTTTTTCCAATACTTCTTTCTCGTCTTTTTCCTTATCTTCATCTTCATCGACATCTGCATTATCATCCTCTGCACCACTGTCTTCATCTTCATCTTTCTCGACTCGAGTCTCTTCCTTTGCCTCTGATTGGTCTTCCACCTTTTCATCCTTCTCCACACTACCTTCTTTTTTGCTTTCCTCCTTTTCCACGCTACCTTCCTTTTCGCTTTCCTCCTTTTCCACGCTTCCTTCCTTCTTGCTTTCCTCCTTATCCACACTACCTTCCTTTTTGCTTTCCTTTTCCACACTACCTTCCTTCTCAATGCTACCTTCCTTCTCCACGCTACCTTCCTTTTCCACGCTACCTTCCTTTTTGCTTTCCTCCTTTTCTACGCTACCTTCCTTCTCGACACTTCCTTCTTTCGCTTCGACTTCGCCCTTTTCACTTCCCTTGTCTTGTTCATTAGGCACTTCGTTTTCTTTGGCCGCTTCGTCGTCCATTTTGGCGACATTTTCGATTTTCGCGTCGATTGCAAGATCGCCATTTTTAAGTTTAGCCTCGTTCGTTATCGCAATTCGTTCTTTTAGAGAGTTTGGCTCAAGTGACAAAAACGACTCCATCTCGTCGACTTCGTTTGCCATATCGAACATGTCGTAATCCTAAAATAGTTTATTAACGATTGTTTAAATAAATGTTTTAATTGACCCAAATATGTGTTGTACTCGTGTTCGAAATATGTAAACATTTAGGCAAAATATTCAATTAATTAGAACAAACGGCATAATTCTAGGGCTACTTTGAAGTTTAAGCTGGAATATTTACTGTATTAAAATATATGAATTTTAAAGATTTATAGAACAAATGTGTATTATTGTTGAAATTTATGGAACTACCGTTGTTGTTCATACTAAAAAATTTCATTTATCCAATTGTTATCATATAAAAAATTATTCTATTACAGGTAAAGAAGTATGCAGTTATATAAATAGGTATAATATGAATAACAAAATACCGAGATTACTCACGCCACAGTATACATCATCATTGAAAATTTGAGGTGGTAAAGCATGTCTAGGGTTAGGATCACCTATGGTAGCTCCTGGGCTAGTAGACTTATTTTGCATGAAATCTTTGGCCTCCTCGGCCCCGGGCTCAGCTATGTCTATCACCTCGTATGTTACATTCTTCGAGTCCAAGATTAACAGTACCCTTTGTTGCCGTTTTTTGACCTGCAAATTTAATTATTGTTGCAAATTAATTACTCGTTTGCATTGCGAGATGGTTCTTACCTCTTTGTTTCCGGAAATACCGCTCACATAAACTTTAATGACCATGATTACGGCTTATCGGAAGAATTTTATAAATATTTTATTTTAGAAAAATAACTTTTTGACTTTGACAGGGTCTGCTGTCCCTGGATGTATGTGGCATGTGGCGCCACGCCACACCTTCATACATAAACATAGTATATAAAAAGAAGATTTTGGAAGTATCCTGATGTTAAGCAAGCAACAGGCCAAATTAAAAAACTGACAGATCAAGAAGACGAAATACGATGTTGTTTAACTTTGACATTTTATATAATTTTTAATTTTTAAATAATGGTCAGTATAAATAAATCTTTTTTTTATGGAATAATAGTAGCTTCAATTACGTGGTTAGTGTCTGTTTTCTTTTATTTACATTTAGTTAGAAATCAAAATGTAAATACAAATCCCTCTACCACTAAATTAGAATATATTGATAAATTACAAGACTCAACAGATGGTAAGTAAGGTTAGATATTCTGTTATTTACCTGTTTAATTAATTTTTTTTTTCAGATTTGGAAAATGTAGGTCTTATAAGGAGCCCAAACGATCAAAAAATTAAAGAAGAGGGTTACAAAATCCATGCATACAATACCCTCGTTAGTGATAGATTAAGTTTAAATAGAATCATTCCAGACACTAGAAATGCTCTGTAAGCGTTAAACGTATTTAAAATACCTTAAAATGCTGATTAATCGTTATTTTTAGATGCAAGAACAAAACTTATTCCGATAATTTACCTAAAACAAGTGTTATTATTTGTTTCTACAATGAACATTATCATACCTTACTAAGAACAATACATTCCATTATTAATAGAACCCCTAGTAAATTATTAGAAGAAATAATACTCATAGATGACGAAAGCGATATAGAATATTTACACAGTAACATAAGTGACTATATTCTTAAAGAAAAACTAAACCAAGTCAAATTATATAAGACTGAGAGACGAGAGGGTCTTATAAGAGCTAGGATATTTGGGGCTAGGAAGGCTTCAGGTCAGGTAAACAAACTGTGTATTATCGCTATTTGTTTCTAAAAATGTAATGTTTGAAGGTTCTACTATTTTTGGATAGTCACATAGAAGTCAATAATGGTTGGATTGAACCATTGTTAGAGAGGATTAAAGAGAAACAATCAAATGTTGTGATGCCAATTATAGATATAATTAATCCTGACACTTTCAAATACTCATCCAGTCCTTTGGTTAGAGGAGGTTTTAACTGGGGTCTGCATTTTAAATGGGATAATTTACCTACAGGTACATATGATTGTCTCATATTTAGAGCTCATTTAGTATGTTGTAAAAGTTTTTTTTTTGTAAGTATATTAATGTTTAGGTACATTGAATACTCGGGAAGATTTCGTCAAGCCAATCAAATCACCCACTATGGCCGGAGGTTTATTTGCAATAGATAAAAAGTATTTTATAGATATCGGTGAATATGACGCAGGAATGAATATATGGGGAGGAGAAAATATTGAAATTTCATTTAGAGTGAGTATTTATGAACGTTTGATTCATTTTGAAACAACTAGAATAATCCAATTTGTTAGATTTGGATGTGCGGTGGGTCCTTGGAACTCATTCCTTGCAGTAGAGTGGGGCATATATTCAGGCATCGTAGACCCTACGGTTCCCCTGATGGTAAAGATACCATGTTGTTTAATTCATTAAGAGTCGCTCACGTTTGGATGGACAGTTACAAGGTACATTCCAGCATATAATGTACTGTTGTTTTAATAGTGTAAATGGTATTTTTAGGATTTCTTTTTGAGGCAACGTTCTGACGCTCAAAACGTCGATTACGGCGATATTTCCTCTCGTTTACAACTTCGCAAAGAATTGAAATGTCACGATTTCGATTGGTATTTGAAGAACGTTTATCCAGAATTACCGTTCCCCTCGGAAGATAAGGAACGTTTGAAGAAGAAATGGTCGGCTGTGGAAAAAGATAAATACCAACCGTGGCATTTAAGGAAGCGTAATTACGTAGATCAATTCGCTATTAGGTTAACTAACAGCGATTTGTGCGTGACGAGTCAGAAAGATATTAGAACTAAAGGAAGTGGATTGCTCTTGAAGTAATTTATTACAGTTATTTGTGCCTTATAAAAAGATAACACTGGATAATAATTGTTTTAGAAAGTGTACGAGCAGTAAGAATCAAGTTTGGTATGAGACCGATAAGAATGAGCTGGTTTTGAGTCAATTACTTTGCCTTCAATCCGGTAAAACCAAACCGATATTATACAAGTGTCACGAGATGGGCGGTGATCAGGAATGGAAACATAAAGGAGGAGTAAGTTATTTAATTTTAACTCTTCAACTAATATAATTATTGATTAAAATATTTATTAATTCAGAGTGGAACTGCTATTTACAATTTAGCGGCTGGTACATGTTTGGCAGCTGAGAACAAACTGGTTAATGCTTCAGTGACTATGAAAATTTGCTCAAATCCTGAACTTGCTACATGGGATTTAGTGGGTTAATGCAGGTAATTTCAATGCTCAAGGTAAAAAGTATTATTGTGTTTTTTTGGTGATGTAAGTCTATCTTAATTTTAGGCCTTACATTTTTTATCGAATTTACTTTAATTTTATTTATCATTAATTTTATTAACTTATATTTGAGTGTCTTCCGCAAGACTATGCCTACATTTTTTAATTGTAGGATCAGTAATTCATTGTTTAAAATTTTGGTCCAGATCCAAATACTTTTAATACTAATATCTAAATACATATTGCAAATTTTAATCCTATGATTAAGGATGACAAAAAAATCAAATTTCGAATTTTAAACGTAAGAATATACGTAATTATAAATGTAGGTTGTAGTAGTAGCTAAATTTTATTACTTTTGATTACTTTTTTATTGTTTATTTGTGCTATTTTATACTTGTTATATACTTTTCTTTTACTCTTTTGGTAAGATATGCTACGGATGTGATTTATAGAGAAGTCCATTTCTCTTTTGCTCTCTGAAAAATATTTACAATTTTATTGCAATAAAAATAAATTGGAATATTTCTTTACAATCATATATTTTGGAGTATGTTGTTACAATTGTACTCAAATTATTATTTACTCAAACACACATTTATACATTCAAAAACTCATTTAGTGGTAAAATTATATGTATAAAAATTTTTAAACAAAATCTGTAACGTCGTATCATTTATTTACAAGAAATTTACCCCCAATGTAAATTTTAACCAGCAGCTTTAGACAAGTCTCCTAATAACCTATCAATCCCGACATCTCCCACAGTTTGTCTAAACAACAACTCCTCCAGACCTCTTCTGGAAATTGACTGTACAGCAGGTAATGTAAGCAGGAGCTTTCCGAATCTCCCTTTATGCAAGGTATGTTTTTGGCTGCAATATTCATGGAGCATTACGTGCGTCTGATCCTGGAGCATTTCGACGTGCGTTGGTTCACAAAGACCACGACTTTCTGGAGTAAAACAAATTAGGAAAATCACTCAATGTTTTTGTAATGATTGTAACTATTACCTGCTTTGAACAGCACCAGTGCTTTCAAACAAGCGTATTCCGTGTGATCTACTTTTAACAAATTTAACCTGATAATGATGTCTTTTAATTTCCTGGCGTCTTCTTCTAATATCGCCTGTCTGGATGAAGGAGCTACGATATTACTCAGGAGGATAGCTAAAAATAATATTAGTTCGTTACTTGTTTATTAGGAGTCTAATTTAATTTACTTTCATCTACAGGAAAAGCCCATTGTGCTGCGGTTAACACAAACAATTCGTTCCAACTTTCTTCCAGAAGTATCGATTGGTCTCTATAGGAGAGCTAAAAATTCACACCCTTATTAAATAAACCTAAATTTTATAGCACAATACAACCTGCAGATAAGATGGTATTGTTTTAGCCCATTTTACTGCTAGAAACAGAAGTTTAGCGGCCGATTCGTAGACATTTTCTGCGGGAAATAGATTTAAATAGGACAATTCTAGGTGTCTAATTGACGTGGTTGGTCGACAAGGGTCAATCGGTAATTCCAGATGTGAGATCGTCGGTTCCTCACTCACAGCCTCTGGAATTTTATTAAGAGAACTCATGAAATTCACATAAGAACTCAAATTAGTTGTCTATCTATTAGCTATATTTGGATCACTTAAAGCTACATACTGACAAAAAAGTATCAGAAATTCTGGTTTAAATTAGCTAAATTTCCACTGTTCTTATTTAGGATGCAAAAAATTAGGGAGATTTCTCAATAAGTTTGGTTGTAGCAGCTGATTGAATCAGTTCATCTCAGTATAGTGCTTTGCGAATTTTGCAATGGACAAAAATAATGAACAAAGAGTTTATTATTTTATTATTTATTATTGGGTTTTGAACGAAATTTCGTGTGAAGTACAATTGACCAGCCGCCTTACTCACCAGAAATTGTCTCGTACGACATTTTTTTGTTTTCCAAACTCAAATTGCCACTTCGGGGATCCCGTTTTTACTTCATATATGCATCAAAGAAAATTAGCGAAAGGAGCTAAAAGCCGTACCAAAAAGGGCCTATAAAAATGTTTCGATGATTGGAAAAGGCTTCTGACTATATTTATTGCTTCAAAAGGAGCGTATTTTAAAGGAGATTCAAGAAAAATTAAAGAAGATTAGGAATTTTGCGTCTTATTCCAATTTTCCGGGTACTTTTTTATCACTGTGTAGGTATTTAAAATTCACAATAAAATGATAAATCACCTTCTTCGGACAATCGATTTTGAGCAATTTCTTCTGAGCTCGACACCTCGTCGTCTTTCATAGCCTTCCTGGGTGATTTCGGCGATAAGCTGGAATTCATCTCACCGGCTTGCTTATGTACATTATAAATTGAGCTGGGGATGTCTGAAAAACCGAAAATTTAATAGAATCCGAGCGCACCAACTTCGAATCTCGCTCACTTAACGTCGTGTGCAACCCTCCATGCTGTTTTCCAAATCCGCGAAGCACTCCCGCACTTGGATAAATCAACCCATGGTGGAAGTAATGCCCGGGTATCTGGGGAAACGATGGGTCCAACAGAGACGGGCATTGGACGTGCATGGGAACGGCGTTTATGTTGTTTATCGGCGCGAATTGAAACGGTCTCAGCCTAGTGCCCAAGCCTATGTGGTAGTGGTGCATGGAGGCTTGATGGCTCGTTCGAGGAGCTCGTTCATGCTGAACAGCTAGAGATAAGGAAATTTGACAAAAAACTAGCATTCAACAGGAGAGAGTTGTCTATATTGGGCCATTTTTAGCATAAATGCACATATCACCAATCTTTTCATGTTATAAAAACTAAATATGACTCACAACTCACAATATAGCTTTTGATTCAATAGCTAGTTAGTTTTAATCGCTTTAGTATTGTTGCATTGTCACAACTACTAGAAAATACTTTACATTACAATCTAAAAAAATGTTTTTCTGTCACAGTAGTGCCTAATGTAGTTATGTATGTAGTACCTAATATGCGTTAAAATTTCATACGCGCTGTTCTTATCAGTGTGAAAAAGGTTCAATTGGTAAAAATATATTGGGTAGGGAACAATTTAACGACAAATTCAATATATCTTACTTCAAGCAGAAGCTTCACATTTTGTTAAATAATTTCTCAACAATCTTAATATTTTCAACAAAAAATAACCCGTTTCTAACCAAATTAAAAAAAGGGCGGATGCTCCATGTATTTCACCATTTTATGAGACTACTACACTTACAACACTATACTCATAAATTAAAGTACCTAACCAATTATCTCAACCAATTGTTTCTAATATTATGTCGGATAATTAAAATATATTTATGAGCATAAACAAATCACCAGGTAAGCTCGCGAAGGCCCATTAAACTGCCATAAATAATTCAGCAAACGGCTGAAGGAGGCGGGCAAAGGTACAGCGGCGTTTAGAGCGTAATTAGGAGGGGTTACCTCCCATCTCCGGCGGGCTCGACCATTCGAACGCCGAGCCAGAAGTCAAATAATGAAAAATTCAGCAGCGGACGATGTGTAATCATCATTAGAACGAACAACGCATCAACCACCAGCAGCAGAAGTCGATGTCTGTGCATTATTACGGCCGGGAAGGGGGCGGTTTGGGGTTTTGTTTCCACATGGAACCGAGGCGCGCAGGTGGAGAAATTCCCACAGGGTTCGAAGTGATACGGCAGGGACGGACCTTCGACCACTATAACCACTTTAATTTGGTATTTTTTACCTTCACTTATTTCATCGATGCTCGCCTAAACCTTTTGCAAGTATTGGGGTTGAAATTTGTTACATTTTAACACAATAGAACATTACAAATTTTACAACATTTTGCATTTTCTAATTGCCACATCAAATTTTAGTAACCCCTAAACAATTCAATGACGTTATATCAGAATTCTCTTGAATATATTGGGAAAAAATACTCGACCCCCAACCCTCTTTTATTTGTCAATGGGAACATTTTAACACTTCAACCGCCACCGCCTGTCAAGTTCACGCTGTTGTGTATCCGATTTGTTTATTTTTTCTGTTAATGACCTGTTCAAACGTTCCTCATTCAAAATATTCGCTTTCATTTTCATACCCATCATTTTATTTGTTATACTACAAATACGGGCGATAGCAGCGTACATCAGAGAATTTCCCTATAGAAATTATTAGTTGAATATTTAATATGTTCCTGGACAAACCTGTCTAAGTATAACGTTATTGTATCCACTAAGTAAGGTGTAGGGTTAAAATTTTAAATTTATTTATAAGACTTACCATCTCTTTTCATATTGACTTGAAGACACTTTTTGAATCTGCACGCTTGGCATTGATTCCTTCTGGTGACATCCACGATGCAATTTCCGTTTTCCTTGCATACATATTCTAGGTTTCTGTAATTTTGTTGTTTTGGAAAAATATAATTCATTTCGGATTTTTTTATAATTTTTATTTTTTATTTATACCTTCTGATGCTTCTTTTGAAGAATCCCCTGCAACCGTCGCAACTTGCCACGCCATAATGCTTCCCGGAGGCCTTATCACCGCAAACTTTGCAGGAACTCTCCGCTTTCTGACTTACTGCTTCTTCCATCCTGGATGAGTTGAGTACGAAATTAAATTAGTTGTAATTAATTTCAATTTACAATAATTGTACCTACGTTTTTGAAACATTTTGGTCAGTATTTGAATTAGGCGTTAAACCAAGAATACCTTTCAAAATGCTCTAAAATTCTCCGTTACTGTCATTACTAGTAATAATAGAATAGATATCCATTATTATTCCACTTTGCAGGAAATGAAACATATGCTAAGTCTGAGGTTGATATCATTGATTAATGATTGAAAAATACCTAACAATGACACAGAATAGTAATAATATTTCTAATGAAATAAATTAGTTGGATTGTAAAGAGTGTATTAGGTACAACAATTTTTCTAGTTGTGTCTTGTTAAAATGTTAGTATTTATGAATATATTTATTAAAATTTTAAAATAGATGAGTAAATATGGTGATTTTTTTCTCTCTGATGAAAATAGTTAATTAACTTCACAAAATTAAAGCATGTACCTACCTAGCAATTAATTAGTACAAGAACGTTTCATTGTTGTACCAGAGATGCGAATGAAAGAGGCCCATTGCCTAGAATCATTCTATGATTTATATTTGAACGAATTTATTGTCAAAAATGTTGAAATACCAGCTCTTTTACAGGGAAAGTGTAACAGCGTTGATATCTGCTATGTAATATATTTTACATATCTTTTCAATTACCTTCACATTAGAATAAAATATTAACGATTTACTAACATCTGCCATACGCACATTCGCTTACGGCAAATTAGGAAATAATAGAAACATCGCAACAACGGCTCACCCCCTAAGATCAAACCCTTATTGAAAATTCAAATTTTTTTCGCCGCTCGCGAAATTTTTTTTATGAATGGTATCAATCAACGAAGAGGATTGCGAGCGACAACATTAAAAAATAATTATCCGACGATGACTTTTTTATTTTTTCGCCCGGCTATAAAAAAATCGTTAGACACTTTTCGAGGCGCCTCATCTTGAAGGGGTTGGTAGATTTACATATTTTCCGGCGACCCCAAGCTTCTCGAATTAATTCGTTTCGACATGTGGGACTTTTGAAAAGTTTCGTCGAAAAGTTTCCTCTAACTTTACTTGCGTTTACCTAAGAAAAATCGAGTACATTTTGCCTTCTCTTTCGCCTATAAACTCTTCCATCCTATTGATGGTGTCCTTTTACAACCCACAGAGCTTTTTTCCCTATAAAGTGTATACCAATAAAATTAAGAAGTGATCAAGTTCCTAACACTCCACCCTCTCGACGAATTAATTAACAAACAAACATTTCCTCTTCCACTCTTCAAGCTGATTTATGCGAACCAACCATGTGTGTAAATAGGCGCACGTGAGCCCGAAAGGGTTTCGTATTTCATGTGTTTGTGACCCCGTGCACCCTGTACACGATTGACTTTAACACCTGTACCTTCTCTACCTAACTCACCCCATGTTGCCTTAATTATAGATAAATGCAACTACAAATTACGCAATATGTTACGATTGGGTTGTCAGATTTGAGGGTATGTTGATATTGACTCATTCCTGCGGTAGAACAATTATTTTTTTTTACTCTAGTTTCTGTAGTATAGTGGTCAGTTTTATGCAGAATATTTGTAATTATACAGCTATGAAAATTAATTATATTTATTATTAACATTATTCAACTTAAATAAATGTAGCTATAGGTAGGATATTTACGGAGAAAAACGTTGCGTGTTTAAGGGGTTGTAAATATCAAATCAACCAACCCTACATTGTTTAAGGCAAAGTTACCGTGTTATTTTGGTTTGAGTGACAATATGTAACATATGACTACGAATTGTGCTTTAATGGCTTGCTTGGATTTAATTATAGGGTGTGAAAGGTTCCGATGTAATCTTTCAAAGGGTAATTTATCATGTAGGTATGAGTCTTCAATCAAAATTGCCGTATGAATGGCAAAATAAATAGAAATTACATCTGTAAATGGAATTACATGTAGGGTTATTGATTAATGGAAAACAATGTTGTTTTGCATGGTATTGAAACATTTGTGTTATAAGATTTAGTATTCCTATTTTGATGATGTGTGGCAAGTTAATTCTAGTTTTATATGGAGGGGTTCTTGGGATATTTGTTGCAGTCCAAAACATTAAAAAGTTATTCCTTTGGTAAATAAAGAGGTTTAAAATCGACCAATCCCAGTAGCAGTTCACATACGCGAAATTAGCACCAATACACCAATTTGACATTATTGGAAGATTCTATGCCTTTCTCACTTTCAATGTTAACAAAAGCTGCCAAAATTAGCTGTGACTGTTGATCAAAGATTTGCTTCCAACTCGATAATTCAGGAGCTCCGTCGTCGTGCTAATACCAAACCGACAGAATTTTTTTATTGCCTCTAAAGTGGTTCGAATCCATTTCGATCCATTTTTTTTCGATCATTTTCGTGGATTTAAACTGTTACTGGGATTTGCCGTTTTTTAACCTATTTATTTACCAAAGAAAAAACCTTTTCATGTTTTCGTCTGCAGTTTTGGCATCTCCATTGACGTTTCCATAAGGCATTTCCCGATGGGGCGTGAGTTCTGGGCCACCCTGTATTATTTTGGTATGTTATAAATATAAATATTATACACTATGTCATGGATCATGAAAAGCTTGGGAATATTGGAAATTACAACAGATAAAGTACACAGTAACAGTTACAGTTAAATATCAGGAAAAGTTGCGCAAATTAGAGGACATTAAACAATAGAAATATAGTAGAAATATAGTAAACATTAGAAGTATAAAAAAATATTTTTAAAATTCTGCCACTTTCTTTTTGTTTCTTGAGAAAACCTGAGCACGGAAGCATTGAGAGCAAACTGAAAAATTGATTGCCTATCGGCCTTCTACGCAAAAACACTGAAATAATTAACGTCTGACTCGCTGCGCTAGCTCGACCTCTTAATTCATGGCTAAATAGGAAAAAAACTGATTTAAAGTAAATTGGATAAGGTTCTTTTATTCTTATACCAAATATTTCCTCAAAATAAGTTGGGTGGAACAAGTTTTTGCTAATATTTAACAGGTTAAATTAACATAAAGCATATTAGGAGAATAATAGATAAATAAAAAATAAAAATAAAATTTGCTACAAAATAACAGTTGTATAAACAACTAATTAAAATGCCCCTAATATACTAAAAGTACCCCTATTTTCTCTACATAATTTTTCAGCAATTGAACCCCAAAAAATGGATCTTACCTCACACAAACTATACTTCCACAAACTTCAAAACTTCGTCTTAAACTAAGCATTTCTCTGAAAGAAAAATCATCGTGAAAACCACCCCGTATGTGTTCGAAGCACGCCCCGAAATCGAGAGGGTTAAAAGGCAGTCGATCACTGGCTCTGCACCCTTCGCATCGTCGCCCCATTGGCCCGTTTTAGTGGTCGATGTCGCCCCATTGGACAGGGTGTGACCTGTCGTCGACGTCGGTGCTCTTTTCTCTTCTGACTTTTTGTTTTTACTGCCATAGATTATGATCTAATTGATTTTTTTTTAGTTAGCGGGGTGGTTATTGTTCAGTATCGACGTTTTCTATTTTCCTCGGGCATTATTTATTATAAGCGCTATGATGGATTGTTATTACTCGAGAGTGTTTTTATTTTGTTTACGGGAAAATCAATAGAAATAGACGTGAGGAAAAATTTCACTCTGAAAGTATTAAAATGTTGGAAAATATTATGAAGAATTATGAATGCATGAAGCTGGACTAGCCAATAGAGGGTGTATGACGTTTATTGTAATTCTCCAAAATGTTATTGGTTTTTCTTCTTTGTTATTAGTTAATTATCTTATATTGTCATTAATTATTTTTTTTTATTTTTACTTTTCCTAGTTTTACTAATTTTCCTCTAAAGGTTACTCTCATGTGTTACCATTTCAACAAAAATTTGCGATTCCTTCTTTCCTTCTGTTATCATTTTTCCATTATTTATTGATGAACAAAGAGACTATAGGTATGAATTTTTCCTTAAATTTCCCAGCTTTACCACTAACTCTTTATAGATTTACAAGACCAATAATTATTCCCTGAAGTTTTTGATTTATAAAATAGTTTTCCCGAGTAATTGCTATAATCGAAACTAACAGATGAAAGATTGCTCTGACACTGACATTTACTATTGTCACCGATATTTACAGACACTTTTTCAACATCGAATTTTCTTTATTAGGTCGGCAGGGAGCGGTAAGTGCCGCTGCAGGCATTTGACATGTTTCAAAATGCTTGTGCTTACAGCGGCGGAAAGATAGGAAAAACCGAAATTATATACTTGTTCGACAAATGTTAACGATGATCGAACTTTTATTAAAAAAGGATTTAACATTTAACTATGCTCTACATCGTAAAATACTATTGTGAAATATGTATGTATGTATATTAAGTAGAGAATGAAGTTTTGATAGTTTTAATCATAAGATTATAACTAGCTGAAGGTCTGACTAGCATTCATAATACCTACTTATAAATAGAATTAACATTTTAAAAAAGGAATTAAGATATAGGTACTACCTCCTAAAAAATGAATTTGTACTATAGTTGTAGCTCTGCCATTTTTTATGTATACTTTACTAGATATTCAGGTAGAATAATTATACAGAGTTGGGCAAAAGTCCGGAATAAAATTATTATCTTTTGAACCAGTAATTTAAACAAAAAACGCCGAAACACGTAAATTGATTTTATATTGTACGGATTTGTTGCCAATAAAATGATTTTTTTTTCTTCAACCCCTTAGTTGCAACCCTACCAAACTTTATTTTTTAAATACAAAGGTATGTCGTGTGTAGGGTCATTGAAAAGCCCGTGAAAAATGGAATCTAAAACATACCTTTTTTTTATTTTTCTCATGTTGTTATTTGGAAATGAGCAAAAATTTCTTTTAAAAACAAAAAAGTTACAAATACCTTTTTAGTGCTATCGACGTAGCAATGTTGAAAATGCCCTTCACCATCTATTTGACAGGCTCCCAGGCATTGGTAAAACGTAATATCGATAGCATATCTTTAATTCTGAATGACTTTTTAATAAAAACAGGCGAACCTTTGGTAAAAAAAAACTTGTACAAAAATGCAACACCTGTTTTCCTTTTTGAAGTTCACTGATCAACAATGGCTTAGATTTAAACCCATTTTATGTTTTTGTTTTTTCTTAAAACATAAATTTCAACGAATGTTGATGCTAAATTGCCTTATCCAGGCTCGCCTGCTTTTAATAAAAGTTCATTCAGAATTAAAGATAGGCTACCGATATTAGGTTTTACCATTGCCTTGGAGCCTGTTAAGTAGAGTAAGCCTTAATTCACACGTCGATACCACTAAAAAAGTATTTGTAACATATTTGTTTTTAAAAGAATTTTTTGCTCATTTCCAAATAACAACATGAGAAAAGTAAAAAAAAGGTATGTTTTAGATTCCATTTTTCACGGGCTTTTCAATGACCATACACACGACATACCTTTGCATTTGAAAAAATAAAGTTGGGTAGGGTTGCAACTAAGGGGTTGAAGAAAAAAAAATCATTTTATTGGCAACAAATCCGTACAATATAAAATCAATTTACATGTTTCAGCGTTTTTTGTTTAAATTACTGGTTTAACAGATAATAATTTTATTCCGGACTTTTGCCCAACCCTGTATTAGTATAGTGCTTTAATAAGCGCTTTAAACTATTTTTCTTCGCCTACACAATGAAATAAGTAAATAAAATAATACCTACCGATTACTCTTTGGTAAATCTATAAGAAATAGGAATGTGTAAGGGCGTAGGGCGAAATCGAAAGTAGATAGAAAAGACGTTCGAGATTTCGCGTTGTTGTTAGCAGATGGTGCGATTCTCATGACGAAGTGGATGTCAACACTTCACCGCTATTATGTTAAACGCGGAAACCTTTTATCGGAAATCAATTAAAAGGAAAACGTGGTCGCGTAAAGCGACATTTTTCCGACCCTCTTTTCTCCACAGATCACCGATACTTTTCCTCCGGGCGCGTTTCCAAGCTGTAGCCGCCCTTGGTTTAGTATAAATATTATTTGGAATTTATGGAATAACATAACTAAGAACGAATATTGTGGTATAAAATTAACCAAGAGTAATAGAGTCAATTGGTGGAGGAATAAAAATTATGTATCTTCTATGAAATGGAAAAATAACCCAAAGAACACATTTTAGGTATATTGACGTAGAAAAAAAAATTGAGTAAAAATTTTCAAGTTGCTGCTATTTAGGTAAATAAAACACAATGATAAAAAATTAAATTTACTGTCCACAGTAAAATGGATTAACAGTTACAATAAAATTGATTTCATTAAAACTTATCTACGAGCTTGTTTAGTTAATTAATCTAATAATTTTTCTTTGATATGTTGATAGTAACAATTTTATACTAAAGATAATCTGAAAAAAATATTACATTATAATAAGTTATTAACTAATACAATGAATACCTTATATTAAAAAGAAATCCTAATTAATAGATGCTAATTAAAAATCTCAAATGGAACTGCAACATTTTATTGATTATTTTTTATGAATTATTTTCGTTTACAATTATTCAAACAAGCGAAAGCTCATTATAATTAATAGAAAATATTAATTATAGGAATTAAGAATTATAGGAATAAGGAAATAAATTGGTAATTAATTAAATCGATGTTTTAAATTAAACATCGATAAATTAATTAAATCGATGTATTTTCCAATCTCAACTTGGTCTCTGTTGCAGCTCTAACAATTTATGTATCTATACTTGCCGCGTTTGGAAGACGGAGTAATAAACACATTAATCAGCCGAAGTCCACCCGGGGTCTAAACGAGTCGCCGATATCACTCACTTCCCATTGGCCGGCCTAAAAGTTGATATTCTGTGAATGGTTTTGAGTAATTGTAGGCGATGTGCGAAATTTCTATCGATCGAATCGATCATTGTACAGGATTTTGCCGTACAGGGGTAGGGATATTTTGGAACCGCCTGACATTTTTATTACTCCGTCTTCCAAACGCGCCAAGTATAGAAGAAAATAAGGCACGTCGTTAACATGACGTATTATTATCTTCGAAAGGTTTGTGATTAAAATATTAGCAATTTTTTACAAAAATGTATCTTTACTTCTTGCTGAAAGCAAATTGACATATTAATTAAAAATACCCAAATGGGATTTTACTGGATAGGTTTTTGCATTGATTTATAGCAGATAATTGAAGTCAAGCAATTGAAAAATATCCAAAATTTAAAATTCCTAATTCACCTATTTTATATTAATGATTGATAGCATTATGTTTAATTATAAGTACAAATTTTAGAATATTTTGATTATTTTTCGAGGCGAACTAATTCGTCGTATCTAGTAAGGCAAGCCTCTTAAAAATTAGAGGTTTCTACAATATGGAAAACTTCATACCGATGGCAAGCAAAGATTGCTCCTTTTAATACTAAAATATTTATAAAAAATACTAACTAATGACTCAAAAATATAAAGTAGTTAAATGAAATATAATACTGTATCTACGTTTCGTTAGATTCAATATGAGCAAGTCACAATAATATCAAATAAAGAGATCACATTAAAAGTACCTATGTATATTAATAGATAACTATTTGTTTGAACTATGTATTATAATGAGGATATTATGGAGGTAACAGCATAACAATTAAGAAAAATAGGTACCTTATTACTTATAAAATCGATATAAATTGACAAAATTCTAACCTACTCGTACTAAACGCAGTCTTCCTTTTTTTGATCACCATTGTTTCTACCTTCTACAGCTACTTGTGGAGAAGATTCCGACCTTAAGCTATTACTTCTCATCGGAAAAGGCACTCCTTTCAGTATGAATTGTATTTCCTCCAAGGTTTTACCTTTCGTTTCTGGTATGTAAAATTGAGCGAATAGCGCCGTCAGAATGCACGAAAACGAGAAAACGTAGAAAGGAACTTCTGGTCCGTACAAACCAGAAAGCCTTTGGTAAAATTCCACCGATATCCAAGCGAAGAGAACGTATATAAAGTCAGCTATGGTCATTCCCATGGCTTTAACCTTCGCAGGAAAGAGTTCTGCTGTCATAACAATAGGTATTATACCTAACCCGAATTTGAATACAGCAGCATAGACCATAACTGACGCTACTGGTATCCAAGAGACTCCAGATACGTCGTAATTCTGATTTTTAAACGTGAAATACACAGCTAAAACCAGCAGGGACAATCCAGTCAATAAACTGGACACCGTTAACAGGCCTTTACGGCCAAATTTATCGACAACAAAATCAGCAATGGTCGCTGCTATAAGCATGAGCGCGGCAAACAGTATGGCAGCCGTTTCCGCTGACATGTACTCCGAATCCGCAGCCTCCAAAATTTCGTGCAAATTCATGAGCATCACGCTGATGCTGCTGAAATGCTGCGCGACGTTAAGCACCAACATAATAATCACGGCTTTTCTGTTACTCTTCGATATTATCAGATCTTGAGGCCTTCCTTTTTCGCTCTTTTGTCTCTTCACAGCCGCCGCTATATCGGCCAATTCTTCGTCTACATTCTCTCCACCTCTCAGCCGGTGCAGGTGTTTCCTCGCTTTGGCATCTTTACCAATTTGCAATAAATAATACGGACTATCAGGCACGAACGGGAAGGTAACTAATTGAATAATGACTAATACGGAGCCTATAACGCTAGGTACGTAAAAAGGAACGAACGGCGCTACGGCGTATATTAACAGGATTCCTAGCAGCATCATTATGTAGATTATGCCGGCTAGGAACCCTCTGATTTTTTTATCGGCTATTTCGGCGATGTACATCGGCGCCGCGACGAACGCCACGTCTCCTGATAAACCCACCATAAACCTGGCAACGTACAGATAAGCCGTGTGATCGGCGATGGCGATTAGTATCCATGATATCAGGGAAATTACTGCAGACATGTAAATCGATCCTTTGCGACCTATTTTATCTACAGCGAAGATGCTCACCTAAAAAAAAGAAATAATTTTCTTTGTGTACCTTTAAAGCTTGTCAATATGCATAAGTAGGTACAGAGTGCAAATTTGTACAGAATATGATCTATGGATGGAACAAAGACAATAGTCCCATATAAGTAAAAAAAAAGAGTGGTATTATGTGATCGCAACTTTCTCACTATAATTACTGTTCTTTTAATAAACCTTTGTTCAACTAATAGAATTGAGCATATTGCAAACAAATTTGCATGAACAATGTTATACAAGGTGTAACAAATAGGTGGGTCATGTCATAAATTATACCATATCATATTCTGGCTTTTAAAATAGGGTCGATTTGAGCCTATATCCATATCCAATATCTATATCCAAAATGACATACAAAATAACTCCACAAGTATTCTGCGAGTCTTCGTGAAATTTGGCAAATAAAAAATGAACCCTGTGTATTATTTAAAAAGGTAGAGGGAAAATACTTACTGGTAATCCTGTAATACCTCCTATCATGTATATGGATTCGAGCCATATGTGATCTGCTTCTTGTAAATTGATGTGGGTTTCGTTTCTATCCAATACTTGTAACACAGGCGCTGTCCATCCATAATGCATCCCATCGGAAACTGCTCCGATTGTCCCTAAAATAACAGAAATATACGTAATTTAAATACTTAAAGAAATAATTTACTAATGAAGGTGTAATTTTATTCATAGGGTGGCTAAAAGACGTGGTCATAAATTGAAATAACACCCAAGCTTACAGTTGTTTTGTTATGTGTTGTGTCTTCAAAAAGCTTTTAATAGAAAATTTGGCCCATGTGATGCTATTTAATGTTTTAGAATTATTCGGTATTATAAAGGATCATTTGGGGATTTAAAGTACTACTTTAAAGTACTTTTACTACGTTGTTTTATTAGTGATGCAATTGAAGAGAAGCAATTACAAATTTGATCAATTGAAATTAAAATATCTATTTGTGAAACAGGTTTTAATTTTGTCCCCATACAAAAATAGTGACTCGGTGCCAATTTACGTTTTGTAGCATTATGCAATTTATTTAACCAATTAGAAATATTCTAATTCAAACAATGCAAACAATAATACTTCTATTATGAATATTATATTAAGACAAAATTTATAATTTAACATTAGAGCAATAATTATAAATATTCAGAACGTAAATAATGTAGGTAAGTACTACACATTAATTTGATCGCAGATTAGCATTTTTAAATCGCATTCAACTAAGTAGTAATTTATCTACTCAATTAATTCTAATAATTAATTCAAATTCCTTCGCTGAAAATTGCACGATCCCTAAAACGATTAGAGAACAAATTTGAATAAATTATACAATGAAATTATAATTCTGCACAATCAGTTAAACAGGATCCAAAACAATACAATTGATCACCAATATGCACCTAGCATGTCTTGTTTACAAAAAAAAAACAAATTAATAACAAACTTACCAGTAAGAACAGCAATCAGCTGGGGAACCGTCCCTTGAAACATATGAAGTAGCGATTTCTCACGCATTACTGCGGTTTTAATTTAACATGTAGCTGGTATACGATGTGAGAGATGTAAGACGTCGACGGGCACCGAAATATCCGACGACCAATTTGCCTAAATGATTTTATTTTTAGGACAAATACGATCTTTCCGTCGCAGGCGGCACTTCGATACCGTTTACGAATAACGACTATCTTTCGCTTATTTCAATGAATTTCCCCAAGGGCTAGCCATCGCTGTCTGTGTTCATGTTGCCTGTAGGTGCGTTAGCCAACTAACCGAAGAGAAGTTCTTGTTCTTGAACAACTGGCGTGAAGCAGTTTCTCGGTGGGATTGTTAATCTTCGACTACCTGGTCATGATCAGTAAGTTCACCTGGGGAAATCGGAATGCTTATTTAACGTCGGCGTTCGTAATCTTTTTTTATTTCAACTTGTGCGCGATTGGTGTTTATTGATGTTTTCTAATGGGCGATTTGTAGAATTAAAATTGAGGGGATTCAATCGACCTTTTAAATGCATTTGATCGACCTATTTACCCTCTTATAGGAATGACGTTGTTGCGCAATATCATTATTTTTAACTTAATTTTTATATGTTATTTAAAGTACTAGCGTTATATGCATTAAACACCGTTAAGAAAAATTAGAATCACAATCAAAATATTTCCGAATTTTTTTGCATTTTTTTAACATTATTATTTATACATATCTACCTAATTTGAATAACGGTTTATTGAATTCGCTAATGGAATTTGATTAATAATCCCATATGTAAAAATTAAAATGAAAATAAATCTCTTATTTACATAGGTATGGGTAGATAAGTGCAAATTTGTTTGCAATATGGTCAATTCTATGAGTTGAGAATGAGAGAGTTATTCGTACTTACCTACAATTCCATAATATATCACCCTTCCTTTATCCTTTACATGAGATTAATGGAAGTTGTCCTTGTTGCACCCTTAGACCATATTGCGTACAAATTTGCATTTATCTGTATAATTAAAAAGTAATTAACACATCTGTTATCATTTTTCTCAGCCTGGTGTGTATAATCCAGTTATTTATGAAAAGATATTTTGGTGAAGTAATTAGTGTCAAACTGTTAATAGGTAAGTAGGTACTCTCATCAGGTATTTAATAGTTACCTTAATTTTTATTACTAATTATTATCTAGAATAGAATTCCAAATGTATTCAATTATCAGATAATAGAGGTATTAAATTACGGTGAAGGTGAGGAAACCACCAAATAATTATATATTTATTTGAGACATTAAATATACCAATTATGAATAACTATGAGTCTATAATAAAATAATAGTGGATAATAAATTATGATAATAACTAAAGTGTATACTTTAGTAAATTCCTCAACAACAATTCGCTTGCATTTAAACCTTTCCATCAGAGTATTAATTTCCTTAATTGAACTTAAGTGAAGTAATTCGTATTTATAGCTTAGCATATTGTTCTGTTGACAAGTATTTGATTAAAATTATACGCATAGAAATACTTTGATCATTTATAAAAATAAAAACGCATTAAACACTTGTACGGAGCAAAGCAGTTTTAATTTCACCAAAGTGTTAGGTAAACATTTAGCTAGTCCTACAGGAGCGATAAAATTATTGACAAATTGGTAAAACTGCGTGTCGTTCTATTTGCGTGAACTTTTTTGAATACACACACGCATTTATTTTTTTTATATCGAAATTTTGAATATTCTTTTAATGGTATTATATGGGTAAGTGCAAATTTGTTTGCAATATGGTCAATTTTATGAGTTGAATAAAGAAAATTTTTTATAAAATAACTGTTGTTAGAGTGAAAAAATAGGAATCCCACAATGCCACTCTTACTTTTTTATTTATCCCAGGCTAATAGAAGTTGTCTTTGTTGCAACCACAACCTATATTGCAAACAATTTTGCACCGTATAGTAATTTGAATCCTTATAAATGGTATTCTAAGTGATATTACATTCTTAAAGGAGTATACATTTACTGAGCAATATCCTTTTTATATAATTTGTCTGCTTTGATCCGGATCACAGTTGTTTAGATGCAGTTACGTTCTGTTATCGATTGCTTTGAATGGCTTCAATTAATTAGTTATTGTAGTTTGGTTTAACGAACTCTTTAGATATGTTTGTTTTTTACCATTCATCAGTGAGTAGTTAATACTACCTATATTGTAATACAAGCCAGTACTTTATACTATCATTAATTGTCATTAAAATCATCATCATAATTCACATAAATTTTCATAAACTTTGAATTTTTAGAAAAATGTTTAGATTGCCGCTAGATGTTAATATTAGATAGACAACATTCGTAATTAGTTTCAAAATCTTCAAGAAGTATTCGGAGAAAGATTGTCCTACTTACATAAATTCTTTGGTTAAAATTTGCGTGTTCCATACTTTAAGTGAAAGGATATTTGCGTAAATTTCAAATATCATAATGAGAAATATCGACTATTTTCTTGAACTCGACTGCTATTTCTAGTAACTGGCGTGTTCTTTTAACAGTAGATAATAAATACCTTGGCAAGCTAACTAAAATTAACCTTCGAAATCTTGAGGTATAAGAAATACTTAGGTTAAAAGGCAGTCAAAGGACGAAGGACACACCTTTATAATGAAAATCGAAAAGATAAAAGAAAATATAAAAATAGCCTTTGTTAGGTATGCTAGATAGGTATGCTTAGATATGCTTTGGTGTTCAATTTAAAATATTTTTCAGCAAACCTTCATAGTTTTTGTATGTACATAGTAGGTTTCGATTAAATTTTATTAGTACCTATTTGAATTTGATTCTAAAATTGAATTATACTTAACATTGGCTTTTAATTTACACATTTTCGTTAGATATTCCCTTAGACATCCCAAATGAAATACTATTAATTTAAAAAAATAATATAGTATAAGTGTTGAGAATAAATAAATTAAATAAATATTCAAATTTTGCTAAATTTATATAGTATTAGTTATTAAGTACATAGGTACAACCGTTTGTGTCAATAAATTTTGACCCTTATTTTAAAGCCTATGGAAATTAGTACATTTTTGTACACGAGTACATTTTTGTAATTAGTGTTATTTATAGAAAACTCTGTAAATGTTTACCTATAAATAACAAATAAGTCTATTCATAAACTGCGTGCTTATTGGATGTAATTGTAACGAGGAAAGTAAACACTTTGCCAAAAAAATCGTGCACGAAAAGCTATCCCACAATCCATTCATTTATAATGATGGACTTACCGGTCAGATTCCTGTGTGCAAAAATTAATCCTATTTGTCGCATTGCGGTTTCCAACACGTATCTTTGATCCTCATAGATGCTAAAAGCGAGGACGAGGGTTTCGGAGGAATATTTCCAAATTCACAATTTCTTGTGCCAGATCCGGTACAATTGTCTTGTACTGGATATAAAACAAGAAATTCGTGGTTATAATTCCCTCGTATGCGCTAACTGTACGAAATATCGAACTAGATCGGGATGCAAGGACCTGCGCGCTGACCCCCATCAAAGGAATGAGTCTCACGTGCCGTTTTTCACGTGTAAAGTTTGAAAATCGGGTTAATATCCGCTCTTTTCGTTTAATGTTTGATGAGTTCCAATAATTATTTTTAAGGATAATGTCATTCACCGGGCTGGTGAACTGTCGACCTAACCGATCACCTCCTGCGAGCTCTTTTCTCCTAATCATCGAGCACCACGTTAAGTTCGAAAATGAAAGTACATGGTACATGAAGGAACTAAATTTTTGTATTATATAGAAGTATATCGATGCATTATAGGATAGGTATGCATAGACAGGAAAAATGCATTAGACGAAGGGAAAAACTATTTAGCTGTATTCAGCGCCTAGCGCATCTTTCCTATTTCTTTAAAATAATGTGTTAATTTTTTTCTGACATTATTAAAAATATATTTTAAAATTAATCAAATCATCAAATAATTATAACAATTTTATAAGCAGTTGCTGATTTAAGGCTTTTTCAAATTTATTTAGTTCACTAATTTAAAAGTGTAATATCATATATTGTTCACAGATGTCCCTTCAATACAGTTTCCTTCACTCACAGTTTTCTTACCTAAGGACCTCGTGGGCTTAGAATTTAAATATGTAGATGTCGCTTACTGTCTAATATCGCACAAAAGTCCCCTAAACAAATAAATTTTCTTGGTTTATTTCCAACATTTTCATAGTATATAGTATCTATCATATACCTATTAGTTATATGGTATCTATCAATTATTTTAATATTCCTTACCTATTTTCAAATTAAAATTTTTCAATTTGATTCATGGTAGGTAGATACATTTTCTTTTTTTTTATTAAATCTGCCTTTAACAAATTCAACAAAAATAAAACAAGTATGTAAAGATATTTATTTTTTATTTTATATATTTATCCAACAGTTTGAAGATGAAAGTTATATTTACAATATTCATTGGATTACTGGGCATAAATGTATATTTTAACATTTTTTATACATAAATAACATACATATATAATATATAATTAACATCAATATAAATATAAATAATAAATGCAATAAGTAAATATTATCACAATATTTTATTCCAAAGATTAATTAATGAATTAGGTAAACATTTACTTAACTTAAATATCCATTTACAGTAACATTGATCAAAAAAAGTGTCTTTACTTCAACACTTAACTTAAAAGGATAAATAAATTTCAGCAAAATATATTGAATACATAACGACATTCAACTTACATACATAAGAAATATTACAATCTAGTTATTTAAACATTTTTAAATATACACATTAAATATTTTTGCTATATGTATATTTTACGTTAGGACCAATTCTCCATGCACCACTTAGACATTTTAAAAATTAAAATAAACTTTTAAAACAATAACTTTATAATATACATCGTTATAATTTATTATATTTTGATACAGGTAGATAACCTTAATATTATATCTTTATAGTGGTTAATGTACAGAATTTCATATACATACATTTAGTCGCACCTTGCGATTCGCTTATGATTATTTATTATACAGGGCGTTAAACGATTATTATTGTTGTATACCAAAAATTGAATAGGTATAGTTTGCCTATAGCTAATTGGCAACATCTATTTTAAAATAATCCTATAGGTGTTAACATCTAGTAATTTCCAAATGTTTAACCCGCACTTTTCCACATTTTCTTTTAATGTACATATTTTTCGTAAGTAATAACTCCCAAACCCATAGTTAGAAAATACATAAAGTACACTCGAATGGAACTTTTCTACATATTTTAGTTTGATAGTATGTGAAAAAAATATCTTTTAAAACCCTGTACATTTCCTAAAAAAACAAGAAAATTACCTAATTATAGATTTACACAGGTCAACTGATCAATAGGTAACGTTGAGCAAATTTAATCAACCTTATCATACGAGATTCTTGGTGAGACACAACAATTTTTATATAATACCAATTTACCTAATATTTTTACCTAGTTACTTAGGTACTTTTGTAGTTTCCAATTCTAGAATAAATTTTATATTAGATTTTAAATAGAATCTAGATTAGTATAGCAGTTAAATTATAGAAATAGAGTATGACAGAAATACAGCGTAATGTAGTGTTAAATAAAATAAAATATTTGTATCTACTAATAAATCTACTTTTTATAGTAGTAAATTTTTGTTTATAAGTTATTAATGTAATTAATGTACAATGATAATTACAGTAAGTAAGTACAATTACATATCAATTTTTATTCATAATTCTAATATGTAGTTTTTCTGCGATATGTACAATTTTAAAAGGGCAGCTGAAATAATTTATACATATTGGGAAAATTAGGATTGTAGTTACAATTTCTATTATTTCTATTTATAAATTCTTCCAGGTTTATAGTTTCTTGTAATGAAAACCACGAAACGATTCTTCATTGTTCGTTTATTCGATAGAATAATGAAGAATCTTTCTATTTTTACCCTCTTTATAAGATTTATTCACTTTTAATTTTTTTGTTCAATTTATTTGTTTTTTTGTAAATCATCAACCGAACTTTTGATATTCTAAATTTTTGTTCATAATGGATAGAAATTTAAAGTTCGTACCTAATTCAAGTTAACTTACTATTTATAAATAACAAAAATAAAGTAAAACTTTGATCTTTTTTGATTTTTATTTTACCTTTTACATTTTGTTCCCTTATTTAATATTTTTCAGGCTACACTAATATTTTTGATAACTGTTTACTACTTAACGATATTTTTATTGATCCTAATAAATTCAGTTTGGTATTATCAAGTTATTTTAAGCTAGACTTTCTCAACAAATTTTCTTTACTTGTAGATAATTAATAAAATAAAATAAAATTATTTACATTTAATTGGAGTAATATATACGTTAAATATGTAACTACTAAATGGAAAGACATTGTAGCTTTGGAACAATTTGTTATTGTTCATAACAATTATACACATAAACAAACCTACCTGATAAAAGGAATGTTCACATTCCGTAACATTTCGTCTTTAAATGTGCTTATGCTATTATTTAATTTTCAATTTCCAAATTTTCAAATTTGTTTTTAATGTGAACTTACCCTTTTTTGCCTATGTACAAATGCAGATATTCAAGGTAGATAAAATAAAACAATTCGCTTATGTTGTTTTCGCAAAACTATTTACTACATGAAGAGCGAATGCTTTATGATAGTATACCGACGTACTCCAAACATTTAATATTTTTGCTTTATATGGATAAAATCAGTTTTGAATATTACTGATCCTTTTTTTCGACTTCACCCTGTACAAATAATTTATACACCTGAGAAAAAAGATATTTTAGGTTTATTCAATTTTAATTTTTACTATTAAAGCTTATCGAGGATCGAAAATTGGATAATATGCTAATTTAAGCGACAGGGAATAATTTGATCCTCATACAACTATTCTCTAGTGTGTTATAGAATAATTGCAGGGAAATTTTTTTGTAGATGTAGTAAGGAACGTAATTTTACTAAACAAAAAAATCGAACTTCCTTTAGTACCAATATAGAAATTTGATTAATACAAGTATTCCAAAAACTGAAAATATTCGATTAAAGTGCAAAAGCTGCCCTGCAATTAACTCTACAAATCACGGATAAACTAAAACCCAATATTTCTCACCACTCGGTCCGCACACGAAAATCTTTTTATTTTATCTCATCTTTCCCGACCTATAAGTCCGTTGTCCCCGATGGCCCCCGCACAAGATCCTCTTGAAAGCCTGCCTGAATTCCGGGCTGAAAATCGTGTAAATAACGGGATTCAAAGTGGAATTGAAGTAGCCCAACCACACCGCGAAGCTCATGATGTAGCCGCTGATATTGCACGCGTCCCCGCATAGCGGAAGCAGCAGCGCCAGAATGAAAAACGGCAGCCAGCACATCACGAAGGCTCCCGTGATTATGGCCAGAGTTTTGGCCGCCTTTCGCTCGCGCTTGGCTTCGAGGCTCTCCTTTTTCTCTTTCTTGGACGGTATGAGTTTGTCCACGGATGCCGGACAAGATGGAGGCTCTTTACTGAGTGTACCTGTAGGAAATTGAATTTAGCAAGTTTAAGAGCTTTTGGTGTGGAGATTTTGTGTACCTAGTTAGTAAATAAAAATGTGAACCAAAATTAAAAGCAAATTAAAAGCAATGCAAGTGAAACCTAAGAAAACCGAAGGAAGATCGATTAGAAAAGCAGATAATAGAAATCAACAAAAAGGGAAATAGACAGGACAAGAAAGAAATGGAGAGAACATCAGATTGAGTAGATTAGAAAATGCATGCAAATGGATACAGCAAATACATATGACTCCACCAAATCCAATGCTCAGACATATGGATTAAGTAGAAGAAGGAAAAGAAGTTTTATGTACCTGCTCGGCTGACGCTTTCGTTTTGATCGCCTGTTGAACCGTTGTTGGTAGTTTTGTCTTGGTAAAGGTTGTTTTGAATATCGGTAGGTTTGGAAATAGTAAAAGCTGTTGTTTCCTGTTGAAATTTGGATCTATTCGAGTCCGTCGATTGAGGCGATTTCTGAGCCTCGGTTAATACCAGAGCAAGTTGATTTGGCGCGTCCGAACTTTGTACGGCTATATTTATATCTTTAAATAGTCAATTCAAATAATTCACCAGTTCTATTTGAAATAATTTTACCTTTATCATCCTCTTCGGTGATCTCCACTGTTGTGGTGGACTGGCCTTCCATAGTCATCAGGGAACTCACCAGAGCTTCGGCCGCTGATGATTTTTTATCCGGATCTTTCTTCAATCTAAGGAACTTCCTTTTGGATAGGAAACTTTTGTGTACTTGACCGTTGTTTGCTGCTTCTAAAAACCATTAGCACCTTTAAATTAGTCACATCATATTTAATGCGCAGCTTGTAAAAATTTCATCACAACTTTGATGGTAATTAAATTCTTAGTTACATAAACAGAGCACTCCATTTCGTTAATATACACTTTATCGACAAAGGGATGTCGAGCCATAAACCGAAACATTGCGAAAAGACATTTTGTGCATTTTAGTGAAACTACTTAAAACTGTCGAGAGTATATAATACTAATTCGTACACTATAACTTCTATTGAGCTTGAAAGCTTCTTCGTCAACTCCTTTCTTGCTAATAATCTTTAACGTCTGGAAGTTTATTAATCCAAAGTACGTACAAAATTAATGTCTTTAAGATATAAACTTAAAGTAAATTAATTGTGTTAAGAAGGTTAATAGGTATATTGTTTTTATTTAGGTTTACCTTGTTTCGTCTTGTGCGGTTTCTGCATGATCCGCGAGTTCATATCCCTCCTTCTGCGTATCCTCTTCCTGGCCGTTTGGAAGATTTTCCAATACAAAATGAATATCATCAACAAAGGAACGTAAAACGTCGAACTGGTGGCGAATATCTGGTAAGTGACGTCTTGCGATACCAAGCATTGCTTCTTCTCGTTTATCCGGAAGAGATAATCGGGATCCTTGAATTGTGGAATTTGCGGCGAGAGCGAAACGACCAAAGCGATTGCCCATATTATTATTATCATTATTCCTATTCTGTAGCTATTTCGTGTGTGGATGTAATCTACGTTAGTTACAGCCCAATATCTATAAGAAAAAAATGCATGTGGTGGAATAGCTTAACGTAGGCAATTGATGCAAAATAATGTTAAAATCATTTATACCTGTCAACAGCTATGGCTACTAAATGTAAAATTGAAGCTGTGCAACAGAGGACATCTATTGAAGTCCACATGTCGCATAATTCCGGACCCATTATCCAGTTGTTACTAATCTGGAACAAAATATAAATTTGTGAACTGTTAATAACCTTAGGGATGAATTGTTCGTTTTTTATCAGCCAGTTTTTCATTGTTGTCGGAATAAGCGGCGATAAATTAAAAAAATCGAGGAAAACAGGATCTATGTTACGTTGGTAAATAGAATTTTAACAGAAGCTCGAATTTATCGTCAATATTAGATACAGCTGTGACGTCCTGATACAATGAACGCTTGCATGTACAGGCATTTTTTACATCTGCGTTCGTCCGCCACCCAGGGCATATTTACAAAAATCAATGTTTTCTATTTGTAAAATGAAATTTTCATTAGATCGTACGCTTTTCACAACGGCAAACGGCTATTGTATGCCGGATTTTGCTAAGCATTCGCATTCAATTAAAAAGAGTAACAATGTTCCAGTGTACTGTTTCGAGTTTATTTGCCGAATGTTTTAGGTAATTTGCTACCTACATGCAGATAAATAATCGCATATAGCACACTATTCGATTTGGATATTTCGCTTTTTCCCTATTCGTTGCAGGATATTAGATTTTTTTATCTGTAATTATAAATCACATGTTCATTTGCAGATTGAATGCAACTAGATTTGGATTGACGTGTAGTGGAGATAATTTTTTGTTCGAGAGGATGTTTTAAAAAAATATATTTATATGCAACAATATTACTGTTGCACTTCATATAGTTATAATACAAATACGCTTTATTTCTACAAATAATACAATATAAAAGAAATAGAAATTACTATTATTTCCATTCAAATGATTTCAAAGATTCTTCTTAGAATCTTATTATACTCGTATAATATTTTATATAATTTAAAAATATGTTAGCATATGATGCCGTCTTTTTAAAGAGAAAAATAGAAAACAGTTATTTTCCGGTTTATGCGAGTGTAACAAATGACAATGCAATATCCACAATATGTCGCCGTCCTTATTGCATACAGGAGTTTTATTGAAATATCATTGTATTTTAGTCTAATATTAAACGTTGCAGAACGAATTGCTTCGAAAGCAATTTATTTTTGTCATTTTTCGGCAGTTTTTCGCGTGTCGTTTATTAAATATCGATATTTTTCATAGGTGAATAATGCTCTCCCATCGAACTGATTGATTCGCCTGTTTGTTCCTCACAAATATTGTTTCAGGATGAAATCTACATTGAACAAAATGATTGATTTTCCACTAAAGTTAATATTTCGGTATGTGTCGCCTATGTTCTTCAAAGTACCTAACATAAGAGTAGGGATATGGAGATAGTTAAAAGGTACTTTCATATCAAATCCTTTTAAATATTTGATTCAAAAGGATTAGTAGGTATAATTATTATCTGCACTATAGTTATTTAAATACATTTATTATAGAAACTTATAATATTTGTAGCTATATGTTGTTGAATACGAAATAGAAGAAAATATTTAATTATTCCGCATTGCACATTGGATATAGTACTAAATAATGCAAACCAATATCAGTTTTATAACGTAACATTATTTTAGAAAAATGATTCAATAAAACGAGTTTTATGGGTGCATTTTTGATTAATGGAATTACAACAGATTGGAAAACTAATTTGTTCTTCCTACATAAAATTTTTTGCCGTTTCGGCCACTATTTTTATATAGCGAAGCATCAAAATTTGTACGTAACAAATGGCGTTAAACTGAATTTAATACTCCAAGATACCCTTAATGAGTTCACATCAGCAACAAAGGATCTCTCACTGTTAACGAGAAAAATACATCTGCTGCAGTTTTTTTCCTCCTAAAAATTACGTTTCTCTAATTGTATCTAATTGAATTTTGATTCCAGACCGAGACGCATAAATTGTTTAAAAGGAGTTTAACAACTAAAACAATAAATTATTCTCTCGACTTTTATTATCCTCTCTACCTAAAAGGACTTTTATTTATTAATGCGCAACATTTTGATCTTCTTAACATTTAGAATGCAATTTCCACCTTTTAATTATTAGCGTCTATCTGTGACCAAGGAAAGAAATTCATGAAGAAATAAGAGCCACATTACCATAATATCAAGAAAATCGCTAGACATGTAAACAAATATTATACTGCCCGTCTCCGCGTTGATATTTTCTCGCCGAGCAATTTTTCCATCAACGATTTATTGAGTGTATCTAGGTCAACTTAATCTTAATCAAAAGACTGTAATGTCATGTAAATATTTGACTAGCTTGTGGACGAATAAAATCATAGGAAATTCCCGCCTATACTTTTTATTCCCCGTAGTCGACGTTACGTCTTGCAGAAGTCATACTAAATGGAATGTCTGAGAGGAAATCCCACCCAAGAATTGCCAACGGACAATTTCATTTCATTTTTTGTATAAATCCTACGTGGTTGTAAAAGAACATAAAAAGCGTAAATTCGCACTAATTTAATATTTAATTAAAGCGCTTCGATTTCCGGATCACCATTTAAACAGCTTCTGCTCTTTTGAGATTTTACCCGGAACAAGGAAAAGACTGATTAATTACAATGTTACCGCAGATCGATAAACAATGCCATCTGCATGTTCGGCTTGATAGAATTTTCATTTGGTTTCATGCACGAGACAACCGGGGTCATGTCAATGCATGTTGTTGATGCGGATTAATAGGTTAGTTGGAGACATCGACGTTTCTATCCGAAACGTTGTTTGCTAATGAATCGAGCTCTAACGCGGAACTTCGCAAGATTATTTCGAATTACTTCCGACTTTTTAAACTGGCCCGACGCGCGGCTTCTTCAATTAATTCGTTTTCTTTGCCGTCAATAGTGGTTGATGATTTAATTATTATTTTGATAGGGTTGATTATAGTGCGCAAAAGAGTATTATGTATAGAATCAAAATAGGTTTTCAGACGCTCGTTCAAAATAATCAAGCGCTTAAAAATGGATCATTAGCGAACAAACTTCGTAATTGATATTGCGTGGAAAATATTTGGTCAAAAAAATTCTGTGTATAGAATCCTTTGATCGAAACGTGGCATTCCTGGTGCATCGGAAAGAATCAATTTGAATGAAACTCTTTTTGATAGGTTGAATTGCGTACATCAATGGGAACAAGTCGCGTTTCGCCTATTGAACAGCTACCTACACACATTTCGCGGCGAAATTTTTGCGGTTTCGATGAAAATTTTTCAATTTTTGTATGTACCGAAAAATAAAGGAATCTTATTCTCTATCGCATCAAACCGAATTTCATTTATGTATCTCTGAACCGCAATGTCGGAACTTACCGTGTGTATAGAATATTTAACATTTTAAAATCGAAGCTAATACAATTCGAACGGAGGAGAGCGTGTAGGGTATTTCTGGCGACATGCTTGGAATTTTAAAATGGTTTGAATTTAGATACAAGTTTTAAAAGATTCGCTAAATTCATATAATATAATTTGGTATATAAAAAGCTTTGTTATTTTATGTTTAAATGCCACGAGAATTATCTAATGAAAAATTCATAATGCTGAAATTTTTAATGCAAAAACTGCAATGTTTTACTATTTCTATTCTCTTTCTCATATAATATATTTTTTATTTGTTGTATAAAGCGTACGTTAATTAAAAAACACATTAAATCTTGGTAAATTTTTTATTTTTGTAGATTTATTATATTTCCGTGAATCCGCATTCATTTTTTTACCTAGGTGTTGTTATATGTTAGTTATTAATGCCTGAACAATACACGAAACTCAATAAATAAAAACATACTGGAATTTACCTTTAGACATAACACAATTCGAAATCCTATAATAACACGAACCACGGCGAATACATAAATTTCCTTGTAAATAGCAACAGACAATTTGCGCGAAATTACCAACTATGATTATCGCGCCATTTGAAATAATAGATTATTTTCACGGAAACAAAAGACCTTAATCTACTGGTAATCCTTTTGTCCCTTAAATCGACGTTAACATTGGAATGAAGCCAAAAAGGCTTTTCAACTGAAGACCAATGGGAATTTTCATAATGGCTGTTCTGTGTCTAAAACAACCACATGAATATCGGGTGGGATAACCATTAAATTCTTTTTTTTGATTTTATATTTTCGTACAGGAAAAAACTAGAATTACTGTTAGGATTTATCGTAACTATAATAGGATTATTGTGGGTTATCGTACTTTTATTCCGCTCTCAAGTTTTCTCGAATGGAACAAATATTACCTATAGTAGAGAAAACAGTAATTTAATGTATAAGATATATGTTATGAAAAATCCTTTATCATTACCTATATTAATATAGTAATAGAATTTTCTTTTAAAATTTTCTATTTAAATTTTATGTGTACAACGTGTAACCTACAATATATTCAAAATTAATTTCAGTTAATAATGCATTAAAATGATCTCTTTCACATCAAAACGAATTAGCTGGGACCTATACGCTTTTAATTTTTTTAATTCAATTAACATAGCTGCATCGAAGTGAGTAATTGAATACATCCCTTTGAAACGCGTCATGAAAAATTTAAAATTCATAAAACGCGAGCATTTTTTCCTTCCGCAAGATCATATTTCTTCGACCGTAAAACACCTCTCCATCCCGGAAAATCGCAACTTTCTGTCTATCCTTTAAACCGGATTTCAATTTCGGCCGAGGGAAACCCTTTGTAGAGTTGGAATTCTAAAATTTCCAGCGGCAGTATATCTTCACCCAATGTAAAACAGATGCTGCCAAAAAGCGCTCGTTCTGACCCGAGAAATCAAATATAAAAAACTCTACCTTGGGGCAACATTGTCATCGAAATCATAAAGGCTATCCTTTTGGATGCTAGGAAGCCGAAAACTTCCTGCGAATGAACGGCCGCCCGGCGGTTTTTCCCTAAAGGAGACGTCGGCCGTTCTAAATTAAATATGTTTATACAACACCTAACAGTGCCGGATTTTTTCTTTTTACGCTGCCTTATACGCATATTAAGAAGTAAGAAGATAGAAAAACAGAATAATGACACAATAATGACACAATGAGTATTGTTTTACTTTCATACCGTCGCGTTTACTTTTTTATTTGAATTGTTAAATTTTATTTTATTCTGTTTTATTTGCATTGTTACTCCTGAAAAATATACATAGATAATATTTGAACTGGATAATATTGAGTTCAAAATTTGAATAATTAATTCAAATCATTTACGGGAAGAAATAGTAAGTAATTGTAATTCAATTTAATATTTAATTTTCGATGGTCAAGCAACCGAACTTAGGCCAACCCTGCATGAAAAATTGTCTCTATGGAAATTTTTATCAACTTTCCAAATAACTCTGCAAATAAATGCTAATATTTTTTTACCTACATCAAAAAATGATCAAGATGTACTAAAACATACATGCATAAGTAGAAAGATTTACATATGCACATATCTATTAAAATACTAAACATTTTTACTTATTATTAAAAGAAGATACTTTTAGTTCTCTAGCTGCTATTATAATTATAAACTTCTCCCTTGATTTTTTACTTCGATAAACATTAATACATGGATAACGATACGAAACATGTTAAAGAAAAAGTGTCAAGTTTATTTAACAATACCAATTGTGCGTATAGGTACCACTAACTCCGGCAAAAGGATAATCTCGTCTTTAAGTTTGTAAAGCGTACACAGTAGAATATAACAAAAGAAAAAACAAGAATTTCAGATAATCCGATTTCGAATCCGTATCGAAAAGCTGTCGCTCAATTGGCAGCCAGCTTTGATTAAAGAAGTGAACGGCTGAATCCGCCGCTTAAAGTAAAAAGTAACTGACAGTGACGACAGAGGGTCGTAATCAGGACTAGTTAAAATCCAATGCTTCCATTAAGCGTACATAGTTTAGAGCGTTATATGGAATAACAAAGAGAAGGAGAAAATGGCGAATGTGGGTTCTAAAGGATTTTCCAGCTTTTTAACCGATTTCTTATGAATGTAAAAGAAGCAAAATTCAAGCAAAAATCGAGAGGAACAAAAATGGATTTTCTGCCAACTTGTGTTAAAATAACATGCTGTTTAGGCATACGTTCAATGATATTAAATTCAGAAAATTCTAGGGTAAAAAATATAATCAGGAAAGGAAAATATAATAAATATTATTTCACAACCCTGAAGAAAGTTTAACCAATTTAACATCATTCTTAAATATTGCTAAAGTTTGGCAGATATTATCATTCCGAATTCACAATTTCCATTTCTATGTAAATTTACTACACTTCTTCATAATAATCGTTTACACACGACTTCCTTTTTAACTATAACTCAATAAGTAGGTAGTGTAAAAAAGTGCATTTTAATTACCCACTATAAGTACGAATAAAGTAAAGCAATCCTTCGATCGGTTGGCTATAAGTGATTTAGTTAAAAGCCTCGGTGTAATTTGAATTTTTCAAATTCCGCTCCTGCTGGCATTCGAAATCGACGGTGTTCGCCGGCGCTGTTCAACAGTCGGCCCGACGTCCTTTGCATTGTGAAAGCCCTTTGCACGGGACGCTGTGTGCGAAGGGAAAAATGTCTGGACACGTTTTTGCTTTCACTTCGTAAGTGAAATGTTAACAACGTGCCAAGTCAGTTGAGTTGCGGAGGATTACACGCGAATATATCGAACACAAAGGATTCCGAATTGCCGGGGCGAATTTATTACATACCTGGGGTTACTGTTGATTAAAATGTTGAGGTGGAGATAATGCGAGACGTGACAAAAATATTCTTTATTTGGAGAATTAGCAATTTCTTAGTTTAGTTAATTTGATCATTAATAAAAGCGTATAATAGTAAACGTGTTCTATGAAAATGTAGCGTTTTAATTTAAGTGTTCATTAGAAAGGCAACAAATGCATCATGGGATTTTAAACCTCCACTACTAAAATAACTGTTTTCCCAGAGGAGAAATAAGAGAGAACAGCATAAAAACATGTTTAAAATAAATTAGTTTCATCCTGATAACATTGTTAGGGAAAATAGAGCAGCAACGCGCCTTGTAATATAAATGACAGGTATTTTAACGTTGAAAGAGGAAATTCATTTTCGCTAAAATTAAAACCTTTTTTATTTCATGTACCTAATAAAATTGTATACTTAGAACAAACTTCAACAAATCTCTTAAAACTGCAAATTATAGATACTTTCGTACACTAATCCATTGCAATATAACTACAGAGCACTGACAGATATTCAAAAGCATAATAAAGAAAAAACAGAACCAGAAATGTTAATTTAAGATTATAACAGAATAGTCTCTTTTTGAAATTTTATTATATCATTCCAAGTTTCGAACGTAGCAAGAATGTAATTTTCGAGTCACTGCAAATTAAAATGAACGCGTCACATCTCGAAATTTCTAGCATTAAAGTTTTAAAAAGAAAATAACAACACTTCTGAAGTTTACCACATGAATAAGTTTAAATATGAATCGCTTTACTAACATTTGAATTATTCATTTGAAAGTTGGTGTATTGTGTAGAGAGTGTTGGAGTTTGTAACGAACATTTGATTACAATGTTTTTGACTATTGTTGGAAATAAAAATCGAATAATTGCCATTTCAATTGGAAGAAAATGTAGGAATTATTCGAATTCTGTATTTACTTTTGTAAATTTAAATAGATATGTACATAGCGATGTGCAATTTCAATTTATTAGTAGTAAGTTTCTGGATGTAATTAAATTACTTAAATAACCCGTGCATCTCTTCTGTTAATTTCAAAGCAAATAAATGATCGTATATCAGGAACTTCATTCCAACAGTTGTGGAGAACATCCGGAATAGGCGCCTATAAATTGTGGCATTCGAGTATTCTTCGGAGCTAAGTAAACATTGCTGCTTTATATAATAGAGACATTATAAGAATTTTGGCTGATGTATGAGCTAGGGGAGAGGTGATATACTGAAGTTCAAATAAATCTTTTTTGGTAACTTTCCCAGCAATAAAAATCTATTTGAATGAAACTAAATTACTTATTTTGTGGAAAACAATAAGGGACTAGTAAAAAAGCATGAAGGAAATAATCCTATATTTAGATTAGGAGAAGTTAAACATAGCATAATAATCCAAGGGGAATATATTAAGCGTGAAAATCATAACACACATATTAATTTCTAATTTTCATCAGTTAAACATACAACCAAACCAGATTATGTATGCAAATATTTCATACTTATGGTGTGACATGAACAATTTTCTTTGATTTCTCTTCCACTTTTCTATTGGATTTTCTCAACACATTTTCACGCGTTGAAATATATTGAAAAGAAAACGTTCTAAATAAAAACGATCCCTCGGAACATAATACGGAAAATAATATTTTTTAAGTATCTAGCGTTTTCAACACGTGAGTAGACATTTAACACGGTTCTGTTCTCGAAAGCGCTATCGATTGAAAATTATCAAAGCGGAAAACGACGAAACGACTCCTGCCCATCTAGGAGTTTCTGCTCCCCGGAATGTACCGTTCACACTCGATGAGCTACAAAAAGGGACCAATTTCACCTGTCCTTCTTGTTTTTGTCAAATATAATTTTGAGCTTCATAAGATACCCGTTCGGGATTCATATCGAACGCGAAACATTTTGTTTGAAGGTGCCAAAGAAATTTAGGGGTTGCTTGTTACAGGCGTCGAATGTGTTATTAGATATCGATGAATCGAGGAACATTTTTATTGAATTATGTATAGAATTTTAAAATGACAGCACGGTAAAAAGTGTAGGTATAAATTGGAAATTCATAGAATGATTTTGACATGATTGAAAGCCTGCATTAGTAACTTAATTAAAAGGTCGATAATAAAGAGATCTTTTATTAATGTTTAAAATCTGTTTCGAAGCTGCTAGGTAGATATGCCTCCGGGAATTGTCCCTATGTGCCCTAATCTAGTGTTATAAGCCGATCTGGGAAATGGAAAATGGAAAAACCTTTCAATAATCCAGAATTGGTGCCTTTTATCAACTTTATGAGTTCTCTTTCATTCGCACCTATATTGCCTATTTCTCTTCTTACATTTGTAAGCCGCCTACTTTTTCCTTTTGATAGGATGTTACGATCTTGATCGAAGTCCATTCAATTATTACACGACTTATTTAATTTATCAAAAGAGTCATTACTCTATTAAAAAACTCGAAAAAGTAGACTTTATGAATTTTAAATTCATTAACGTTATGCGTTATAAAATATAACTGTACATTTAACTTTATATTTAATTGTACAGGATTGCAAACAAAAAATTGCTTTCATTTGTAATAATCCAAATGATCATTTAATCCACCTATTATTTATAGCCTTATCGCGGAAATTTAACTTCCTGACACACCAACTTTTTATTAATACACCTACATATTTCCACTTTGCCACACTAATGCCCGACTTCCTGCACATTTTTATAGAGAAACTAGTTCGGTAAAAATGATGAAAAATGAACTAATATTATAACCTAGGCTCATAAAACTTCATATTACGTCAAATTTAAAGCCATAAAGATGTATGGTAGCTCTAAATTTTGTGTCGAATGTAACATCAACTACGGCTCATTTGAAATTTCCACGTGGAATAAAAGTTTTTGTAATTCAATGTGCTTACAGTAGAGTAGATAGACGAAGTACTTGTAGCAAGCGTATATCAAGAATCAAGTCTTCCATTCGACGATTACAAAAATTCTAAATAGGCGGTATAATGCGACCGTATTTCATAAAACCAGGATACAGTAGCCGTGATTTAAAATTCAAATTCGAAAAGAAAAATGGCCTTTAGAAAATATAAATTAAGCGGGCAACACACACGCGGCCGAGTAGAGTGCGGTAGAGGTGAGACTTTATATTTATCATTATTTATATTCGGGCAGAAGAAGAATGATGCGTCTGCGGGGTTTAAAATTCGAAGCGGCTCCGTTTAATACTTTGGGAACCTTCGTCAGGGCTGGGCTCAAAGTCCTTTAAAGCTGATAAATCGTGTGGAGGAAGGTGCCTCTACTAATCTAATTTATTAGCTTATTTTTGTGAATTCTCAGAAGTTTTGTGTACTGTCATATTTGCTTTATTCGTGCACAATTTGTGTCCCTATTCAGTTACATTACTGACTCAATATAATTCTATACTAATTCAATATACCTTGCAAGTAAATGTGTCCGGCCCTGTTTTTCCACCGACTTCATCCATTTATCAAGGTCCATTTTATCAAGTTCTAACTCTATCTTGATTTATTTGTTAGTCCATATTTATCCCGCCTTTCTACGTCTAAGAACATATGTAGGACCCGAGGAATTTTCTACAATTTGTTGTTCATTTCTACCAACGGGCATTTCGAGTATAGGTAGGTGTATTTATTTTTTACGATGAAAAATGGTTGTTCGATTCGATCTTTTTTATTGATATAAATAGGTTTTTTTTTTGTATGTATAAAACATGTTTACCGGGTTTTCGGTTTTTTTTAATAAAAATTGATGGATTTGCGGTGCGTCGCTAAGTTCTTAAAAAGTTTAGAAGAATATACATTGACGGCTTCAGAATGATCCGTGATGTAATTTTGTAATGTATTCCAAGCCATAGCGGTAAAAAATAGAGTTTTTGCAGAGACTTTAAAAATGGATTGCTTATAATACCATTATGATGATTTATGATTTCATATGATAAAAATTATAATTGAAAATCCCAGAAAATACAAAAGTTATGCCCAAAAATCCTGCGAAGTTATAAATATATTTTAAATTGTCATTAATTATGCTATATTATGCAAATGAAAATTTCAAGTTGGGATTGGATGGCCTAACGTAATGACATATAATACCACACGGAGGTTTGCACGGTGGGTATTAATCCTGAATAAAGCGGCTTACATAGATGTGAATGCTTGCTTACCATATTTGCATGTGTAATAAGCATCTTGTTTGCAATTCGGAGATAATTGCAGAGTCACACAGAGGTTAATTAAATAATTAAATCTAAATTAAAATGTACAAATAAACATACAAATTCATAACTGCTGACAATAATACATGTTTTTGATTGTAGCATATCTATCGGCAAGATATAAATCCTGGTAGAAGACATCTGGAAAACGTATTTTTTACTAAACGCCCCCTAGCTACTCAATTTTTATCAACATTTCCAAATACACAAGGATTTCGCCTCATTTTTATATACTCAAGCGGAAATACGAAAAGTCCAAATGGCAAGAGGGTTATGCCGAATTGGTGCCTGCTTACTTTTCATATACGACATTTTTATGCTTTCTAGTTTATTTTGGGCCCATTTTAAATCATGGACAAGAACAGTCGTAAAAAGGGAAATGGATACTCCGAACAGTTTTGTTTTATATTATATGGATATATTGTTATCGGATGGGTCGCTGTCGTCGGAATTATAGAACTTCAAAGAATAAAACATTAAATACACTGTCTAGCTCACTTTTATTAGCATTTTTAAATATAAATAAATATATAAGACTAAAAATAATATGATTAGTGTAATTATTGTAAATATGACTTGCGCGACATTCAAATAGGAAATAAGCACCATAAACTGAATATATTGAGTTTCTCATTTAAGTTCTTTTTCGTAAAACTTCATAAATATTTGACGACTGATTTTTTCCCAATAAATTTTTATGCGATCCATATCCAAATATCGATGCAGTAAATTTTCCAACGAAAAATACCTGTAATCGAAGATTTCCTCTTGCACTTTTCAGAATAAAGCGCAAATTCTTAATAAAATTGTGTTCATAAGGGACCAGGTGCACATTACAACTTGGAGTTTTTCACGGGACGATGGTAAATTTCAGCCCTCCACAGGGAGTAGGTATATAAAGTTTAAAGTTAGTAATAGAGGAGTTATTTTCTTATTCGGTTGCAGACTAACTAGCGAATCCAGTAAAACTCATAAATTCTACTTAAGAAAAGCGGAATCGGGAAATACAGGTCTGTAGGTGTATTGGTTAAGAAGTAATTTTATGCAAAATTTAAATCATTTAAGGAAGTGGCAAGTCAACGGTTTAAAGTAACTAATATTATACAGGGTTGGGCAAAAGTCCGGAATACAATTATTATTATCTGTTGAATTTATATTGGACGGATTCGTTGCCAATAAAATGTTTTTTTTTTAACCCCTTAGCTGCAATCGTACCCAACTTTTTTTCGACCCTACGCACGACATACCTTTGCATTTGAAAAAAAAAATTGGGTAGGGTTGCAGCTAAGGGGTTGAAGAAAAAAAAATATTGTATTGGCAACAAATCCGTCCAATATAAAATCAATTCACGCATTTCAGCGTTTTTTTGTTCAAATTACTGGTTCAACAGTTAATAATTTTATTTCGGACTTTTGTCCAACTCTGTATTATTTTAACCTCCTGCTAAACCTTTAGCGTGTTCGAGAGGGATAAAATGATGGAATCGATTTACAGCCAGGCCAAATTATTTTACGAAACATCGTCTCCAAATAAACGGCATATACGAAAGAAAATAGCCTGTTTTTATCTATTGGGCTACAGCAAACATAAAATTTTATCACATTGTTCGGTTTGTACCGTCGCCGAGTTGAATTTCTCTTAGAACGTAACTACGCAAATATTGAGTATTTTCTTATTTGTATTTCTCTTAAAATCGACGTAGCTCGCGCTTTTTATTTTTGTTTTACGGGAAACTAGCGAGTCTTTCAATTCAACAATAGGTTACCCCATTTTAGAAAGGAATACCTATGTACTGGATATATCAGTTATTGAATACGAATATATGAAATATGTGTCATATTCATAGAAAAGTTTAGTTGAATGATATGTTCTATTTTAGAATTCGGTGTAGTGTAGTTGGGAAATAAAGTAAAATAGTTTTCATTGGTAAAAACTTTTAGATTATACCAATCGTTGATTGTCATTAAACAAGAATACTCGTTCTCCGCGCGTATGTTATGTACTGGTAACGGCTCCAATCGTTCCGAAAACATTCCAGAGACATTCGGGTCGAGGTGATGTGCGGCCTCGGGCCAAACAACTTCCACCACGTCGAGTTTCTCTTTTTCCTCCTCTAAAAAGTCCATCTTGTTAATGGAATTTAACAGATCCAGAAACTCAATAACTTCTCCTCGATAGGTATCCCTTATATACTGTAGCCTTTTGAATTAAACAACGTTTTCCTCGGAGTTACGTTTTCTTCGAGCGGTTGATGCCTGGCTCCGCTTCGAAGCGCTAACGCAGATAACGATAACATACATTTCTGCGCGTTATCGACGATTTCGGGGAGGCGTAGTCTTCCGTTGGGTTAGGTTATAATTGATTTTGCGATACATATATACAGTTTTTAAAAATTAAAAAAGTAGTTAACATGTAGGTACAATGTAAACTAAATGGAGATAAGAACTAGGAACTCGATCGATTAACAAACTAATTGCCCCAAATCTGTTATAGCATGTAATGCACATAAAGTTATAAAGTTTAATAAAATATCTATTAATTAAATACCAATTGCATTCACTAAATTAATGGCAGAATTATTCTGATTCCTGCCATATTGTAGTTTTTGGGTGGTATGTTGCAGGGCAACGCATAATGGTGGAGCATAATTCGATAACTTGTATTGATACTATAACAGTTGAGCTATGGTGATGTTAAAGGATCCTCATAAATCTGTCGCAAATGGAATTATTGGATAAATTTCCATTAATGATTACAGCGCTAACTGGAGGAACAAATCACAAGCAAGTTGCACTTTGTGGCAACAACTAATGTTCTAAGTTGTAATATACAGCAATACCCACAGAATTGATGCGTTGTATTGTATAATTGAATTGTTATTTTAGTATATTTACTAAATTATTTTAAGCGTCTATTATTTTTTAATAAACATTTTTCGACGCAGGCAATAAAAAACCTTGACAGCCTACACGAAACTGTTTCCCTTGTGTAAATATACCACGCAGAACAAAGATAAATATAATGGTCGGAAAGCAAAGTCCTAAAACCCAATTATTTTGGCAGTTTTCGGATTTTATCGTGCGTGCTTCGGATACCTCTTTTGCTTTTTACTGCAGCTACTTTCCAACGCATGGGGTTTAAAGCACATTTAGGAAGCAAATTAAAAGTTACTCTGTATAAAATTTATTTCATATTTTAGTCGAAAATACGTTATAAGTGAAATTGAAAAAATATTTATTCGTTCCCAAGAACAAGCATATTCCTCTCACATAATATTCACCGAAACACGAAATCGAAAAACTCATCTAATTATTATCTGATACGTTTTTTTGACACGTTCAATTTTAATTTAAAATACTTTTTGAGGCGATTCCGCTCGCGTCGCTTTTGATTTATGTTCGTGATAGTCGAAGAAAATTTCGCCATAATCATGGTAAAAAATTCGATGTGCCGTTTCTACAAGCACGAAAACTGCTTTTAATGAGAACCGTAGAATTCCAAACTACCGGGCGTAAACTGTTTTTTATTCTGTATTTTCTATTCTACTGTTCTCGTCGCTACACAGAATGGGATGCGGAGGAAAATGTAGCAGGTATGCGTATGTAAATAGGAAAATTACACAAGCAATACTCTTGTGGCATTTACAGTTTGTATTAAACTAAAACTAAGTTCAGTACCTACTTGCAAATATTCGTTTGCTTATTATACAGTTTCATCTTAAGTAATTATTATTATCTATGTATGTATCTTGTATCATAAGAATTTATATTATTTTTTACCAGTTTTATAACTAAATTTTCTTTGTATTTTTTTTATTTTGCCTTTTATCATTTTTTTACTTTTGACTGTACTATTACGGTAATAAGAATAAGAGATCCTTTTGTTATCTGCAGCTTGATACTGATTGTGGAATTCTTTGTGGAAATATTCATTCTTTAAATTTAAAAACTTTAGCTTCATTAGAGCCATTGTATCGTTAAATTTGGTGAATCGTTTAAGAATATTGATATTCAAAAATTTTAAAATTCAAATGCATTCCGGTTTCCGTAAGATTACTTCCACAGAATCTAGCATTTTAATCGAATAACCTTAAGTACACTTTTGAAAGTTACACTTTAGTTGTAAGTAAACGTAGGTATGAAAGAGAAAATGCCAAACAAAAATTGATTGAGTAAATTTTTAAAATAAATTTAAGAAGATATAATCTAAACTGCAAAAGTGTCAGAGGATGAGTATATAAATTGAAAGACCAGTCAGCAGGTTGTTGAAAACTCACAAATTCGCCGATTAAACGGCGAAATTTGAATTTTAAATTGAACTTATGATATGGGTCTCCTAGTTTACTAAATAAAATTTAGCAGGGTTAAAATTGTTAATATTTATGAGTTGCAGTTTCGGAGTCGGTGAGTTTAACCATTACAACTGGCTAGAGTGCTTAAAATTTGCATAAATTGCAGTCTAATATAACAGAAGCAATATTTCGTAGCGACATAATTTTTGCCATATTTTTAAAAAAATATATTAATGCGGGAACAGCGGCGAAATCCGAATTTTCAAAAGAATGCGCCGATTAAACTATCAGCAAAAACGATTTATAATATGTATTTTAAATTCAATTCAAATGTAAATTTTAAATGAAAGCGTCCTCGCCCAAGTTGTATTTCTTTTATAGCGCCAGATATGCTCATTGGTTGGATGATCTGAGATTTCCAGTTTCACTTGGAATATAAAACATGCTGCTGCATACAAAAGTGGTAGGCGACAATTTTTTGAAATAAACGAATTTTGAGAAAATGAAATGTACTTACTCGAAATTTAAAAAAATATCTTCGATTTTTTATTATCACTATACAAATACGAATACGTTTGAATTATTCAAACAGTTCATCATTAACAATAAAGGGTAAATTCATTAGAGTTAATAGAGGAAAGTGTATACCAATGTTACAATATTGTTACAACAATAACAATGTATAACAATCTGTATAAGAATTGTTTTGAGGTTATGCTCTATAATATTTATTAGACCACGAATATGTAATGTGGGTATAATACCTACGTAAATAACTAAAGCACAATAACAAACCCGGGAAAAATATTCCATCGATATTTCGTCGAACGGGAACCGGAATTTGTAGATGCCTTTCACATCTACACTATCGTACATTTATTTTGTCATTTTGATGAAAAGGTCGACGTTTATATTCTCTTAATTCCCGTCCAATACGCAATCTACAACAAACAACTGGGCGTTTTGTATTTACGAGTTGATTTATTGCGAAATAAAATAACTCATCTAGGATTTAGAAAAGAAATGAAATGGACCGTGTATGCTCCGGTCAACATTAAAAGGAAATACCATAAAAGTTTAATATCCGCAATAAATTAGAACCAAGAACATGAGGAATCAAAAGAGTTTTATAAGAACAAAATTCAATTTTAAGTGATTGTAAGTACAAATTTAATATAAACGGATAATAAAACTGAGCAGATTAATTCAAATATTTTATTCATTTTTGCGAAACAATGCACACAACTCCTCTTACGAACAATATATTATATCTAGGATAAAACCCCTAGCTATTAATTTAGTGTTAAGTGTAGGAACTAGAGCGAGCTCGAACACCACATACATATAACTCCCTTTTACAGCTAATAAAGCATTAAGTTAATTGCAATCGTCTATAATTGTTCTTCCTACTTCTGAGTGAAAAAGGATTAAGAGCTAACCGCAGTGTATAAGTATTTACTTTATCTTTAATGAAATTGGATGTTGATCCACTCTTTTCTATCAAGTTTCATTGTGCACGCCAATAAAGTTAAACAATGTATCAAAAGAATTGTGAAGAAATAAGATTAATTAATAGCATATTCCTATTTAACTGAACGAATAATTAAATACGCAATTACTATAGGTTCTAAAGAAGATTTAGTTATAAATACACCATTTTTTTTGGGTTTTAAATCACATTGTACAAAGTACATATAATTAAACATCCCAATTGTTCTGCTAAATTACCTTTCGTTTTTTCCCCAGTAAAACTTTATTCTAAGAAGAGAAAGGAAACAAAAAAAGTCCACTGGTTTCTATTTTAACAAAGTCAATGAAGGAAGAAACAAAATTATATGTCACGTTAAACTTCAAACGAATTAAGGAGTTTCGTCCTCTCTAATTCTCCGATTCTGAACAATGGGAACTTTTTTCCCCACTTTTTAGTTCGAATTAGAATTAAGTCGGTAACATTTAAAATCTTTCTGACGTAGTTAGAACTTAACAATTCAATTATGCAAGTCGCCCGGGAGTCGTCGTTTCAGAGACAAGGACTAAGGGAATACGTAAAGACGCTTCACAGATTTCGATGAAATTATGAAGTAGGAATTTTGAATTTTGATGTATTGATTGTTTAGTACGCTTGGAGTACTAATTTCATTCTAATAGTGAGAAATGATTCACCTAAGAAAGTAGTTATTTTGTGAAAATCTCTTGTGCTAATGCTAATGATAAAAAAATCCATTGAAGAAATAAGTTAGTCTTGTACTTTTTAGGCCATCAGGGTCGTTTTACCATCGCACTATTCCCAGCGTGTTAAATTAAAGAACATTTTTCAGATTGTTGGTTCAACCTTCATTTATTTTATGAGGTACATTTACCCTCCGATTTAGCCGTACTCTAACGTCCCGACGACCTGATTTCCTCTGCGTCGCGCTCCTTCGGAATCTAATGTTCGCTTTAGGTTTTTGTTTATTCTTGGGAATCTCTTCTGGAGACCGATTCGGAGTTGGGTTCAATTTCCGTCGAAAAATGGATCATATATGAAATAGATTCGAAAGTGGAGATATCGCTAATGCGCTTTTTCAAACGTTCAAATTGCGTTTGATTTATTACGCCGGCAACGGAGGAATTTAATAAAAATATTTGAGTATAGGTACGTACGTTCGGCTCACTTTATTTCACGGGCGAAATGATTTTTTTAATCGGTCGGTGTGAAAACAAGAAAAAAACCGCGGTTTTTACAGCGATAATTTAAGTTTCTTTATCGCCTGTTAAGTTTGCACAGCAAAAAATAGAATAAACCCTTTGGGAAATTTGATTTTAAAGTTCCAGAGAAAAACTACGTCCATTATAAAATGCGAAACGACAGCTTCGAAGATGCTTTTCTATTTTTATTTTTCCACGGCGCACCTTCGACGTGAACTCGTTTAGCAGAAAATATCGAGTTGAATTTAATACGGTGAGAAATTAATGACGACAATGCTATCTATCTAAGCCGTGAAAATTGAACAGCTAGAAAATCTGTTTAGACTTCGCACACACACATTGCCCCAGAAAAATATTGCCTAGCAGTTCTCTCCTGTTGAGTCGTTGATTTTCTTTATTTGGTTTAGGAGGAGGGCAATAGAATGGTAAGCGACGTAGAAAATGGCCCGCGATTCTTTATGTTTAAAAAAAAATCAAATTTCCCTTATTACACAGATACAACAAGCTTTTTCGTTGATGTTGCGAAAAAAGGCTGTATTATTTTAAGGGTATTTAATTAAAGCTAGAATTTTTATCCGAAAATTTGCATAGAAATAAACATTTTCTGCTGATGTGATGAAGCTATATAATCGATATTACTAATTAATTTCATTATTCAATCTTTTTTGGGGATGAGCAGGCTATGAAATATCTAATAACGTTTTTATTGGTATTTTAGTATAGCAACTTTCGATAATCGCGTAATAGGAAAGATTAATTTTGAGCAAATTTTAAATGCCAACAGTCAGAATGATTTACTGTGAGCGCCTTTTGAAAATTATTAGTTGAATAAGTATGTGTGTATTTCTTTTTAATTATACCATATTATATTTTAAAATAGATAACCAATCAAAGCAATACATTTTAACTTTTCAATCTCTTATCCTAGACATGTTCCTTGATTTAAAAAAACGTAGAGGGAATTGCACGCGCAACAATTCTACTTACAGAAAATACTAAAACTGCAATAAAGGAATTACAGTGTAAAGGATAAAATAAAAAGTAGAATACTCATACGTTGGTAAGTTTAGTTTAAAACTAGTAACAATGAGAATAGGAAATAGCACTAAAACGATCTTACTTACCACATAAACGGCTCCCAGAGGCATTACCAAGCACGCCACCATCAAATCGGCTACTGCCAGGGAAACTATCAGATAATTCGCGACGTTTTGTAAATTTCTTTCCAGCAGTATAGCGGCAATAACGAACACATTGCCTGGAAGAAAACCAAATGTTATGTAATGCTAACGAAAACTATGTTACACTATTCAGATTCTACTATAGTATTTTCCTCTATTAAAGCTAATGAAATCCATCATCTTCAAAATTATTAACCGAAATGATGTGGTAACATTTGCTACCTGTTTCCCTTGATCTATAATAATGATATGCACTACTCGATTGTGTAATTTGATTTTACTGGCTGCCGTGTATTAGCATATTAACCAGTAAAGGGAACAGAGGTAAAATGGATAAACGAATCGACGCGAATGCTGGCGTTTCCAACGGGCAGTATTTTACAATAATGCTACTTAACAGCTCATGTATAAGTAGAAATATAACCAAATGATTTATAATCGAGTATACCTATTCCGCTTCATTTACTAGAAGTATTAGCTGTGTATAGATTGTGAACGTTGAATCCGTCCTCGAGTAAGCAATCCGATTTATATCAAAATATATAGTCAAATAAAATATATAGGTATATGTATATCGAAATTGTAGAAATATAACTTATATGTAAGTAGTAATAATTCATTATACAGGGTGTTCCAAAATGACATGGTAATATTTAAGGGAGTGATTCATGGGTCTATTATAAGGAAAAAACCTCATATGTACCTGTGTCCTAAACGTGTTAACTTTTGAGATACAGGGTGTTAAAGTTTTAAGAAAAAATTCAATTTTTTGTAATAACTGTGATATTATTGTTGATATCTTTATTAAATTTGGTACACGTCTTCTATGAATCAAGATGAATTTTTTTATGTGTAAATAAATTTATTATTTTCAGCAGTGGCGTCCGTACGGGTTTTGAATTCAAGTTCGTACGGGTTTTGACTCATTGTTTCGCATGAAAAAAATAAATGCATTTATTTGTACGCTTCCGCTACATTAGCCGCTGTGGTAAAATTAAAAAAATAATAAATTTTATTTCATAGGTTGAGTTTAGGACATATGTTCATATGTAGTGTTTTTCTTAAAACAGGCCCAAGATTTACCTCCATAAATATTAGCGTGTAATTATGGAACACCCTGTATAAGGAAGAAATTAATCAATGGTTTCGCATATTACTCGTACGAGTAATTTATGGATAAATTTGTGTATTTTATACTAAGTATCTACCGTAGTCGAGACGGTAAAGTACTTGAACGTCGACAGCTTTAGAGAGTAGAAAAAGTTCGTAATGAAAACAAATGTTCGCAAGACCTCTATTACGTTAATTAATTAATAGAGATAATTTCGTGGAGAACTCTTCCACTAATTCTTGATTCAAAAAACGGCTTTTACTTCGAAATCGCTACTGTAAAGTAATTAGTAGCTCGGTTACTGTCATTTTATTATATGAAATAATGCTTGGGGGGGCAAGGGATTTAAATTATGCTTGCCAAAAAGTTGTAATTAATTTAGTGTTATTTTTTTCTACACGTTAGTAGGTATTGTTACCTGAAGATCCACAATTCACTTGTTGGATTTTTTTATTATTTTTCAACCCTCGTTATAAAAATATAATACATGCGGTGTTCGGTTCGTTTTTGACTCCATGTTAGGAAAACTCGAACCAGCAATACATTCAAAGTTGTTACCCGCAGAAAGCTTTGTTAAGGATCTTTTTCAGTTTTTTATCATTCTCAGAAGAGTTTACAGATGTTTTACAAAGGTATACATGCAATATCTTATAACATAAGCGCTTGCTATGCGGAAATATTTACATCATATTTTGCAATAAATAGGCATTCATTTAGATACAAATCAGCCGTCTAATAATGACATCTTTATTGTTCAGCATTATTCATTGTATCGTAAATAAACCTTGTCTTTTATAAGTCTTGTAAGTGTAATGAAAAGTGTAAATTTACCTTCATGTGGACATAGACATAGTGTAGGTATATGTATTTGTTAAAAACTATTATGGTATCAATTGTATCAATTGTATCCTATTTTATTGTGATGCACTTTAGTACCTATCAAGCTCTTCTATAGATTTATTTTCAACGATTTTTAGTGTAATTGTCTCTAACAGTTAAAGTTTTATTTAATTTTATACAAAGTTTAAAAGCCGTGTAAGCCGATAATGCAAAATTAGGGCTCAGTTACTGTTCCTTTCAGCAGAGGAAATATTTATCAGCTTAATTAAAATTTCACCGTTTTTAGAACCTACTCTCGAAACGATCCTGAAATCTCCCGCAAGTTTTCAGGTATACCACCTTTAGAGCTTACAAAATAAATCACGTTCAAATTGGGATAAACCAAATCGGATTTCTCGGCAACTTTCGCCGGCGACACCTTCGCAAGCGAAACACACAAAGCGACGCGTGGCGAATATCACGCGCAAAAGTTTTTTTCTTTAAACCGGGAACGGGGAGCGAAACCTTTCCCCCATTTACTTTAATCCCGCCGACCCCGTCGGGCTCGCACTTCGAACGCCTTACGTTGATGGATGTAAGCTCGCGACTGGCTTAAATCCCATTATTGCCGAAAGGTAATGGCGTAAATTAATGCAAATACCGTCGAAAAGACACGGGAACCGTGAAACAGTTGAAATGGAATGATGGAATGAAATACACACGCGGTTGCCGTCACCCGTACGTGTGATTATACAGGGATGTTTTATTAATTAAAACCCTCGGAATGATTTATGAAGTATCGGTTTGGTGTCCTTACTAAATACCTTCAAAGAGCAGACAACGAAAGCTTTTACACAAAATTGTTGTGTGCCGGATTGAATTCAATTTAGAAGTTTACTTAAAATTTAATAACATTAAAATAAACATCCGATGGAATAGGAACAAATAATAACAATTTTTATTTGTTGTACATAAGGCATTCAAAGTCGATCTCTCTGCTAAAGTCAATAAGTACAATAGACATCGTCTTGTTCGATGCATTTTCGTAAGTATTAATGTACAATGAGAGCGTGTTCGATACTAATGTGATTGGACACAGAGACGGTTATTTCATGAAAGTTATATTTACTTGTGTTTTAGCTTTAGTCTTTTTGGTATTGCCAGTATTTGCCTTTGTAAAACCAGGAAACGTATTCACAGCGGTAGGTAATTTGGAAGAGAGCACTCCAGACATATTAATTCAAAAGCAAACAATCGACAATATGATGATGAATTCGAATGCATTGTCGTGCTAAATGTTTAATCCAATTTTACATAAATGTAGGTGATTAAATTTGTATGTTAAATAGGAATCGACAAAGAATTCAGTGGTGTATCAAACTTAATAACGTCGAATATTACAATAATTACTTTGTAACATTAATCAATGTGTTTGTCAATATAACAATGTGTTAATCAATATATCTTGAATAAGCTAAGCATACAATGTGCTGCCTATTTGTTTGCAGAGCCCATTTATACATTCGTATGCTTAGTGTATAAATTTCCGACATCTGACAATATTTATTCTTGACCACAAACTTGTAAACTGTCATTGCAGTTTCCGTTTGCTGACCCTAAAGTTTTCGAGATTTAGATCTCCCAAGAATTATTTTTAAACCCTATCACTTAAACCTTTATTTGTTAAATTAAAATAGATAGAGAAATGCAATACAAAATTATAGACATGCACTATTATCATAAGCTTACAAGTTATCACGTCTTTTATCCCGATGAACAGAATAAAATTATTTAGATGTGAAATGTACAAATGTCTTATTCGAATCTCTCGCACAAAATGTCATGCCATCAAACGTCCGGCCTTATCTGCAACTATCCTTTGTTGAAAGTTCTAGTCCGAAATATCCTGATGGAACAAAACAATAAAGGCTGCTAGGTCAAAACTGAACGTGTCCATTATTGAGAAACTGAACTATTCGAACATTGAATTTATTTCTATTTATTAATGCTACTTATTTTAATTATATTTTGAGAAGTAGATACTTTTTAAATATTGCCAGTATTATTTAACAAAATTAATTGATATACACCGTTCGTACAATATTCAAAAAATTCAGTATCAGTACAAATTTATAATTTTACAGGATAATTTCGTTCAAAACTTGATTAATTTTACCTACTAATAAGCCTAATTTGCCTTTGTGTATTGGTAGATATATAATTAGTACAACTACGTGATTGATTCTTGTTACTGATATCTACAAATTATTCTAATTGCAATTCAGTATGTATTAGTTATCTCTGAAACGGAACTACAACATCACTGCTTTAATATAGGTAACGGTTTATATTATGCATGTGCTCTAATTACCATTATAAACCGCACGAATGCAAACAATAATGGTGGTTGGTGAATTAAATAAACAACAAATATATAAAATTATCTCTTATAACTCTATTTCAATATTGGAGAGGCTAAATAATGTATAATAATGCCAAACTAAACAAACATTATTGATAATTTGCAATTAATTTTCACAGAAGTTATTTAACGAGGTGGCTCCGATCGTGCAGCCACTTTTTATCCTGAAAATAATTTAATTTATATACTATTCATTTACTATTATATTCATCCAGAATTCATTGTTTCTTTTAAATGTCGTACCATCTATTATTTCCGCTCGTCTGTTCTATTTACATCATTATTTTCTTTTATTTTCCTTATCTTTTTTTCTCATCCATCACTTTCATTCGTGCAAAAATTCATCTGTCTTGTTACATAGATTTTAGACAATTTTGTTGCAATTAAATTGTAGTAAAATTTAGAGTTTATAAAACTAATTATTTTTCAAAATTTCAAAACAATTTTTAAAAATGACGGAAATAATCCCTGTAATAATTTCCAACGTAATACATAAACTTCTTTTAGAAGACGAAAAACATTGAGTAGGTACACGAATAATTCGTTCAACTGCAAGATAGAAAAGTAAACGCTATTAAGTGCATTATCCAATAACTCCACCTCAGCAGGATATTTTCCTGTCGTTGCACACTTCGTATTTTCACTAGAAAACTCCCGCTTTTACTTCTAACCTTTTACCGCTTACCGGCTCAAAATTGCAAGGAAATAATAATCTCTTGAATAATAAATTGCCACTTACCTATAACGGTAACTAGAATCATAAGGCCCAGAACGACCGACAGGACTCCCATGAGAATCAAATCGGCTAACGGTTCCGTGCCGCTGCCGTCGATAACGGTTTCGTTTGCGACGGTTAAATTCTCGTAAGGAACTTCGTCGAAACATGATGTTAGGTTCGTGCAATTCACCCTGTAGAGGGTCTCTAAGGAGGTCTCATTGGCCGGTCGGGGAAATTCAAACATCACTGTAACAGAAATGAAGTTAAGACCATTTCTCAATTTGGAAGAGGATGTACACAAAAAACTATATTAATTCTGTATACAGTCACTTTGATTGTAATTAGTGCAAATTAAGACCTGTTTTTACTGAAATGTAATTTAAAAATATATTTAAAGGCTTTTGTGAAAGTAATTGTACTGGAAATTTTCCGAAAATCGCAAAGAAGAAGTGTAAGAATTCAATTTTCACTCAATTAAGTTTCGATGAATTGAGGTGGAAACAGAGTGGAACGCAATTTGTTCCAATTAATTTTTTATTTGTAATATTCATTTAACAAGCGTGAAATTAATTACTTCCTTCAATTAAACACTTTTAGATTTGAATTTTCGCCGCGTGACCCAAACATTAAATTATTTTCAAATGAACACTACGCATAAATATTCAGTAGCCTATATTCCAGAAGCTAAAAATCTTGTTTAGCTGAAAATATTTTCGAAGAGGAATTTAACTAGCCGCGATTTGCATAAAATGAAAATTCAATGAATTTCGCTGAAATTATTCGTTATCTTTTATTCGTCATCGCGAATGACCGTTTCATCCGGTACACGCACAACTTGACTAGTTGAAAAACGTTTTTTTTTTTTCGTAACATCAAAGGACCTTTCAACTTGTTTCCAAGTATTCACACCAGCAGAGTGAATACGGATTAAAAGTAACAATCTACAATGTAATAGTATGCGAAAAATGTAAAGAACAAAACGAAAGGTTCTAACTGCACTTTCAACGAAACATGAACACAAAGGATTGTCTTGATGCACAATTAAGTACTAGATTCTAGTAAATTTCTAACATTCGATGGCTTTTTAATATCCTTTATATCTAGGTATATTCTGATTAGCTCTATAAATTCGTTCAGTTGAATCCACTACAATTTCCACATCATTAAAGTCGTCTACAACATCATTATAAGTGTTTTAGCATCACTGCAGAATCTTCAATACTACCTATTATTGTTTATTAGACTCAAAACATCGTTTTCCTCTATGTTGTTAGCATTCATTATAAACCGTTTTATGAACTTTGACGAAGAATATTTCAGAAGGAAGCAACCTTTTGGTTAACATTATTTGCTGATTGCCAGCTGCACTCAGCTTAATGAGAGACGTCCTTTCATTACGGAACCCTTGGCAAGAATTCTCGTCTTGCGTCGGAAAATGCAGCATCAAAGCGAAAAAGGAGACAAACGTACGTTATCACCTTAACATTGTTTCCAGCTATTTGTTTGCATTCTTTAACGGAGTAATTCTTTTTCTGTGTTATTTTTCAATTCGGGAAAACTTTAATGTCAACAGTTCACAGTTTCCCTTGCACACACACTGTAAGTATTTGTTTAAAGGGAAACAACACGTAGAACCGAGATGTGTTGATCCGATTATTCGGGCGGAATGATTAATTTATATTGTTTAGGAACTGTTTTATCTGCAACTTTTTAATAGTTTGTTGGCATATTATTTTAATCTAATAAAAGCATTAATATACTAAAATATAAAATACATACAATAACTAACAATTCTGTTGGCGATTCAACATATTTTACCCTTATTTTTACTACATTTTTGTACAGACTAATCTTCTCCTGCATTAAGCATTTCTTTTTTTGTGAATAACGATGTGTGTAATATTCCGGTTGGATGGAAATTGCCTCTATTACTTCCTCTCGTGTCCGCACACAGCAATGCTGCACGTTAAAGTTTTCTAATATGCAAATTATAAACATACCGATATTTTCATATAAATGTAAATGTATACCAGCTTACATAATATCGGATATTCTTATCGATATCCTTCAATATGTCGCCTCGACTAATAGTGGAATAATATGCTTTGCGGATGAGTTGCAAAGTCGGTATGCAAATTTCGTCAGTTTAATTTATCTAGGAAGCTAAAGGCCCGGGGTTGCTTTAATCCAATGACAAACCAATAGTGGCGGAATCTAAACTCACCCGAAATTCTGCTGTCGACCTTTATCTTCGGGCGTAATGTCAGATTCGTAATGGACGATAAGGGGACAAGAGCAGCAGCGTCGGTCAGATACCCAAATTTTTTGGCGTTTTTTCGTTTAAAAATAGTCAATTAGTATAACTGACGGTGCTCGATCGATTAAGTAGGGAGGTGCTTCACAAAAAGATTCAACGCTAGATTCGACCGCAATTGCTGAGACTTCTAATTCATTTCAAGACGTGGAGAAGTGGAAATTCCAAACAACACTAATTCGAGGTTAATTAGCCAAGAAGCAACAATTTTCCTTGTCGACGACGCTGGCTCTCTCGACATTACACCGGAGAAGGAAAATGGACTTTAAAGGGATACAAACTAATTAGGAACGTTTCAGACGATAGATAAACGATAATAATCGATTCTATTGTACTCGCAGGGCTTCCGCTTACTCCTTGGAACCACTTAACTGAAGTTTATTAGACAATTGTATTTGCTATACTGATACATTCTAAGAGCTACTGGATAGATCGTTTGATTAGTTTGGTCACTAATGTTGCCATTGATGAATTGAATTGGATCGTCTTATATTGCAAACCTTATTCGCGGATTCTAAAATGTATATACAACCTACTTTTGGGGGTTAATACAATTGGACATTATCAATAAAGTTGATTAAGCTATGAATGTATAGGGTGTTAATTAATCGAATGCCGATAATTCAGGATGTCAATATTTGGTGGATGTTAAGAAGAAAAGTTTATAAAAAAAGTGTCCTAAACCTCTTAGTTTTCGAGCTACAGGGTGTTACAGTTTTAGAAAAAAAATAACTTTTCTATCATAATTTTTTTAATACTCCAGATATTTTTTTGAAATTTCGGACGTGGACGTCACTGGTAATAGTAGATAATTAATGTTTGTCCCCCAAAAAAAGGGTTTCCATGCATGGTGGGCGCCTACCAAATTTCAAAAAAATATCAAAAGCAGTCTCAAATGAACTTCTGACCGAAGTCTTCTGACCGAATTTGCTCCAAAATAAATGAGGATTTTAAAAATAATTTTGGTTTTTAGAAAAAGGCGCACCACTTTTTCTTCAAACATATTCGGTTCAAACCCAGTACGGACGTCACTGATAAAAATTTAATAAAATCTTATGGTTTAGGACATATGTTGAAATAAACTTTTCTTCTTATCCTCTAATCATCTAAATATTCACATCCTGAAGTATCGGCATTCAATTAACTAACACCCTGTACAGCTCTATTAAAACGCATAATAGTTTAAAAATCCAGCTGAATTTGCAGAATTTCACGCTGTACTTACCTTGCGAGGAAGCAGAATAAACCGCTCCAGGCGCCAGAAATAAAGTAGCGAGTGTGCGGAAGTTGTAAAGTTCATTATTCAAGCGATTGGCTCCGACATCCATATCTCTGCATTTGCGAAAGTACGTTTGCAAATCGTCACATTGGATTCAAATCTGAAATAAAATAATTAAGGTTGAACAAATGTAGCAACTTTCGCTTTAAGCAAAACGCTCGACGAAATAATTTTAAATACTCCAATTATTCCTCTATCCCTGCTCAACCTGTCAGAAACATAACACGAATTTTTCTGGTACCTCACTCAACAGCCGCAATTTCATCGCAACATTTAACTTCCCAGATAATTATTGATAATTAAAACGGTTTAGAGGTTACGTGAATGGTTCATTAAACACAGTGAGAGAGAAATTATGATAACAGAAACTCCATTGCATTCAAGTATATTATAGCGTAGACAGAAATTAATGAAGTATTTGGTTAGGGGTGGCGGAGTCGATTAGTTCGAGAAATTCCCGTTTGGGAATTTTCGCCTCTTTTAAAATATTAGATGATTAAATAGCTATTGTCTGGCAAAAGTGCACGTTTGAATGGCTTTTCATTGTTCAAGTAGGTACGGAAGATAATTCGTTGACGCATTGAAATGTCTTCATTGAAAATTTGTTAATACAAAACATCTTCTTCAACAATTATAATTTTTCTTTTGACACATTAGGTTTATTTTTGTTATACTTTACTAATTAGACTAATTTTTTATAAAACAGATATTGAACAAATGTTAATATCATCATTATTATTGCAGAATAGTACGTAACCAAAAATAAATTTGCATTTTCGATGCAATATTGTACCTACATACATTCGATAAAATATCGCGATGCCTGTATACGATATTTACAAATGAAACGTGATTAATACCTACATAAATAGATAACTTGTCAAAAAGATAAACGATTAACACACAAACCTATATAATTTTAATGTAGGTACATTTCATGTTTCACAAGTTTGCATATTTTTTTATGCAAATTCCTGTTTGATGTATTAATTACCTCTATGAACAAAACGTTTAATTCAAAGCAGCATAGCTATTTATTTTTTAATCATTGCTGAAATAATATTACAAAAATTTCTATCTACGGATAATTCTCGTAAATCATCATTCATTTCTATAAATATATTTTTATTTCGTTATTTATTCATCATTTATTGATGCTAATGGACACATTGTTGGTTCTTCAATATACAACTTTTGATTAAACTCCTAATATATCTCCAAAATTAAGTCTTAGATGAATAATAGAAGACGTCACTAATAGATACAATTTTTTCTTAATTAGTCAGCAACGAATTGCTTTTCTAATGTTTTTCATATTTTACTTCTCCTACTCATCTAAACATACCTAATTCATATTCCAATCCTAATCAATAACCATGGATGTCATTGTCCTTAATTTATTCTCAAAGCATTTCAGGAGAAAATTAATATTCCCTCGTTATGAAAATGAGAGACAAAAGCTATCAAAAGAAAATATATGAGATGCGATATCAATGGTTTAGATTTAATTTATTCTGCATCTTATAAAAGCGATTTTAATTTGTATTAGAGCGTTCGTCGCGGAAATATTTTCATCAAAATGAAAACGAATAAACAATCTGTTGGTTGAAATTTCATAAAATAATACGGAAACAGTGCTAAAGATGTTTCGCATAATTAAAATTAGGTGCTCATTACATTTGAACAGAGCAATTGTTTAATTCGTTTCTAAAATTCGATTTTAATTATCCTTAAAATTAATTTTACAATGAATGCTCATTAAAATCCCTTTCCATTTACACACATTTAATTACATCAACATTTCAAACGCAAATCAGTTTATATTTTAAATAAATTATAACTGAATTTTATGCATAAAAAGTTGTAGGTATTAATGTGTTTAATAATATTCCATTAAAAGTTTTTATCGAATACGTGGGCAAATCCATTTGTAAAATCCAATATCCGCGGTTAGTGTGGGTGTAACGGTAACGGAATGGACGATGGAAATTAGAAACAATTATCAGCCCAAAAAGGGAGCAAATTGGGCGAATAAGAGCATGCCCTTTACGAGTTCGAACTCATCTCCAACTCCCGCACGGATGCGATATTACGTTGAATTCGACCTAATAAACAATTTGGGAAGTAAATGGAAATATCAGAGTATCAAAAAGAAAGCAAGTATTAAATTTGACAATTTAAAAGCTTTTACATTCGCTTTACGCAATGGGAAAAGAGAGCCGGGAAATTAAATCCATGTAAAATATTCTCTTTAATTAAAGGTTAATTCGGTCGGTTCCTGGAAGTTATTTCTGAATCATAAAGCTGAAAATTTTTGATTAGATGCCATAAACTAAATTAATAATTTTGTTTTCGGATTTACATCCGCACAAATTTATTCTTATGGCGCAATATACTTAGGGATAGAATGATATCATGTAGAAATTACGTTATTTTTGTTTATTTATGATTCCTTCTTAACCAATGGATCAATAGCAATATAAAAGATTTCAAGTATACATGAAGTAAAATGCTGTAGCCCAGATGCGATATTGGGCTAATTCTAAATTTATTCCACGAAGACAATCTGTCTGTGATTTGTGGTTCTTCATAAAACATGTATGAACTGAGGGACCGATGCTTCCGTTGTTTATTTCCAATGTTTCTATTCATCGAAAATGCACCCCCCATATACGATGGAAGCAAACAGAAAACGAGAAAATTCGACTAAGTAAATATCTAATGATTTGTTAAAAGTAAATACGGAACATCGATGAATATAAGGGTAATTTTTCTGACGTCAAACAGTACTTCGAATTATGAAGAAAATTATAATAAGGTGTAGATATAATATAAAATAAAGTGTAAAAATGAGTAGCACCTATAGTCTGCAGTCTGCCAAACATTGGTTTAAAAAGAGCCAGAGTGGATACCATTAACTTTTTGTAACAAATTTTTCACAGTCCAGTAATGCCTTTTCTTTGTTGTTACAGTCGACGCAGCATAACTCAGGGTTACACTACAAATAACCAATTAAGCAGTCCCGCAGGAATCACGACCAGCATTTGGAACCCACACTGGAATAGCGCGACAGGCAACTATTAGGAGTAAATTATGTGATTTGTAGTAACATTAACGCAATTTATGTCCATTTAAGTGCGAACCGTTAGCGAAGATCGTTAGCAGTTTACATTTTTAAGTGGATTTTTATTATATCCATTGATTTATAATTTTTTAATATTTCTTAAATCTCAGTTTTCCTGTTGCTAAATAATCGAATAATTCATATCAAGTTTAATTAGTGTTATATTTTATTGTTGGAGAAATTATCTGACACTATTAGGTGTTTTTATTATTATTGTTATTTTTATTATTGTACTTAGTGTGACAAATAAATTTCCACCTTCCATTTCCATTGTACGCGGTCGACGTGAACGTACACTCGAGTTGAAATATGACAATTTGCTGCACATTTACCTAACGAAGTATAATGGGAAAACTTGGAGGAACATCAAGTAGTTCCTCTAGGACACAAAAACGCCTGGATTTTTTGGTTTTATACGTTTCATTATGATAAGGACAATTGGGAGTTACACTCGCATACAAATGGAAAATTTCAGATGTAGCTCACGAGTAGTTTTTTAGCACGCTGGGAAAATTTTTATTTTTCTAGATATTATAGTTTTCCTTGGTAAACTACTTATATACTTTTATAAGTTATGCAAAAGATTGGTATGAGTTTTGTGTAATATGTGAAAAACAGAACGCCTTGTTAATCCCGAAACTTTATAATTATTATTTCCAACTTCATAATCGCTAAATTAAACATTTATTCAAGTATATTACTCCGAATAAACATTTCATCCTGAGCGAGATCATTTAAACAGCTCCGGTAAAATACAAATCATCCAGCCATTAAAAGTTATGGGCAGATTTCATGCAAACATGATACAGTCTCTAACTTCGCAGAATTGTATTTTCGAATCGAACTGATGCAAGTACAGAGAAACTATATCCTACACTAAAGTTACGTATTTAATGAAACGTTTCGGTGCAACTCGTTTCAATTTATTTTAGTATAACCTATCGTTTTCGAACCGAGTGCACGCGAAAATTTCTAAAATATGGGGTTTCGAAAATACTTTAAAAGCTCTGTGGTATACGTTGGTATACTTATACATGCGTGTTTGTTGTTTTATTATTTTATTACTAAAATATAATAGCTATGAAGTATTTTACGATTTAGGATAATGATGGTTAAGTGTTTTTATTTAATTAATAAAGCGTACAAGGATATAAGGACAAACTGTTATTTTTAACATTTTATAATTTCTTTTTATTGATATTAGGTATACAAATTTATTGATTGCTGAAATTTTTCTATAAAGAAAATGATCTTTTCATGGACGATAAATGTGGCACACATGTGACGCTTCTTCGCAATTTAATATTCTCACATTTATCCAGCACCTCATTTATAACCTAGCAGATAAGTTCACCAGCTTATAATTTTCGTTAGAAAAAGAACGTAAATAAGCAGTTATGTGAGTAGATAACTATTTTTGAAACTTTACGGAGTAGTTGGTGTACAGTTATTACCCCTTACATTTCAGAATGTTCAGATTATTACACTGTTAGCATTCTTTATTTATTACTACAACATTATTTTATCGAGTTAAAATGTGTCTAACTCATTTTAAAATTTTGGTGGTACCTACTTTAGGTTCAAATATCGTCCACCACAATTTCGAAAAACAAAAATAAAAGCCGAGAGGACAAAGGGAAACAATTCAGTTTTCTCCCTAATTTTGCTGCTGTTTATTTTCATGTCGTATATCTAAATATATAATTAAATTTACAATTATTAAAATATTATAGGATTCTAATAAAATGGTACAAAAACATATCATATTTTAGACTCCAAATTCAAATTTCAGCTTCGTTGGCGTCAAATTACAAGGCTCATATTTTGGTTTCGACTAAATATTTATCTTCCTGATAATTCGAAACCCAATTCAACATCGCAGAGAGATAAGTCAAGAATTTGTTTTAATAACGGAATACATATTTAAACGCCCGGTTTGATATTCCCTTTTTAGGTGAAAATTTCAACTCACGAATCACAAACGAAAAGTTTATTATATCTCTTTAGCACCAGTAATAATGATTTAACAAACTCTTTATAAAAGAGAAAATTCTGGAATTGATTTCATAAATTTTATTTATATTAAACCTTGTGTGTAAACCTATAACTATTGTAAGTGCATTTCTGCAATAAAAAATACACCGCGTTGTAAGATGAAATCGATATTACATTTAGTAGATAAGTAAGTACGTGTACCTATATAGGAATATCGGATGTGATAATTGGAATGCAACCAGGTTTGTTACTCGTCTCTACGTTTAGTTTACGTAATAAACTCAACCGCTTAGTTTACTATCTATACCGTTTCTCCATCTTAATTTAGTTTATAGGTGTAGTTGGGAATTACAGTAACTGAGCTCTTTGGTTGAGGTTTACTACACCTTAAACATCGCTTATTTAAACTAGAACGAGTAAAATACGGTATAACGATAATTAAAATAAAATAAAACGCCACGTACGAGATTTATAGTTTGTAATACCTAAATTGTTCATATTATTTTCTTTGAGTATGTTAATATTATAATAATTATCATTACTGTTGATTAGAAAATTATTTTAAACCACCGTTAATAACAAATAAGTAGAGGCATAAATAAAATAAATTTGTTACATAAACAATGGATGTTATTTTATACTCATTGATATAAATGGTTTTAATTTTCAATTTTATAATTAAACAAATGTTTGTGATTTATAACGAACAGTTTTCTGTTTTAACAAATATTGTAATTAAAAATGATTGCTAATATTGAAATGGAGAGATGATCTCCTGAAAATAATTCATTATTATTCATCTCGAATATTTATGCAGATAAATAATAATTTGATATAAAATATGAGTATTTTTATATACAAGTTATATTTAATCTATTGTTGCTATAAATGTTATTTTGTTGCAGTAGACAGAAATAATTTAGGTAGGTAATTATTAATAATTTAAATTATTAATAAACTAATAAAAAAATTGCCTGTAATGTAACACTTATATGTGGGAGCATTGTTTTTTTTACGAAATAGTATCATCAATTTTCATCAAATTGATTCCGAATCCCTCATAAAAACTCATACCCCTTATATATATTTTCCTCTTTGTGAATTCGAGGACATGACTCTTAATAAGCCCCAACAAATCCAAGATCGTTTCACTACAAATTATTTTTTTCCTCGGGAAAAAACCTCCAACGCGTCGTTTATCAAAACTTCCTTGACAGCAAAACAAATTGTTTGAGTGAGACATTTTCATTTCATGTAGTTGAGCTCCAGCAAGAAATTTTCCAAACTCCGGGAAGTTTCTTGGCACGTCGCGAAACTCCGACCAAGGCGCAGGTATAAGCAATGGATGCAATGGAAGTGTCGCGGCGGTGAAGATGCATCAGGAAGTTGCAGGCGCACACAATTTGCATGGGTGCAGAAGTCAAATCGTGAGTGTAATTTTTTCCAAAGTTTGTTTAAGGAGCACAAGTTTTGCCATAAATTTTATTTAACTCACTAAAAAGATATCCTAAACCTAAAATTTATTATTACCTAATTACTGCACAGTGGCTATTGCAGCAGTAGCGATACAAATGAATACATTTTAATTTTTTTATGTGAAACGATGAGTCGTACGAAAAAAAGTCAAAAATTCAAATTTGTTCTAAATTGAACGGGGCCTCCAAAAATAAATTTTATTTCAAGAGAAAGCAGTGGCTTACCACTTTTACCCTCAAAAATATTTGGCCTGAGTACGGACTCCACTGTTGGAAATAAAAAAATGTTTTTAGGTCAAATAATGCTTTTTTAATGTATAAACGCCGTACACCAAATTTCATAGAAATATTTAAAGTGGTATGGAAATGACAGTAAAAAATTGACATTTTTCTTAAAACTTTAACACATTATATCTCAAAAGTTAGGACGTTTAGGACATAAGTTCATATGAAGTTTTTTTCTTAAAATGGGCCCTACCCTTTTAGTATTAGCATGTTATTAGCCTGTATATTAAAAATACCTAGGTATTATGCTTAAATTTATTCAGTAAACCAATTATTTATCATAAGGAAAATTAATAGTTAATCGCTTAACTTCAAATAAAATTAATCCGGTGAAAAATAAACAATATTATTTGACTAATTAATTATTTACAGTCACTCATGCAGTAGAATAGGATAGTTTTTTTTCATGCATTTGCAATGTAATTTGTACTTATATCGTTGTTAATTTAAAAACGTATGTTGTTATTCGATAGTAATCAATACATTTTGCAACCGTTTTCAAATAATACTTAACGAACCTTGTTTTAGCGACCATAAATAAATATTCTCGTGATATTTTATAACGTAAAGCAGGTCTTAATGAGAGAGTATACAAATTTATGTATTTATAAAGGCATAATTTTTAAAATATAATACTCCTAGGAATAGAGTTTTTGCAAACTTTGCTATAAATTGCATTATTTTATAATGATATACGTCTACAAAATAGCGTGGCGCTTTAAATTTTAACGTACATTTTACAAAATATTCCTTTTTACTAAGGTAAAAAATGGTAGGCATTTTTTTAAGCCAACATAGCTTTGCCAGTGTTTTTTCTATTAGCTTTAGTAAAAGCATTCCCGAGCTAAATATAATGACCTTCTCCATTCGTGCTCGCCAAAAATATTTCTGGAGAAATACAAATATAGATAAGAATTTTTTTTGAATAGGTCGAACCGTGTCGAGTCCAGTCAAAGCTGAAACTAATCAAGTTCATTTGCTCTTCGGCGGGAATTTCGGAGATACAAAACTTTTTCCGTTTCGCTACAGCCTCCATTAATAAATATTGAAAGGGCTGTATGTATTTTTCCGACATCTATATCGAAATTTTCCCTTTTTATTCGTTTCGGAAAAAAACCCGTAAACGTGAGTAGCCTCAATGATGACTGACTGGTAAGTTATTAGGAGAAAATAAGAAAATGTCTGTCGCGCAAATTCTCATGGGGGATATTAAACCTTCGCGAAATATGTGAGAGCGAAGGCGATATTTGGTCGTCTTACGCCGGTTTTGAAGGATCTCGTAGGCATTTGAACGTTTAATATTTGTGACATCTTATTTCGCAAGTTTGTTTAATGGGAAGTTCTTCAGAAAAACGGCAGTTTTTTAACGAAACCCCGAGAATGGTATAAAACGGATCCGTTGAACTTGTAAGAAGCAAAAATGCTTCTGAGTGAAAAGTTTTCGTTGCCGCTTCTTTACCACTTTACGTGTCTTACAGATGATGAGCACTCGGAAACAAGAAAAGGCGTTTCAATTGTAATAATTGAAGTTTCTAAATTTGGGAGAAAATTGAATTATAAGATTTTTACCATGTGCATAGTTTTCCAGAGAACTTGTTTCATATTTTCGAACTATTTATTTCCTTTTATACTACATTCGTATTAGTATTATTAAAAATGGAAAGTCATCTTTGGATTTATGGAAAAGTAAAAATAAACCCCTCACTTTTTTCTTACATTTGGATTTTTTTTCTGCTGGCACTTTGCGGTTTATATTTTAAAATACGACATACATACATATATTTTATGCTTCCCACTGAGAATATATAAAAAGTCGCAGCCCGTATAACCGAAATCATAAAATCGCATAAATAATAAAACGATAAATTTTTGGTCGGCAGAATAAAAACCCAACAAAATCTACATCCACAAATTCACTAAGTAGATTTTACTTCTTTATTCTCACAATCAAAGTATACACCATTTAAAAATAAAATATATTCTCATTTCCTACATTGTCTCATTTATACACCCATTTATTTAATTGAATCCCCTTCGATTGTAAACAAGCAAAGCAATTAATATATATTTTATTTTGGAAAACCCCTTTTGCAATTTTTTAGCCCTGTAAAAACAAAGGGTTCATATGCATTGAAAATCATGAACTGTTAAATTGAATTGTTGTGTAACTTTGAGCGAATGGAACCGTTGTTCGTACTGTTGCGATAGCGCAATGGTCGGTAAATGAAAGGGAGTTAAAAAATTTAATAGAGAAAAGGTACAAAGAGTAACCACAAACAGTCGCCTCGGTATGTTTAAAGAAACTGCGTGGAATTAATGGTTTGGCACAATTTTTGCTGCTTATTTAAAAATTAATAATTGAGGTAAAATTAAGTATAAAGATATTTATAGACATAAGAAAAATAGTTAGGTATGCAAATAATGAGAGAAAAACCTACATTTTTTTAATTAGCATCACGTACATAATTGATTTTATATGTATAGAAACTTTTTTTCAATTTTACTCCTAAAAGCTTTCTGGTCAAATATTTGAATATTCATTTCGTGCGCCCTCTTCTATACACGCCTGCGGAATTTGTTAATCTCCATCAATATCGAGATCGATAGGCAATAAAATTTAGTGAAAATCGGTTCCTTTTCAAAAAAAAATTTACTTTAAGTAACTCAAACAGCGGAGCGTCGTCTGAGGCCTATTCGACTCGACAAAGAAATCAATTATGCCCTTTTTGCCCTTTTCAAAGCTTTCCGCGATTTCGGGCGTTGAAAACTTTGCTCGAGCTTTTAATCAGCTGCCAGAAAGTGTCAGGGAAAGTTAGCCGAGTTAGTTAAATTGTTTTTTAAGATTATATCCTAAATATGAAGATCCGAACTTGAGGTAAATTTAATCTGGTTCAGACACGAATCAATTTTGGATTAACTCTTTCTTCTTATAGCATAAAGAAGCATTTAGTTTAAATTTGGACTTCATTGCTTGTCGATATTGTATAAGTTTATTAAATAAATTGATGTTCTTTTAAAGAAGCATTAATCAATCTTACGAAAATAACATGTATATTACCTGCTCCACAATATAAAGAATATTGTAGCTACAGCTAAAGAGGCCGTATAGCGTTTCCTCAAAGAACCTTTTATTCCAAAGAACGTTGGATAACTAATAAAAAAGAATTTTTTGACTTGTTCAAAGTTGTTGAATGTATGAATATTTTATACTTTAATTCATTTTCTCCCGACTAAATTTCTTTTATAACTACCAAAGTATATGTTAACAAACAAAAAAAGCCTGTTTAAAAGAGATAGGATTTTGGGCAGGACTCATATCTTTGTATCGCGCGAAATTTTCCAGCTAACTTTAATTGTATGTAAATGAAAAAAGTTTTTGTCGCGTAGGTAGGCATATAGAAATGCATGGATGTATTACAAAACACGGGCGTCAAAAAATGCAAATTACATATAAGTTTTATTCAAAAGACTGATTTTTTTAACAATGTGTGTAGGTACATTCTCTTCTATAAGAGGAAATTTAAATTCCAAATCTCTAGCTTCTGAACTAAACTAACATAAATAACATGATTGTAGGCCGTATATAAACGTGGCGAATAATAATCCGGCAGAAGTGTACACCCCCTTTATTGCGATTATTGTGTAGAAGTGTTCCGCTCCCTATTTGTCGGATGGTCATTTATCTCTGGTTTACCTACGTTTGAAATTAGACTTTACACAAAGGTGAGGCTGACAGATCCTCTAAAGGTCATGCGTTTAATCCCAAACAGTAGCCATGCGAAAGCGTTCGTTAAATTGTATTAGGGACCCTGTATAAAATCATCCGAGAGTTTCTAAAGGGATTGTATTCGAAGGAAAACACTCGTTTCCCAAAAATCGTTTCCTATCATGAAACTTATTCTGAATTTAATTTTGAATAAAGCGATATCCAACGATCCGACAAGACGAGATATCCGTTATTAATATCACGAAACAGCAGTCCATACCTTTCTCATAATAATTCACTAAAGTTTGTCCCATTACACCCTAGGGTCTACGACTAAACGTTGTTAATTAGATTGAGCTTAATGGTCGTAAATCAAAGAATAAGGGCCCAAGAAACTTAACAACAAAGTCACCACCCTAAATCAACGGCGCAATCATCATAATTTTCCCAGTTGTGTATCTACCACTGTATACAATCGTCGCTTAAATTTTTCTTATTTTAGCAATTTGTATAGGCTCAGAAATTGAAATTCTGTCCCAAAGTTTTTTAATTACTCATGTTTTATTGTAAAGCCATTGTTCCCCAGTTTCTGTTTACCGTGTACTCGTTAATTGCGAAAAAGGGAATATTAGAAACTCTCAGATTGTATCGATTCGAATGAAGTTCTGTGAGTAATAACAAAATTAATAAATAATGAATTTAATAAAATCTGAGGTTTGAACATAATTTCTTAGAAGTTTGGTATTTTATAATAATTGTACTCAGAGTTTCCCAAAATTTGATGTTATATAATACAGGGTGTCCAAAATAATAGCATACTTGCAAAAAATGAATTATATTTCAAATCACTGTTATGGACCTCTAACTATTACCTTTACAATAATTTAACGTTCATTCCATATAATAACTAGTAGGTACTATACAATACTACTACTATACAAAAACTACTAGGTATATTAATATATTTGGCATGTACTATCAACTGTTTATTGTTTAAAGTGATGTATTAATATTTACAATTGCTTTTCCTGTATTATGTACGTACATACATTTCAAATACCAGTATATGTAGAATATTTCATTATTATTGCAGTCACTGTGAAATGCAAAGCTAAGGAATAACAATGCAAGTACGTGTTTTGCATCGAAACGTGTGTAGTTGAATTAATATTTTATTGGAGTTTATTTCGAAATTTCAGAGACAAATTCACTTTATTCGGGCGACATCAGCCAACTATTTTTCATAAAGTCGCGCTTGTTTCAATATTGGCAGTTTACGATTCAATTCGAAGCGTATATAACAGTTAAACATTAAATGAAAACGTTTTGTATTATTTGGGTCATCTTGTATCACATCACTATTTTGATTTAAAATAAGAAAATTTATTGTACTCTATACTACCTAAATTGTTTTAAAATATTCTGTACAAATACAGGGTAAATTTTCGTAGTTTATTCTTCTATTTAATCACCTTTTTATGCAATTTGTGTCATTCGGAGCGTTTAACAAACCCTTCATAAATACCTCTATAATTGGAAACAAATATAAATTATACACACCTAGTTACTAATTAATGAAAAAACAACTTTTTCTCATTCCAAAGTTTACATATCATTAAACACATTTAATTGGTTCATCTGTTAATGAAATATATGATGCAGCACCTGCAATTATTTACTGGTAACTTTGTTTAATCAGTTGAATCAATTAGGGTGCAATCGTAAATTTAATTTATAGGTATACAGTTATTAATACTGTAAAGATTTGAAGATATACATTTGTCCACATTATTCCATCGTTAATTATTCATTTTTCAATTAATTGTAAATTAATTACTGTTCGTGGTTTAAGTATTGTTTCCATCATCATTATACCAACATAATTAGTATTATATTTTATAATATTCACATTTTACGGAGAGATGTTCTTCCAGATTAAAAATTAGGAGCATGCAAGAACAACAAAAATTCACTCTTGAGAGTTTATTAGGTGATAAAATAGGTGTAAATACTCAGTTGACTCAGTTTTATGGGGGAAATCCATTCAGTAGACGCTGTTATTGTGGTTTTATTAAAATGTCCACTCGCACCGAAACTCAGAAAATAGGTCCGCAAAGTGCCATTTGACTACATCAATTTAAATAGTTGGTAAACCAGATTGCGGTTCGTGATTATAGCATTTTAAAGTTTTACGCAGAAACTAATGTCTTTTTCCAACTTAATTCTCAACCACGGTAATTCGACTGAAATGGATTAGTTACAGCATGCATAAAATATTATAATTAATAAGTTTATGTCAATTAGTAATATCTGCGCATTATCTGGAGGTTTTGGAATAAAATGAAATGTTTGTACCGATACCTAATAAATGATCTTTAGCACAATGGGAAATATAAAATTTAATAAATTCGGAAAAGGAAGTAATAATTAAACTAAACTGCATTTCCAACGCTTTTCGAGCTTTAAAAACAAAAGAATTCCATTGAAAAATTAAATAAACCAGCCAGCAAGAGAAATTTCTCATTATCATTTTCGCAGTTAAAATAATTAAAATTTGAATCGAGAATATAACGAGTAGCCCAGCACAAAAGTGCAATTTATCCTCGCCGCTATTCAGCAAAAGTTTAGCCATCAAGAGGGGGTACTTACAAGTAGTTTGTTTCGTCCGGAGAAATGCGTCCATTTCAATTTACATTTGCTTCGGATGTCTGGTTGGAAATTTTCTTCCGCCAAAAGAAATAAACCAATTTAATATTCGGCGAATTTAAGGATTTGAAACAAAATAGGATCGACCTTTAATGAGAAATGAATGCAGATTATCGTAAAATGCAACGCAATGTATGTAAAATTGTAATTAAAAAGTATAGAGAAAGTTTCATAGCATTGACAATATTAAATCCTCATCACAAACTTCTCCATTTGAAGTCACTATCTTTTTGATCTGAAACAACTTGGTTAATTATAACAACATTTTTTGTTTGAGCATATAACAAATAATGGGCCCCCCGTTTTTTGGAAACTAATATAATTACAGTAAAAAATTATAAGGCTCATAATTGTAGTAAATGTGTAATCCATCAACAGGATCTCTTAGGTTGGAATCCACGTGTACTATATTATGCCAGCGTGTGTGTGTGTGTGTGTGTTATTTTTATTCCTGATGAATTTGACGATAACTTCAACCCCTCGTTATATCTCATGGGGCATTGAAAAAGTACGGCCATTTAGAAGTCGTCAACCTTCATTTCGTTGATGACAAACTAAGCCGACCACGAAAATAGGTTATCTGATGCGTTATGTTGGTTTTCTAATATTTTTTGAAGATCCATTATTTCCGTGATAAATGATTCGTGATTTTTTAGCAACGATAAAAGCTTTGCTGGCCATTAAAAAACTTAGAATCGCAAAGTGATTTTTAAATTGAATTATTCGCATTCGCATGTTGGATGTATAAACAACCGGTAAAATAAAGACCATATTTCGTATTAAATTTAATTAAAATTGCAAGATAATAAAATATAGATAATGCTTAAAAGCTCGTTGAAAATAAAGCTCGTTAAAAATTTAGAAGAACTGCGGGTTATGGTATAAAAGCATTGAACAAAAATACAAAAATCTTTCGAAGTAAGTATTAGGTAATACGTAATATTGAATTGAATTGCTATTTTAAAAATACGAAATAATGAAAATTACAAATGCAAATTTAAAACACCTATATTTAGTTTTAATTTACATCTGTGGATTCGCTGCATAAAATCCTGGTGCACCGTTTTAAATTAATTACTATTTAAGTACTTCTTTAGTTCTTAAATAATCTAATATAAATAAACTTGTTTGCACACAAAAAAACCCTATACCTTTACGGAGATAAATTAGTTTTCCTTCTTAGTTTTATGTAGGGATTAGTGGAAATTGGCTTTTAATGAAACTCCTTCAAAATTAACGACTGGTAGCAACCTTCACTTCACAACTAAAAAAAAACTGATTCGCCCGGCAGAATCTCTATTTGAAGCAAAAAAGCCCAGCCAAAAACAACCTCTCCATGGCGCATTGAAAGACAATCGCGTTGATTGCATGTGTGCGTCTCCAAACGCTACAAGGGCCGAAATTAAATTTCGGGGACAAACCGAATTACCGACTTAGCTGTAAAAACATTAGAAACAGCGGAACTCTATTGTTTCTGTAAGCTATCCCAAAAGACAACGAGCATTAAAATCGAATTACTTCGGGTCGTGAACATCAAGTTGTATATTTGATTATTTCATGGTCTTCTATTAAATTCCGCCTCTAGAATTATCCTTGAAGCATGCGTGTCTGAATAGGAACTGATTTGATTGAACTTGTTACACGAAGCCGGGACTGCCAGTCGAGGACACCGGCATCATAAATTCGGTAAATATTGACATTGATTTTTGTATCTCGTGCCCAATTACCCCATGCTATATTATTTAATAAATAACTCTTGTATAAGGTAATTAATCTGACTCTAAATTGATACTCTTCAGCAAATTTGCGGCAATCAATAATCTTCTAATTTGCAACTTTCATAGAATTAACGCGACTACCTAAATTAACCAATTTAATTTTTATAAACCGAACACACTAGTTGACAATTCGACTTGATAAATTGCATCGCAGACTTCCCCGAATGACGGAGATGCATTTCTCTCGGGATAGCCCGAATCTGGTTGTTCTCACGGATATAACTCATACACAGAACGTATCGCATAGCCTTGTCGCTCGTCTCGCATCTCATACAATTATCGCAGCGTAACGCGCAAATCTCATCAGGTAATTTGTTGGCGTAGAAACAGAATTATTGTAACCGAAATAGAATGGTTTAATCGTCGCATTTCAGCGTTTGCTTATCTAATTAATTATGTCCTAACTTAGGATGTGTTGTACAAGTTTTGCTGGTTTGCAAACTTTCTATTACCCAAATGATTTCGAGTTGAATCTAGTGGGTACAGTTAACGTTTTAATAATACTAAAAAACATTTCACGTTTTCCGTCCCGCCTGACATCAAAATCCGTTATTACGATTGTAAGTTCCATTCGAAACGTCAGTCCGATGCGATATCGAACCGCAAACGTTGAATATTTGAACGTTTCGAATGCTTAAGAGAAGGGAACGTCGGCCGAGGTAACATTTCAAGTACGATTGTGGTTGCTTTGAAAGCTGTTCAACCTCAACTTGACTTCCCAACAATGTATTTGAAGAATAGCCTGAAATAATCTATAGCGGTTTTGAAGGAATCCCGTGGGTTAAGGATTAAGGTTATTTTGAGTTTTCTCGGTTTTCCCGGACTTCGCCAACATTTTGTTTTGTTACTCGATGATAAATTGTGTATTATTACGATTTGTTAACTTAATTGCATCCTACATTTTTAAACAGTTCAATTAATACGGAATAATACCTACATTTTAGATAAGTACGGCTGTTAAATTTAAAAATTATTTCGAAACAATCGTAAAATACATATCCCGTTTCTAATTATACGAATTCGCGAGAACGACCGAATTTATTGGGCGCTATTGGCAGGAAATTTTATCATCTGAACTGAATTTACGACCAGGTTATTTCATACAATGGCAATTCGATAATAAAAAATCGCCGAGTCTTTCTCGTCCTGACTAATAACCGTGCTCGAACTTAATGGGAAGTTTCCGAAGGAAATTAATTTCTGAACGATAAACTATAAAACCGATCAAAATCCGGTTAAACAAATACGCCAGTAGGTAGGATGTTATATGTACTGCTATGTATTTATATTTTAGAATTGCCTAAATTATGAACACAAGTTTACTGGTAGTTTTCTAAAAAAAATTAAGTCTGTTTGATATTCAAAGCGACAATATTTAGGACGAAATAACAGATAATAAAGTTTCAAATCAACTTTTATAACCCAAATTTCATTTTCAACAGTCGAAATCATAAATCATGAAATATATTCTATTTGTTCAAGGCGAAATTGAATTTTATAAAATAAATTATGTTCACCATGAACGTCTACACGCTTATTTTTCCCATTCTCGATTCAAAAAATATGTAAATATCTGAATGGCACATTCGAATTTAATTTTTCCTTTCTTTTTCTTTTTCTTCGTCGAACGATTTCAAAAAAAAGGGAAGTTCGAATTTCATATCGAATTTTCCAATTAAGTGAAACTTTTTATCTTATCCAGAGGAATAAAATTTTATCGCTTTGGGACTAATCCCGGCAATTGAAATTTCCTTTTTAGATCGACGAAAATGTGATGGATTCAGAGTGGAGGAAAATCTTTTTCATAAAAAAGGCCGGATGGGTTTTCCACCGAAGCTTCGAATTAATAGATGATTTAATGGCCTTATAGAATGTATGGCGATTATGGAACATAATTTCAGGTCGATACTTGAATCCTGATATAACTACAAAGTATAAAATCTCAGTTGCGAGAGCTGAAAAAAGTAAAAAACATGTGCATTATAAAGTTTCATAATATTTTTTTGCTCTTTATAAACTCTTCATTTTGCGCTTGTATCCCTACTCAGTAATCCTTGCAAAAAATAAATAAAAAAATTAATAAACGTATATATACTTGTATTATTACGTCAATATAAGTATCAGGAGGATATTGATAATCAACCCAATCATTTTTCTTATGTCATAAATCCCGTTCGATTGACTAAAACATAATTAAGAAGAAAATTACTTCTTTCAGAATTGCGCCCTTCGAGCACACGTATAATTGGTTTTCGCCAGAAAAAAAGGCGTTTGAATTATAACTCTCTCTTAGTCTAAGTAGCACGTTGTATTTCAGCGGAAGGAAAATTTAATTATCCATTTTCCCGCCGACTCTTCGTATTAAGTGTAAAAGAAGCGAAGCCGCAAATTCGATATACATTGCATAAGACGCGAAACGTTACGCCTCGAGGTATTTCCAATATTGATTTCACGTTTATTTAAAGTTGCTTATTAAAAACACCGTGATATAGATGAAAATTTTAATATACCTACTTGCAACACGAAGATTATTACAGAATTCTATCACAGAAATCCTCACAAGAAACTAATGCTACCAAATGAACACATTAATGAATATATTAATTCCAAAATTTGCTAAAAAAATTATTATCGTCTTGGATACTCGGATAATTTAATTATCTTGATATTTAAAGTTTAATCATTGGCCATATTAAGAATGTGGATATTAATCCAGCGGAATTTTCATAAATAGGGAAACTCTGCTGAAGAAATTCGGACCCTCCTTCGCTAATAAAGGGTCCCCTGAATATCCTGTCACCAACTCATAATCAATATAGCTTCAAACTATGTTTATATATTGAGTTCGATTACTTTATGAGGCCTGCATTTGACGGGAACATTCTCGTGAATTAAATTCGAGCAGTAGTCGCCGAGAAAACGAATCGTTTCACATTTCAAGTATACAATAACAAACCTGTAAATGTCGTACGAAGATCTAACGATATAAGAATTTAAACAGTTTCTCTTAGTATGAGCTGTATCAGTAATTTAATTTGCACATTGTATACATTAAATCTGAAAAATTGCGAAACGTAGAGTGAAAGCATTAATTTTTAATCAAACAGGAATTGCATTAATGAATTTTATGAAGCAAGATTTACGCTGTCGCCTATGATGCAGTTGAATGAGGTCCACTAACAATATATCATACTAACAAAGATAACCTCTGTGTATAATGGGATTTTTTTTGTTTATAGTGTAATATGTCATTCATTTTGTCGTATACACTCACACGGTAGTCAATTCTAGTTAAATGTGTTCGTTTGGGGTAGGTATAAAATTTATTTATCTTCAGCACAGACGGGTGGGTATTGTGTACGTGGTGATGAATAGTATGTTAAATTTTAATATCTGGATTAACATACATATTTAGGTACATTTGTAGTAAACCCCGGAGTTCTCTGTAAAGCAACGTTCCATCTAACACCGCAGTAAAATATTAAATAAAACATAAAAGTAACTTCGACAGTTGACCTTTATGGGCTGCTAAATATATAAAACGTTTACAGATGGGAAAGCTGCAGGATTATTGTGAATGAATTCATGATAGAATTTCCCTCCGTTTCAAAAGGCTCTTTGAATCGGAAAGTTTGGGGGATAAACTGTCGGTACGGGCGGCTCCTTTTTTTTAGAAAACCAAACACATAATCGAACTTGCAATTTTCTTCCTAGACGACAAAATTCGATCGTTAAACCATTCGAAATGTCGTTTTTCAGGTGCACTTTGTAGAGGAAACTTTCGTTTAGCAATTCAAATGCGGCTGCAAAACGCTCCGGAAAACCACCGTTCCAAGTTGAATTTATCGTATTTTCATTAACAACTACAGGTTGTCGTGGGTCTTAAAAAAAGGACACGTAATCCTTATTGAGTTTATAAAGAAGGTTGATTTAAATGAAGAAAAATGTTATTTTTGAAAACCGAAGAATAATATATTTCAATTTTTGTTCGTGACTTACACGCTTCAAGTAATTCTTGCTAATCGAAAATACCAAAGCAAATATATCTACGTACATATTCCCTAAATCTCGATTTGATTCGATTCGATGTTATTATTGTTGGGATTGTTCCGCTCGAGTTGTATTCGAATATCGGATACGTATACGAATGTATATACTCGTATACGGAATCATGGGATCGTTTGCAATTCAACAGAAAGTTTCTGTTATTGTGTTTAGCATGAAATGTATATACATATTTTACAGAGGACGCTTTACATAAGTCCGACTGGAACGGTTGCAGCAGAATCGGGAAGACTCCGGGGAAATAAAGGCGCAAAAAAGGCAAGTGGCGATTTCGTAATAGAATAAAAAATGAAAGCGAGTTAATCTTAGTAAGTATAGTAGATGGAAATATAAAGGGAATTAGCAGTGGAATAAATGGCATATAGAGGGCATCAACAAAAATATGATAATTACTTTGAATTTAAATAATGGTTACTTTTAAATACATAAGTAAGGTATGTTTTAATTTGTATATTTTGTATGAACATTATCTTAAAACGGTTTCAGAAATGTAGTAAATCATTCTAATTGGATTTAGAACTTCAAACTGACATTTCAGTGAAACCGATAAATAAACTCAATAAATTTTATAAACTTCCAATCGTCCAATTCCAATTTTTTTGTAACAAACGAACCCACATAACATTATTTATACAATAATCCGCTTTCCGATATCTCTCCCTCAATCTTAGTTTAAAATGACTCAGAAGTCCATAAAATATATTTTCAATTTTCTAAATCTGTTTCTCATGTTGTTCGGATGCCGGTCCCTCGCCAGAAAAATATTATACAGAATAGCCACGTTATGAAAACCGGCGATTTAGTCAATATTACAGGACATAAAAAGGTGATACGAAATTGCCAGACGTTTTAGTCGGCTTTATCGTTTCACTTTTACTGAAGGAGATGTAACAGTAAAAAAATATATAGCTTGTTGTTATCCTTCCTTGCAGTTAATAGAATATAAAATGATTTCATTGTTATTATACTAATTTTAGTAACAGCTAATTACAACTATAATTACCTTGAAATATAAATTCGAATTAACTACTAGAAATGAATAACATGTTTAATCTAACGTCATGAAATTTAAAATGGGAGAAAGAGAATGTTTACACAGTAGGTAGTATAAGTTTATAAACTTACTAGTCCATTTATTACCTCGTTTAGTGTTGAACACTGAAATACAATACAAAAGTATGTACATAGTTTTATGGGAACAATAATCGTGTTTCAAATATGTAATTATTATTTCTAGCATGTCTTATTTTGTACACAAGCAATATAGCGCCTTACATAGTTCATAATCTATTTGATATTTTATTGATTTTTTATTCCCATTAAAAGGTCGATTCAATTTATTTGAACATTATCGAAGGTGAAAACACGAATTGAAGTTTTTCATGCTGCGATCGTGCAAATAAATTTCCATATTCCCAATAAATGTATAAAAGAGTATAAAAACAGTTTTAAAGGTAAAGTGTTAAAAGTTGGCCGAAACCACTATTGAAAATTGAAATTGGATGGATATCCATTCCATTTATCATGTAGTTTGTTGTGTAGAGTTGAATGGTAGGTGCGGGTTTGCATAAAAACGAAATCGGCTTAAATAAACTGGACCAAAATAATGCATGCCTGCATTTGTTTCCACTATAATTGGGGAAAGTTAATAACAAGAGGTAAATCATTCCGGTGTTAAAATTGGTTTACATTTAGCATTTTAAAATCAAAATACTAAAATATAAACCTTGAAAAAAAATAGCACTTCTACGCAAAGAACAAATAAATTCCCTAATAAAAAAATAACAGAAAAGCTAACAGAGAGACTTTTACAACATGACGGAATAACTTACTTTTCGGGAGATAATAAATTTTTATTAACCCGCCCTCATTTTCTCCTCGTCTTCGAGCCCTATCCCCCCACCCTCATCGTCGCCCATAAAGTATCGCGGTAGGTAATAGAGACAGAAAAATCTGGAGACTTTATTCAGCCAGGAGAATTCATTAAACAGCGACAGTGCGGTTATTTATTCGATTCTCCTTTGGATTTAGATTCTTCTCCGCCGGCTTAGGTTCAGGTTAATCGGATAAGACGTCGTGATTTAAAACTGTGAAACTTTGATTATTATTTGCAGACGTGAATTGAAAGCATGCTGGGGCTATTAATTTTAACTACGACATGAGGCTCATGTTGCTCGATTTAACCGTGAATAGGTACACAATAAAAATCTTTCTTGAATAATTATTATTTTAGGAGTTCCATTCAACACGCTCGCGTTAATATAAGACATAAGTACAACCTAAAAGTTGGAGAAAAATTTGCAAATCCAACGTTTTGTCATCTTTTCACGGAATTTATGTTTACATTTTTTTGGAGTGTAGGATTTAAATCAGTAAAGCTCAATGCAGACCTCGAGTTTTACTACGGAAAACCCTTTTTTATTCTTCTTTTAAGTGCTCGTTTCGTACATCACGACTTCATTATTACTTTTGCTGAATCGACTGAGTGAAATGAAACTATCAGAATTACGAGTAATAAAGACTTCTTTTCATCATCGCTTAATCCGGGATGTTTTATGATAATTTTTTATGGAAACATTCGAATGTAATTGTCATGACTGAAAAATTTTAAAGATGTGTTTTTACTTTATGGTAAATTTGTACTTCTTTTTAACTAAAGCATTTGGATATCAAAAAAATCCTGTAGAATGGAAAAACGTGTGATAAAAAGGTTCTACTTTGTAACATTTGAGCGAAACGAATGATTTTCAAAAAAATCTAATTTCTTCAAAGAAATTCAAGTTTGTACTGATCAATTTGTTTAAATTTAATATAATTCCAGAGCTTCCAGACGGGACTTTTCGTTAGTTCGTTACTTCTATTTTTTCGGCCGAACGTGGATCGCATAGACATGGGCACATTTCCTTCAATAGCTTGTGCTTCGCTATAGAGCGTAAAAAATGCATTAGAGTATGGGGAGTACGTGCCTCACTTTTTTGATGCGTTTTTAAATCGACGTTTTTCTTAATATCCGATGTACTTGGCGTGGCATGAAATAATAATAGGTAACAAGCAGCGATAGCTTGCGGCCCGAATCGACGGCGGAAAATCCCTGCATGCACGCTTTTGATTGTTCAATGATTATTAAGATTAATTGCAGATCTATAAAGAAAGTTATAAAAAAGCTACGCGACGAAAACGGCCAAATCGAAGTTCCTCTTTAAATATTCAGCTTCGGTACAGATTCGTTTTATTCAAAAGGTAATATATTCAGTTTTATTGCAACGTATTATGTCGAGAGCTTGCGCTACGGAAAATATGAGGAAACACTTACCGAATAGATTTTCCGCATGTCTCCTGACAATGAACTCCTGAAACAAGAAATATTTTTTTACGACTTCTGCAGCCGATCGAATTGATGGCATTGTAAAATATCGGAACCCGTGAGACTACATAAAAACGAGACTTTTGTTGCTTTTCGGTCACTGATTTACAGCGTTTGTTTTGTGCCGGTTACATTATTAAAGATTTTCGGTATTCTGATAAACCGCCAACGAATTACGTAAATCGAGAGCTTTAACAGTAAAAATGAAAAATTCAAGCAAATGAAAAAGGATAAATTAATGATAAAGCAGGGTATTTTTGATATGTTTTTTATGCTCTTGGTAAAATTAAATTACTTTTAGTTGATGTGGCGAAATTCTGCCTTTCAGAGCGATTTCTCATTACTATCCTTCCCGCTTTTTTCTTCATTTAACTGCAAAGCCGTTCAGCAATTTCAAAGTTCGTCAGAAAATATTTAGGGCTGTTTTTAGTTTTAATCTCAAACTCCTGTAGATTCTAATCTCCTAGAAGACCGACACAAAATGTTTATGCCGTGGAAATTAATTTGCGCGATTTTCATGTAATTTCGGTTTATCGCAAAAGCTACAAACTTCCCGCGTTTTTCCCCATTATTTCTTTTGCATTTCGAGAGAAATTCGCTAACTCTCGACGCGATGCCAACGGCACCGAGGCTGATCAACTCGCCTTTTTTTAGTGTTGCGAACTCGTAAATAAATGCTGGGCCTTTTAGTTGCTCTCTGCTATGACGCCGACGGTATCGAAATTAAATTTCTTTACCAGACGACAGCTCCAAAACTGTTTTACAAATTTCAAACGGTTTTCAGTTTAATCGACAACGGGAATGCGTTTTCAGCTTTGACATTGGATTTTAATTTACTCTGGGTACTGAAAATTGAAATTAAACAATCTCGTATGCAAAATTAGTATAGTTAGCTACCTACTTGATTTTGAAACCCTGAGGAGAGTTTGAACAAAAACAAACATATTGACTCAAAAATTACAATACTGTTTAGGATATAAATCAAAAGTATCATTAGACCATACCAGAAATTATAAATCACAAAACTCTTCTGTTTTGCAATTTGGCATTTCAAACTTTTAACTCTTTTATTTGAACGAACGTCCATCTCGACAGAATTGAGGTTTAATCGATGGAGATCATTTTTTACGAGTCGGGAACAAAGCAGGTATAGAAGGGAAACAATGTCGAAAACGAAATTGGATCAACCTCGTCGAATTTCAGAGCGCATTTCACACAATAGTTAGTAAAGATTTATGATAATTCACGATTATTCGATGCAGCAAACGCGATTTTTCCGGATAAAAGAACTGCCGTGTATCTCAGGTCACGTATAGATGATGATATCATTACACATATCGAGGAAAGTAATTGACGATAAACGAAAAAACCTGTAGAATGGAATTTATTGACGACGTTCCTTAGATTATGTATTTTAAACTTAACGTTCTATAAATTTTTACAATTGCTGCACATTGCCTGTCTGTTGAGGAAAATTCTCTCGTGTTTACACAATGGTATACTTGGTGATATATTTATTGTAATTTTTGAGATGTATTAATTTATTGCTAATTAATTTCAGCCGACTAACACTTAAACCCGAATATGTGCGCTGTTGATAACTAAAACAATAGATTTCCTTTTATAGCGCCTCGAGGATTAATTTAACATCCACCCAACAGTTAGTAAGGGAGTAATGTAGCGAATAGGATAATTCAATCAACAATGAATACGTGATGTAAGATCTCAGATATTAAATAATCCCAAACAATTTTGTAATAAATAAAATTTTATAATAATTAATATCTACATAAATCGGAGTTATTTTATAAAAAATGTGAAAAAACAGAAAAATTAGTAGTAGAATCGTATTTTTTCGGACGTTTCATTTTCAGCCGTAATGTCAAGTTTTTAATTTAAACCAATTCGAGTAAAAAATGATAGGTCATTACTTTTGTCATTCAACATTTATTAATTCAATTAAAGAGGCCTTTCTCCATCTTCTCTATAAAAGGAAAGACTTGTTTTTAATAATCTTCTTTTTTGCGACTAATAAATTGTTCCCCGGGATCAGCATTACTCCTAATGGATTCATTTCAAAAAAAAAACAATGGTAAATTTTATAAAAGAAAAATTCGAAGATTTATTCGATTAGTTGCAATTGTAATTAACAAAAAATTCCACATAAAACATTTTTTTTTCTAATTAACCAATAAATCCTTTTCATTACTAGTTACTTACTTCTCATTAGTTACTTGTACCCAAAATCGCCAATCTTTAAGTCCCCTATTAACTCGCGAAGTTCTCATCAGTTATCATTCTTCTTGACACTTTCAAAATGATAAATTCAGAGTTGTTTGTTGGAGGAGAATTTCGACGAGAATTCGCGACGAGACTGGAGACTTTCTATATAAAAGTCACATTACTACTTATCTCCGACTTATATAAGCACTTTTAAATGGGTAAAAGGGTGGTGTTAATCTTAGATAAGGGAAATAATAATGCAAATTAAGTTAATAAAAATTTAAATTATCCCGCAGTTGTTTAAAGAGATACCTGTCTTGCTGGATTTATATTGTGGCCAATTTTGGTTGATATAAATTAGAATTTTACTTATCCCATTAATTACAAACTAAACCAGCGTATCTAAGTTTATTTAGTTTGGTTATTAATCAAAATTAATATAATATTGGTTTGAAATTATAAGTATTTAAAATAACTAAAAGTGTTCAACATACAGAATAACTACAATCCTATGATAAATTAACTGATGGTATTAAGGGATTCACTTTCAATTTTATTAAACTTACATTCAAGTTACAATAAATAATATCATCAACAATCGAAGTGTACACAAAACAATCAATTTTTACAAGCCATTATTGAAACTTATTAAACTTTATTAAAGATCCGAAACCGCTTTAATATTTGAATCGAATATAGGGAGCGACATCACTGGAAAATACTTAATCAGAGCCCGAAAACAAACAGCCATAAACTCGGGAGAAACATGACGGAGTGTTGAATACGAAATAAAGAATGATATAAAACCTAAGTTTACGCAAAACAAGCGTGAAATTATATAGATGTACCTGTCGTAAAATACTCTAGTTGAGAAGGATGCAGCTATAAAATGTGTAAAAATAAAATTCCGCAACATTGCAAAGTGCGTGCTTATTATTTTTTTATGAGTCACGTTTTTTAAAAAACGTGATATGAATTGTTGTAACTTTTTCAGAAATTTTGCGGCCAAATTAATTAGTTTCAAGTTAAACCAAATTATTTCTTTATCCATGTAACTACGGAAAATACGGTTCTGTAGAAACTATCAATTGAGTCTCTATAGTTGGAAGTTGGAAGTTTCAATATACGGCAAAAAGAATAAGTTATGATTGCAATATATTTCAAAGAAAAAATATAACAAACGGTCTTCTAGAGTTTAAGCAATCTTTAACAAAAAACTTTGCAAGGACGTCGTTATTAATATAACATTCTCTTATCTGTTCAGGTCAAAGGGTATTCGAAAATATACGAACATTTTTGGCCGGAGGTTATATCTGCAATTTAAGATCGAAAATTCCTGCCGGTTAAAGCTCATCCTCCGTAAAAAAAAGTCCATAAAAATTTTGGTTAATTTTTTTCTATACCCGAAATTATAAGGCATTGTTGAAGCAAGGCCAACGAGTGACTACTGGAGCGTGCTGATTCAATTAATAAGAAAAATTCCCAAGCTTTTTTCTGTAGCATCCACGTTGTGGCGGGTATCAAAATAACCTTCGCGTAAAATAAAAATCTCCATTCATCACCCCGAGGGGAGACGTTTTCAATAACTCGAATGGAACAAAACTCTTTAACACCAATCTGACATCTCATTAAAGCTGAAAAAGTTTTCCCAATTAAACGCCTAAAAAGAAAGATGATGGCAAAAAAACGAAAAAAGTAAATAACGCGTTCCCTAAAGTCGATAGTTCCTAATGAAAACGATGAATACACTATTAATTTTCCTAATAAAAATGTCGAATTTTTTAAATTAATTTACCGCTCGGCGCGCTGATTTTTGATAGTATTATAGCTCACTCCCTAAACCCTAAATTAACGCCCGAAAAGCTTTCTACGTGACGTAAAAACTGTTTTCTATCAATGTTTTTATGCTTGACGTTTACTCTAATGGAGATCTGAAGTGACCGGAGGCGCCATTAGAGCCTAATGAATCGACACCGAAGCCAAATTGTCTCTTTTCGTTCGATTCTCCTTTTTCGCATTTACTGAACCCTAAGGGAATCAATGACACCGGCACAATATCTCGGAAGGAAGTTCCTGAATAAGGGCACGTGTGTCTTCTGCTTGCTGGATTGTTACGCTTCAATATCAAAATCAAAAAATATAATTCGAACTAGTTTTTGAGATGCTGCTTGACGGCTGAATGAAATGCTAACAGACAAAAATTTTACCCTTGAAAACCCGCCAGATTAATCGATAACCAATTTAATTTCATTAACTGATTCATCTAACGTTGACTATGTAATTTTAATAACTATTAGTTGGAATAGCATTACATTTTGATAATATTCTATTCCATTCCATTTCATTTTAGTTAGATATAGGTACCATGGTAGATATACACTAATGTTTGTGCATTAATTGATAATTGTCATTAATTTGATACAAATACACCTAAATAATATCCCTAAATAACATAAATGAAACAGGAAATATTCCTACTTTTAAATATTCCATTATCTTATTAGTACATAAATTTGATCATTTTACACATTTTATAATATAACACTCGATATACTAATAAGTTATGTAAACGAAGAACACTGTTTATATTTTCACTTCTTTGCTTTAGATTTACACAAGATTTTAAACAGGGCTTCATTCGGTTATATTTTTAATTAAAAATTAATTCGAGCGATGAAGCGAGATAAAAGATAAAAACTTTTAATTTTAATAAATTTTAACGAGTCGGTTAACGCAAATGTTCACATTTTACTGATCTCGTTTTCCTACTTGGCCATAAGGATTTTAATTATGAAATAAATGTCTCACTCACATTATCGTTCCCGTTTAACGGTTTCCGCGTTAAAACTAAACTCGTATTTTCAATTATAAATAACGCACAACTGTTACATTCAAAATGTATAAGTTGCCGGATATATCACTCAATTAAATGGTGATGGAGCTGGTGCTATTGTAAAAAATATTTAATTAGATTGTTCGCGTTCACCTCTAATAGTACGCAATGCATCTTGGACGGGTAATTAACTAATTACGTAAATGTAATGCATTCAGCAATAATTACTTGTAGGATAATTGTCTAATAATGTAATTGACAAAGGTAACTAGTCCTGCGACAAGTCCCAAAGTGCAACAGCGTTGTAAGTGATATTACCGGCATATACTATTAGAATATGACTAAGACAATATAATTCCAGAATGTGTTATAAGTGTAAGTAAATATCTAGGTACATGTTAATTTATTACTTACACTGAAGTTACAATATAAAGTACGGTTATTTTAGCTTGTTAAATATAGACTAAAGTAAAACTTTTACCATGTAAACTTTTTTATCCGATCTAGCACATTTTGCACCAACATTCTTATTTATGCATTACCTACCTACACCACAAAATAAAAACATGCGATCACTGCTTACGCAGCTCACGGCGATATGATAAAGCGAAAATCCGGACTTTTCCGCCTTGCAGCATAACGTACAAAAACTAATAACGTCACAATATTTCTTTTTTAAGCTGAAACCAGGTTGATAGTATCGCATTGCTTTTACAGGTATTCGATATAGAGCTTAATGGATTGTAAAAAATGCCCTTGAGATAAATATATAAATAGATATCGGCTAATAAAATAAGGATTTGATGATATAATTGCGCATCAGGCATTTCAAAAAAGCTCGTTTGTGTTTCATCCGAATAAACTTATTCCCTAATTGATCATTGAAATCAATTAAATAATATTTCATTCTTCGTCTAATTCCTTTATATTCGATGAAATTCATGATTAGGTACGCATATCGTAATTCCATTATGAAGGCAATTTTCAGCTGCTCTTTTGAAATCGAATTCCATTAGCGTTTGATCTAACGGAAATATCAACAATACATCAAACTTTGCACGCATCCTTTGATGTTCCATTTTGTATTGTGCGCTGCGGAAGGCGATCTAACAGGTCGCAAAATTTATTCTTCCATATAGAGAAATCTTACACCTACCTGTGTACGATATATTATTTACGCAAATCCTACAAACTTACTGACTTTATGAAGTATCGAAAGAAAGAATGCTGTGCAATTAAAATTGCATATTTCTATTCATAGGCAGGAACTAATTTTATATGCTCAGTTCGTATATTTCATTAGGTAACGTAGTAGAATCCCTTTAACAAATAACAATTTTGGGATAGTAATTAAGGCTTATCAAATATCCAAAATTTAATTGTATCGCCACCGAGTCTAGTTCTCTATCCCGTAGAAGATGAATTACTCGGGGAACATATTCACCACCATCAAGACACTATCAAAACATAATAATATCAAGTTAAACAGTGAGTATCGCATTACATCGGGACTGAAATGTTATATTAATCTAAGATTCTCCAAGACCCAAGAAATCCCGACATTCTCTCGGTCGCCTAAGTTCTAATAATAAATATATTATTGGGAAATTTAGCTGTTGAAATTGTTTGATTAATTAACTCGTTGATAGCTGGTGTGTTTATTATTGTGTTTACATTACTTGCAAAGTAATGAATTCTGTTATTAGAGTACCAAATTAAAATTAATCCTTTATGAAGTATAATTGAAAGAGGAATTTTAAATAAAATAAAATTGTGCGTTGAAAAATCATCGGTGGCTTTTTGGAAAACAGCTTACAATTTGATGTGGAAATAAATTCCTGCTGTTAAAGAAAAGTCCATTGAACCTCAAGTGGGGACGTTTAAAATAACACGAAGATCGAACCAAAAAAAATCCCGGTATTCCGGATCAATATACTTGTTAACCCAGAAATTTTTCTAGAAAGCTTCTTTGCCAAGTTAGAAAATGGAACGTCGCGAATCTCGATTGTTAGTTGGAATTGAGAGAGAAAAAAAAAGAGTTTATTTCATTATACTTATCGGAAACCAAAACTCCCTTTGTATTAATAAAAGCGGAAAATCGTTTTAAACGGATACTTTTCTATTTTATTTTCCTATAAATAGTTTTCATTGAATAAGCTGGCGACGTTAGTGGCGAATTTCTTTATTTTCTTTTGTGGAAATCTATTTGAAATTTTTGGAGTTAAATTCAAGCCTTAAGGTTAAGTATAATTTAGAATTCAAACGGCATCTTTCGCTTCTCATAAAATTGTCAACAACACGGAATTTTTATATCTGCAATTACACGGCGTTAAAAAGCATCACGGAAGTAAAAACAACCTCAAAGAACAAACGTATTTTCCTCGAGGAAATCGTCGACTTCAATTGCACTTTCAAGCCTGGCGTTTCAATTAGCCGGCGATTAAAATACAATACATGTTCGCCAGCCGTCAGGTAAATATTTTGAGAAAGTGGAAAAAAGCGAACTTCAGAAGTAATTCCAAGGCGGAAACTTTCACGAAAATGGAAGGCACGTTCACGTACTCCGTTGGTAAAGATAACCCGACGGTCTTTTGGGACCGAAACTCTGACACTACGGTTTTGTACAAAGTACGTGTAGAAAATAGGTTTTTTATGAAAATAGCGCTGCCTTCGGACTACTGATCATCAAATTAGGATAAGACAGCGGAGTGATTCAAACGCAATATAAAACCTACACCCTCTGGGACTTAGCGAGTTCGTTTTAGTCACCTACTAAAGCACAACAATGGGATTACGTTTTATATGCTTTTGGTAACAGAATTACCTAAATTTGCTACAATAACTTCCCTTTACTTTTTTTTCTGCAATTTCAGCTGTAATAAATAAGCCCTTTTGTAATAAAAAAAGCAGACAAAAATCTTCACTTTTGATTAACAGGAATCTACTGACCCATGCAGCCTTTTATAGCATATCATAATTACGTATATGTGACCTTTGTGGCTTCAGCTATTTACTGTATACAGTTACATATTCGTCACATTATTTAACGTGATCGATTACTTAATATTTCTTGATGTCCAAAAATGTTAATATTAATATCTCCCTATCACGAAATTTGCGTATCAAGAGTAGAAGTATATACGTTAAATATCATTAATTACGCACATATTTCGAGGCTAATGTGTTTTTACAGCGAAAATAAAGAGGTCTCTCGTTAAAACAAACACAAAAATCCGTACTCAGCTTTCATCAGTTCACAACAGCCATCCTGGAAAAATAATTTAAATAAATATTGATTAGGTGTGTATACGCAAAGCTTTGTTCATTGCTGGTTTATTCACTAATGAGCATTCATTTATTAGAATATTGGTACATACATTTACTAATAATACTATAAGCCTATTGTATAAACGTCAATGTGATGAGTAAATGTGCTATTCAACGATAAATTATTTCAAATGTATTCGGACTGTTGATAAATCAAGTTATTTTCTAAACGGAATCTGAGAAATTTCCAACATCCGTTTGGCGTTCGCTCTACGATTATACGGAGCAAAAAATCCACAGGAAACAAAAGTTCAACTATTAACCGGAGCCCGAAAGGGATGAAAAAGAAGAAAGCGAGTACTTTGTTTTGATATATTTCTTCGGTTTAAAAAAATCCCCTTTACTCTTTTTATTCCCGCAACGAAACAAATCTGTTTCCGATTCAAATTACGACCGTTTAATTCGGTCGAGCTATCTGGATCGCTGCGAACAGGCGAACAAGGGCGCAGGAAATACTTTTTGCGGAAAGGTATAATGATTTTTTAATTAAAAATCGATCGGAGAGGGCAAATAAAATTAAACATATGGAAACGATTTAACTATTTTAAATTATTTACTATGCAATCAATGTACCTACTATCTACCTAATTATCAGAAATCGATTAATGTCCACGAAATAAACTATTGAACATTTACCAACTAATTTGTTACAATTTTCATGTTACTTGATATAAGTAAAAGTAGACAATTAGTATTAAAGAATATAATTAAAATATAAATTAAAAATTAAAATACATATATAAACTAATTTTATAATTTCTTATAACAATATTATTTTTCACAAAATTAAATTTTAACAATTGAGACCACCTAATCCCTTATTCCTGTAGATTGAAGGAACTGAATTCGAATCCCAACTTATTAAGAATTAAGACTAATTAAAATTTAATACGAAAATGAATGCTATTATCGCTAATTTAAATTCCCATTCTGCAATTCTGGGGATCTTTAATTAATAGTGCAGTTTCTACGGTAACATAAAATATAATTGACCCAATTACAACACATGAAATTTTATTGACTTGATTAAATGGATTTCTTGAAAAAATGACCGATGACCTACCCTATATGGGTTTTATTTGGTTATTTATGATTGATGAGAGTATGAATATAAAGTTGAATTTTTAATAAGCACGTATTTTCACAATTTTTTATAAAATTCCGGCGTGATATAGGCAAAAAAATCATGCCACATTCAGAGGACCCTGGCGATAAAAATGCCCCGCGGAGATGTCCTTGCCGCTGAGCGGACTTTAAATTAAACATCGCAATTCGATCTGATACAAAAAACGCGCATTATCCTTAAAAAAATTAATTAATTTACGCATTTCCGAACTGTTTTAACGATGTACGTTTCGAATTTTTAACGCTGTTTTTTATCACTGATTTCCATTAGAATAATATTTTCATCCAGGCTGCAGTTATTTTTGAATAATTTTTCTGAAATGTGATCCCAATTTTATTATTTTAATGGGGGACTATTATTTGAATTTTTACTCGAATTTAAACTAAATCCTTTGTAATTTCGTATACATTTTGCATTCACAACGAAGTTCTGGCCTAAAATATACAAAAGGTATAAATTTCTTGCAAAACTTGCGCATATAACTTCCGAAACAAATACCCCTATCTAAATGAAAATAAGACATATTTATGAAAGATAATTTGTTAGCAAAAATACGCGATACTTTTAGAAAAGAAAATACCGAAAAATAATCCCCCCCAAATTCCATTTGTTTTAATTTAAACTTCGGAGGTGACGCAAAGCCCTCGAAAAATATTTTCCGTTTTTTTATTTCGTCTTTACGCACTTATTCTCCGTTAAGCCGTAAAGGAGGCATTTAACGATGGGGGAAGAAAAACAGTGACGGACATGGTTCGTTAAATTCCGGGCAATTGGGATTATGTTTCCTTTAATTTGGCTTTTTAACGCAAAAGTGGATATAAAAAGACCTTAAAAATAATGTTTTATCAATTAGAGAAGACATACTTTAATTGTACATAAAAAACATTGTGTATTATTATTGTTATTAATTTAGTTAAGTGTTTTTAAAAAGGAACTGTGGAGCCGGTTTCCTTGAAGTATCAAAAATTTCAGAACTTCACTCACTGAAATTTATAGCGTTATGTCCTCAAAGTCGTTTAAAATTGAATCTAGGTATCAGGCATAAATCATTTAACAAATTTCAAAATTTAAATTTCAAACTCGTTCATCACAATTAAGTCTTGTTTAGCACATGCAGATTGGTAATGGGCTTTATAAAATTAAATGCTTGATGACAGAGAATTTCCTTTCATCTAATTATAACGCTATAATTGGAAAGCACTGAATTACCTACACTACATATTTCCTAGAGAGGAATATTACGATGCATAAATTGAATTTAATAAATTTGAGCAGTTAATAATATATTTTTATTAAATTCGTAATAAATTGAATTTTTGTTAATGACTCGAACAGTGTTAGTTATAAAAAAATCCGGTATAAATTCAATTTCGTACTGACATGGCATCTCATACGGAAATACCTACGCAGATATTGGGGAAAATGGCCCAACCACCGGTTGGTCACGACATAGGAAGTTCGTTATCGATAACTTTGTATCGGTTCCATCGGTATTTTTACGAAGTTCGTAGCATCGCTTCAAATGAGCGTAGTCAGCAACTTAATCACGTGTCGCAAAATAGCGTTCTATATACTATTTTGAAGACACGTTGAAAACAAAAACTTGGGAACGATTTGTTCTCAACACAATACGGGATCCAGAGCGTGATATATAACTTTTAATTGTAACAAGTTTCTTAGTTTATTGTTTTTAAGAATAATGGATTTAGAGCCGAGTGAATCCGGTAAATTTTTAAACTAGATTGCTACAATCCACCAAAATTCATACGCCAAAATTTGAAATTTGAAGTGTGTTTCGTAATTTACTTTTCTACAAATTGCCTAACATACCCTAACTTTCAATTAGAACTCTCACGCTTCAACGGGATTTTTATTTTTATTTCCGTGGCGCTGATAAACTGAAAAGTTAGATGAACTTGGCAATTCAGTGGAAAACCCGAAGGTGGTCGTCAGCGCCACGCTTTGTTCGGCTCTAAATTGCGGAGATGCTTTCGCTCTAATATTATGAAATTGAGGTGCAAACACTATCTGGTAATTCTCTAAGTGCATTAGATATTTATAGAACGAGGTGAAAAATATTTTAAAGTCGAAGAAAAACTAGCAAACTTGCAAAGTTACTTTCAAATCAGAAAGCTTTTTAAATAGTTAAAAGCTTTGTTAATTTATTCACAATTCTTTTTCAGATCCAATTTTACTATATCTGTAAAGATTACATTACGCATATTCGCTCTAAGACCTTCAAAAACTGTTAAAATAAAGGGCGAAATCACTTACGTTGGCGAACAAAAGTTCACGCGGTCATAATATAAATCAAAATCTACTCCGAGCTTGAGATAAGTGGGTAGCGTCAATATAATAGAAAGAACGTGAGTACATTAGTTCTGGGTTCCTACTTTTCATCGGAAGTTCCGAATAATGCCTCGAAAAACTTGGAAAACTCAGAATTATGAATAAAAGTGTTTCAAAAACTTCGGGGCGAACGATTTCTAAACGTTAAATACGACTTGATGGGGATCTATAAAAAAGATTTCTTAGTTTTACTGATGTTATCGAGCAGTGATATTCTAATTTAATAAAAGTTTCTTTCCACTTTCGTTAAATTTAGTACGTTAACGTTAGTATGAAAACAAAAATACCAATACACCTTAGAATAAATCCTTAAGTATCCCGCATAACGCGAAGGATCAAACTCTTGAGTGGGACTTACCGCAAAGTTATAGGATAGTTTACTTCAATTAAACTTCGAACGTAAACTTCGCGGAAGAATTATTTTTGGGTCATAGGTTAAGTGGCGATATTACCGGAATAAACTGCAGCGGCACCGGTCCGCGAGGGATAAAACGCTGATATTAATTTATCGCTTCTATAAAACGTACAGGCAAATTTTAATTTAGAGCGATTAATAAAATAGTTTCGGATGCATTAAAGGGATATCAAATTCCGGCGTTAACGTTGAAGTGTAATGTAATTTTATTGGGTCGTGTTTATGTCGAATAAGGATTCGAAATGGAATGCAAATTTTATTATTGAAGCTATGCGTGGATTCGGGAATAAAATAGGATCGAAATTTTGCATAAAATATAGAGTTTCGGATTGATGGACGTGTAAGTTAATATTTAACTTAATTGACACCAATGTACAATAATTTGGATAATGTTACCATATAGTAATACTTATGTGAGTAAAATAATTTATTTTCATATGACAACACTTCAGTACATTAATTTAATACATTATCTACGGGATTTAAGAGCTGTTCGCTTTTGATGTTTAAATATACATAAAATTAAATTAAATAGATACATTTTCGTAATTGAATTTATTTGATAGAAAATTGAAAACTTCAATGCACAAAATTATTTTGCTACCTACATACGAGAGTAAGTAAATTTTATTTTTGATCATAAACCAATAAAATTCAAATTATTGGTAAGGTTCACTGTCGAATGATGTGGAAGTACATGGAGGTATTATAATATTATAACGGAATATGAAAAATTGTTTTCATGCTATATACTTGACATGATTATACTATAGGTTATAGTAAAGGCATATTGCAAGTGGGTAGGATTGCATGACATATATTTCGGTAGTTATTTATAAGCAAATAACTAAGCAGCACACAATCAAGATATCTAAGGTCATATGCGACGAAAATACATAACTTTTCGATAAATAATTCCTGTTAGGAACTCCACCGTAATCACGTAAAAATCAAAATATAATTACGTACCTATAATAACATTACATATCGATTTTCGTGATAAAATATATATTTTAAAATAATGCTTTAACACTAACAAAATATACCGACCAATTTTAACATAAAACATCACATATATATTACTAAAAACCGGCATTAAAAAGGTTATTTAAATTCCTGTAAATAATTCACGATGAATAAATACCTCCATAACGACTGGAGAAAAATACTTTTATCAACATAAAATTTAAATAATGGAACGCCGAATACGCATTATCGTAAAAATTGCTCGAAAATAAAATCGGAAAAACTGTTGCGCACAACAGTTTAGTTTGATACGAGTGTTCGCGAGTCAGGTAATGTCTAGTGTTCTCGAGAAGTCGATTTGTAAGTACGTACTTGCGGATGTAAAACAAAAGGACGAATTGGAAATAGCGAAAAGAATCATAAAAGGAACCGTCGCAGCTTATAGATTTATCGAGGGCGATTTAATTGCTTATGGAATTATTTTATGATGAATTAAATCCAATAAATAAATTGCTTTATACAAACAAAGCAGATCATTACAATTTGTACTTTTTGTGGCGATCTAACTCTTTAGGAATAAGGGAAATATTTTCATCATGACAGTAGGCTAATGAACCAACGGGAAATCCCTACCATCAGAATAAGTACAATGAGCCTAACGAGACCTTATCCTCGTTTATAACTAGACTAAAAAAAATAAAGCATCCACTAAAATAAATATTTTTCAGCTTAAAACCTAAATACCAGTATCATTGTAAGGACTTTACTGAATTAAAAACAAATTCATAGTATATCAAATTGAACTGATAACTTATAGCCTCGTGAATTTCATTTAACCCGAATTTTAATTAAAAAAGGTTTAATCAAATTAATCTCATCGGAAGATTTTTTTATAGAATTTACAGCTTCTGCGGTTATCGTGTTGCGCATAATGAATTGATTAAGCGGGGTTTGTTTTTTTAACTCTGGAAAACAAGAATGCCTCTCTGCGTTGTTTTTAATTGAGCGTTGTTTTCATTCGCTGGAGGTAACATTCTTTAGTAATGTAGTTCTGTCGAGTCGAGCGAAATTTATAAGGGAATAAAAATTGAAATTAGGATTTTATGAATTAGTTTCGTATAGTATGCTGAAATTTGAATGGATAAATTAAAAACGTTCTCGTATAAATGTAAATCACCAAGCATTTTTTCAATAGGTACCAAAAAATAAGACGTACGACAAAAAGTTTAAAAATTCAGTTAATAGATAGTAGGTAACTTCAAATTTGGATTTGAATTTGAATCACTTCAGTAGTAACGAACTTATAATATTCCCAACCAATAGATCATCGTCCGGCGTATTTACTATGCTTTCGCTGAATGTAGGAAAACTGGTAGAGATCGATTGCGGAATAATTTATGTTTGGGAAACTCCTTATTAATAATCAATTATGCTTAGGAAAGCGCTTTCCAACAACCGCGTCAAATATTTGATAAATGTTCTAAAGAGGAAGAGTCGACTTTGGAGCTCATCCAATAAAACTATAACATGATAAATACATAAGCAAACACATCTATTTCATTTGAAAATATATATTATCGAGAATATTTCGACACTTGTTAAAATACAAAGCTTAAAAATAATAAATAAAAAAAGCTTAAAAATAAATAAAAATAATTAAGCTTATTAAGAGTAAGTATACCTATGAGCTCTTTATTGAGGGTGTAATTAATACGAATTATCAAGCTAGCAGCTAGCAGCTGGTGAAAACTGAAGTATAATTGGTTAAAATTTATTAAAAGCACAATTAATTAAGTTGTCAAACTTTTCGTACTTATCTACTAATATATGTATAAAAATATACATATAACCAATTTCCTCGTGTGAGCGTTCAATTATAGTGTATAGTGACGCCTGGAACTTGTTCCTGGAGTTTTGTTTCGTTTGAAACTGTTGAAAATTAATAGAAAATGTCTATTTTTAAATCGGAGTAGGTAATATAAAATTTCACGAATTTTACAGGTTAAATTAAATTAGAGGAAATATCAACATTTTCGCAACTGTGGAAACACGAACCTTTCCAAACAAGGGTGTATAAAATACCAATTAATTTTCTCGTTTCAATTTTACGTCTTCGCAATAAAAATAAATAATGCTTTGAAAAGTCTTTCAAGCTTCGAAGGTTAGCTATTGGAATGAGTATAGTTTCTTTTATCTTATAATCCACTATAAAATATTGTTTTAATACTGGAAGCACTTTTGAAATGAACAAATTATATTCCTTTCATATTCCTATTTTCAATCTCTCGTTGTTACATAAACTTTACCTTCGGAGATAAAGGAGGTAAATCCTTTAATTAATAATTTTACAGGAAATTCCTGATACACAACCGGTTAAACTGGTCAAATATTGATTCAATTACCTAAGTATATTAAAGAATGTAGCATATGTATATTTGAATTATCTCGCAACTCGCCTGTTCCCCTTCCTATTCATCCAACCATAACAATTCCATTAATATCTGCTGGAACTTCACCTCAGAATATTCCGAATAGTTTAAAATGTTATATAAATCCAGATATAGGTCGGTGTTGCTCTAAATTTAATGGCCCCACATTGCGGCCTCGTCCGGAAAAGCCATTAAGTGTATTTAATAAAGAAATCTATCATCTGGCGGAAGACGACAACCGTGCCCATGTTTCTGCATCACGAGCAGGCTTTTTTTTATTTTTTTCCCGGGGGATTATAAATGTGCGCGCTCTCGTCTCGACTGCGGGGGAAAGATTTCTGCCTCAATTCGGCGGAGTATAATGTGAGAAATATGAGACCACATATTGACTCCTAAAGTACGACGGAAACGTAACGTACGGCACAAACACAACAATAAAGGTTCGATATTGTCGCGAACGTAACAATAGGACGCAACACAAAAAATTCAATGTGCGGTATAACAACATCGTTGGAAAAGCGTTTCTCTACGGGCTAATAGATTATAATACTTTTTTTATTATATTTTTCATTTTTAAATATATATCTGCAAAAAATTAGGTTAACTTCAATGCTATGCCTATTTCGTCTAGTTTTCCCAAAGAAAACCCTCCAACAACAAAAACGAGTATAAATGGCCGAATTGGCTACTTTAGTTTTTCGTTTCCACGTGTTCGGTGAAATATACACGTGTTTTTCAAGTAAATAAGCTTCGGTTTATCCTTCCTGCGTTTCTAATTTGTTACAAGCGGGAACCCGACTGATTTATAGTATTCATTCGTTAGACGAATGAAAAACTGCCTCATCACTTCTCTCTCTATTTTATTTATGTCTTCTAATATGCACCTGGCTGTTGAGTTACCGGGCCTTCATTAGGGAATTTATTTTGAAGTGGGTTTGCGCCGTAAAAAATGTCGGTCGGTTCTGCTACTTTAACCTTTTCGCTCGTTCATTGAATTAGCTAAACGTAGATTTTCTTTTGGTACAATACCAAAAATTAATTAACTCATCTAATTGCGATTGATAACATTACAACCGGTCTACATACGTTTATTTAATCTATAATGCACAAATAATGCTTTATTCCGTTAATGCTGGACACGCTACAAGTTCAGCTCAAACATCGCGATTAAATGTCAAAACTAATTTCAATTATCATAGAGAGTAGTTTGTCAACCTAATTTAGGGTTCTCTACTCATGCATTATTGATGTATGACAATTGAAATTGAAACATGTATACATACAGGACTTCCAGTAATTTAACCGCAACCGCAGCCATATATTTTCGGGCACAAAACGAAATATAGGAGAGCAATAAATGCGAAACAAGGCGGCTTCGGAGTGTAGAGGATTGCTTATCCATTCATCTTAAATCAATATATCAAGAAAGTGAAACATAACCCAAATAGAACAAAAAGATACTTGGTAAATTATATAACTATGCCGGAACTCATAATTCTCTTCTTCACCAAATATAAGACTTAGTTTTGTTACAGAATTATGCTGACGAAGTTAACCCAATAATAAATTTTGCCTATCCTATGAATTCAGAAATTCGTCGATACTAAATATTAAATACAATTATTTTAGAGCAAAATTATTCCCAAAATATTACCTACGTAATACGTGCGGCTGTACTACCTGAGGCTTTATTCCTGTGTGCTAATTAATATGTATCCCAAAGGTAATGTTTTAATTCAAACAATAGCGAATAGAGCTTTCAAACTATCTATCAAGTTTGATACCAGTTAATTTTTCTGAACGAGAATATACATATTTAATTAACAATAATTGAATGTAAAATTTACATTAAAATAATTATTCATCGAGCAGTCGTGTATTATTTGCTATAAGAAAAAAATTAATTATCACATACATCCATAATTAATATCAGTCTCTAAATCATCAAACTTTTTACACAGCAAAGCGAATAAAGCCTCTCGTATATTATGAATGTTCCGGGACACCATTAAAAGAGAAACGCCATATTTGTCCCTAATCGAATTGGGAATCATCAATTTTCAAGACACGATTCCACAAACGGCGGCTTTAATTGAACTTTTTCGAAAAACAAATTACCGCCGTCGAATGTATAAAACATCAATTTGGATTTGTGTCCCGATTAGACCTCCATTTAAATAAAACGGACGAAGTAAGTTGCTAAAGGAATTAAAACTTGTTTTTCGAAATAATTAAGAGAGCGGGACCGATCGAACAAAAGACGTCGCGGACGGAGGAAAAAATAATTAATTGTGCATCGAAGCTCTACTGTAAGTCCGAAAAAAAGTTAATCGAAAACTAAAAGAAACTTGAGTGGGAAACTAAAGAAATTTTCCAGTGAGCTATGCAAACATCTCTTGGGACGTAGTGTGTATATTTTTTTGCCATTAAATACCTATACCTATACCTGCTTAATAGGCAACAATCTCGAATTAACCCTACTCAAGTTTTCAATATGGGAAGTTTCGGTCAAAGTTCCAACTTGGGTAACTATCGGTGGGAGTTTACAATTATTGTACTAAACTGTTTCTTACTGTACTTAATCGAAATATTCCGTTCTTATTAAATAAGCGCCATTTGTCCTAAGTTGGTGACAAGGCTTAAGGTGGAGAGATTTCCGTTTCCGCCTTTACCATCATATTAGAATTCCCGAGGCGGATTACCAATGGCGTAGCAATTTGACTTAACGTCCCGACTATTTAGTATGCCCGAACTTCAGGAATTATTCGGAACTTCAATAAATCACGAATGCCGGTAAAAGTATTAACAACTGAATAAGTTTTGAAATATGCAAATGTGTGTGCCTATTCATCGGCAATTGCATGGAAGAATGGAGAGTTTATTGTTATACGTAGTAGATTAACCTGTTGTTAGTTTTAAATTGTTATAAATTCTAAATTACAGGCAAGAATTAATTCATATAAAAATTTATTTATTGCAAGAATATGTCTTTCTGTCGACTTCACTGGTTCAGCGTCGATTAAATTTCAGGAACTTGATTAATTAACATCTCAATCGAAATTTGACATTTTACAATAGATCAGGTCGCTTTGATCGTCAGACCTTGACTAAACCACTACATCAAGCATGAACTTCAATGTCCAAAACTTCGCAAAATAAAAAATGAACCAACAACTTTAAGAAGAGGACTAAAAATATAAAGTAGCAAAATAATTTGTTCGAAAGTTAAGCACCATTTTCTGATGTTAATTAAACTAATAATCAAAATTGTGGCAGGAAAACTTGTTTCTACCTCAACTTTTTTATTACGTTCTATCCCACTCGTTTCTCTTTACGAATTCCTTTTTTACTCACTACACTAATAAAACTAAAAAGGATTCCTTCATAACCCGAGAGCCGGCGTATCCAGACAACCCAGGCAGATTTTATTTCACAGAATGGATGCTTATGCACCCCCTCTCGCCGAACAGACTTATAAAGTCTGTTCTCGGACTGTAATCTGATCCCCTTGTTCTCTATTTTCTCTTCTTTAAGGAGGATTTGATGCAAAACAAGCATTAAGACTTTTGAAGTCCTTGCAGGAAAAGCGCCTTCAGGCATGTTGAATGAGTTTAATACCATAACTGCGGATGGTTCATTGCTAGAAAGTCAACGGTGTTTACAGGAGCCGTCGGTACAGCGCCGTATCTAAAGAAATTATTTTCAGAAAGGCTGCATGGTTTGATGAGCAAATATGCATATCAAAAGCAGTGAGTGCAATTAAATTGTACACAGGAAGATTTAATAAGATGGTAATTCTCTTGTTTTTAAAATTCGAGAATACAGTTACTGTAAAAAGACATTTGAATATATAAATTTAAATTATTTCGCTTATATTCTGTAAATTGTAAAGAAATATGCACTCATCACATGAATAAGAGTAAAATATGATACACCTACACCTATGTGGTGAAGAATATGTGAACAAAGGAACGCTGTTTTTTAGATTCGCAAAGAAGATAGAAAGAACATTAAAGTTGGCTTTATGTAAAGTTTGTCACGAGAAGAGGGCTCCTTTCTTTCTGCAACTTCGCAGACTGAACACGCCTAAATAAGTTTTCAAATAGTTTTATTTTAACGCGTCTGGGTGTAGAACAAACTTTTCTCGGTGATATATTCATTATTCCGGCGTATTATTTCCACGATTTTGCTATCAGAATCATAAAATTTTGGAACAATGTAAGATTACTGCAATTAAAACTGTGGGTGTAATATTTATTGCTTTGAAGGATTTTTTTTAATTGTGTTCGCTTTAAAGTTTGTAACGAACCCGTATAGGTAAATATTTTATCAGTCTACACCTGTGCATTTTATCATCTCACCCAATTCGATTCTATTGGAGAAAATATACCGATAATACCTGCATTTATTCATTAAATATGAACGGCATACATGAAATAGACATTAGACTGTCCTGAAAAGCGCTGAAAAATTTAAGGGAAAAAGCCTTATCGATTTTTAATTAATCTTTCTTGTTACTTTTCAGCTGAGGCTTCCGTTGCTTCAAACTTTTTGAAATATGTTAATTTTTTCGAAATCGGGGTGCATAGATTATTATAATGTTCAAATAAAGATCTACTTCTGGGGATTATATTGTCAAATTATAATTTATGATAATAGAGTAATATGTTACTATAATTTAATTAAAGTACTTATAGCTAATGAACATTTACATATGCTAGTTTATTCAAAAAAAATTTTTCAAATTACTCTTATGGCAATCAAACGATTTATAATTCACGCGGTTTCGTCCGAAAATAGCAAGAACTTCCACCGCTCGGACCTAAATGCTGGCGAACAATACAGGGCAATTATGAAACACTCTGTAATTACACGCAGTTATGTGGAGAAGTGTATAATATTCATGTAGATTTAATTAAAATTGCATGAAGAGCGGAGAGACAAACAATTTAGTATTCGGACACCAATTACGTCTAATAACCTAGTCGTTCCGAATGTAATCCCTACAAAAGTTCATGGTGTTTTCATTGTTTCATAAGGGCGATTAGGGATAATTTTTGCCACTGATCAAAAAATTGGTAATTTTCCTCTTCAGTCCTAAAAATAACTCTACAAAATGTGAAGTGAGCCAGGTCAAAAGGGAGTTAATATACGAAGTGAGTTCGGCTTAAAATGATTAAAGTGTTTAAAAAGTGTACGAAATTCCCTTATTTTCCAATATTTTAAGCGCGATTATTCCATTACATTAAATTTTATGCCTGCATGTTTTCTCTTTAAGCAAAGCATTAAAATTATCTTCAAATGACAACACATTTATTATTCTTAAACTATATTATTTATTTCAGGAAAAGTTTGATAAATTGTTGAATACTATATTAAGTAAGTCCTTTTACGAAAATCCTTTGTAAATGCTGAACTCCTCAGCGAGAGTAAAAGTGGATTGTGGTTAACTAAAACATGAATCAAAAGAGAACAGGTAGTAAAAAGGTATTAAACAATTTGTAAATTTCCCCGGGTAATTTAACGATGAGAAATTTCTGTTGAATAAGAATGAGAAAAGAGGTATGTTATTAAATTCCTTAATACATTTTTGAAGCACCAACATGAACCTTCCTCGAGCTATTAATAAACAAAATGGTAAACTTAATAAAATTTTAATTATACAAAATTATACAGCGAGTAAATTATTATACTGCAGCGTGGAAATAGTAAAAATAATTTCAATATTGTATGTACGTGTGCATATGCAAACGCAAATATTTTAGTAGTCTTACAATGTTGTTTGTTAGTTATGGTATTTGAATAATAATATGTTGTGACTAAAAGAAAAAAACCAAATCTTTCGCCACTGAAAATTCATTATTTGAACATGAAATATAAACAGTAATAAGTTACAATCAACAAAGGCAACAATTTCTATTTTAATGCTCGTATAAGTTTCGCCAAATGTACCACACATTCGACATATCAAAAGCACGCCAGTCAGTCTAATATTTACTTAAAAGTTTTCTCGCCGGAGTCGAAGACGGAGGAGAGTCCGGGGAGCCAGAATTCCGCCGCATATGTAGAAAATAAATAAACCATGAGACAGACTTGAAAACCCTTTCGAGGAAAAACGTCAATCTCATGAAAATGTATTATGGAAGAGAAACCTCACCTCAGGAATTCATTTAGATTAATTCACTAAACGAGATTGAAGTTAGTTCCCGAGGTTCAGTTTCAGACCGTTGCGACGCCGTAACGCTCACGGAAGGAGCGTCTTGAAAGTAACTAGGTTACACGAGGGATGGCAAACTTATCGCGAGTTTCCCCAAAAAAAGAGAAGTTAATTAGAACTTAAAGTATATCAAATTTTCTAGATCGCTTTGATGAGTAGGTACACCTACACTGAAAGTATTACTCGCGTCATCTTGTAGGCATCTAATAAATTCACGTTACGCAAACGTTGAGTATATGGAAAACTCGGTTTATCCTGATAAATAGCGTAATATGGTCCGAAGAAGTGGTACAATATGACTTATACGTTTCCCGGCCGAATTGGGCTCAAAGGAAAACAGCGACAGGGGTCTCTTGATGGAAAATTCGTCCCAACGACTTTGGGAGTTCACTTCGCATCTCCGTTTACCACAAAATAGTTAAGATGTCAGTTAAATGATAAATTGCCGGTGGAATCGAGCAAGCTATGAAATAACTCATGATTTTGTCCTCTGTGTTTGCCCAGATGGAAATTTAATGGGGGCATGGTTTTAATTACGGATATATAAGGACGGCGAGATAGAGGTTTCTGCTTGTCTTGCCTTTTTGCCGCAAGTTGATAAGATGAATGCCACATTCTTTTCTTAATTTCAAATTAAATGGATTAGTCCGAAATGAGCGCAAAGCCGGAAATTAACTGTCTGATACCAGTTACTTATATGGAGCTAAGTTAATTGTAATTAAGATTAAGAAGGAAATTTGGTTCTTCTTAATTCTTTCGCACTTGCTTGCCTTTTAGAGATATAAAGAGATATACTAAAAATATAAATTAGTATTAGAAACCATGAAGTTACTTACTACATTTATTAAATATACCTGATTGCTCACCTGAAACAAAAAACAAAACATCATAAATCTCAATATTAAGTACCTAGATGATTGAACTGAAATTGTGGAAAATTAAATGAAGGAAGAACGAATTTTCTCCTTTTCCATTCCATCCACAAGTTTTATAAACTGTCAACGTTTTTAACCTAATAATATTAATTACCTTAGAGCTCCAGTATTAGTACATTTTATACTAATAAGTTTAACAAGAATAGCTGCAAGGAGATTACTTAGTAGAGCTGAAGTTTGCTAACGTCATTAACAAAACGTACGCTGAATATGATGAGAAAGCGATGGGATCAGTTCGTTTGAACCGAAGGTGGTGCCATTAAAGATAGAAAACTTCTGGGAATTCGTTTAATAAAGATAAAAACAATTTTGTTAACGTAAAACTCGTCGGAATGAGGCATGAAGCGATATGGAAATCGAGCCGTTCGGTAGGATAATAACCAAAATTACGAAGTTGCAGAATATTTGCGGAATAGCGCAACACGAATACAGAAATAGAAATTTTTTAAATTACGGGTAATTTCCGACCGCTGCAAACTGCTGCATTAGATTTGATATTTTAGTTATTTTTGATAGATCAGAGCGTACATTTTTTTTGTTTATTATTATAAGAGCTTTGAAGGTGCTCAAAAAATCCGACATCTTTCTCAATAATTAATACTCTATTTTTGCGAAATGCAAAAATGCGCATTTCTATAGATACAGTAGGAACAGAAACGCAAAAAGACATTCAGGTGCTTGGTGCACCTTTATGATCTTTATCTTTTGCAACCTTTGAACTGTTCGAATGGAGAAGCTCTTTGTAAAAAAACTACCTGCCTACTTTACTAAATGAGTTTATGAATAATATATTTATGCATCAAAAACTATAAGTGTAGTGTATAATTTAAATACATAAATTTAAAATTATGTAGACACCTAGGTATAATTATATACATACATATCAAATTACGAATAATGCCAACCCAATTTTTATGCTCTAATTTAATATCATTAAACGCAATATTAAGCAATGAACTAATAAAAATTAATTTATTATTAAATTATATCATCATTGATTATTATTAAAAAAATCTCCACCGAAGAATATAATAAAAGCAATAGAAAGCAAATTCATTATTTTCATTCCTTCCGGATATATCTCTCGGGCGGATTGAAATGGAAAAGTCCTCAAACGAGAAAATTATTTCAAAGCAATCGGCGAAATTCCCTTGTATAAATAAATAGGCCACAACATTATAAGCCGTGTCATCGTCGCTTTAACCAAAAAAGTCCCGTGGAGTTATACATTCCCACAAAGGCGGATGGAAAATAATTAAGAACATGAAAACTTTGTTATGCGGATTAGGGGATGTTTCGAAGACGGACCGCGAAAAAAGAAAATTTATATTACGTCGTGTTGACTCAACGACACAAAAGGAATCTCGAAAGATGGGGAAAGAAAGGAGCCCGAGCCGTCGGAGAAGAGGGAAACTGAAAAACAGAGTTATGACATTAGATACCAGAGCAATAATAATTAGAACCCATGACGATCAAGAAGATAAATGTTTTTTAAACGCAGCGGTTTCCTACGCACTAAAAAACTCCGACTGATTTTATTCGCTCCGGAATAAACCGGTTGATTGGTTTTATGGATGATAAATCTTTTTAATTGTCTCATATTTTCCAACTACAGTCATTTTTTTTTTTCGAAACTGTACGTACATACATACATACATACATAGATCAATAATTTTACAACGACATATCTTCATACATAAGTCACAATCGCAAGAAATTGAGTAGGCACAGAAAGCCGCAAGGGTTTAAAGGGGCTTACCCTCTTTACGAGAATATGCATAACTACAGGTTATGAGCAATATTAATCATTAAAACCATAAAGGAACAAGTAAGACAGTTTATGAAAAAAATTGCCCCATTTGAGGTCCCGGTCAGGTACTGGTTATAATTTATCCTCCAACTTTTATTCGCTATACAAGCAGAATAATAGTTAAAAGAAATCTTAAATCTAAAAATTAAATTAAAAAATTCCAAACAGAAGCAATTCAATTGCCTGAATGACCTTCCACCAACTTGAAGAAGGGTCACTAACGCCCGACTTGGCCCCGACTGGATTTCAGTCCGCCCATTACAGTAAAATCGCGGACATTTGTCGACCGTATAGCGATCGCGCTTTAGCCGGGGCTAATCTTTTTATAAGAAGAGTTCCAAATATACGAGGGCGCGATGCCCAACTTCTTCGAAGTTATAACTCAATTGGGATCTTTTGGAATCCGTCGCGTTTTAAATAAGGGGAGTCCCTCGAACGGTTGACGAGAAAAAGGTGATATTCGGGCGAATCTATAAAGAAAAATTACTGGTGAATTCGAGCGAGTTTTGAATATGATTTTGTATGGAGTTTTAACAAACATCTACTTCGTACTAATATTAATGAAATATATTGGTGAATGTTGTAATTAAATTATTGCTCAGTTCTTTTAGGTACTGCTTTAACGGCAGATTTCATGAAGTGACATAAAGGATACTTTAATTTTAAGTATCCGTTAATAGATTTATTAGATTTCATAATCATGTTAAAGGATTCTTTAAGCCTAAAGTGAAATTTAAAATTAAAGTGTCAATTTTAGGTTAAATGACACTATCATAAAATTCTCTTAAAGGGTAGGTACTTTAACGCTTTTATTGAATCGGCCCTAAGTTTACTCAGAATAATAAGTACAGAAGACCTTTCACTTATTCTATTTTTAATACTCAAATCGACTGTATCATAACCGAACTCAATCTTTTACTTCGCTTTGTTAATTAAAAATTCAGCTGGAAAATGCCGGCAAACTTCGATATTCAGACCGAATTAACTCCACCACAATCCTCAAAGGACTTTATATTTTTCTAACAAGATATAGGCAGGCCACACTAAAGATGCTGATACTCAGGGCCAATTACAACAGACAAAGCTCAATCAGCGAATATCTGGTAACAATGACAAGGAATGGAAATTTATCTTCAAAGGACTCTCGCAAGATTGCTGAGTTGATCGATTAACATCCGGAAAATGTAAAAATTGCATTTGGATCTTATCCGCTCTGGGATTCAGAATTAAACTTAGATTTAAGGGGAAAATGGAACTAATTTATTCACCATTTATGTATCTGGACTGCGCGTTTATCGAGTATTCGAGTCGTAGATGTATAATGCTAATTTTTATTTACTCGCATGGTTATCAATTTTATTTTAATAAGGTATGCAAATATGTGAAAATTGCCTTAAATAACCATTTAATTTAAAAAACCCAACCAATCAACCTTTCATCGAATTACGAACGCTCCAAATACGGTTGACTATACGTTTGATTTATGCGAATTGAATGGAATTTTCTGGCGTTTTACTTCGTTCTAAAATTGCATACGTTCAGAATTTCTGATTGGTTAGCCAATCCAGTCAGTTTCGTGCTCGTTTGACAAACGGCCCTGTCGTTTACTTCTCCGTAGATGATTCCAAATTACGCGGTCGGTCGTCCTCTTCGCATCAAATGAGCGCGAATTCATGCGACAAATGTTAACTTCCGCGGATAACAAGAAATTCAACAAAATCTCCTCTCAGTTGAAACTAATTTGCCTGTTTTGAAAACAAGAAAATCCACATATTAGTTTATTAATATTTAAATAAAGCATTTAATTATTATATTGTATATTTTTATTATTCAAGTTTATATAAAATATTTTAGTATCTATTTATTTTATTATTTTTATTTAAATTTATTTCCCGTCCCTGTATAGGCAACAATGGGACGAATAAAATCAATCCGGCCGACTAAATATTCCCTCTATTCTGGGTTTTTCTGCCGAAACGGCGCAGTGTAGGAAATAACGGGGTCTTATCAGTCTTTCGCAAATATATTAGAAAATATCAGGAGCTGACCTCAAAAGCTGACACCAGGAAATGTGGACCGAGTGAATGGAGCACCCTCAAGTGCAGATTATCCCCGGAACAATCTCGAAATATTTCGATGAAATACCTAATGAAATTTGGACCAAGAATCTTGTCGGCGTTGTTCCCGTTTTCCTTTTATATAGAAATTGAAGAAAATTTGGAGAAAAAGGAACACGAATTAATTCAAACCAGGTTGTTCCATTATTTTTTTTATAAAATAAGGGAGGAAACAATAATGTAAATTCATTCTATATATTAATTATTTCAGCATTGTAATAATCATTAAATGTTTTTAAATTAAATTTATCTCAAAACCCGCGCAATAGGCTATAGTTACAGAGCATGTAAATTTTTTGTTCGACTATTTTATTAGTGTTAAATTAAATATAGAGGTATACAAAAAATAACTGTATCATTTCGCTTATTTAATTTTAATTATACAGAATTTTGCAAAAATATTTTTTAATTAAATTGTATTTCAACTAGGTACTTACCTAAACAATAAGAGTATAAAAATAAAAATAATCTATAGGGAATAAAGGTAACTTGTGCAATTAATTTGTCAATTAAAATTTAATAGGCGTTCTATATGTTTACAAAAATTTAAAAATTTTAAATAAATTATCTTAAAAAAAAAGTAGCAGAAAAAAATTGTATCAAAAGTTTACAAAATAAGTTTACTTGCCATAAATGTTCGTAAGTTTTATGGAGAATTTTTCATCGTTTTTCTCACGGTACTATTCACACCGAAATGTCATCATTCATCAGCATCGAAACAAGTTTTTTCATTACAGCATTTAAAACGGGCGACCGCATGCCGGCGAACGAATTTTCCGAATGCACTCTCAAGAGTGGAAAACTGCGCGGGAAAACATTCAAATGGGAACGACGATACCGGGTCTAACCAGCATCCTGAAAATCGGAAAACACACTGAACGCAAAACAAGTGCCGTCGCGACGCTAAGCGACGCTTGCGCTAGATAATGGCCCTGCCCCAGCATCCAGACGATATTAAGGGTCTATTTCCTCTTTTCCTTTAACTCGGAAAGAGGAAAAAAAGTTTCGTCCAAGTTTCCAAACATAATGAAGTAATTGAATTCAAGGTGCACTTACGCTGTCGATGGTTAATTAGGCTCTGTACATTAAAATGCTCAATAAAAACGTTGTTTAATTTACCAAAATATTTAGTTATCAGCTATTTAATTTTTACGTCATTTCTTGTTTTTGCTCTATAGATAAATCCTTCATACTGCCTATGTGTCTTCATTAAAATATTCTTTAATCATCAAATCATATTTAGTCGCCGCTATATTTTATTAGAGTATATCCAATACTCCCAGCTAGTTTTTCCCAAAAAAAAAACTGGCAGATATCTATCCACTAGCCGTTGAATATATTTCTCTCCTTTGCGAGGTAACGGGGGCTTTGATACACTTCATAAGCTAATCAATTAAGGTATCATACATTAAAACGTAAACGGCATCGACCACCGGGAGCTAAGCTAATGTAACTACAAATGAAAAGCGTCTAAAGGGCTCGTTTTATAAATAATCATCAAAGGGAAGTAAGGCGAGAATATTTGCGCGAAGGACGAAAATACCGCGCACGACGAAAATACAATTATATTTCCGAAATGAAAATCGCATTCCCGGAGTTAACTAGAAAATTAAGGTTCATTTATTTTTACGAGATCAACAAAATAAAAAATATTAGATTGCTGAAATATTTGTTTAAGGGTAGATTGTTTCAGCCCTCTTTAATATTATTAAAAATCTTCACGAGGAAAGGAGAAAATCGCAATAATTACCAGTATCATAGCAACCAAAAGTGAGCATTTGTAGAAAAATACCGTGTCTAAAATTACATTTCTGAACCGTTCGGTATTTTTAGCATTTATATTAATTCGTTCCCTTTGTCATCCTCAAAAGCGGATCAATTTACCCTTTCCAAATAAAGAATAACATTGATAAAATCGCTTTCCGTTCAGAGTTCAAAGGTATGGCGACAAAATATGTGACTGAAGAGATAAAACGAGACGATTTGTTAATAATGCGCTTTAATTAAAATATTTCCGCCGTTCCCTTTTTGTATGCTCTTTAAATTTAATCTTTAAAGAGGTTAGAAGTTACTAGGAGTAATTAAAAGAGAAAGCAGCTTTATGTCCTTTTAAAAGAAAATAGTGAATTTCTCAATTTTACACACAATGTGTAGAATTAAAGAAAAAAATTAATGAAGAAATAATAAGATTTTTGAATAAATATTAAAAGGTAATAAAAATAGCTGAATTGAATTTTTGCGTTGAGTCTTTGGAGATTTTATTCTGTACACAAAACACATTACGATATGAACTGAGAGATCATAAAGGAACGATTCGAAAACATATCGTTATTACTATGCATGCCGTTGTTGTTCCTCAATGGGACATGAATTTTAAATTTTACGACTAAATACTAACGCGACTTTTCGGCCCGATTGGAAAACGAATCCCATCGGAAAGTTCGGATTGAAAGCTCGCCGGATCGAGCGTATCGCATCGTATTTATTGGGAAACAAGCTAAAACGCCGGGTACTTTCGTCGGTCGAATCGTTAAAAACAGCCGCTTGATTAGCATATCGTTTCCCACGAGTGCCGAATGCGAATCAGGTTTACTGTGAAAATACGTAAAAGAAATGAGCGAGTGGAAAGTGTCGTGCAGTTTAGAAAAGTTTCGGGTTCTCCGTAGGCCTCCGGAGTATCATCAACGAGTTCCGGCGAACAAAAGAAAAGAACTATACTTTCCCGTTTGGAAAAGTTGGTTGTTTGAAAAGGGCCCGATGGGAATGACGGCATTTATTGTTACAATATTTCATCGATACCCCTTACACATACTGCGAAAAGCAAAAAGGAAAGCGAGTTGTTAATATTTTAGTTTTTCCTTTATGCTAACCTCATACAGCTACATTTTTTAGATTTTTTTAAAAAAGTTTTCGCATTCCCGACGGTTTTGAAGTGAATAATGTAAGAACGGTGACATAAAAAATGTTGGCCCCTTAAATAAATCGCATGTCAACGAGTATTCCACCGAGCATCTGCATTACAGCATAATATTGTCAAATATATTCAGTCAAAATGAGCTACTATTAAATAGAATAGAGCCATAAAACGAGGGCATTTATTTACAAATAATATCCAAAAAATTACCCCTAATAGAATCGTTCAACAACTAAACCTAAAATTAATTGTAAATGTATACGTCAGAAGGGAGGTTCTTCTGGCCTTTAATGAACTCTCAGAAGACATGTCGATTGAATTTTGTGCAAAGACGGTGTATCTACTCTAGCCGGAAACTTCCTGTAAACTTGTTAGTGAATTTGATTTAGTGTGTAGTATAATAAGTCAAGTTTTAGTTACCAAACGTCTCAGGTATGTCCGTTTACATTACTCGATCTAAACGAACACCTAACTCGATCAGTTCGAGTTGAACATGGAAACCAATAAATAATATAGGGTCTCACTAATATGTTTCCAGGTTGTTGTGCGACGCGGTCTTAAGGACTGCGATGTTCTTAAGTGGGGACAGAACTACTCTAAGTTTATGGTCGCATTGTAGTTTGGGTCGAGGGAATCGATAGTTTTTGGGAAAATTCGTTCTTTTAAGAACGATTCGTACGAGGTTTATTGCAATTTTGATTGGAAAAATCATTCTAACATGATGGCTTCTTGCACTTATTAATTGTTATGATATGTAATTAACGGTAATTCGTTCGGCTGGACGGCGAAAAAAAGCAATTTAATTTTTCAGTTGAACGACTTCATAGTTGAATTGCAGTAAGTTAGCGAGTCGTTCAAGGTTCAAAGAGGTAAAAGTTTATTTTATTAACCATTAAATTTTATTCATGTTAAAAAAAGTAATGTTTAAGTGTTATTACTTACTAAGGATAATTGAGAAACATCAACATTAAATTTATTTTTTCACTAATTACTTATTTTTACTTTAAATATCTTAATTTGGATAAATGCATGTACCTAATTACCGAAAAAAAATGATCTACTACAAAATTTGATTATTATGGGAGCTAAAATTAAAATAAACCAGTATAAAACATTTTGGGTATTCATTTGGTGCTACAGATGAAATAACTTTGAGTGCAAAAACTAGATGAATATTGAAATATTAAAAAGGTTTCAATAACGAAAACTACTTTCAATATACCAATCTGTAGACCTTTCGCAGAATCTTCACTTCATATTCTGGAAGTGTTTTCGAGATTTCATTAAATTTTTATGCTTTCGCAACGTTAAATATTTCAATCTAAATAGAACGTTGGCGTAAAGACCATGTGCTAAGTAATAACATAAATTTTTAAAAGGGTTATACCGTCTGGTTGTAAACGGCCCGAATAGGATAGTTTTCAGGCCGTATATTAAGCGAAAAATACTAAATGTCTTGTCCAATTCACTTTCGTTTTAAATAAAAAAGCAACTTTCTAGTTCACCACGCTACAATCGCCTGCTACACATTTATGTTCATCGTTAATTCTACCCCGAAAAGTATTAACAAGAAAAGTTTTGACTAGGCTCATACGGCAATATGCATCTATAGGGACATACAAATATTCCTCGCCAAAAAGCTCGCCAGCAAACAGAAGGATATTCGTGTAGCAACAAGCTGATTAAACCGTTCATGTCGCGCCAGTCCTTCGGGAACTCCTGTACCTACGTATTGCCCCAGGGTGCCCTGCTCCTCGAAATGAGAAAGTCTGAAAAATTCGCCGATCTAAATTAAAAGTTAAACTGAGCGAAGGGAATTAAGCAATTCGTTGGCGTTCGATCTTCGATCGCTAGGCGACATTTTACCTATCTAACACCATTCTTGAAAATACACTATTGCAGGAATTAACAATTCATTAATTTTAACTTAACGAACTAGTATTAACTAAAATAATATGGTTTGTTATTTGATATTTAGGTGGCATATAGATGCAAATAAAAGGTTTAATTAAAAAACGCAGTGTATTAAATTTTATGAGCCGTAAAATAAATATCGCGTATAAACCGGAATATTATTCGAGCTCAATAACTCTCAATTATAAAAAAATGGCTTCACGGAAACTTGAATACTTCGTCGGTGAATTACACAAAATTAAAGTCAATAACCTTTTTATGGTTTTTACGAATTTAAGTACGAATTGGTAAATTCGTTAGAATGGACTAATTGACAAAGTAAGTTTTAATGAGTAGGTATATGAATAGCTTGAAGATTATATGAAAATTGTACTGTTTTTTTATAATAAAAAGTAGAGACTTTATTGAGTCCAAACGTCCTTAACAAACAAATGCGCTCTATTTATCTAATAATATTTGGTAAAGCACTATGACATTATATGTAAATTTGCAACCACAAAAATGCTAATAAGCTTTCATTTTTATTCAATTTCTCTTACATAATTAAAAATGAATCCTAAATTATCATATACTAACTAAATAATATCCTGCTCGTTATTAAGTGTTCCCATATTTGAGCACATTTGCTAAACGAGATGTGCAACGAAATTTCCATTTTTGTGAAGTTAGTGGATATAGTTAAGTACTTGCCGCAACAATTCATAAAATATAATTTCCATTAAACTGTTCACTAAAACCTCTAAACGGATTCTGGAGGATTTTAGCTTACCAATTTCAGCTTTCAGAAAACTGCTCATCTATTTTTACTGGAAGATGCATTAATCTAATAATTTCCTGTTAAGCGAGACTTCAGTCTCCGTTTAAATGGTTCCTTAGTTTTAATGCACAGTCAGTAATCGGGAAAGTATAATACAAAAAAGTATTCGGTAATTTTTTACAGAATTTGAGCGACAAGACATTTTACACAAACTTGTCAAAAATAAAATTGCCCGTTAAACATAAATTACTGTTATAATTAATGTACAAAATATATCACAATTTGTTTAATTATAAATTAAATCATTTTAAGGAACATGAAATATTCATGACTCTGTTATAATTTTATTTTTAGTTACTAGTTAAATTATACATATTGTTGGTTTTTTGATAATATTTTTATAAAATTAACGGAACTTATTTTAACTTAGATGTTATTTTTAATTCAATTATTATAATAATTCATCTATTCATTTATTCACTAGTTTATATTCATTTACGTAGGCAAAAATACCTAGAAATGTACCTAGAAATTCTTACTGATCCTTAATCAAGTAAGTATACTGCAATAATAAAAAATAGGAGTTTACGATTCATACTGAATTCATATTAATATACAAAGTTTAATAGATTTGTTCCGTGTGTTTATCGTAAAACACAATTCCTCTTCCTTCTATTACAGCCGAAATAAGCAATGTATAATAATTCCATAATAGATGATTTCTTTATTTCGCCATAAATAACCACTCCAAATGAGATAGTATTGCTTATTAAACCAGAACGAATTTTCAGTTGCCATGCAATTTAGCAATGACTGTTGTTTCTTCGCTTGGAAATCGTTTCCTTACCTTGCTAAACACCGAATAACTGATTATACTTCTGTTAGTACTGGGACTTTGATAAAAAAATATTAAACATTTAGGCTGAAAAATTGAACCCCTTATTTTTTATAAAATTTATAAAAAATATTTATAAATATTATTTATAAAATATTTATAAAATTTGTAAAATATATTTTTGATAATTTTACGAACAAAACAAAGGAATTTTTTATAGCATAAATAAAATTTATTATAATTTTATATTAACTTTTCGCCTGTATATTCCTATCAGAGTAGCCTTTAATTTAGGTACTATCTGTTTAATTACTAAATTTTATAAATTATACTTGCATACAAGTAGGCACATGTATAAGATTCATGGAATATTTGCCCACTACTAGCGAAAGCGCAAGGGAAGGTGGAATAGTGCATTCAAGCTAGTATTGACACTAGTATTAGCATTCACTTTTGCCGTTAAAAGTTTTAAAGTCTTGCCCCCTGATTAATAGTTTGGATTTGTACCTACTTATACTTATCAACAAACCTAATAATCAGTTGATTTAATTAGTCGGTATTTTACAGCGTGGATGTCTCCAGTGATATTCTGTTGAATAATATAAGAATAAGAGTGACATTTATTCGTGCCAGTAGCGGTATTGCAAGTTTGGTGTCGACATGCGTTGGAGTATATTGATTTCGATTTTTTTAATTAATGAACTGGGGTAAGAAACTTACTTTGATACTTTTAGTAGAAATTATTAAATTACATATATTTACTATTCTTATTATCATTAATCTTTTCAATCCTAATGCAAGTACAAATATGAAACTGTATTTGTACATACAAATAAATGCAAATTTGTAAGAAATATGTTCTATATGCCGGCTGCAACAAAGAGAACTTTCATTAAATCTCTTATAAAGGAATAATAAAGATATATTTTGGGATTGGAACTGTCTCACCCTATAACCACTATTTTTTTAATAATCTTTCTTTGTTCAACTCATAGAAATGACCATATTGCAAACAATCTTTGTTTACCCATATGCATATTATTCCGTTATTCATATTCATACAAGTTATTTACGTATGTTATGTCGCGTTTTGACAAAAATACTTATTACAGTTTTGAATTTTTGGAAACAAATAAAGCCTTGGGAATATATATCTACTTATTAAGGCATTATTCGGGTTTAGGCTATTTCGGTTATTAGGTTTAGTTGGATGTAATTGGATATAAATAAGTAAATCGCTTTTAAAAAACGTTTTGTAAATTAAAATAAATGTGGAGTGAATGTTGAGAATTACGAACATAACAAATAACTAGGTACTATAAAAATAAATTATTTGTTGATAGTGCAAGTTTTAATATTATGTAAAAAAATCGAAAAGTTTAATTACATCAGTTGAAACGTATAGGGCCAACATGCTGTTTGTATTTGTGGTATTTGTTACCGTTTTAATCCATACAAAGTAAGTTATTTTTAACTGACATTAGAGAATTTATTTTAATTATAATTAATAAGTATATACAACAATAATCTCCAATGATTTTATCGCGTAATATTTAACGATAAAGCATCAATGGCATTATGATGCAGAAAACAAATAAACAAAAAATAAACTATTCACAACATTTACAAGTGATCACATTTATTCGAAGGAACTTAAATAGAAAATACTTTATTAAGATACGTGCACATAAAACAATTAAAATTATATCTACTTATAAAATATATGTATGTATGTAAGTACCTACATAAAATCAAATGTACTGAGAAAATTCGCTAGTCGCTTGGTTTTCCAGACTGATTAAGATAAGCCATTTTTATATACTCCTTATGTTTTACAAATGAACTGATATTCACAATGTATTTTTAAATTAGCTAAAATGAAGATAAACGGTAAACTTTTTTGGTAATATGGTTTTTTTAAACAATTTAAATATTTCTTACATAAATTACACTAATTCCCTCATTAAATGCTATATTTAAATCAAGTAATGCCTGATTAAATTCACCCATTAATTTATATTTAAAAATTTTATATTCATGTAGGTACTTAGTTAAAAGTTGATAAAAAATTAAATTTATTTTGAAAAGTACGCAAATATGATTTAAACATTTAAAAAGTGAAAGTTTTTATTTTTTAGTATAATAAATGTTTTTTTTAAATATACGCCGTTTAAATTAATTATGTGAATTCTTTCAATTAGATAGTATGTTAACAATACTAGACAAATTGGGTTGATTTATGTATGTTTGGATTACTTACAACATGTATATTTTTTATTAATATGTATTATAACTCTTTTGTAAATAGTCTCATCAATATACAATAAATTAATTTTGAATTTAGGCAATCCCTGTTTCATTTCCATATTTCAATATTTCGTTAATTATCTTAGTTAATTAGCTAAACTAATTTTTCCAAGGTTTTATTATTCATATCTATTTTAAAAATTCTAATTTTCTCTCTACAGTAGTCTACAGGGTGTTTTTTCGATGTTTAATACAGGGATCTCGGAAACTGTAGGAGATTGAAAAAAGTTTAAATGCATGGGCAAACATTGGCAGTTTTGTGAGACATCTTCACAACCAGTTTCAGCTTTGCAAAATATGAAACCTGTCAAAAATTAACCTTTCAATAAGTTAACTTTTCAATAAACTCCAGTTAACCTTCGAGATCGGGTTTCTCGACTTAAAATCCAAGTTTAAGTATGCAACAACTATAACGTTAACCTCTCCCAGTTCAGTTAACTTCTCAATAGTAAGCGATAGTTAAACGCGAAAAGTCGAGAAACCGGGCATACGCAGCTCATGATAGGTATTGGGTCTTTTTTTATTTTAAAATGACCACCCTTTTTATTGCTCTACAGCCCAAACGACTCATTTGCGAACACATGTTTATTAAGACTACTCTGCATATTTTGGGTCATACTACCCCCCCTTTCATTTTATGACATTTTTAACACCCTTTAGGTAACGCAATATTTGATTATTTTAACGTAAATTAACTTCTGTAAATTAATTTTAGGGCATCAGATATCGATGGTCCGTCAATTGTGCGAGTAACACAATCTATTGGTCACACAGAAGAACCTCATTGGGATCCCAGAAAAAATATTTTATATTTTGTCAATATACACGCGGGGGAAGTTTACGCTTATCACTATTTTTCAAAGATTTTACGAAAAATTACTCTAAATGGTAAGTGAACTCTCCATAATTTATTGGTAAATATGGAAAACTAATAAACTAAAATTTAATATGATTTGATACAATAAAACCTATTGTACATGATATTTATTAGCTTATTGCGTAAAATTCAATGTGTTACAATTAAAAATAAAAAATTCTTGACCTTACCCAATCGCCTGTTCGCACGATCTGTCTATACCTTTCACCGATTAACAACAAGTTTTTTAAATATTGCATTACATTCTCAATGTTACTTGTAATTTTTTCATTTTTTCGATCTTAAAATAGAACATTTCTTTTTGCGTGTAAACTGAGAACAAGGTTAATTAACTGCATTTAAAGGAGCTTTAAGGAGTTAGAAACAGGAACGGAAGTTTTTTTTTCTTTTCCCCGCTATTCAAAAAGTGACTTCGACAGAATAACTTTGATTTAGTTGGTATTTCCAAAGTTTTTCGTTCGACATCAAACATCACATTTTAGCGACTCTGCACTATTTAATTAATTTAAAGAATTTCGTGATCGAACTTGGAAGTTTATGCGTTGCAAAAGTTTGTTCCGATATTCCCTATCACTCAAAATTATTATAAGTAATCTTCTTAGCGTAAAAAGACTCGAATATGCTCATTCAGCATTCATTGCCGAGCAAAATCGATATTTCTTAGAATTTTAATTAAAAACTACTCATTTTAGGCAGCACTTCTCCAGTAATACCTTCAAGACATAATCCAAATTTACTCCTGGTCGGCGTGAATAGATCAATAGTTGCATTGGAATGGGACGCAAAAAATAAATTAGGGGACAAAGCTGTTTTAACTACAGTTAGTAATAAATATCCTAAAAGTCGGTTTAACGATGGAAAAGCCGATAAAAATGGAAATCTTTGGTGGGGTAAGTAATTTGTATGCACGTTTAATATGCAAAAAACTGCAGTTAAATATATGTAAATATTAATAATATGTTATGCATATATGTATGTATCTAAGTGGAATCGGCGTGTGAGTGGGTATAATTAAGTAATAATGTAACAAAGTAAGTAATTGTTAACAAAATAGACCATGTACAAAATATTACAGTTTAATATTACCTACTTTTTATAAATTTGGGTCCTTTGTTTTTGGGGTAATATACTTGATAACAGTATAGGCTCTGAAATGCATTGTCCTGGATTATATCTACTCGATATACGATACGTAAACAATAGATTAATTAGGTATCTAAAAAATTAACCGTTTTCCAGGTACAATAGGAAGAGAAGAAAATTTAGTAGTAGCCCCTAATGAAGCATATTTATTCAAAATAACCAAGAACAACATAAAGCAACCATCGGTCGCGATAGCGCCCGTTACAAACAGCAACGGATTAGCTTGGAACAAAGCCAACGACAAATTCTATTACATCGACACTCCTACACGGAAGGTAGTAGAATATACTTATTTTAACGAAAATTCCAGTATCTCGTCAACAAGCAGAACTGCCTTTGATCTCAACGATTATAATACAACCATTACCGGTAAGTTGGGTTCAATTACATTAATTGCCTTAATCGATTAATTAAGTGTATTATTATCAGCCGCAACTTGTAAACTTGGGCTGTACTGTTAATAGAAAACCGATATTTACCTAATTAAGTGTTAAGTACCTAATTTATTAGATTTTAAACCATAAGTATCTACCTACCAATTTGAAATATATTTTCAGGATTACCTGATGGTATGACAATTGATGACCAAGATTACTTATACATCGCTTTATATGGAGGAGGCTCAGTCATAAAAGTTGATCCTAAAACTGGAAAACTTCTCATGGTAAATCACCTTTAAGTTATACCAAAAAAAAAACAGTTATAGTATGACTTGAACATACTATTTTACTATCAACCATTTCCTAATCTTATTAGCATGATTTTTTTAGATAATTGCAATTCCTGCTAGAGATGTTACGTCCGTAATGTTCGGTGGTCCAGGATTGGACATACTTTTTGTTACTACGTCAAAAGTCAGTTTGACTAGTAAAGAACAATTACAATCTCCTGGAGCCGGAAGTGTTTTCGCAGTGAAAAATCTGAATGCCAAAGGCTTACCTGCCTTTACTGCAGATATTGTTAATAGTGTGCCCTCAAGAGTAAGTATAACAATATCAGCAAATTCGGTACTATATTCGTGATCAAATCAAAAATGAAGTAAAGCAGTAACGAAAATGATTAGATTATGCGGTGCCGGTCTAGTATGCGGTCTATACCATAAGTTATATTTAAATACTTTGACAGGTGTAATATTTTGGAAAACTGAAACTGATTGTGAACAGGTCTCACAAAATTGCAAATATTTGTCCTTTAAAACTTTTTTCTATCTCCGAAAGTTTCCGAGATTACTGTACTAAAAATTGAAAAAACTCACCCTTTATAATAGGTAGGTATTATGCAAATAATATGGTAGACCGCATACTAGACCGGCACCCACCGATTATGCTACATATGAATGTTATGAATAATAGTAATACAGTGCCGAAAATAACACATTAGAATTTGATGTATTTGTTATGGATAAAGCTAGATAAACGACTAAACCTAGGTCCAAGAGAAACCCACCTTACCCGACCCTACCCTACCCTACTTTACCCGCATTTCACAATTTAACCCGGGTAAACCTAGGTTTAGTAATGAGTAAAATCCATAAACGTATCTAAAAAAGTATTTCTCTGATACGATCTCTTTCAAATATAGTAGGAAAATTAGGTTTTTCAGTTTAAGTAAAATCATCGACAATTCTCCAAGTCTTTCATAGACCAACACATTGAACCAGATACCATCATATTTATCATTAGTGAATGACTCAGAAAATATTTAAGAACTTTAGTGATTCCTCATATCCTTTCAGAATATTTTAGAAAACATCTTTAATCAGGATTTATTTCCGAAAGAGTCCACAAATCAAAATTATGTCCAGGCACCTGGTGATTCGCAGTCCGGTAGGTATAATTAGCATGTGCATGCCGCGACTATTTAGTCCTTTCGGTTGATTTTTGGTGGTTGGTTCAGTTAAAGATTTGGGGGTTTACAGGTGCCATTTTTGCATGAACAAATCTTCAATAACAAATAACAGTTATAATTTATGTTTACAATTAACACATATTTGTTTTTCAGGTTTATGGGAATCAATCATGAAGGTATTTAGGGGATTTTTCTAATATATTTTAATAAACATGTTAATAGAAATTTAGTCTTTCATTTCTTCTCTGAAACGCTCTCTATAAACACTATAAAAGTCTCTAAAACTTCATTGAAGAACGAACTCGTTTAATAGAAAACATTCCTATGCATACGTATAGGGATTGTCAAGTTTGACATTACACTCCATTCCATCACTAATGAATTCATCAATCCCTTAAATTTTCGGCCATTTTATCACGAAACAAATATTCCTGTTATGCCTAAAAAGAAACCAGTTCGTTATCCCATAAGACCGCGCCCGACTATAGACGTTTACCGAGTGGATCCCGAAGACAGGGAGGAGAAAGTTAGGGAATGGATTAAGAAAAAAAACGAAGAAGCGCGAAGAACCACTAACAAAAAGAGGCGAGCGAAAAAACAAAGTTCTCAATACTAGTTATGAAAGAAAACATTACATACTAAATATCGATTTAAAGTATCGGAAATATTTTTATTTTATAAATAGTAGAGTTAAGTAGTGAATTTACAGCGTTGGATTTAATAATCATATGGCTACTTCAATGTAAATGGTTGTATGCAGCAAGTGTGTACTGCATAGAAGAGTTTACCTGTAATATTTTAGAATTGAATGGGCAATTGCAAAAACGATAAAATTCCAAAAATATGGCGATTTAAAGGGAGAGCCATTTTGTTTGTTGATAGTCTAATTTATTTCTCTTATCTTCCTGCTGAGAGTTAAAAATAACATTACCGGCCTCCTTCACATAATAATTTTATTGGTGAGTGGAAAAAGGATATTTCTGGAATGTCAACCAAATTGTTAACTGCGCTGACCAAGAATATCAGATTTGAGGTATTTCATCAATATTTTCCTATCCGAAGTTATAGTTGTATGCATTGTGACAGAAATTTTTCGCAAGAAACTAAATCCAAAATTTCAAGTAAAACGACTATAAAGAATTTTAAAAATAAAACGAAGAAAAAATATTTTAAAATGAACTAATAACTCTTTAAATCGTCCATCAGATAAAAAAATATGTACTGTGCAATCAATTAACCTCTTCTAACTATCGATTAATGCCCTTATAGTACACTCGTAAAGTATACCAAATTTAGTTGTTTTAAGTTGCAATATTACCGAGATTATTTTTTTTATTTTGTAACTTCACTTTGAAGGCCTATAACTTCTCAGGAGTGTATTTTGGGCTCACCTATACGCTCCCGCTCTCTGTCGAATCTCATTGGGACACCCTGTATACACATTTCTGCAACAATTGCATGACTAGAGAATGTACTCCAGAAGCACCCGTAAAAATGTCCACAAACTCTACAAGAGTCTATATGATAGGTACCGATTTAAAATTGTAAATTTTCTCTTTAATGTTCATCTTATTTTCCAAATAACCTAAATTACATCACTTTAAGAAAATAAATAATGGCTTTTAATGAGAAACAAAAAAATAGTACAAAAAAAATCAATATTACAGTCTTTAAACGACATACAAATTACTTGTACATCCACACGCTAATTCACAAACACTTATAGTTCATCGTGATCATCATCATCTTTAGATTCATCAGCATCGATTTCTTCCGCATCTCCGTTACTCTCCTCCGACGTGATATCTTCCTCTTCTTCCACCTGCTCGTCGAGCGGCACACCCAGCGTCTTCCTCATCATAGTTTCTATAGACTGGGCGAATTCGGCGGTTTCCTTCAACATGTAACCGGACCTCAAAGTGGCCGTTCTGAACATCATTTTCGCCATATCTTTAGCGGTGGGATCGCTGGGATCATCGATGACCCTCTTAAGCAGTTCCTTCATCAATGGATGCCTTGGGTTGATTTCCAGGGTCTTCTTCTGGTTCAGGTAGTAGGTTCTTTGAGGATCGTCCGCCTTTTGGTGGGCATTCGACACCGCTAAACGTTCCATGTTTCCGGTCCAACCGAACAGACTAGCTACCAATGCGCATGGTGAATCACTTAACCTGAAATTAACATGAATAAATGAACAATTTGTAATGTAACGTGGCAATGAAGTTTACCTTTCGGATACTTGGGCTTTAGAGATGTCGTTTTTCAAAGCATCATCGCCTAGCCATTTGGTGAGAGGTTCGAAGGATTTCTTCAATTCTTCCAATTGCTCTTTGCCTCCTTCCGCTTCGGTAAGGCTGAAACCTTCCTTGGCGACGTTTTGGAATTTCTTTCCTTCGTATTCGGGAATTGCCGAGATGGCGTATTCATCTACAGCTTCCACCAAGTACAAAACTTCGTATCCTAAAATGAAACACAAATAGATCAGATTAGATCAGAGCAGAGCAAAACAGAAAGTAAAACAGAGAGTAAAACAGAAAGTAAAAGAGAGCAGAGCAGAGCAGAGCAGAGCAGAGCAGAGCAGAGCAGAGCAGAGCAGAGCAGAGCAGAGCAGAGCAGAGCAGAGCAGAGCAGAGCAGAGCAGAGCAGAGCAGAGCAGAGCAGAGCAGAGCAGAGCAGAGCAGAGCAGAGCAGAGCAGAGCAGAGCAGAGCAGAGCAGAGCAGAGCAGAGCAGAGCAGAGCAGAGCAGAGCAGAGCAGAGCAGAGCAGAGCAGAGCAGAGCAGAGCAGAGCAGAGCAGAGCAGAGCAGAGCAGAGCAGAGCAGAGCAGAGCAGAGAAATTACCTTTGCGCAAAAGTCTTTCGACAAAAGGCGATTTGGCGACTTCTTCCTTTGAAGATCCGGCGATGTAAAATATTTTATCTTGTTTCGGTTTCATTCTCTCCACGTAATCGGCCAAGCTGGTGGTGCCGGAACCGTTTGAAGTAAGGAATCTCAAGAGTTTGGCCAATCTCGTGCGATTAGCCGGATCTTCGATGGTTCCCAATTTAATGTTGGTCGAAAATTCTTTCCAGAATTTCTCGTAATCTTCTTCAGAGAGCTTTTTCAGCATATCAAGCACTTTACGGACGAGTTTCTTCTTGATAACCTAAAAGCAAATGGCAATGAATAAAAGTTTATAAAGAAAATTGTAGTGATTTTATACCTTGATTAATTTGTGTTGTTGCAACGTTTCTCGAGATACGTTCAAAGGTAAATCATCGGAATCGATGATTCCTCGAATAAAGCTGAGGTAAGACGGCATCATATCGTTGAATTCGTCTGTGATGAAGACGCGTCTGACATACAATTTAATATTGTCCGTTTTCGTACCGTATCTAAATTAAAGACAAAATCAATTAAACTTCTATTACTAGACAAGTTTTTTAATTACTACCTGTTAAAACTCTCTGATGGCTGGACTTCCGGAACGTAAAGCAACGATTTGAAGGTAACCTCACCTTCGGCGACAAAATGGATCTTTGTAAGAGGATCTTTGGTATCTTTGGTTAAAGCTCTGTAGAATTCATCGTACTCTTTATCTTCGACTTCGGAAGGCTTCCTGCTCCAAATAGGTTTGCTGTCGTTTAACAGCTCCCAATCCCAAACGGTCTTTTCCACTTTCTTGGTCTTAGATTTCTCTTCATCTTTTTCCTCCTCCACGGCCGCATCATCTTCATCAGCAGTCGCAGGGGTTTCTTCGGCTGCTTCATCATCCAACGGTTCTTCTACGGTTTCGGTGTGGCTGGTCCACAAGTATATCGGGAAATTGATGAATTGCGAGTACTTCTTAACTAACGTACGAATAGTATCGTGCTCCAAGAAATCTTTAGCTTCGGGTTTCAATTGCAAACTGACGGTGGTACCACGTTTCAAGGAATCCCCTCGGGGATCGTCTACGATGCTGTAAGAAGACGAATCGGACTCCCAGATGTACTGCTTGTCGTCGTTGTGTTTAGACGTTACGATAACTTTATCGGCTACCAAGAAAGCCGAGTAAAATCCCACACCGAATTGACCGATCATATCGTTCATGTCCTGCGAACTGTCGGGGCTCTGCATTTTACTCAGGAACTCGGCCGTACCGGATTTCGCGATGGTACCTAAGTTGTTCACCAGGTCTTTCTTCGTCATTCCGATACCAGTGTCTGTAATGTGCAGCATTCCCGATTCTTTATCGGCTTTTATTCGAACGTTCATCTCCGGTTGTGCGTCCAGCACGCTCTTTTCTGTTAGGGACAACAGCCTGATTTTGTCCAAGGCATCGGACGCGTTCGAAATCAATTCTCTCAAGAAAATCTGAAATTAAAAGTGTGATAATAGAGGTAAAAATGTAACGGATGCATAGCTACATAATGGTAATTAACAGTGTAGAGTGGAGATTTTAGATTGTGATTAGTATCGGAAAAAATTCCAATATGAATCACTACAAAAGTATTAATCAATTAATAGAATTTTTATGGAATACAATTTTCTACAACAGTGAATTCTATTGATCTTACCTCCTTATTCCTGTATAAAGAATTGATGATAAGTTTCATCATTCTATTGACTTCAGTTTGGAATTGAAACTTTTCAGATTTTTCTCGTAATTCTTTGAGCTGAGCAACGTTGAGACCGTCGAGTTTAATGGCTTCTTCTTCCCTTTTAACGACTTCATCGTCTGTAAATTGTAGTACGATATAATAAATTGTGTGGTAATATATTGGATAACCTAACATAGTTTTTTATAGGGATTTTATGAATAGCTTAGATTATTGATCAAACAATGGAGGAGTTTCTATCTACAGATTCTGATAATTTAACTCCATTTAAATTGTGTTTTACACCAAAAATACTGGCCGGTAGATCAAATGTCCTTGTGGGAAAACCGCTTAATTTACGTGAGTAAATTTATTGTTATTAAATCTATAAAATTCGAGTTTGTGTACTTTATTGCTTTTAGCACCAGTAATAACAGGAAAATTTTATACTACAAAAGATAAAAAGGATATTGAAAGTTTACCACAATGTACCGAAATATTCAACGTAAACGGACCTAAGGAGAAATATGAAAGACCCTTAACCGAAAACCAAAAGTATATGAATTTGGGTAATCTTTCAACAATTTTATATAATTTTATTTCAGATACGGTTGGTATCACGATATAATTTTAAGCGATATAAAAGACAGAAGGTTAAATTACCACAAACATACAGACGCACTGATAATGGAACATCTAATGAACTACGCGAGAATTAGATCTTAAATTACCTGTTCTGGAACCGTCTCTGCTTGCGCCCAAATCTAAATCAACTTTTTCCACCGAAGGCTCTCCGGGTTCCTCGCATTTTACACATCCTGATAAACAAAAAACGATGGATTATAAATTTTAGCTTCAATTTGCGAATATATTTTTACTCACCGATGAATACAAAAAGGGCTATAATAAATAAAGAACACTGCTTCATCTTGCAGCTATTCGACATCCAACTTATTTCATTCAAACGAAAAAAACCGAGAAAACACCGGTCGTCGGCTACAACTATTTGTGATAAACTGACGTTGCTGGAAAACTAACCAACACTGAAATGTCAAATTCTAGCATTGTTCCACCTATCAGAATCCACCACGCTCGTTGACGTTTAACCGTAGCCAATCAATTCGAAACAAATAAACTCATGTCCATATGGCTACTTTCTATTGGTGAGAATAAATAATATATTTCGGCGGTAAATTTAAAATCGGTATCGGATTCTTGTATTGAATGTATTTTTTACACGCGCTGAGTTACATATTTTTCAGTTTGTGTTACCAAATATTGGGGCGTTTTATTGAAATATCATGTTTGATATTAGACATACATGTAAGAAAATTGGTTTAGATAAAAAATAAAAATAGATAAATACGTTAAAACAACAAATATTGTCAAGATAAGAATGTTTATAGTTGCCTTTATGTTTTTGCAAACACAATCACAAACCTACTAGGTTATCAACGCAAAACAAAGCTTATACAATTTAAGTTTATTAAAAAAATCATTACAAATTTTTCAAAAATTCTGGGTAAAAATCATAAAAAAATAATGCCAACAAAATAAAATAAAAAAATTAACCAAACTCATACGCAAGCATAAAATATAACATTTTATACGAAATACGAAGAAATAGTTAATTTAATTAATCGTCACAGAAATAATTATAAAAATAAGCACAACAAAATCAAAGGTTTTTAATGTGTACTTACTGTACAAATATTTAAGGTATAAGATTACATATAAAAAACGATAAATAAATACTACGTTAAAATTGTTCATTCTTAAGCAACGGAATTTTGGCCACTTCGAAAAATATTTTGTGCGAATATTTGTTCCTCACCGTCATCAATTGTGACTTAGCTGGTTGGCTTAAATAATTATTTAGCGATACAATGACATCCTTAAATTCCTCTAACTTGTAACCTGTAATAGAAATAATTCAGTAAAATATTCAGAATTCATATACAGATTTAGAACTGTTTAGAAACTTTTACAACTATCTAGAATTTTTTTTAACGCTCTAGAGGCTCTGAACCATTTACTTTATTTATCTGAAGCGTTTTATTGCAAGGTTTCATGAATATGGATCAAAGCACAACCTTTTCCTCTTACCTTTAGCTTCTACCATTTTCCTCAAAGTAAACGCTTCTTTTTATAAAAATGTACTATTGCGTACAACTTTGCAGTTATCTGTATATTGTTATTTACCTGTATAAAATTCTAGAGTTGGTGTCCAATTGCTTATTTCTTTCATCCTAAGCGCCATGTACAGAGCCGCCGAAGCTAGTTTGGAATCTCGAATGGTAATTACATCGTAATTCATCAAATTATACTCTAATATATATCTGGCCAATGTTAAAATGGGCATCGGGATTTTAGCGCACTAAAACAATAAAATTTTAGAATAAATATTTACCAATGAAACATTCACACCACTCACCCTTGCGTATCTCCTCAGGAATCTATAACTGATCGGAATGCCCAAATCGAAGTTGATGACTTGCAATAGATTCATCTCCATTCTGATCAACTCCCTTTTCGTGTAAGCCCCGTCGCATATGTAGAGGAAATCATCGATCAATGGAGGAATTCGCTCGTCGAATTTACTGGCGATGAACATCGAAGCAGCTCCGACCAACTGAAGCGTTTCCTTGCCCACAACTACCTTTCCTAGATACATATCGACTATCTTCACACCCAAATAAAGTGTTTCGTGGTTCAGCTCGAAGCTCTCCTGGATTTCAACCATCCAATCGACCAACAGCGATCGCATGATACGAGTCAGGCACACTTGTCGCCCCAAGTAGTCGACTATAGGGAAGCTGGACTGAAAAAGAAACACAAAAGATGAATCTTCTTACTTGTATGATAGAAAAATGAACCTACTTCTCGCTCTTTGAGGTAGTGGAATATATCAATGGCGTATTCGGATATTTGAAACACGTCCTCCCAATTTTCTTTATCGAAATCGTCTATTTGGTCCGGAACAGAGTGGTTTCCGAGATGCAAAGCAATCTCCATACGTCTGGCCACCATCGATACGCTGGACGCGTTCTCTTCAGTTTTCTCATTTTTATCGAATGAGGTCGATTCGGATTCGGAGCTTCTCGACGATCTCAAATTGTGTCTCTTCGCACTGAAGTAGGTAGATTCATTACTAGAACTTTTAGTCAAATGTAAGTTTATGTTGCTCAACTTTAACTACCATTCAGTGGAGGTCTACTATGTATCGTTTTGGAAATTAATAAAATTGAATCGAAGCGATACAGTATAGACTCCATTGTAATAATGTTTACAAACATTTAACTAAAAATATTAAGTAACTATGAATCTACCATCTACAGTAAATATTTAGAATTAAAAATATTATACTTACATATCTTCTAAAGCAGAGGAGTACAGAGTATCTTCAGTCTTTTCAAAATCATTACTAAGTCTTTTATTGCATTTAGTATTGTTTTCCTTAAGCACCTCTTTGGGTTTTATTGCAGTTTGATTAGGAACTACAATTTTTGTAGGTTTTCTAGAATATACCTAAAACAAAATTTGATATTTAGTAGAATAGAAAGAATAATACAACATGAAATATTTACACACAAGTGCAAATTTGTATGCAAGGGGTGCAACAAAAACAACTAATTTCCATTAGTCTCGTATGTATAAAGGAAAGAGAAAGTGATACTGATGTGGGATTGCCACTTTCTCACTCTAACCACTGTTATTTTAATAATCTCTCTTAGTTCAACTTAGAGGATTCATATGGGTGTGTAGATTGGTTTGCAACATGATCAATTCAATAAGTTGAACAAAGAAAGCTCATTAACAGTGGTTAAAGTGAGAAAGTCTTAATCCCACAGTATTATTCTTTCTACTTCCTTTATATGAGATTAATGGAAGTTGTTTTTGTTGCACCCATAGCCTAGTATGCAAACAATTTTACATCTACTTGTACAGGGGTGAGGTGAAAATTTCTCAGCCTGACAATGAAAGGCCGCGATTTTCAATTGAAACATTACATTATTCTTATTAAGTTCAAATCTTTAGTTCAATACTTAAACGATTCTGAAGCGTCCTAAATTGTTATACACAGTTCTAAATGATTCTAGACAGTTTTAAACGATTCTGGAGTGCTTTAAATGAATATGGAGCGTTTTAAATGGTTCTAGACAATTGTAAATGATTCTGGAGCAGTCTAAGTGATTCTAGACAATTGTAAATGATTCTGGAGCAGTCTAAGTGATTCTAGACAGTTTAAAATGATTCTGGAGCGTTCTAAATGATTCAGGCCGAGAATTTTTCACCCTGCATTAAATCAGCAGTTTGAAAACAAAAAAAAACATTTGTTTGAATATTATGAACATTACCTTATGTACGGGAGCAAGAGGAGCAATGTTCTCGTTTTGTTTCACACGAGCCACAGTCTTAACAGATGGAAGAGTTTTCAATTGGGCCTTAAGCGTCGTGACTGTTTTCACTTGGGTTGCGGCTTTCTTGAGAGTAATCTTTTGCTTGGCATCGACCTGTTTGGTCTTCGCCTCTGTGATGTTGATGTTCTTTTCGCTGAATGCTATTCTTTTGGTCGTCTTGGCGTCCTTCGAAGGGGAAGCGTCGGCTTTCCTTTTAACGCTGATCACGCTCAGCTTGGTCGTTCTAACGTTGGTTAAAGATTGGGTGGCTGCTCTGCTGCGCGTGGATATCGTCGTTCTCAGTGGTAAATTGGAAAGTATAGAGCTGGCGCTCGATTTTGTTGGAGCCATTTCTATCTATTTATCTATTAAAATTTACAGTAAAAAATTAGCAAAAAGGGTAAGAAAAATGGGAGAAATATACTGAGTGACAAAAGTAAAAGAACACCGAAAAATAGTTGTTGAAATTTAACCATTTATTCTAGTTACATGTATAAGAGAAAATTAAACAAATGATGAAAATTAATTCATCAAATTAACAACAAAACTTAAAAAAAATTTTATTAATGTTTTGCACCACCGTGGTGCTGTACACACTCTCTACAGTTTGAATGAAAAATAAAATTTGCTTCTTGGTGTTCTTTTACTTTTGTCACTCAGTATATATGTTGTTGATAAGGGGTGAAAACTTTTGTAATAATTCGATTTTGAGTGGATACCTCTAATCAATGTGGTGGTAATATTATAGAAGTGTGGACAAGAATTTCTCAATATGTCAAGAAAGAAAAAGTTACACTGCATGGATTGCAGTTGAACAAAATGTCTGTATTATTTTGGTATAAACATACTTTTCTAAAAACTACCAATAGAGGAAAGAGTAGGTAACAAAAGGACTGTAGATTTTGTGCAATAAATTTCAACAATCAAATGAATTATAAAGGATTATAGAAATCCTTTTTCGGAAAAATAAGCTACCTACTGTATCTAATAATAAAATTAATTACTTGTTAAATACCTAGAATTTATAGTTATTATAAATATGAATACATTACAAACATGGGAAAAAAGGCTTTATAAGATAAGCCGTTATAGACAAGCAAAATTTCATAAAAGCAGCATTTATACAGTTATAGATATTTTTAGTAAACAGTTTCATTTCGAAAGAAACAGGAAATAGGAATTTTAATTGTAAATGTTCAATTTTATCGGGTGGGAAAAAAGAGGCAACAAATTGCCGCCTTTTTTATATACCTCGCAAAAATACCTCACCTGCCGATTAAATCTTCATTATTTATTTAGCAATAACCGTTTTTATGCGCCTTTTTTAAGCTAATATCCAAACTAGAAACATGCATTCAACACAGAAATAAACATTATTCGCAGCGAATTTACACGCTCCTTCATCGGATCGGAAATTATGTGAACGTAGATATTAAAACGTACAATAAAATTAAAGACTTACCTGTAAATTGCGGTGCTAAAAGAATATTGTAAAACTATGTAAAAACTTGTTAAAAGAGCTCATGAAAAATCGTTATGAAGCTTGTCAACTTGAACGGTCCAACGACGAAAGACGACGGTTAACTTTTGTTTGGTTGCATTGTTGCCACTTCGTTATTTTTAATTTCTCCGAACATCTGATTGGCTGAGCGATGCAGGGGGGATAACAGCGTAGCAAGGAGAAAATTAATTCCCTACAATCGCAAATGATTGGAAATCGATTTTTCTTTAATAAAAATTGTAGTATGAATATTTTGATTCATTTGTTCAATAAACTTTAGCAAAATGCAAACCAAACTTACAAATTCATGGGAAATAAATGCAATTGGCAACGTTGCTTTTTCCAGTATAAGTTCAGTTCGGATGTTTACACTTATGGTCTGTGGTGTAAAACAAATTAAATTTATTTCAAAATCTTTAGTAAAGTTGTACATGTAAATTATATTAATCCCTTCAGATAGTCCCTAAACTGATAAATTTTTATATAAAATCTAGATAAATCTAGATAAATCTACCTAATTATCGAAAAATAAAAAAAATCTATTTAGTAATTCAAATCAACAAATCTGCGAACGAGATGTTGAACGCAGCTTCTCGTATGTTGACAGCTGACACCATTTTTTGACGGATATCAGCTGAGCTGAATAACAACAAACTACTAAATCAGAAAATAGAAGATTTTTATAGGTTAGTAATTTGAACTTGAAACTAAAATTATCAAAAATACAACAAAGTACAATGTTCAAACTCTAAAATGTTTGAAAGAAATTTACTACTAAAATATTTATCCTGTAAGGATAATTTCCTGTATGTTAATCCGAATTTAAAAATTTTAAAGCCAGGAGTAAGTGCACATTTGTTAACTGTCTCGAAGGTCTTTATTTCGATTTGTTGTAGACCTGTGTTCGACTAATTGATTATGAAAACAACGTGTTCTATTTTTCAATTGCTAATTTCTCTTCTGAACTAGAGGACAATTGCATAGGAATAAGCTCTTTGCTTGCCAAAACTTTAAGAATCGAAGAGAATGTTTTGTTCAGGGTGACTGAAGTCAATTCTTTTTCATCAGTTAAGAGTCTTGCTATTTTCCCTGTGAACCAAAACGAGTATGAAGTAATTGTAAGTTTTTTAAGAGGTATTGAATACTTGGGATATGCATAAAATACTTAATGTATTGAGTTTCTTTATATCGTAACTGTTATTTTTTAGGAATCGTTAGCCGATAATATCCAGCAAACATTACTAAATCAAATACGAGTGGTATGTAGTGGTCAATGTTTTGTCATTTGGATAGGAAACAATATAAATGCTACAGTGAGTGTTGGTAAGTTTTTCAATAACTGAATGAAAAATATTTAATATTATTTCTTTTATTTAAGGTAATATAAACCCAGTGTCTCCAGGAGCTATTGATTTTCTAACTGAAGTGCATATAGAACCAATTACAAATCATAATTTAACAACAAAATCTTTAGAAAAAGGGGAACAAAATACTAGTAACGAATGTAAATTTTGGAATATTTTCAGTAATAATTTACCTAATGCAGATAGTAAGAAACTTGAGCAATTTACAGATTGCTCTGAATTAATTTTTAGAGTAATTCCTTTCGATAAATTACCAATTAATCAAGCTTTATTTAATTCTGTTCCTCCTTTTACCGTATTTTTATCAAAGGCACAATTTCCCGAAGAATCTAAATGGGATTTGGTTTCCACAATATTTTCTGTGCGTCTTTTAACCAGTGATATATTTGCCAAAGACATTTACATAAAATTAATGTATTTAGAAGATATCGAACATTCAAATCTAGCGCTACATCGAGAATTGTATGTTTCTCAAGATTTACTCGACTTATTAGATTGTGATTTAGGTTCGAGGGTTATTATAAAACCAGTAAAAACATATCCCATCGTCAGTGAGATAGAAATCAGCTGTAATAAGAATTACAATACTGATGTACTGGAAACATTTAAAATGTTCCTTGCTAATGATAATTACAGTATGGTCCTAAATAGCAATATACCAATCGATATTGGAGAAAAAGTAATATGCAGTTTAAAATTTCTCCCAAATGAGTCGAAATTTTGTGCTGTTGATGACAATCTAGTCAGAAATTGTAAATATACTTTAAAAATCGATAATATTGTTAAAACTAGCAAGAAAGAAAAGAGTAGTAATGATGATTCATTCATTCATGGTATTTCGAATTTAAAGCAACTTATCGAAAGTAGTACTGAGTTGTTTTCTAATAGATACGAAGATATGGAAAATATATTAATTATTGGTAAGTATTTCAAGTAAATTATATACTTTAAACGTTAAGTTTATATTAATTTTAGGAAAACCTGGTACAGGAAAATCAACACTTCTTAAGCACCTTGCTAAGACATTACAAGACTATCCTTATTTTAACTACGTAAAGCTAGTTAGTTGCAAAACATTGAAAGGAAAAACAATGGACTCGCTAGGGAAATTCTTTTCACAAGCTTTTTCTGATCTTCTGGTGCACGAGCCTTCTGTATTAGTTTTAGATGATTTGCATATCATGTGTGAGAACATTCAAGGAGACGAGGCTTCTCCTAACTACATATATTTTAGCAGGTATTTGTAAAGTACAGAGTGACAAAAAAGTACCCGGAAAATTGGAATAAAACGCAAAATTCCTAATCTTCATTAATATTTCTTCAGTGTTCTGCAAAAAATACTCCTAAGAAACATAGTCAGATGCCTTTTCTAATAATATTTTGATAGCCCCCTTTTGGTACAGTTTTAGCTCCTTCTCCAAATTTTCTTTGATGGCATTTATGGAGTGAAAACGGGATCCCCGAAGTGGCAATTTGAGTTTGGAAAACAAAGAAAAGTCGCCCGAGGCGTTCCGTTCAAAACCCAAAATATGAGACAAACTCTGTTCATTGTTTTTGTCCATTATAAACTTGCCAGAGCACTACTGACGAGACGAACTGATTCAATCAGCTGCTACAACCAAACTGATTGAGAAATCTCTCTAATTGTTTGGATGCTAATTAGGAACAGTGTCACCTACATGTAGAAATTTAAAATAGTTAAAAATATTAAGTGCGGGTAATTTAAATCAGAATTTCCGGGTACTTTTTTGTCACAGGATATGCGAGGTGTATGAAATAATGTGTTGTATGTTCATTTTAGGATCAGTGAAATGCTCCATACATTTTTCAAATCGTTTTCACCATTGCACAAAATTGGTATCCTGGCATCGTGTGAATCAGTAGAAAGTTTGAACAAAAATATATATTCGTCGCGGGGAAGTCACTTATTCAAAAATATCGAAGAAATAAAGGATTTAACAAAAGTATGAGATAATAATATAGTTTTAATTGTCTTATTATTGATCATTTTTAGCAAGATAGACTGCTTACTTTGAAACATTTGCTTAGAAATTATGAGATAATAGACGTTAATTTCAACGATTTTTCCATTAAAACCGAGGGATTTGTTATTCAAGATTTAGTAGATTTTTCTAATAAAACGATATTTGAAATGTACAAAAATGGTAAGTATTCCTGCAATTGAGTGACGCAATAAAATTAAATTAATCTTTCTTCCTATAGACTGCGAAGATCTCAATCGCGCTTGTATCAAACAGGAACATTTAGAAAGTGCACTTAAAAATACATCAATCATTTCATTACAAAACGTGCAGCTACACTCACCAGGAGACAAAGACTTCTCGAGCATCGGGGGCCTCCATAGCATCAAGAAAATTTTGATGGAAAACCTCCTTTGGCCAGGACATGTAGGTTTCCATACATTTAAACTCTTTCTTGTTATACAAAACGTCTAGTTTATTAACTATTTAGAGGACATTTTGCACACTTTTATCTAATTGTTACAGTACCCCAATATTTTCGCTAATGCCCCCATCAGATTACAATCAGGTTTGCTGCTCTACGGCCCACCAGGCTCTGGGAAAACCCTTCTAGCTGGTGCAGCTGCAAAGGAATGCGGAATGAGACTAATATCTGTGAAAGGACCGGAATTGCTATCCAAATACATTGGTGCTAGTGAACAGTCTGTTAGAGACATATTCCAAAAGTATGTCCACTACAAAACTCGAATTAATTTAGAATTATGTTCAATTTTGTGTTGTTCCAGGGCGCAGAGTGCGAGGCCTTGTATTTTATTCTTCGACGAATTCGACAGCTTAGCTCCAAAGTAAGTGTAGATGTTCATGGGATGTTTATATCTAAATTTAACTGGTTATTTCAGACGCGGACATGACAATACGGGTGTAACAGATCGCGTTGTTAATCAATTATTAACGCAATTGGACGGTGTTGAAGCTTTGGTAGGCGTTTGTGTTTTAGCAGCTACTTCTAGACCGGATCTTTTGGATTCCGCTTTGCTTAGACCGGGCAGATTGGACAAACAGATTCTGTGCGCTTTGCCTAACGAAGTAAACATTAAGGAATATTCGAAATAGTGCTGTTAATTGATTAAGTATTTCAGGCCGAACGATTGGAAATTTTAAAGATTCATTCGTGCAATTTAAGTCTAGATGACGATGTAGATTTGAGTAAAATCTCCGTTGCAACTGAAAATTATTCAGGAGCTGATTTACAATCGATGCTTTATACCGCTCATATGTTGACGATGGATTATTCCTATGAAAATGATAAGGTAAGTGGATTTGTGAAGTAATTTATTGACGATTTTTACCATTACTATTCTACGACATTTGAGATTTTTCCTAGTTTCAATGAGTTTTTAACGAGTCTATCGTGTAATTTGAGGTTTTTTTTCCAATTTCTGTGAGTTTTTAGCGATATCTATGAATTTATAGCGATTTTACCATGTATTTTGAATTTATGTATTTATAATTTCTACGAGTTTTTAGCAATATCAATGTGTTTTTAGCGAGTCTACCACGAAATTTGAGATTTTTTATAGTTTTAATGAATTTTAGCGATATTTATGATTTTTTAACGAGTCTACCACGAAATTTGAGGTTTTCCATAAGTTTATAGTGATTTTACCTAGATTATACCCTTTAGGTATAAGTAGAGAGTTTAATAATTTATGAAAAATGTCAAACAAATATGATGAAACTTTGTTGTACACCTTAAATATAGCAATAATAACTAACAACATTACCTAATAATAAATAAAACAAATTCAGTATCGCATTAAAACTTCCATTTAGAGCGTGAAATTGTAAACTAACTTGTTTTACATAATAATTTTATATAAACCGTTTGGCGAAAGAAAATTTAATTAACGAGTCGCAGTGAAAGGCAAAGAGCCGACGTTTTACCTATAAAATAAATTATAATGTTTCGAGTTTGAGTAAATGAAGTAGAAAAGGTGTTTAATTAACTCAATTAATTAATTAATAATGCCCGTGACTCCTTGACAAAACCGAATAGGGTCTAGCGAGAAAAGAGGGTTACGCTTTAAATATGGGGTATATGTACATGTATAATGTAACGCAGAAAAGCATAATTAAAGCTCCTTTTGAAGACGAGAAATTCGATTGGAACGAAATTTAAATGTGACTGAGGAATTGTAGGGAATTAATTGTTTCGGTTAATTTCTAAATATAGCGGCAGGTAGGGCTTTGTACGCGAAATAATACTAACCAGCGACACAAACTCTTATTTTCATCAGCGTTTCTCTAAATTAATTTAAATTACACCACATTTTTTCGACTGCTCGTCTCAATCCACCTACTACTTCGAATTAAGTCTCGAGTTAAATGGTAGTTGTGCGGGTAAATGCTGATAAGAACTTTATATCTCGGTTTAAGATTGTAATTAAGCAAGTTCGCATAGGCATCGTAGTTAATAGCTTCGAAATTATTACCTCTTCTCTTGTCGTTTGGTGTTTTAACGCACATATTTAATTAGATAATTGTACTCGCTAAATACCTACACGTGCAATGTCGTTTACAAGCAGTTTGTATTTTTCATTTTTCTATAAACATCCTATATTAACATCTGTTATTAATATTCATGTTTTGTTCATCCTTTCTTTCTGTCTTCAAATTATTTAATTGGTAAGTTAATAGAATAATACAAATATTTCAGGTTGAAATAGGGGATTGCAAAATAACTCAAAATCATCTGGAAGAGGCTTTAAAGAAGACTAAGCCTTCTTTGTCTCATAAAGAGCGGGTTAAATATGAAAAAATGTAAGGAAATTTTGTTGGATTTCTATTTTCTAATGCTTCAATTTTCAGATACAAGCAATTCCAAACGGGCTCTACATTAGGAGAATTCAAAGCGGGTAGTAAAGCTACTTTAGCTTGAAATATGTTTGTAATTGACAAAAGATGATTTTATTTTAATAAATTTTCTCTCTTAACTATCAGTTTTTATTTCATATTTAACACTACAATTGAACCCATTTACCTTCTCTTATATCACAAATATTAATAACACTTGATTTTCTAAAAAATTTCGATCATTGCAGTATTGCATAATATACAAAAAAGAATAGATAATTTACAGTGTATCATAAAAATGTTGGGACAGGGCTTAACTACAGACTTCTGAGACGAAAATAAGATCGCCAAACATTCTTAATATCCAAAAGTTCTTATTAAAGAAGTTACAAAGTTTTAAAGTTAAAAATAAAAAAGAGTTTTTTTGAAATTGGTTCAGAATGGTTTAACTCTTTTTCGTGAAAAAATGTCGTTTGTTTGGTTACATTTTTATGTAAAATTTTTACTAAATTATCAATATGTCTCATTTGATTTAACCCCCTTAAAGCCTTAATTCTTGTGCCCTTGTTATTCACCTAATTTTTGAAACAAAACTAGATTTTTCGGTTTATTTATAATGATGTTTTACTCGTTGTAATTTTCTATAAAACTCACACTTTTGGAGATCTATAAAACTCATTTTTGTGGCATTTACACGATTTCTAAATTCCCATAGTTTGGAAATTTTTAAGCCCGTTATTCATATAAGCAGATATACCTCTAATATTCGTTTTGCCCTATTTGAAATTTGACTCGAACGACTCCAATTTTCCAACCGTTCGAGCTTTCTACGGCGTGAAAAGGGCCGGCCGAAATTAGACGTATAAATATTCAACGAGTCTAGTTAAGTCTTATTCATCCGCATACTTTTTAGCAGTTTTAAAAACTTAGCTGCTCAAAGATTTTTTGAATGGGATGCGCGCGAATGGCTGAGCTCAAATTAGGCGTATTGAATAAGAAGAAGCGGTTTACAACGCCGACAAATTGCCGTTTATATTTTTTCAAACAAGTTGTTTTAAATTAATTGCGATAAACAGCGATCCTCAAACGTTCCGTATTTGTACCGTTCTGTACCATAACGTGCATTTAAGATTCCAAAATTAATTTATCACTAAATTTAATAATTTTCCTTTTAGCTCATATAATCTAATAAAGTATTAGGAACACGCACTATGCACTCACTTAGATAGGATTTGATTAGAAAGGATTGTAACGAATTTTCAATATAACACAGTGTATCAAAAATACTAGAAAAAATTTATATTATTCTTAAATACATCTAATCCTACCTGTATCTTCTATAGATGAGAGGGTTAGGTAAACTTGGTGAAAGTTAGTTGAAGTAACTTTAAATCCAGTTCTTTAATAAATAGTCAATTATGCATTCATTACAAATTTATTTATAATGGTTGTGGATAGTATATTTTGCATTTTAAGTTTTTTAAGACATTTTCTTAGATTGCAAACAGTTTTTGAACCGCAGAGTTGCATTTGAATTTTTCCGTTTTAAAAAAAGGTTCACGACGAAAACACATACTTTTTGTGAAATACTTTTTAATTTTCTTTTAACTTACTTTTCATCGTAATCGAGTTTGGGAGAGAAAAACTTCACGAGAACCGTTCATTCTTATTCGTATTCATTTGGAGGCGTTTTAGAAGTGCGAAGCATTAGGCTTATTGTTCGACGACAAACATTTCAAAGGAATTACAGAAAAACGATACTTTTCATTTGAAATTTGCATTTTTCTTGCGAATAAATAATTTACGAAAGAATAATTAGCAACGTTCTAAAACTAATTATACCTAAATCTGATTTATCTGATTAATTTCCTTATACATATACTAGTTGTTATTCAATCCAATACTTCCCTCAACAGGAACCAAATGTACCTAAAGGAACGTGAAAAAAAAACGATTTTTGAATTTATTTGTTCATAGCTGTTTGCTTTACTGTTCGATATTTTTTTAGCATCGAGTGCGTTATTTTTCCATTTTCCTGGATAGTGGAAATTTAATTGTGCCCTTCGATGTATTTGTTTCTCATCGGTCGAGGGGAAAAGTATTCGCGTCAAAAGTTTTATTGACTGCGACTCTCGAAAGACCATCCAATCCATTTAATTCCATTAACTTTAATATTCGCTCGCTGTTTTTCATTGCTGATTTGTTTTTATATAAAACACCCCTAATTTAAGGCGATAGGAACTATAACATTATTTTGCTTTTGTGGGCATATTAATTAAAGGTTATAAGTTATAATTATAGGTATTTTTATTATTTTTGCCGATTATATTAGAACTCATGTTAGTAAAATCCCGAAATGATCGATTAAAAGCGCCGTTTTCGTTTTCATTTTTACGACTGAAAGAAGAATAATCAGTAACAACTTTGCGCCGCAAATTGCCCGTTATAGGTGAGAATTTCTGATAATGACGCGCCAGAAATGACCTGGCTTGGTTGAAGGAGAAAAGAAAAGGAAAACAGTGTCGTAATAAATTTAAAATATAAAGTGAGCAACCCATTTGATCTCCGTTTTGTCGACATTTTCGTTAGCACTGTTTATGTGGTTAAGGCACGTGAACGCTTTTTTAAGCTCTTTTACCACCTTTTAAATTGTTTTCGACATTGGCAGAGGCGCACCATTTCCATACCTTTTTTATGTTTTTTTTCATAAATCCCACCTACCTATATTTTCTACAAAACACTAAAGAAACTTAGAGATGGATCAAACAAGAACTAACGCTTCAATAGGGTACTTTCTAGAAGGTTTATTTACAAAAACTGGATGCTCCTGAGGAGTCCTTCATGAACGCGCTTGTCATGATTACCTCGTCCTGTATACACCATGAGCTTAAAACCTCAATTTCTTCCACTAATTCCCATCCATAAATATTCGAATAATACCCAGCGGTTCCATGTTTCTTCGAATTATATTGGAAGCGCTAACGAGTAGGCGCGCTCATGATTGCGCTACGAGCGCGCGATTTATAGCTCAGGCGCACGTGCTTCAGATAGTGATAAAGTATACGGGCTTGCCTCGCGAGATAACGCCCTCTGTATAATAGGATTTACTATACGTAACATAATGGTCCATTCTGAGGCGTTTTCTTATTCTTTCTGGAGATAAAGTGGTCGGAATGCCGGCGATATCTAGTTATCAGTGTTGCCGCAGCAGCGTCAGGAGCACCGAGGTGCCGGAAATGAAGGAATCTTCGCGATAACGATGCTAGAGGTGGATGATTTTTTTTATTTTTTGCTTGTTTTTTTGCATCCTTTATGATCAAAACGTTCCAATAATAATAAGTTTTACTAAAGCAGATTTAAGTACTGTATTAATTTGTAGTAAGGTTGATACTATTGGTCCAAAATAAGGAGTTTTTTTAATACCTTTTGGATAGATCTTTATAGTGTCATATGAAATAAATCGATCAATAGGTATAGTAAAGAATTGAGTGCAATTATAAAAGCGGGAGCTGGAAAATTGTTACATACACACAAAGAGTACAATGTAGAGAAAAAGAACTGTTATCACTGCGTTCGCCTCTCTAAGGGCGACCGTTACCGCCGCCGCCGCCGCCACAATGCGAATATAATGTTATCTGGTGGCGGGTTTTTATGCCTTTTGTACGGCGCATAGACCGTTCTTTTCTCCGCCTTTGTCTACCAACAATCGCGGCTGATTGTTAATTGAGTTTCGCTAGATGATGTCGCTAAATGAATTTCACCGAGTTTTCTTTCCTAAAGTGTTATTAATCGTGATGACTGTTGTTCGCTTTAATCCGTTTTTGCCGAGGCGCGGAGATGAGGGAACTGATGGAAAAATCTGGAAAACCTATTCCTACAGGAATTTCTTTGTATTTCACTCTCAAAAAGTATATTTTCCAAAATCACTAATTTGCCTATTACCTAATGTTTAAACTTATGTTTTGATCCTTACACACAAGGAATTACAATTAGTAAGATATGGTTGTTTTTAAAAATTTGTTCAATTTACTTAATCTGTCCAATTTACCAAACTACATAGTATAGTTGGAGCCGTTTGGTCATAAATTGGAGCGAATGGCGGCGAAGTATAATTCCCATTTTGACGCAGCCACGTCTTTGTTACTCTTTTTTCGCTCCTCGACATCGCAGGTATAAAATGTATACATAAACATGAATTTCCATCAACGACAGCGGTGACAATTTTCGGGATAACAACATTAGATCGCAGTTGGCTGGATTCTAATCGCTTCCATGAAACAGTTTAAGGAGAGGCGAAACAATTTCGCATCTACCACGTTGTTTCACGGCTTGCTTGGTCGAAATGCGATCGCGGCGCGACGACCGTTAACAATTTTTAAATTAGAAAAAAAAACAAGGACGAAACGCGAAGATTGTTCATGTACAGGATGTTTAGAACTTGCATGTATCCAGAGCTTATAACATTGAACATATGATTGGAAATCAATGGAAACGTGTATGTTAAAGTAGCTATACTTGAGCATCAGGTACCGATGGCGTTAATTTGCACATTAATTTCCTCCGTTGAGTGTTTTTCTTTATTACGCACAGTCGCATTTCTCCGCTTTATCGCAAAGAAGTTTATCTACTTACAACTTAACCGATTCAGTGGACTCGAAATTTTCCGAATAATTATCCTCTCTATAATATCCATTTATGTTTGATGCGTAACGTGAAATAATATTTCTTTCAATAATTTCATTAACCCTTAAAGAACCGTCTTTGATACGCTTTTCGGGCTAATGCTTTCGCATCCTGTGAATATTCTTATACAAGGATCGCGTCTGCAGAGGGAGCCGAATAAATTGGTTGCAATTGCTGGATTTCTTGATGATATTTATTTAAGTGGCTAAATTCAATTAAATTATTAGGTAGTATGTTACACGACAGTTACCAGTTGAATAGCAAGCAAAGTGAAAGAAATAATTATATATCTATTACCGTGATGAGCAAATGAGCAAGAAGAAAATGTAATTTAACGAAAATAGTAAACACAAACATAATTTTGCAGTAAATTTTAGATGTAGATTTAATAAAGGCATTGTAGTTTATTTTTTCTTTTTCCATCAGCATGAAGTTCTTCATCACATTCAGTTTCAGACGCGACGGGAAATAAACACCTATTTATAGTCGATTAAATTCTAAAAATCCCAATGAAAACCATCTACAAGAGGTACACAAACCTCGACTGAATCGTTTTCGTTTAATCCCAAAATTGAAATAAAACCAAATATTTATTTCGATTCGACAAACAAGTAAATTAAAAACCTCGTCGATCGACAAAAGCCGCAAATTAAAACTTAAAATTACTTTTGCGTCATTAAAACCGGTAATTGTTGGTTTAAAAATTGATTAAAATCGAAGCTATATTCAATGCATTTGTAGGGTTTAATTCGTGTTGACACACAGAAGAGTTCCATCCACTACAATATACAGTAAATAGAAATCATTTGTCTATATGAGGGTGACGAGATAAGACTCAATTCTACTGAAAGCATAATATTATTATATTTTCTAATAAAAGATAATTTAAAATAGAAAATAGGAAAACAAAGGTTATAAATTTTTATGCAGTATAAGGCTTAAACTACTAGTATATTATCAATCTAGTTATGACCCATCGTAACTAGACAGGTCGATTTGTCCTCTCTTAGTCCTACAAAGCATCAGTGTCTATTTACACGCACCCTCGCAGGGATGAACTCTTTTGTCACACCCCTGTCATAATCAATGCATGTGTATATAAATGCAATTCGGCCCCTTATTGAAAGAGACAACCCCTGCACTTGACAAAATTGATTTTTATGCGTGTGGATACTTTCAATTAGACCGCATAAACGTCTCAAAGGGACTTATTTGCGGAATGATTGCAGAGACATTTATAGGGATTTGCATCTCACCGATAACCGCATCGATCAACGCGTGTACAAATACACATTTTATTAGGGGACAGAGTATAAGGAAAGCCTCAGTTTCATTATAGGAAATAGAAACCTTAACTTGTTTGTTAAGATTTAAGGATGTTTGGAAACTTTTTTTATAGTGTACTGATTCTGTATTTTATTAAATTTTGTAGGTAAAATTGAAAGTGCTTTCCTTATTAAATTATAATCTTTCATAATTTCACCATGTGTATAAATTCAATTAAATTACGGTTTTGCTGGAGATGAATAATGTTTGTGGACTTTTTGCACGACAGTTACATTTGGAGGTGAAGCGTCATTGGAATCGAATTATCGCATCGATCTGCGACAATTGTCAAACAATGAGTCCGTGAATACAAAACACACACACACATCATATTCGCACAAATTGTAGTGAATAGAAGAGGAACCGGGAACGAATTCGCGTGCGATGTGTAGATCACGTGCAAATTTTGGCTTTTGTATCCTGATTGAGACGGCACGTGACTGGAATGGCCACTTGGAACGCCCTATCAATCCACCCTTTTACCCGCATTTTGCAGAGAGCGAGCCCTTTTTATTGCTACATAATCCAATCGGCTTCATTTGAATAAATATTTTCGCCCGTGGGCATTCTTATAAATTATTTACTATAGCGAGTTTACGCCAAACTTTATCTGCGAGCCTAATTCGCAATCGATATTTAGTACCTACGCAAAAAGTTTTTAATTGAAGGTGAAATCTTCTGCGAATCGTTAAGTCAATTACCAATTAACGGTAACGGGAAATAAATGGGAAGCTCGGCGAGATAAACTGCACAATATTAACGTTCCAAGTCAATTATTTAGATGATAATTAAAGCCCCCCAAACGTATCAGAACGTCATTAAGTTCGCTAAGAAAATTTAATAAGGAAAACATTATGAGGCATATAATCAAGACACTTTAGGCTACACTGTTAATACTTCATGGTGAGCCGGCTGATGATCTTAATCACATTTTAGGTTAGTTCATAAAGATATTTATCATTGGAGAAGCTTATTAACAACTAATTATTTCTAGTAAGTATTCATTTAATCATAAGAAAAATATACCTACTATTCTAACAATGATATTTGAGATAAAATAATAAATATTCGTTGTTATTTTATTGTATCATTGTTGATGACAATTTTTGCTTATTTTTAACAGTGTATCTTCTAAATGCACAGTGTAACAATTTCAGTACGTAAGTTTGAAAACAGGATTGTGCCTGTATAAGTGCGCGGCAAAGAGAAGCCTTCGAAGGCAACTTTTCAAACTTCCCTGATTTATAGTTAGCTGGAGCGGTAATTAAGAGGCGTTTCCGGTATTTCCTCACAACGCAACTCCTAATTAACATATGTTTCCACAAACTTTTAAATTGTTACAAATTGCTCAAGTTGCTCAGATTAAAGTAATTAACCCTGCGGTTTCTATTCCTCCCATAATGAAATTCGCTTCCCTAATGCTTAGCAAAAGTTCCTACTTTTTTGTTTTATCTTTACATCAACAAAATTGTGCATTCATATCAGTCAAAAAGATTTAATAAATTACAATCTAAATACATATAACTTCTAAGCTTGGATTTCTTTTTGATATATTTTTTAAAAGTTTTGGTATACTTTTAACTTTTAGGATACATACTTGACTTTTTCCGTTAAATATGGAAGCATATTTCGATGCTTTTTCTTTGCAGAACAAATAGCGCTTCATTGTTCCCAACGATATGGCTGTTGTCGTTTTATTTTTATAATACAGTCGATATTATTCTTTCAGAATAGATTCTGCGGAATGGAGATTTCTCATTCAGCTTGTCCTTTGTGCCGGCTCGGTGAATCGTCGCAAATAAAACAGGATTATTTTCACACATATTGATTTCGACTAGATCAAGGAAATACAGTATATTTCGAACATGTATAATGCTTTTGTCGATAGCGTTAATTCCGAAATCGATGCAAGGGTTTGGGAAACGGGAATGATTCGATTTAGAGTGCAGGCACAACAATAGAAGAAACTGTGGGTAATTGTATCGGTTTTTTATACGCACGCATGCAGATTGTGTATACCTAAATAAAACCTGGTCATTTATGTAGAAGCATCAATTATTCTTAGTGTTCGATTTTTGTGTGTATTTTGTTCAGCACAGTACTGGGAAAATAAAGCTAATTTTAATTACTTTTATCGTATCTTTACGTTTCCTAATTGACAGTTCCACTTTAAACGTAGACGGGGCATCGTTAAAAAAAACGGGAAAGATTGAAAGTACATTACCGGGGACACATCAGCAACGGGCGACCTTATCAGCAACAATGGCAACAATGTCAGCGCTCCGAAAGGGTTACAAGGGAAACGGAAATCAGAGAAAAAGTAACAAAAGGGGCCAAGACGAACGTCCGTGCAGAATAACGCGTTGGATGGAGTGGTCTTTAGGGCGCATTCACTACCCAATTTTGACACAATTCGGACAATCGTGCTTATTATTTCGCTTTGTGCATAAAAATGAAGTTTTTTTCATTAATGGGGAAAGACGAAGGGTTGCGAGATTCGGTATTTCTAGTTTTTTGAAGGGCTTTTAAATTATATTCCGTTGAAGAGATTTTATTTCTCCAAAAGAAGCAAGAAAATCAGAATAAATATTTTTATTAGGTATATTACCTACCATCATAGACGATATTATATTCAATAAAAAAGTGAAATATTCAAAGTTGCTAAATTTTAAGCACACATTTTATGTTTAAGTACATAATATGTAATCTTATCTTAACCAATAATATATTCACTAAAACGACTATACGATTACCTAATATACGGTTTATTATATTCACCTATGTATTCATTTATGCATATTTATGAATTAGCTTTTATTTCGGAATAGAATCCGAAGGGTTGTCGTTCGCTTGTAAACAAGTTAAATTTCGTAATTTCATATAAAACGACGAACACTAAAATTGGATAAACGTCGAGTGGAAATCATAATAATGTAATATTTTATCCGGGCTCAAGAGGCAGTCGACTGTAAAGAATTACAATCATGCTTGAAAAATAGAAAAACGACAACGCCACAACGTCATCTAAATTAGTGAAAATTGGCGTAAAATATAAACCGACCTCCACCGTCAGCAAAATGCGTTATTATTCGTTGCTTTTTTTACTTTTTTTCTCGCGATTTTATTGAATTTTGGGAGAAATACCCGGATCTGGGTAACGATCAAAATGCGAAAATAATTAATTGTGAACTTGAAGTGATAAGTTGAGAGCCACTTCAAGTACATAATTAAATACTGAGATATTGCTTTATAAAATTTGCCAAAAGTACTAATAAATAATTATTTTATTTAAATTAAATTACATTGTATACGAAAACTTAAAACAATTAAATTAAATAGATTAAAATTAAGGATTGCTATACCTATTCTAGTTTTAGATAATTTTATATAGTTTCAAAACACTCGTAATAAATAGACACATTTCCCAACAAATCAAATTTTTCTTTACAATTGTAGATCATCTAAGTTAGGCTTTAACTAGACTTATATTCTTAAAATCGTTTAGCTGGTTAACCAAGAATCGACGGTTAACAAATGACGTGATAATCACAATGTGCATTATTCATTGAAAATTGGTATTTCATTCAGGTGTAATATTCTCTCTCTAGTAATATCACACTTCATTTGACCTAACTGATCCCCAAACTCGACACTTATAATAACGTGGACGCTGCGTATAATGTAAATAATCGGTTCTGATGGCCTTTCACTATGTAGCTAAATAGGGATGTATATCAACCACTCAAAAATATGTCTATACAGGTAATTGGATATTTTTCATCTACACATTTTTTTGGTTTTTACACACTACGTGCTCTTTAATATGTGTTATTAACAATATAAATTGTTAAAGCTTAATTTAATCCTTGGAATACACATCAAAAGTAAGGGTATATTTTTTCGGTTTTTATATGCAACATCGACTCTAATCTTTTATTTTCATAGAATGGGGAAGCATACATATTGAATTTCCTCTAGGATGAAATACGGCTACGACCCTATTCTTGCGAAAAAGTCCAAAAGGGCGTTAAATAAATACATATTGCATACAGAAAGTCAAATAAATAAAAGGAAGCCAGTGGTCACTTATGACCCTTCGTCAGTCGATAGTAATCTTGAATTTCCTGAAGTTGACCAAAAGGCACCAATATTTCTAACACTGAAGGCTTATCTAAATAGAAGAAGAGAAAACGTCCAGAAAATATGTACTCTTCGATATCGATAGTGTATACCCTCAAAGTTTTTTAGATTAAAGATGAAAAATGTGCGGATTTAATAAAGGATATTTCGATTTAGTTCGGGCTTACATTCTAAAAATAACGTTTAATTTAACCTTAAGTGTACCTACCTCCTGGATTTAAAATTACTGCGATTTTTTTGTTCCCTCGTCCATCATCCAGCCGAAGCATAAAGAGTGTATTAAATCGAGTATTTTAATCGTTTCTAATGAAATTTCGTTCACGAATAAAAATTCGTTACGCGCTAATTTTAATTTCTGCTCTTCCGAATCGAAAGGTACTCAAATCTTAATGAAACGTTATTTAATAATTTTCGCGAATCCCCCTTGTATATTCAATCGATGCAAGCTGAAAGCAATAAAGACACTACATGAACTATCCGACTGGAAAATAGAACAAATGTTGGGGTTATAAAGTTGTAATAAAAGCATTGACGTCCCTTCGATTTTTTAACTTAATTTTATCTCAATAGGTATATGTGATATTTACTCCATAAAATTTAAATATTAATAAGGATTAGAGGAAATAAACACTTTTAACAATGAATTTACATTTATTAAGAAACTGAAAAACACTTTGAAACTAAAGTAATTAATAATATATTGTTATTTACAATATCGAACAAATATAATTGCTATTAACAAGAAATTTCAAACACACATTTATTACAATGTTAAAATGTAACTCATTCTATTTCGAGTGCCAATTTTAAGTAGTTTACGTGAGTACAACAAAACAATAGAAAATTGCACTGCCCCTTAACTATCACTAACTATTCGTTTGTTAATTATGATTACTTAGGGCTTCTCAGTATATGTAGATATATAAATAAAGTGTCCAAAATTGAGAAGTGCAATTTTTGTAAAATTGCAAAAATTGTTTAGGTTCACAAGAAAACATTTTTTATCGGGTTAGAGTTTCCATTACAAAAAATTAGCCTTTGGAATTACCTTATTCAAAATAACTTATTTCTTGAAGATTTTTGTGTTCGATTTGATTCATATTTTAATGATTAATTATTTTTTCCTGAAAATGGAGAAACATTTTTACAATACAATACTTTTACCTAGTTTTTATTGTAAACGGATTTAATACCTTAGAGTTTGTACGAAATAACTCGGATCTGTTTTTTTAACTAAAAATAATACTGTGTGAATGGAAATTAGCGCTTCCTTTATTTTAGTGAATTGTTTGAATACACATTGCGAGAATATTTATTATTTTCATTGATTATATTCATCTCAATTTTTGTCTCAAAATGTAAATTTGTACAGAATAAAATAGACCCAAGTCACCATCGCATCGCTACAATATTAATTATATTAATTCATTGTAAATCCTCTGTACAGACCCGTTCAATTAGTAAATCTAACATTTTTCTCACTCAAATCGCAAGGACTATCACTGTCTCTACCCGATTGACTATCTCTATATTCAGTAGCTCCTGACGAAGCGGCGGCGACGCTAGACGTCGCCAAATTAGAAATATCACTAAACCAAGTACCCAGGTTCAACCTCTCCGGAAGAACCGGAAGCGGTTTTCATATAACGTGCGCCGGCAGCGGTTCGTTCCGGAACTCGTCGTTTTTCATGATGACGCAGACGGGCCTCTTTATGCTCTCCGGGCTGGGCGATCTCCTGGGGAACGTCGGAGGGCAGATGTTGCACGGTACGTTGGGGCCCACGTTGTTGGCCATCGACCAGTTCAAACCGGGCGGGTAAATGGGGTTGTTGCTGTACAACAGGGCCAGCTCGGCCGCGAATTTCGTTTCTTCGGGATGCCTGAAGGGGTGGTAGAGGTACGGCAGCGGGGGAAAGAGGGTTCTGGATAGTTTTAAGTGTTCGTGATCGAATGTTGGTAGACCTGATGCTGAGGATATGGGAGGGACGAGCGGCCGGGGAAGCTGCGAGTTGTCTAAATGACTGGAAGCTAGCAAAGGGGATATGGAGAAGCCGAATTTCGGTTCTTTTTTCATTAGGGGTTTTGGCTTTCGTCTTGGACGGTATTTGTAGTCTGGGTGCTCTTTCATGTGTAAAGCCCTGAAACAAAAATTTATTCGATAAAAATACACAAAATGTTGTATTTTAAAAGTTTTATTTTCAAGGATAAATTTCTTCCATTAGTATCATAACTTAAAACGGCATTTTTATCTTATAAATGCAGAATTCTAATTTCGCCTCAATCACTTTTTAACAAATAACCATTTTTCCTTGGATCTAGCTGTAAGGATATAATAGGCCTATTATGTAGTCTATTTGTATCTCAACGATATTTTTCAAAAAACAACAACTCCACAATGCCAATTGTGTAGGCTTATTTATTCCCAAGAAACGTTCCTGTTTGTGCTGCGATAAATAGAGAATTGGTATTATTTAATCATAAAGAAAATATTATCTTCTACATACAAAAAGGTATGTATATTTAAACTGAGCAGAGCGAAAAGGGCGCATTCAAAACTATTTTTGTAGTTGTTCAAATACGGAAACACTTATCAGTAGTAAGTGATAAAATAATTTTGAATTGTTTGCTCAGGTTGACACTTTATTAAACGTAAAATAAATAATTATGTAGGCATTCGTCTTTAGTAAACTTTCCAAGGAATTTTCAAGAGGTGTTTTTATACACATCAACTTGTTTTATGAGATTATTACTTTATAAGTAAAGTTAATGCTTATAGATTGACGCATTGAATCAAACTAGATCAATTTTCTTTCGGACGAATAATAAGTATTTTCAAATGTAGCGTAATTTACAAGATTAACCATTGTATAAAAGAAAATAACCGTAATCTTGCCCAGTAAATACACACTATCTAAACCAACATATTCATCTGGCGACAAAAGATAATGCCTCCATTGTAAAGACACATTGAGCACCTCCTGTGATTCCATTCATCGGGAGATTGTCTCCAGGCGGGACGCGCTTCTCGTCTCGAGTCCTCCATCCCCCCAATATAATGCACCCCTTTCACGCCACACGAGCCCTCTTTTGTTCTATTCCTCGCCAGAGCAATTGGAGTATTTACCTCCAGCGATCGCTTCACATTTAGAAGCCAGTAACACATTCGATTCCATTCTCTTCCCATTCTATTCCTATTCTATTCCGTTCTATTATGCAAGTGTGGAACGCTGGATACGAATCAAACAATCTCCTAGGCGATTTGGAATAATAGTCACGGAGCTCGCTTATTATTATACTGTTGTAACTCGTTGATGTATTAGTCTTATTTTTGGGTGCATATTGTGAATTGTTGAGAAATTGGATACAATTATAGAAATGGAAAATAATGAAGTTATAATTTTACCTAGATGTTTTTGTTGGAATAGTTAAAAGCTGACTATAAATTTATGATGTAACACTTTTAATTACGTTTCCTCTTGCTTACAAATAACCTAGAGCAATTCGAATTTATTGTCGGGATTAGTAAAGAAAACAGAACGGCCATATTCGTGTCATATTTACATAAAACACTATAATTAGCATTATCTTCAACAAATGACTTTAAAAGATAATTCCCATTGGAGCGTCACTTTACATACGCAATAAACTTTTAAGGCTTTTAAAATTTACAATGTGTGCGCAACTCTCTATATTTTGTTGGAATTTTATTATTTCTTAATAAGGCACCTATCCTAAAATTGCTAATCGTCAAGATAATTTACGCTCATTTTGAAACTATTATGTAAATAAATCAAGCTTTATATGCAACAATGGATCACCCTATTTACTGAAAAATAATTAAGTTTATAAGCCAAAGGTTTCATTTTTTTAACAATTTAATATTAATGAAACTTTTATCTCTCTACTGCGTTTAATTACTCAAAAATGAATTTCACTTCCATCCTCGTTCAGTAAACGAAAACAATAACGCGACGACCGATCCTTCCCCCCATTTGTTGGAAATTAATCCGGTGAGCGCGCGCTGACAAAGTATTCAGAAGCGTGTATCCCATAACATAGCATTATGACTTTATTAATATGCCCCGTCTAATCTCCACCTAAGTCCCATTTATGGGACGCATACGGCCCATTCTGAAGCGGGCTCTGTTATCTTTTGTAAAACAGACGACCTGCTTTGTACTGAATCACTTTAAAGCTCTGTTTTATTGAGACGGGGCACTCATGCACTAGCCGGTTAATAACTGTGAGAATTTGCAAGTTGTCGGTGGTAATTTCGAATATAGGTAAATCAGAAAGGGTTATATTTTAACTGAATGTTTTGGCATGCAGTGCAAAGTCGATTTTATACTTCAAATTACTATAACTATGTTTAAATCAACTTTCTAGTGGATTCTATTAGCGGAATTTAACATCTAATTTATCTATTTGAACTGATCTAAAGCTAAACCTTATACTTAATACTTTTTAACACTTATTGCATGTGAAATACTTGATTATATATTCTTGTATGTGCATTATTTATGTGCAACATTGCATGAATGACTTTATTATCTACTAGTAGCGCTATAAAATTTATTTGTCATCATGAATTTGAAAGCTCAAATTTGAATTGAAAGGTTAAATGTCGTTATCAACTTATTTTTTACACGCATCGCTGAATTATTTTTGTGCAAAATATAATTTTGTTAATCGAATGAAATTTTAAAATCGTAAAATCTATAAACACAATGTCATCGGGAATTAATGCGTCGATGAGCAGAATCAAAAAGAAACATCACTTGAGCATTCTGCCGAATAAGACGTGGTTAAAAATTTTAAGTTACTTGGATGATAAATCGTTGTTCAACGTTACCAAATCATCGAGGTTTCTCCTAAAAATTTGCAATAGACGTCGAAGTTTGAGGAGACGTAGGTTGCGTTACAAGTCGATGGGTAAAGGAAATTTGATGTGCCATTGCTTCGGCCTAGTTTAGGTAATTCCCTTAATTTTTTATTTTTCTGCTACTATAGAAATATTTTATTTTATAGGTGCCTCTGCAATTTTTATATACATTATAAGCTGGAGGGACATTATATATCCATCTATAAAATTTACCTATTTTAAAGATTTTTTTTTATAAAAAATTTATATGTATGCTGGTTGAAACGCAAAAAGGACTATTCAAAAGCTACGATTTTGTATAACTGTATGAAACCTATAAGTACCTAGTGTGATGTAATAATAAATTATCCATTTATTTCAAGTATATACTTCATAAATTAACAAATTTTTACTTATCTCTGTTCCTTAAATTTTAACATGAGCCCTGAACTGATCTGATTAGAATCAGAAAAGGGTGCAAAATAATGAGTTAATATAGTACAAATTTTATTAACATTAAGACATATTGTATTGTTATATCTATCTACGTAGGTAATTTAAAATTGGCATGCAATTACAATGATCTTTAAAGTTTGCTTTTCTTATCAACATTCTAATAATTGTATTTGAATAAGGTGACAGACCTATTTTTCTTTTTTAATATTTTGTCTTGTGATGTTAAATGTGTGCGTTTGCATCATGATAACATTTACTCTGGCTGTAGTTAAATCTGAATTCAAAGATATGCTTTAAACATTGGGATCATTACATATTTAAATGCATATCTACAATTAATTATTGTCTTCAGCAACTCGCCGGAGCTGATGATTAATTTAAGTAGGTACTCCAATGCGAAAACAATAACCATTTTAAATAATTTCAATTATTCACCATGGCTGTAGAACCTTTACTTAGGTCTTTACACTTTTTATAAATATTTGTTCTTTTTTAATGTAAATGATTTTTTGAAAAAGAAAGACTAAAGAATTTTTGTACGTAAGTATGGGTATCTCCTTGCAAACATTGTAAACGAATATGTATAACGAACGAAAATAATAAATAGAACTATTTCGTGTTCTAATAAACCATTATAATCTGTGCAAACAAACGATAAAATGAGTTTAATTAAATACTTAGGCAAGGATTTAAATGCTTGTAAATTGTAGTTCCACCATCCAGCATTAATTTAACTCTTAAATTTGAAGTAGAGGATAAAAATAAAGTATACCTGTTTATTACAATTTTATTATATATTTTTGAAGCATAATATATTATGTTATTTTTTGCTTCTTGCATAGCTGCATTATTTTATGCTATTTTACCTTTATAACTAAGGTAAACTAATACAATATACGGGAAATGCATCTCTTTAACAACATGTAATAGGTATATTATAGATATATAAATATTGACAGTTTTAACGATTAGATATTTGAAAATAAAAGTATAGTATAAGGGCATTGTCCTTATATTCATAAATTTTTATCTGTAGGTATAGATGACATGCTTTATAATTTTAAAATTTAACTCTACATAAATTAACTAGTATACAAATTTTATAACATCAAAGTAACCAGCAAACAACTTTTAAATTCATCATAAATGCAAAAGTAAGTCTATCTTTTCAGTGATTTTTTATTCTAATTAATTACGTAGGTTTAGAAAAGAACTTCTCCTTACACTTATAACCATTAAACTGTTAACTAATAATGGGTTTCAAAAGTATTTTTCTCAAATAAACCAAATCCTCTTTAAAGCCAGAAAACTCACCTCAATCTCTTCGCTTCGTCGATGAACGGCCTTTTTTCACCTTCACTCAACAACTTCCACTCTGCCCCCAGGCGCTTGGATATCTCCGAATTGTGCATTTTCGGATTCTCCTGGGCCATTTTCCTTCTCTGTCCCCTCGACCACACCATGAACGCGTTCATGGGCCTCTTGATGTGCTCCTGGTTCTGCGGCTTCGGCGAAGACATGTCAAATTTTCAGTAATTAGGTAAGGTAATTAGCTACTGTTCTACGCGAACATCGTCGCTACAAAAACGGCTTCCTGATCTGAATATATCGCGAGAGGTCCTTATGATAGACTGATATAAACAGTGCGTTGTCACAATTTTCGACTATTCCCCGATACGGGCGATAAGAGTGGGGAGCCGGCCGGAGGGCGGAGAAAATATTTCGAGCTACGTGCGCCCCCGTAATGGGAATCTAACCGCGAGATTAGCGGCGATGCAAAGGAATTGGTTAATGGTAAATTGGAGGTTTGTTGTTTGGAAAAAGAAGGAAACAAGCGCCGGGTCGCTCGGAACAGCTTCACGCGTTTACGGATCATTACTTTCGATTTGTACTATGCTACCCCTGCCCATACTAAAAGTGTTATTATAGATATTTAATGGTGTATGCAGGTGATTTCTTTGAATAATAAAATTTGAAAGTTGTTAAGATAAATTATCTTATTTATAACTTATGATTTATAGTCTTAAAAATATTCGATATTATGTCAAATTTAAGGAATTATATTTGTAAAGTTGCATGAACAAATAAGTTAACAACAACTATTGTTTTGAAAAATGGTGAAGGAATAATTGTATTTTTTGTCACTATTACCGCAAAGGCAATTACTGCATTAATACCAAATATATTACTCCAGTTGGACATAAGTTTCTTCAATATTTTTTACTGTAAATTTGTAAAAAAAAATGGTGGAGGTAATACGTTCCTCCACCATTTTTGTAATTTCCTAATGATTTTACCTACTGTCTTTCTATCATTTTCTTGGGGTAAATAATTTGATTCAAGTCAATTTCATCGAATTTACAATTTCATTCCAAGAACTTGGTACCTATTTTCCTATTCCAGGACATTACAATTATACAATTATTTTTAATTAATGTCATTATTTACAAAACTTTTTCCAATTTACACCAAAACAGACAAAAAGATACACCCATATAGTCATTGAAGAAATCATTTCGACCGTCCCTTGTAAACCCCGCTGGCAATTTCTATCAATTGATATCATCTCTTGGTCGGCGTTAGTCTCTTTCTGAGTGAAACAGTGGAACTGGAAAGATTACAGACGTGATTAGGTATCATTCGGCCAATGGTAGAAAAGTTGGGCGTCGCTAAAAGGAGCGAGCCCAGTGGTGGGGCGATGCATGGCGAGAGCAGCAACAAGTGTTCCCTTTCTCCGAGCAACGCTTAATCCAATTCCGACAGGATCTGATAAACGATACGAAGACTGGCGGTCGGATTTTATTTTGCGGCTTTTACTTAACGGCTAAAATTTGCGGCAATTAGCCGTTCAATCGGTTCATTGTATTGAATTTAGTTAATATTGTAAAATAGCACATTTACGTACATTTTATTCTACCTGATTTAGGGGAAAATGACCGACTAAATGGGATACTTTTCGCATAATACTTACAGGGTGGTCTAGAATTCACGCCGCACCGGGAAAGGCCTTATTGGAACGACAATGGAGATGCCAAAAATGCAGCTGAAGTCATGAAAAAATTTTTCCTTTGGAAAATAAAGAGGTTTAAAATCGACCAATCCCAGTAGTAGTTCAAATCCACGAAAATGGCGTGGATTTACACCAATTTGACATTAATGAAAGATTCTGTCCTTTTCACTTTCAAGGTTTACAAACGCTACCAAAATCCAGCTGCGACTTTGATCAAAGATTTGCTTCCAATGCGATCAAAAAATGGACCATTCGATTCGAACCACTTTTGAAGCAATAAAAAATTCTGTAGATTTGGCATTGGCACGACGGAGCTCCTGATGAATGATCGATTTTGTGATCGATCTGGAAGAATGCAAATCTTTGATCAATAGTCGCAGTTAATTTTGGTAATAGCGTTTGTAAACCGTGTGCGAAAAGGACATAGAATCTTTCATTAATGTCAAATTGGTTTATAGCTCATTCACGTCAAAAGAAAGGTTACAAACAGGAATTATTTATTTCTACAAGTTTCTGAACCTCTGCTTGTATATCTATATGTATAAGGTATATAGGTATTATACATATTTTTTATAGTTTACTGATGGAAGATGTAGCAAAAAGATAACCTGCTCCTAAAACATCTCCTCCACTTTTCGTAACGCTCTGTATATCTTATTTTCTCTAGGTATTGAAAAGAAAATATCTAATCCCTCTTGGTATATAGGAAAAGATACACAATGCTGGAACAGAAACTATTTTTATAAGCGAACAAATGAATAGCCGGCAGGGTGTTGGACACTCGGCGGAGACGTTGTGTTGACTTTCGGGTCAGAGCGGCAAATAATGCATTTATTGCTTATAGATCGCGCCCGGATCTTTTCTTTCCTTCAATAAGCCGCCGGTTAGATGTTTGCTCGAAAGAGCCCTGCCTCCGGGCGACGCATTGTTCTTTTTTTGGATATTGTAAGAGAGGCAATATAATACTTTTCGTGGTTGCGAGCCTGTCAATAAGACTGTACGCGTTATTTTGGGAGATATGGATTCTTTTTTTGTTTGTTTAGATAATTTATTGATAGACCAATATTCATTAAATTGATAATAAGCTTTTTGATTAGGTTGTTCAAATTATGGTGGAGGATCGAGAAAACTTGAAAACTCTTTTTTTTATAGATTTATGTATAAAAAATGTCATTAACGCCTGATGGCGTTTTATACTGCTTTTGGAAATGATTGTTGCCTACCGACCTTTGTGAATTTTATAATCATCAATATATGTAGATACTAAAATTTATTTCTGCAATTCAAATCGATTTATTTATTATATATGTAGATTTATGGAATCCAATATTTTTCGAAATAATTGCATTTAAAACGATACAATAAATCGCGATGCCGACCCGTTAAGAGCGCCATTTTTCTTACGATCGCGTTTCGCAGTTTCAATTTTTCCAATAACTCTGAATGGGTTTCTTTTTCAAAGGCCCCACTCGGCGATGAGAATCTTGATAAAACCTTCTATAAGTGAGAATAGCGGGCGAATAATATCGTAAACTTTACAAATCCCATTTAGAATTGTGACTTTTATGTTCGCTGAAAGCGGATTTCGGCTTTTGGCTTCTTTTTGTCGACTGTCTATACGACGGAATGTGCGCCAAAATCCTCTTTAATAACAACACTGATTCTTCTCTTCCTTTTTCTTTTATTTTCAATTATAATTTAAAAATAATTATACCCCCTCTACACATTAATATAACTGTAGAAAAAATCTAGATATATTTTCCTACAAACTTTACCTAATAGATTTTATTATCTTTCAAAATATTCTGAATATAATATGTATAATTAATATAATTAACGAGCCTCTTTTCCATAATTCACTCTTGTTAAGTTACAAACCCACATGTATAGGTATATAGGTATAGGAATAATGTATTGATTGTAATTATATAAAAAGGTGTGAATTACTGAAAAGCTTACGCACTCAATAATGCACTAATGAAGCTTACGTATATAAAAACTTGCGTATTATGCTACAAAAAGAGGTAAAAGAAAAACTAACAACTGGAACACGATCCCACAATGATACACACCAACAATCATTCAGTTCACATTCAATTATTGCTCTTTGAAAAGCCGAAGCGTCGCCGCCAAAACAACAATACTGCCGCTACAATGAAGCTAATGTTGTTTGAAAGGATAATGATGGAATTATTCATATACAATCAGCCCTGCATTGTTGTTAATGATTATTTCTACTGATGTTGCGTTTTGTTTTTTCGCTGTATTTCGGTTTTTTTGTGATAGTACGGTATTTCGAATGGGCAATAATGGAGGTCGGGAATTCATTTTGTTTGAATTGTTGATCGACTGATATTTTCCCTTAACCGATTACATAAGTGCATCAAATTTTTATATTATTATCTACATAATTAATATACATCTCAAAACAACAGTAGGTTGTGTAACTACTGAATATACCTTAAGTGAAAATCCATTCACTTAACGCACAAACCTAACGCAAAATGAGAACCACTATTCAATCAATGTATGGCAAATAAAACGTAAAATCAAAATTCCCGTCGCGCTGCTTACAAATTGAATAGTGCTAAATTGCCGTCACTATAGGCTCCAATGTTTGTCGAACCTCCTACGTTTTATTCTCGCATAAAAACAAATTGACGTCCCAAAAGCCTTCAATTGTCTTATCAATCAGCAACTATTGTGTACTAAATGCTTATTTAATCGCCGCACGGTCACATAAACGGGTGGGGTGGTCGCAGTTCGCTTTTTATAGGGGTGAAATGGGGTTTATAAAGCTATAATAATGCAGGTTTTTTTTGTATATACTATATTTAGGTTGCAGTTTCTAGTTCTGTTTATCTAGGTGTCTTTTTGAGCCGCGCACCTGTGCATTTTTTGATGCAATGCAAAATAATAGGAACATATAGGAAGATGGCCCATTAGAAGTATCTGCAGGAAAAGTAGTGGTAATTGAAATTTGAAAAAAAAAATTGTCTACAAATATTAGTCGATGAAAATTCGACGAAAATTATATTTTTAACATTTTCTCACTTCCAGTTTTACCGGAAGTGAACAGCAACTTTGTTATTTTGAATGTGGCACCCATATAGTAACAAATTTTCGAAATCTGCGCAAAATTTTGAAGTGCTTTTGTCTAAAAAACTTTATTCCAAAAATGCATACTTTTTGTGTTATTTTTTTTGAAAAAAATGTTACCAAAGCAGACCTATAATAAGAGGAAATAAGAGTAGCTCTGATTTCCCCTAACTCATCAAAAAGGGGTGAGTATATAACATGCATCAGTTTATCGAAAAATATGAATCAATGATTTCTATAATACTTTAGGGTTGATCGGCATGTTGTAAATTTGATCGTATACAAATTGATTTAATTTGAAGAAGGGTAACGTGTTCACATATACCTTGATAGCGAAAGTGAAAATGGGATTTTGCGATATAGCATTGTAGTTTTTATTGTGCAAATTTATTATTTTTATCCCTATATCCGTCAGTATAGGCACTAAAGCGTAAATAACCATCGCATAGAAACGGTCCCGGCATGCTCTCATATACGACAAATCCCACATAATTCTCTCTTCTTATTTTCGTCGTCTTCTTTTTGCAAACATTACGAAAACCACTTTCTTATGCACGCGCTACATCCAATCTTTCCAGATCGCGTTTGACTCTCAAAGAAAATTGGAAAAAAATCTATTTGGATTTCGTTTTGTTCGCTTGAATGGACTTTTTGCTGCTCGGGCTCACTTTCACTCAAACCGCAAAAATGTTTAATGGCCACTATGCATGGAATACAAATGCGGAAAGGATGACGGATGTCTTTTGTGTAGCGAAAGATTGATTTTTTAGATTATCCTATAATACAGAAAACTTTGAAGTTTTTTATTTATTTTATTAAACATTATATTTACCTACTTTAAAATACAAAATTTAAACAAATTTAATCATTTTTGTCTGTAAATAGGTGTCGATTTTATATTAAAATCGTTATTGTATAGATACTTTCATTTTTGTGATTTCTTTGTGATTTTAAAAAGAAAAAGGAAGATTAAAATAAATGTTAATTTGTATCTATATCTACGCATATACAAGAAAAATTGAGAAGAACAAATGACTCAATAAACTATATTTATCTTCAAAGAAAATACCCTATAATTATTTCTAAAATATATATCTATCATTTTTTCCGCTTATTCGCAGGTATAATTATCTATTTTTTAAATTTGAAATTTATTTAGTGAGCTGAAGCAGTAAGTAGCGAATTCTCTTGGTCTTTGTACATTCAAAGTTGGAGAACTCTGTTTTGCTTTTCAGTTATTTTTGGAAAAGTCAATAAATTTTATACCAAAAGAAAACTTTAATACTTGTTAAAAGAAATTTTGGACTTTATTTTACTCGCTATATTATCACTAGATGGCATATGAACCTTCGCATGCTATAAATTCCTGCTTACAGCGATCGAATATCTAGGTTTACTCGAGCATTGGTTCATAGAGGACGCTGGAAGTTTCTAATTAAATAATAAATTTATGAAATAATGGTTTACAAACGTGAATTATTTATGGGTAAAGTATAAGGTTTTTAATTGATTTCAATTTTTTCGTGCTTTTAAAAAATATATAATTTTATTAAAACAAATTGATGTTTAAGCTTATACATACATATAAGACTATTTTAGGTAGAAAACAACGACTGTTTCAGTTCTTTACAACCTTATTAAAAATATTGGAAAATAAATTTTCCTGTTCCCGCCACTGGCATAAAAACTATTGAAATAGCTTTCAAAAATGTAACTTTTCGGATGTTATTTAAAACGCAGTTTGTATCGTAAATTGTTCCGCAGATCCTCTCACATTCTATACCTAAATGAAAAACGGTGCTATTTTGGACTTTTCTTAGAGTAACCTCCTAAACGAAAGGGTTTCTCCCTCTTGTATTAAATCTCTCTATACCTACACAATATACACATATCATACAGGGTGTTTTCGAACTGATGGCACTAAATTCTAGGGATTGTAGTTTGAATAATTTGAGACCGATTCGCAGATTTCATTTTTCTAAAAAAATATAATAAACAAAATAAGGCCATTAGAAATAAATGCAAAGAGCGAATACAACCCTGGTCGTAATAGTCAGCTGGTCGGAATTTTAACTCAAAAAACAGATTCGGTGTAGTTATCAGCGAGCGCAAATTTCCCCCTCCGCCATCCAGCTTTCGAAAAACGTTATCAAGGCCGATTGATTTCTAGTGCGAATTGTATTGTTTTGCTTATAATATCGGGGTTTAATAGATTTTTGTGATTAGACTTTAGTGATTTATTTGATTGTTCTACTTCTTAGTGTTCTTCTTAGTTTAGTTAATTCTTGTTCGTTGAGTGATATTCTGGAACAATTAAGCAGCTTTCAACAACAAGGTAGGTGAGCTAATATTCCTTTCGAGTTTAAAGTTTATTTTCTCTTCTATTGTTTGAAAAGCTTACTTTTATAATTTATCCATGATTCTAAAAATTTAGAGACCATACGGAACAAATAAGTAGTAAACAAGATATCAATCTTAATTTATAAATCATTATTTGATCGATTTTAACCTATGGAGAAGGCGATCTATCGCGCGGTCGAGGACTTTCAACCGATGTACAAGTCCGCATTTCTTTGAAATATTTTTAATATCGCGAACACCCTGTATATTATATCTACTCAAATTAGAGTAGTAACTACCTTAAAAACCTTTTGTTATGCAATATTATAGGTAGATACACATGTATTTTTAGTCTTGTGAATCCCAATCACATCATTAGAAGCCTTCTTATTTATCTACACTACTCTTTTGTTGAATAATACTTAGTTTTGGTGTTATAATGGGTATAAATGGGTATAATAAATATACATCAAAGTGAAAATGTTATATGATACGGATCTACTCGTATCTATACACATTTTTGTTCGATTTTGATTCAGTAAGACTTTTGAGGCGTATATTCGTATAATGTGAGGCACATTATTAAAATTCGAGTCATAGTTATAGGTACGAAAACGAATATCTACCTAAATATTGAAAATATAAGCGCAGACAAGCGAGCCATCAACAAAATAACGAATTTTCGAGCGAGAAAAGTCGGTCTCAGAGGTATTGGTTGTTCGAATAGCAGCCTGTTGGCGTAGCGCGCCAGGTCGTCGACAATCGCAACTCGCACACATTCGTGAGCATCCCCAAAACTCGCCTCCCACCCCTCCGAATCCCATTGTTGGCGCTGTTTTAATTTACAACACAATAAAAACACATGGGAAAACAGTAGACGCCATTTTAGTGATTAACTAGGGATCCAGGCAGGCAGTGAGTTTTGTTCATATAGCTTTTTGTTTTAATTGTGCCTTTTGTTTCACATTTGATTGTTTTTTATTCGCGTCGACATATAGGACTTGTGAGGTGAAATTTTAATTGAGATTTTCAGGGAGCAGAGCAAACTTCTGTAGTTTCAGTTTTTCGAAGTGAATCATCCGGATTTTCAATTGGAACTGCAATTGAATGTTTTTTTTTGTTCCACTTCACCAAAACTCGTACCAAACGGATTACTACTCAGGCATTTTTTTTCTCCGACTATTTACACTAACACATAAACAACATTTTTTCTAAACAGTTTTCTATGAAAAAAATAATTTGCATATAATTCTACTAAAAAATATATTTGCATACAGCCATATTACTTATTTCCATATCGAATGCATGGAGTACCAGACAGACGTCACGATGAAAATTCGATTAGATCTCTACCCCAACGTGCGGCTCCCATTCGCGCTCCAACCCCAACGACCCTTAATAACAGCAAACATATTGCTTAATTCCGAGCTAGTTGTCACGCTGAATGAATACGCAGTGCTGCCCTCACATCCGAAGCCCTAAGTACCCGCTAATAGCCCTTCTCCCTATTACGCCGCCGATTTATTACTAACTACTTCGGAAAATATTATTTACGCCACTATGGCTTCGTTAAAAGATGTCGCTAAGCAATTATTTTAAGCTACGGAGAAAAAACCAGTGTAGCGCGGATTCTATAAAATTCTATAAAATATGGAAATCTTGTATAGGTAACACCGAATATTTGTAGAAAAATTTGCATTAAAATGAGATATAGTAGAAATGAATACTATAATAAACGCGTTTATAATTCATTATCTTCTATATAGATAGTAATGTAGGTGTATAAATTTTTATTGGAATCTGGGATATAATTGAAAGCGTTTGAAAGGCGTTTCGAAGAGAAAGATCAAAACGCCCGCAACATGGCGTTCAGGAAGGCTCGGCTACGATACCAAAATCAGAAAAGAAGGCATTTCTCTCGGGCGGTAATGCTGCTTTCTATTGGAACAATGCGAAGCCAACCGCAAGAACGATAGGTCGATGTTTATCGCCCGTCTGAACAGATCATTTTTCATTACGAACTCCGAACGTTAGAGAATATCCATCCAGGAGAAATTTTTGTAGATATAAATATAATACATTATCTACAGTCTAATTTATCTAGAACTAGTACATTGCATTACTAGTAATCTTATTTTGATTTTTACAACCTTGATCATGTTGAAATTTAAAAACCGAGCCATTGGCAAATACCAGAAAAAATGTCTGTATAATTATTACAATTTTTTTTAATAAACCCTGATGCACAAAAATCCAAACCAATTAAATCCGCACCATCGTCAATGGTTCGTCTTCTAGCTAAAGCATCAATTATATCAGAACGCTGGGCTGTCGCTCGTAATAATTATCGAAAAGGCGCGCACGGGATAAGAGAAAACGATCCAAGGCCTATGTATACCATGGCATAACCTCACTTTGATATAAAGCTAATTGCTACTTGAGGCATTTAATGGGAAAGGCCGGAAACGTTGAGTGGCCGTGTCGCACCGCTTACTTCCTGTGACGCTCTTCTCAACAGCCCAACAGGGTCTCCTTGATTTAATGTGCCAGTAGCGCACTTTTCAAAATCATTGTTTAATTTCTTTTAATGTTAATATCTACCGCAAAATCATCTAAATCTTCCTTTATACAGCTGTCATATTGATTTGAACACTATTGGTTTGATATGATAAGACAAGGTCTTCTTGTATCCTTATACATTCTAGCAATAAAGTGCATGTCTTAAAGAGCATATATTGTTTTGTGTGTGATAGCAAAAATAACAAAATTCTCATGATGCTGTAAAACAAACCTTAGTGAAATATTGGTTGGTTACGCCACTGGTTTAGAGCCTGTTCGATGCCTTTAATGCATCGTTGACTTGATAAACTTGGCTTATAGACCGCAATTTGCCAAAGGAGCTGAGCTCTTTTTCTTTCCCGTTTGTCTGTATTTACTTTGTGCCATATTATTGGAGACCTTTGTGACATTTTCCGCAAAAGAAAATACAACTTGGTCGCTTTTATTCGCATGCTCAACAGGAACAGCGGTATATAACAATTTTGGAATCTTTTTTACGTGAAATTAATTCGTCGAATTGAACCGGGAAATGTAGTTGTATATATTTTTTCGTAACCTTACATGGAACGCTGATATTTCACGTTGTAAGAAATTATCATAAATTAGAATTTAAATTGTTTAATGCGGGTAACAGTTAATTTATTTTTTCGAGATTTCCATTTGAGATTCGAGGCGAGGCTCGGCAATTCTCCGGTGCCAAGAAAACACGTCCGACATTATAAAAGGTGGAAAATATTTACTGTGCATATTCGAAAAAAGAATTTACATAGCAGAAAAGAGCCATTCGGATGAAAATGAGATTCGCATTGTCGAACGCCGATAAAATATAAGTTAGCAACAATGGCATACAATGGCTCGAAACGCCGTTCGCCCGTTTGATGTATCGAGACTGGGACATTTTTGGCTCCGTTCTTTCTCTATTCCGTTAACGATAGAGGACGTCCGGTTTTTCTATTTTAGTTTGGGCCATTGGAATAAATAAGCCATTTATTTTACGTTTCATTCGCTTAATCTAATTATGCAAACATTTCGTTGGGGTTCTTGCCTATTCGATCGTGATCGATGTTCGAATTTTGTTCTATCACGTCGGCAGAAAAGTTGGGTCACCATGCCTTTGTATCCGAATCTATATTTTACTGAAAACTTTGCACTACACGTAAAAGAAAACTTGTATAATCAAAATATCTTCAAAAAAGCAAACATTGAAATATCAGTTATTATTACATACGTACTTATATCATAGTAAAATTGCAGATCCACTATTTATTACCTATGGGATGTTGTAAAACTTTGAATATTTATCTAATATAAGGACTCAATAGAGTACTAAGGTCTTACATTGGTGATCTCTAATGAATATTGAATATATCCCTTGTAAAACTTACTTAATAAATTGGATATACTTTCATTAGACACGCTGTATCTGCAAACTCGTAATTTCCTAGAGTGCGTACTATGAAAAAATAAAAAACCGCTTTCATAACAGATGGTACTGTCGCAGTACTGGCAAGTCATCCAAACTCACACGAAGTTATTGTTACCTACAGCTTAGTCATCAAGACGTCCAGTTGTGTTTCCATTTTGAAATTTTCATTCGGTTTTATTGGTATTCTTTTCATCGTTGATTGCCTATAAAGTAGCTGCAGACGGATAGTTAGCTCGTGGAATTGAACCGGGTTCTTGACTGTTAATAGAAAATTTTATACGATTATGACTACTGTTTGATTCTTTATTTTAACATAGAAAAAGAGTAAATATATTCTTTCCTCATTTTTAATGCCTTAATATAACAGATAATGGAAACTTTAGTAACGGTTCATACGGATTTTCAATTCACAAAACGCATCCAAACTTTCACGGTTTTCGAATAAAATTCTACTGTGCAAAATTTCCAAATTGGATGATATTTGACAGAACTTCATATACGCTAATAAAATAACAAAATGTGCAGTAACACTGAAATCAAATTTCGAATAATACCTAAATATTTTTAATTACTACTCTGACGAGTAAAACTGAAACATAATTATAATTGTAAGCGGCACAATGTATTGTTTGGATCGCGACAATGGCGGACTCTAACAAAAGCAGTCAGGTATGGTATTGCTACCCCGACATATTCAAGGCAAGTCTCAAAAGTTTTAATGATGTATTCTGAATTAATAACTTGTTGAAGTACACCAAACGATCGATAAATAACAATGCGTTATACAAACCTCTGCTTCAAGTATACTACTGTATCAAATTGTGAGTTTTCGAATGCCAGGAGTTTGCGATCGCGTTTCGAATTAGGAATATTTTATTATTGTGCATGTTTTAGTTTCGATTTCCAGTTCAAAACAATTTTCTAAAAGTTATTCACCGTTATTCAATGCAAAAGTGTATACAAAAGTTTTTTTTTATGATCTCCTGATTTAGGTACCTGAATAATAATTAATGTGTTTCTATCCAAAAGTTTAATTGAAATTGAATCAATACAATAAAGCTCCACATCAAGCAATGCTTCCTTTTAATTTTTTTCGAACACAAAAAGATAATAAAAACGGGGATGTTATTTATTAAAAACATCAAAAAACTCCTTAACTTTTTTTATAACGATTTTGAATCCAAAGCGAAATCGCGAATCTTACATGAGACATATTATTTGCGTTTAGACGGCGTAATACGTACTCCTTTTGTACACGTTTTTCGACGGTATGCAAAGCTCCGAGTCACGATTTTTAGGCCTTTTGTGTTTGTGCGCCTATTTCAAAGGCGGCCGTAACAGAGCTTTTAATAAAATTTCCAGATTCACCATTATCTGCCTCTCTTTGCCATTCAAAAGGCTGTAACAAACTGGATATAGAAAGGCAATCGTCGTACATTTTCATGTTTTCAAGAAAATACGATAAAGGGAAGCATGCAAATAATGTCTTGATTTTTATTAGAAAATATACATCTCCTAAATATAGCCTGTAGGATACCTACATATAACCATAATCATTCAATAAATTGGTAAATAGGCATATTTTAGAACATTTATATACTATAACATTTTTCCAGTTTTATCCCAAATAGTTATAAAATTTTGACAAGAATAGAAAATAAGTCCGACTCTGAACTTGTTATCAAAAAAATATTAACAGACGTATCAGCACGCCCCCCTAATTCAAAGCTTGCTACCACTCATTCGTTATAATTGAGTGAAGAGTGTCGGGGGATTGAAGGTTTGAGTACCGGCTGGTCTGGTGAACGCTCCAAAAATCCGGGAAATCATCAAAATTTCACTCCTCTTTGCATTCTATTCAACGTTCGGGGATTATTGAATTATCTCCCCCGAATATAAGTTGAAGTGTCTAAACAACACTGATTTAGTGATTTGTGCGTGGGGCAGTTTGATTTGACAAAGATCTCGGTTCAGAAGTTGGCGTTAATTATACATTTTTCGCTGTCCGTTACACCGTAAAAGGTGCTAGATACGAGATAAACATCGACTAATAATCGATGCTTCATCATCAAATTAAACGATTAATTTAATGATTTAATTTGTGGAAATGCGGTTAAATGGAAATTAAACCTAGATAATTGGAAATAGAATATCGGGGTATAAGTGCATAATTGGAAAAATCTTTACAATTTAATAATTACTGAACCAAATACCTACAAATTTCTCATTGTGCATTGAATATTGAACTAACTCGTACGTCAATGTTATCCCGAATGACATAAGAGCAGAGACGAAGAAACCATCAGTCCGTCAGAGATTATTCCGGGACTGTAACAAAACGTAAATGGATCCCCTAACGTGAAAAGACCAAATCCATTTTCTTGTATCCAGATCGCTTTCAAACGAGATTGACCGGTGAATAAAAGGTCCATTTGTAATGAAGTCGAACTGATGAAAGGCCGTTATTCGAACGAAAGGTGATGCGGAGGATTTTAATCGATTATCGGAAAAATGTTAATCAAAAGGATGTTTTCTTTGATCCACTGCATTACTATAAGTTTGTATAAGAAATGTTTGTTTTGCACCATCAAGATTCGATCGATTATACCGTTTAATATAAAAAATTAATTTGTATTAAATTTAGAGTTCCTTAAACCACCCCTGTGTTCCGCGTTTCACAAACGTCTTCATTCAACAATACACCAACAAGGTAGTGATTATAATTTCAACGAGGCGAGATGTTAGAAGAAAGACGAGATTATTTTGAAGGCTCTTCAATTATGTTATTATGCTCTTCGCCACACTCCGACTTTATTTTTTAATTCATTAAACTGCGGGTCTCGTGGTATAATTACGTTGCGGGGAAAAAGAAAATACAAAACCGCTCCGAGGAATTCGAGATACTTTAATGTGATTATTTTCGCAGTTAATTCGATTTAAAGGATCATTAAAGTCTGCTTATTTAGTGTTTTTTTTGAGAGATTTGTAAAATTTTTACTTATAAAATATGTAGTCTCTGATCGTTAGAAAACTATTGTAATAATACTATCGATTTTTTTCGGGCACGACAATATAATATTATAACTTATAACCCACCTAGAAATTGTATAATAAATTCAAAACGCATCCAGAAAGACTTTTCGATTTTGCGGCAATTCGTCGCGCCGTCATCGTTCATGATTTATCGTTCGTTTAATAGTTTATTCCTTTTGTAATCGACGTGGAACTGTCAGTTTTGTGTAATTCAAAAATAAACATCGCCTATTGTCGAAGAACTCCATCGAAATTGTAATTACAAACGCAACGTTTTAAGTCCCGCATTATAAGTCCTTTGTCGTGGACTGTGGTAGTTTTGAAAAACAATTTTCTTTCATTGTTCGCCTTAGTGGAACGTTGATTGCGTGAAAGCTGTCGGCTTTTGAATCGTGTAATTAAGTTGCTACTAATTATGCACATAAATAAGAGCCGAGAGCGTGTGTGTGTGATATATTCGATTTTGTATTACCTGCTCGATGAATTTGTTTTACACGTAATACGTTTATGATGCAATCAATAATTTAATTCTAAGTTGTTAATTAAAATATTTAAAATTTGCAACACTTACATACTCTTTATTTATTACTACAGCAACTTATATGCATCAAACACTATAGTCTTTGTAATTGTGTTACAATTATATTTTAAATTAAAACCGAGTGACACAGCTTTTCTGAAAGCACCTTTCGGAAAGCGTCGACGGAATCGTCAGCCAACGTTTCCCATTGAATTAATTCATTCTGATATCGAATCCATATCAAAAATCGGTAGCGGTAACAGGGCCGGACAATGCGCGCCACACTGAGCTTAATTCGAAATGAATTGAATCCTAGAATTGCCGCTTCTCAGTGACTCTACACTCCGGCCATTGTTTGCTATAATTGTAGCCTCTGGAGTAGTGGCAGCAGCTCCAGGTGGTAAAAGGCCACTTTGCGAGGTGCCGAATACAACCCCGAATTAGCCACGGAGGCCGCGGATAATTATTGATCGCTGCGGGACATCGTTTTGTCGTTGATAGTTTCCTTTTTGTTCGCTACGATATCTAATATTTTACGCACTAATAACGTTCGAAGTTGAGAAAGTGAAGAACTTGGAGGATTATAGAAAAAATTAAGTTGAAACAAACTATTCTATTTACTTTATTTTTCGATTTTTACATAACATACCTTTTACAGCAATTATTCTAATATACTGAGTGATTAATAACAAGATATACATCGTAAGTACTTTGTAAGTATGACTAATACCTCAAAGATAGGAACAAAAAACATGACAGGAATGTATAATTATATAAATAGTCGAATAAAATTTGTACAACAAAAAAATAATAACGAATTACGTACAAGCTATTTTGTGCTCTTCCATAATTTTAAACAATACCTATTTTAGCTAGAAGCACATAAACATATAATATATCTGTACAGGTCAATGAAAGGATACCTATATTTACAGTTTTTTACAATATAATCCTTTGACTACTTTCAACGATGTTTTTGTGATTGACGCATTCATATTGAATAATGGAAAACATTGAGAAACGACACAAACAGTTAACAGAAAATGAGCACTTTAAAAAAAAGTAATCCGTAATTAATATAGTCTATGTACTACATATACAAGGAAAAAATCATTTTCGCTCAAAACGAACAAACCTTTCTTGTTTGAATATACCCACAACATATTTAGATTCTACAATTCCTTCTAGAAATAAATATGTTCGATATATGAATATTGCTATTTTTATTCAGCTTTTAATAAAATCACAATTAAGAAGACATTTTATTCGTTCTGAATTAACTCTTTTAAGTTATAATGATAGTTTTATCTTATAAATAAAATAAATAAAATTACTTATTCTGCTTACTTTAACTGTATAAATAATCTGTTCAACATACCAAAATTACTTATTAAAATTCGATTCCTTTTTTCTGATCAATCACCTTATAAGTTTTTTTTTCTAATTCTGTAATTCTGTGAAATAATTCGCACTGTACAAATTATTTTCTAATACATATTTATGTTTCTACGATTTAGGTACAAAAATTCAGAATAAACAAAATTTACTAAGGAATGGAAAATAAGTGCTTCTCTAGTCTATAGCAAATATAGTGCCAAATTTTGGTTAAAAGAATTTTTCTAGTAAGTGCAAGATTGAATCTAAGTAAATTTAAATAATTTTGGAATTGACAAAAAATGATAAATGGCAAGAGTCATGTGGAAAATCGAAAGAAATATAACACTTTGTACGGTAAAACTAAACGACAGAATTATAATTCGGGATATTTTGAGCAAAATCCGATTACTTTCAATTGCTTAGATATATCTTTTAAAATCCAAATTATAAAAGGAACATCTTTTTAAACTTGAAGCATCAGGAAAACAAAATCAACGAACGGATAAATGTTGATCAAACTCCAAATTCGCTAATATGTTAAAAATATAACACTACCTACCACGAAACTAAATAAATTCTCGCATATTTGCAAACTTCTTTATCAACAAAATTTAAATCCATGTCGAACACTACTAAGACCGCTGCACGATTTCGTTAATTAAACAAATGCACCTACATATATCACTAGAAACCATATTCACATTCTATCTGGTCAAAATATTACAGTGAGTGGTTTTCTAAATTCACTACCGGGTATTTGCGATGGATACTGCCCTGTGTATTGAGCCATAGGCAGCAGGCCAGCGCTGCTCTGCTGCATCGCACTGCTCGGATAATACCCCGGCAAAGCACCTGGAGAGGCTCCTGCCGAAGACGTTGTCGTTGAACTGGATGAAGAACTGCCCTCCAGCCTATCTTGTATAGGTTTCGTATCGGGCGAGTCGGATGATCTAGGCGAGCTCATAGGAATCTGCTGGCCGTGTTGCTGTTGATGGTCCGAGTACATTTTTCCAATATCAATGCCAGCTGCAATAAATCAAAAATACCCTGCTATTTCTAAAAATTCGTGCATTCGAAAGATTAATGTATTACCGTGATGGGGATAACTCCTGGTGCTCTCAGGGTTGTACTTGTTGGCGATGTTCGCGTCCATGTACATCTTGGACGACTCAAAGTACGCTTTGGTAAGTGCCGAAGTGGAGTCCAGATAACCTCGTTCCAAGTAACTTTTCGACGGTGAATCCATATACTTTGGATCCGAATACATCGACATCGCCAGCGTGGACGGCGGCATGTACGGTGAACGATACTTATCCGCTTCCATCGAATACTTCATCGCGTCCATGGAGCTTACCACCTGAAAAGACCAGAGAAGGAATTTTAAAAACAACCAGAAAAATTAACGATCATTGAGGAAACGACATTGTATTGTATATAAAACACCTATCTAATAACTTGTTGTTGGCGGTTCCGCCTATGCGTCCTTCGCGATATAAACACGGACAAAGATTACTAAATCAGGATTAGCGGTCCGCTTCTGAATGGGACAGTTCCTTTTTTTTGTTGCAAGACGGGCATTAATTTGCGCTGGGTGCCGGCCGTCCAGCTACGCGAATCCACTAGGGTGTTCGAATGTAAAATCAACTGGTTTATCACTTTCTTTGGTCATCGTAGGCAATCAACTAGAAGGTTTATGGGTGTCGGACGACAACCGCAGCCGTATCTTTGCGTTAACGTGCGAAATTTCGATTCGAAAATACTAGAGCAATACGCGAAATGACAAGAAAATGTACCTAAACAAAAATTTAATAGCGGAATTGGACAGTTATATATTATGTAGTGCTGTAGCGGACTTGAAGTTTTATTATTGTGTGGAATACAAAACTCTCTTCTATAAAACGTTTAAATTTCAAAGGACGATTAAGGAAAAACCGATATCTTCACTGATTTGCACTTTTCACCCGTTTCCCTAACGTGAATAGCTTTAAAATCGATGTCTTTCCGAACAAAAGGATAACAAATTGATGATAATCCCCTAAGTTTCATGTACGTTTTGCTATTTGCTGTGACTAACAGAGCGTGAGAAAATGCCGGCTGAAATTAAAAAAAATAATGTCGAGTCACTTTTTGTCCAAGTAAATGGCAATTACTGAGAGGAATGACCAGGTGAGCTTCTATACGATTGCACAGAGGATAGGTAACTGTTGTCATATTCAAGAGGAGTCCTTAAGAATAAGTAGGGCATTAACATAATAATATTTGCGTTGCGAAATGAAATACCTAAACAGAGATGTAAATACAAATAATGCAAACGAATAGATACTTGAAGCAATAAAGAGGAGAAAATTAAAAATTACTCGTATAAGGAATATCGAATGTTATATGTGTCGTTATTGTAACACCATACAAAAAAATAAATAGAAAATTTAATTTCAGATGACCATAACTAACTTTTACTCGTTTTTCGAAACAAATACCAGTTCTTTCCGTGGCGTTAGGTGCCATTAAATTGGAATGGCAAATAAAGACAACCAAACCAACAATATACTTATTTGTTGCCTTTTCATTCGACTCCAATTACTGTGTAAGTGAAAATTGAATTAGAAACCACAGAAAACACATGTTTGCTTCCCTTGCCAGTGATAATTATCCGAACCTGATTTTTGCTTGTTTCACTAATCACCTATGATGACTATTGTTCTTCAAAACAAACAAAACTAATTCGTGTGGTTACCACATGAAAATGTTTTAGAGTACATTTCCATAAATGGTTTAAACATTATTAAAATTTCTGATTGTAAACAGTAGTTTTTGACATTTTCATGCCCAAATTCAGTTCAGTTTTACCTATCTACAAGCGTAGTGTTTAAATAATTTATATCCTTTACACTGTTACTCGGTTTTTTTATTGAAAATAGAGAACCTACTGTGGGTTTACCCAATTCCAATATTTATAAATACAATAAGCCTTCTTATTCACTTATAGCATTTAATAAAAATTATTTACCTGTGCTGGTGCTGTCAAGCCTGCTGACATTGCAGCTGCGGATTGTTGTGCAGCAGCAGCTGCAGCTGCCATTGATGCTGCACTCAAAGATCCGTAAGCTGCGGATGGGTTGTAATACGAAGCCATTGATTGGCTCATACTGCTGGCTGCCATTCCTGCAACAAGAATTTTTTTACAATTAATAATAAAAAAAAACTCAATCATATTGAACAAATTATGAGTAGAAATTGATTGTTGACGTAGAAAAGTTTTAAATACCTTAATGAATAACGTATAAGTTTCTAAAAAACACTTAAATATACAAAAAACCATCAACAAAAAGCTTTTAGTTAAAACTATTCATTGAATAGCGAATACAATAAACCAACCTTAATTACTTTCCGAGTATTTATACAAATCTATTCGTTATGAAATTAATTAATCCCAAAGTGAAGGTGTTAATTATTACAGACAATTGATTGATTGTGCCTAGTTTGATGATACTCAGCGTAATTGACTTCATAATGTGTTATGCAACATTTCGATTAATGGATGACCTTGGAACGCGTCCGAAAGGCTGTCCATTGTATTTTGTATTGTGTTTTTTAACAAAATACTTGTTAATGACAAAAAAAATAACACTAGGTCTAAGAATTGCGTCTTATGCAGAATGCAGGTATTATTATGTTGTTAAAATTAAATGGGATTCAATTAAAATCGATAAAAAGGATGATGATAGATTGATGTTATTATCTACTTGATAAATCTGGCATGAATTAGATAATTAGTTTGTTTTGTTTAAAAAAAATCACCTATAGTAAAAAAGTACTGTTAATTTAAACAAATCTGAATAGTTGTTATAATCGATTTATTAAAGGTTTTTTCTGCTTATTTTAATTAACTTTGTATTTATTTGAAGTTAAAAATAATGAGAATTAAACCGACAAGATAGTAATTTATAAAGAATATAAAAAATAATATTCCTCGACCATTACGTCATTATCGGCATTAGAGTCATTAATCAATTTTATAGCATTTACCTAAAAAAATAAAACCATCAATTTATATCGTGCGATACCACCGCACCTTCAGAATGAAACAGTAGGTAAGTACTTACATTCTTGAAATGTTTATTGAGAAACCCATTTATTAATCATGCAATTCATATTAGCAGTTTTAATTACTTACAAATAGTATAGGTACATGTGATAGTATGGTACATGATTTGAAAGAGAATTGATCAAATGTAGAGTTAGAAAATAAGAAGAGACTAAGAAAAAAATATATAAATACAATTGAATTCTTATTTATAATGTATAAATTTTGTAAATCCTTCAAATAGATGCGGATGCAAAAATCTATATAGTAGTGTTAAATTTGCAGATAACCACTTTGCCTACAATATTTATTTGTTTATTGATCGTAAAAAATTGTAATTGCTTATTGAAATAGTTCCTAATTCATATTTTGACAGGTTAAAGTGCTTATGCAAATATATTCTACACAAAGTAGAATATCGTAGATTGATAATTGTGGTTATACATCTATACTTGCCGCGTTTGGAAGACGGAGTAATAAAAATGTCAGGCGGTTCCAAAATATCCCTACCCCTGTACGGCAAAATCCTGTATAATGATCGATTCGATCGATAGAAATTTCGCACATCGCCTACAATTACTCAAAACCATTCACAGAGTATCAACTTTTAGGCCGGCCAATGGGGAGTGAGTGATATCGGCGACTCGTTTACACCCCGGGTGGACTTCGGCTGATTAATGTGTTTATTACTCCGTCTTCCAAACGCGGCAAGTATAGTTAAGAAAACAAAATAAGAACAATTCAAATAATAAAGCATTAAAACCTGGGATTACCGAATTTGAAGTACACTTTACAATTCTTACAAACTCTTTAAAACGCATGATTAATATTCATATATTCTTTTAATGTCATGTCGAATTCAACACACATAAATCATTAAAATAAACGAATGTCACCAATAAATCGCTTCCATTGTTACATATTAAATTACGACTAGAAAAAAAAGTTATAGCTATTTTTATTAACAATAAAAGGTTTTGTTCTCGCAAACAAAAGCATCCAATGGTCTGTTATTTGCCTATCCTTTCTCGCGAACACTTGGTAATATATTAGCATTTTTAATCTGTTTAATAATACTCTTTTATGATACAAAATAAACTAATAATTCACGTGTAACCATTTTCGATAAAAAATACAAAAATAATTGTTGTTCAATAACTTTATTAACGTCAAACGTTCGTTTCCGAGTCCGCCTTAGATGAGCATCTGGAAATTGATTATAATTAAAACTTTACGGTACAAAAGGTGGGAGTCACAAACTTTTAATTGGTGTCGAAATACCTACAAAAAATTATCGTACTGGCGCTAATGCTATTATCATATTACTTTATCAACATTCCAGTTGATGATTTTGTTAAAACGAAGTTTTATTGACGAGCGCGTTTTACAACTGATGAACAAATAACGAATTTGCATAAAGTGCCGGGTTGGAAAATATGCATGAGTTGATCGCGAAGAATGAGCAGTTTGCTGTCAAATTTCCAGAAATTCATTAAACCAAATAACACTTGTGTATTTTCTAATATACGAGTAATTCAGAATTAATATTTTCTGATCTCTTATACGTCACGACGATGTATGATTTCTAAAAGTTATTGTAGGCATATCTGAACCCAGTAATTTCGTTGGAAACGAATAAAAACAAAAATTTTCGTAACTTTGGCTATAAAGCATGTCGTATATTAGCATAAACATCCAGGCAAGTCGTACGAAACGCTCCTAACAATATAAAACAGCAAGTAATATTGATTGTCCGAGTTGGATTCCTCGTGCGTGAGCCCACCTAATTTATTGGACCAGGTACTAACACGCGACGTCATTTTCAAAGTTAAAATATTGTTTTGACGAGATCTCGCAGTTCATTCGTATAAATATTACGAATGGCAATTCAATATAGTATGGGTATCTACACCAAGCGTTCCATCAAAAACGTTTCGGGAATTAATTAACTATTATCTAATAGGAATCTATTAATTTGTTGTATACGCCCAAAATGAAATTTCATTTTGTACCTATTATAAGTACAACAAAATAATCTTCGGTAACGGTGATTAAATATTTTTAGCTTTACTTTTTCATCCTTACAAAGCCAACGACAGGCAACTAAACCGGTCACAGGCATTAATTTATTCATATGGAAAGAAAAGAGCAGAAGCAATTATTAATTCAACTTCTGTTTACGTATTCGTCCTGGCTGTTTTGCATATCCATAAAATACGGTAATAAATTTATGTAATACCGCGAGAAATTTAGGCAAAGATGTTCGTTAAATAACAACTTTAATAAACGGGAATGACAAGTATGGTCATAGCACGCCAGGAAAAACCAATATATTATTCGGTAATTTGTTCCAGGACGAGATATCTTCGAAAAACTCTTTATAGTTAGGAATTTTTTACCTTCATTATACATACAGTATCAATTTTTAAATTATAAAAATTTACTACGATATGCATTAATATTAAAGAGGTAGTTAGTACAAGATAAAGTTAGAGTGGGATAAATTAGAGGCTTTTTGCCTACAAACGGGCAACCTTGATTCAAATACGTTCTCTCCAGTATGCAAGTACCTATTAATACTATCAAAAGAAAGTTGACTTTATAGCCTTCGAAACGAAATACCAGCATCTCCTCCTCCAATTTTTACGACACGACGGAGTCGGGCACGTATGCACACATCGAACTATGAGACGGCGCATTTAACCGTCAATCAAAGCTCATTTAAACCGGAGATTTGACAGGATAGATTGGAGCATACCCGGTGATTTATAACGCCTCAGACCGCCGCGGTGAAGACAGAAATACTTGTAAGTGACAGATGTGTATGTATAATTTCCCATTTAAAATGTGCGATTACTAGCGGGTTAAAAATGATGACTCTATTCTTGCGACCAGAAGGATTCGTTTCAATGATACCTATTCCGGGAGTTTTCTCGTTTTTTATTTCAAAAATTTCTGCTGGTTATTGATTGAGGCTTTGCAGGTTGAAATGATTAATAGTGTAAATATAACGCGATTGCAAAAATTGCACTCGAGAAAACTCGTCAAACAAACCTGACTATTTGAACAAAAATTACACAAGCATTATGCGATACATAATTAAATTGTCATCGAATTTGTTTATGACATAATCATCAAGCCGGGAATTCGGAATGCGTGCGTTAAGTGCACGACAGGAGTTCGTTTTATGGTTTTCTTAATGTTTGGAATACGATTTGGATTCAACACTTTTGTTGGTATAAAAATTATTCAGACGTTAAACCTCGGTCGAGATATTCAAATCACCTTCCTAAGATATTAATTATGTTGATTAGTTAATAGTTGGTCTCGTCAGGTTAATTTTTTAGATTAAAAACGTTAATAATAAAATTTTAAATAACCTGTAATTTAGAAGAAATTACGGCTATTGATAAATGTTTCAATGTCCGAGCCTCTATAAATATCTGAATAATGGGAAATCCAGCAAGTCCGAATAAATATATTCCATGAATCACGCGCTACGTCCAAGCGAATTTCTTCTTTTCTTATTCGTTTTTCTTTTTAGCGTCGATTTAACATCGTTACTGATTGCGTTACTCGTGTGATTTAGGAGCGGCCATTTGTAAGGATTTGAATTTTAATGTTTTAATGTTTTCATATGGAGTACTAAGTCGTTATTCGGATCGGTCGACGTTTATATTTCGTGCTTATAGGCTCTCTGTATACTTGTCATTTCAAAAAAATAACCAAATATTTGTTATTATTTCGATCGGTCGTAAATTAAGAATCGGTTTGCAAGGGGAACCTCATTTTTCTTATGGGATTATTGCCATTTACAATCCACATTTTCGCAACAGAAATAATTAATAAAAACAGACAGTGTTCATTATTTCGTTAATAAAGCAGGCCAATTATTTTTTAGAATTATGCATGATATTTAGTTTTCTTATAAACCTTCACTATATTAATTAATTAACACAAATATTTAAAAAATACACAATTTGCTTGATATTTCAAGATAATAAACAATTCCGCAATAAATAAATAAAAAAAACTTGTTAGGGCAAAGCATGTTCAAAATTATTAAAGTCAGTCGGGGCCGGTAACCAATAATTCAAGTGCATTTATTAAATAAGCGCAAGTTATATGCCTCATAAAACCTCTTCACACCGTACACTGTCAAAGCAAATTTAATTCGGCAAAGCAGCAAAGAGAAGGGCTAGACGGACACGAGTTACTCTCGGTATGGACAAACTGCACTGATTTTTATTAAATTACAGATTCGCAAAATACTATTGGAACAGTTAATTCTTACTAACAACTCATGAATAAAATGAGTTATTAATATTACTGTTTGTGTAAAAATCTTAGTTAAATTTATCCAATAATTAGATATGTTCAATTGGATTTATTAGGTGATATTATCACGTGCAGTTGATCCAACCCTCGAAAACGAAGATTCCCTGATGGTCGGGCCCCCCACTAAGTGTCAGATAGTGCCAGATACCAAATTCCTCACACCTTTCCAGCTGTGAGGGAGACTTGATAGTGTTCCTCTTAAGCGGTACATTGATTATGATCGTTTCGGATCGAAGATCGGATCTGGGGTACCGAGAAGATATCGAATCACGGTTAAAGCTAAGTGTTTTCTGTCAATGTATCAACTTATGAGATGTAAAACCTCGACGTTGTGTCACGATGGAGTGCATTAGTGCAGGAAGTTCGCCCGAAAAGAACCCGATTGATTGATTTTTGAATATACGAAACTATGACGAATTCGTTTATGAATGGAATTACTATAATTTATTCTTGAATATTAAATACTTTTTTGTTAAATGATGTGTTAGGTAGTTTATTTTATATTTATACAACATTATTTATTAATATATCTAACATTAATACACTCAGTTATACTGATAGTAAAAAAATCATTCACCTTTACACGTATAAAGTTTATAGGAATAATTTATCTAAATAGAAGGATATAACTCGTTTATTTTTTAGAACTATTTCATTGACAATTAAAACCTCTAATAAGTCAATCATTTTAACACACCTCAATCGAAAATATCATTGTTATTTAAATATCCTGCATACATTCGTTTCGAGGCGCATTTGAACCTGACTTATGAAAAATTGCCGCGAACATTAATCTTAATTTTTAGACGGATAAACAAGATATAAGAATGTGGCAGAATAAAAAATAGTACCACTTTGTCTGAAATAACGTTTACTAGGAATTATGTGGGCAACTTTTTTGTTTCTGTAATTTATGATTGTTTATATGCACGGGCCGGATTATTAGCCGGGACGATTTGGTAAATTTTGGACCTATATTATTATGTGAATAATGAAGTTGGTACATAAAGTCTTTAATGCATAATTACTTTACTCACTATAAAAAAAACATTATCTGAGTAGAGAGTCAATATGGAATTTAATTATTTTAATGTTTAATTTATTGAATGCAAATATATGAATGAATTTTTGCGTACACGACCAGGATTAAATTTGGCGGACAAATGGATTGGTAATTCGGCGCTTCCAAATCTCATGAATATGACATCACCACCTGTACTGCGAATGAACAATTGTTTGACAATTAATTAACATAATTATCCGTTTTATAGGAAAGTTTTGAAGTGGAATCGTACATCATTGAACTCTTCATGATATTTAAATTTTATACTAATGATCATTTGATAATTGAATGATAATTTTTAGCGTTTATTTTATGTTCTTTATTGGAGTTTAATAAATTATGGTGATTTAAGAGTAAATTAATTATGTTGGTGACAGATTTATGTATCCACAATTAACAAACATGTACTTTCTAAATTCGCCAAAAATCGCATATTATAATGAACAACATCTCTCTATTTTCTATATTTTATATTCTATAATATGCCTGTCAATAGGACTTAATTATAATGTTTATATTTAAGGTGCAAATTATATGAACGCATCTATTTTTGCTCAACAGACATATGCAGGATGAATAAATGCAGTAATCTTCATGATTTCATAAAAATCATGACAATGCAGAATTCGAACAGAATTCTAATATCCCGTATAGTAACAAAACGTGTTGGCCATCATTATAATTTCGAAAAGTCATCAACAATTATTCCTTTAGCATTTACCTACGGAATGGTGCTCGTGGTATTATTTGCCTACCGTAATCATTAATCATGAATGTTCGTTTGCTTTTAACAAGTAATTAGCTGTAATGTTTTATTTCAGCCGCATAGCATTGTGCTCGCTTAAGGAAGGTTATAAAATTGTGGGAGAATTAGGTATTATTAAAACTATTTTTCGTTTGCGCAACTGATCAAATTGAAACTAGCACGAGTCAATTATGATGTATTACTCAGATTACTCTGTATAGTTATTTTTTTCTTGTCTATTGCCTACATTTTAAAAATAATTGAATTGGTTAGATGTAAAGGTCATTAGAAGAAGGAAACATCGTTTATATTTTTCCATCAGTAAAATTATTTTAATGTGCAACTTAAGGCAACTTTTAAAATTTGAAGCTCATAATTAATACTTGTCAAAATAGTTTTATATTTAAAAAAATGGCAAAAATAAATTTATTTGTTCCAACACTTTCGTATCTGCCTACTTAAATATAAATGCTTTAATTACTCAGAAAATAATACCCCTACGATACTAATAATTAATCAAACTGTTAATTGTATAACGTCATTATTGGCTTTTTCTTTGCAAGGTTTGTTTTGTCATAATGTTTGCAAGCATACAAAGAACCCGGCATTATGAACATAAGAATTCATAAAAGCCAGGTGCGTCAAATTGACAGCTATTGAATTCACTGTTTAAAGTAAAATTCATACAATGGCTGGAATATGAGGCCCATTGTGAAAGACAGGATCAATATTGTTACGGCAGTTTCTAGCATTGGCATAATAATACCTAATGCAGGTAAAGAATTGGTTTTATTCGTTTCTATATGAAACAGCTTTCTGTACATTTGTATAAAATTCCTGTACGTAAAATTAACAACCAACACGGCTGATATTTCAAAGGAGAACAATTGTAAATTGGTTACCATTTTCGGGTTAATAATGAGGAAAAGATTGGGATAATACAATTCGAATTCGCATATGCGTTCGTGAAAACCTAAATGAAATGAAATTCCGGCAAGCCAGTTCTATCACCATTGAATATTTTAATTAAAACCGAATGTTGAAAATTTTAACCTGGCCATTTTTGTTATTCGCTACATTCCTCTATTTCATATTGAAAATATTCGATTATTCACAGACTGTTGTCCTGCGCGTATATTTTAATTTTATTGTAATCAGGTTTATTCAAAAATTCAGTGTCGACTAAAATTTATTTCATAAAATATAATAGCTCCATGGATTTTAATTTCCGCTTTTTTGCCATGTTTCAAATGCTGAATGAAACCGAGAACTGTTTCAAATTTTGTCATGCGATGTGAAAATGTCGTTTTGATATCTATTAATTTTGCACTGTATAGACTGAGTATAATGGTAGGTATTTTTACCTCCTGATTGATTTGAAATGCATTTATTAAAATCGCGTTATTGAAAAATTTAAATAAAAGTTACAAAAAGGGTGATGGTAAAGTCGATTTTCGGTTAGCATAACTCTGCAGCGTTTTGTTTGATAAAAGTAGCAATATTTTCGATCATTATTTACATTTACGCTGACCCAAATTCGTGAAACTAACCTGCTCTTAGGGCGTCCATCGGCACCGAGGGATAAGGTATCGAATAGGGATAACCCTCTTTTCGGAGAGTTTTCGGTTTTCGTCGCGGCCTATACTTATAATCCGGATGCTCTTTCATATGTAACGCTCGCAGTCTCTTCGCCTCGTCAATGAACGGCCTCTTTTCGTCTTCAGTGAGCAGTTTCCATTCAGCGCCTGAAAGGAAAAATGCCGCATAATCTACTATTACAATATCTAACTTTATATTGTAGAAAATAAATAAAAGACGCGCAGAATGAATGCTTCTTTCGACGATGCTCAATCGTCGGGAAACTTGTATTAAAGGGATGATGTATTATATGTATAAAACTTATACCCACCAAGAAGAGAATTCTACTGTATTATTTAAACATGCAAATGTGAAGATTGATCTAAAATTAATTAATCAATAAAATATCGAGCAGAGGTAAAATTACAAAAGCAATATTGGAAAAATAAAAGGGCAACTGTGTGTCAAAGTCGAACTTTTATCGAACCGCCGGCCGATATTCAGAAACAATACGGCACGTAGTGAAACAAAAAAAATCCCATCTAGAGAAAGGAAAAAGCATTAAATTATCTTTTGAGCGAAAATGAGAAAGGAAACAAAAGACCATCATGGCTTGTAATTAATTCTTATCTCGCTCCAGAAGACGGGCACAAAGGGCTCCATAGTAGCGCTTCACAAAGTTCTAGACACAAAATGACAAAACACGGGACAAAAACGGGTGTAATGTAATACAGCGTCCCCATTGGACGGGACCAATCGGTCGTTCTATTGTTTTATCCAATGGTAAAACAGGTGCATGCCATCCGCTATAATGAAGGTATTCAAATGTTTCGCTTTTGTCCCAAATGAGAGGATTCGTCGCCCGGCTTTTTCCTCCTTTATAATTTCCAACGTTTTGAAAATTGTCTCCGAATAAAAAGAATCCCGGCGCCCGTCGAATAAAATTTTTACTACACTTACAATAATTATCTTTGTATGTATCTGAATACTAAAAATTATTGTTAGTATAATCATCTGAGTATTTGTAATAATTGTGTTGTGTAGTCGCTTCGAAATCAGCTATTCTCCAGCTCTTTGCATAGTTCTGACGTAAAAATTCCACAAAAACAGATATAGAGGACATAAAAAAAACATCGATTAGAATCGCCGATAGAATAAAAAGTCCGCATGGCGCTGATTGCGGCTCCGAACCCGAGATAAAGCAATCGGAGACAATCTCTTAGAAATGATGTAACTTGAAGTATCCATTCTGCGAACAATGACGTCGAACAATGCCAACTAAAGAGACATCGCTTGCGGAGCTTTGTCTCATCCGAACTGTTTGTTTCACATAAAAGGCCAGTTTGAACTGTGCAAATCTATAGGAAAATATAACTGAACCGCCTTTCGTTCAGCGTCGTCCTTTAATTGGCCTTTATTCCTTAATAAGTCAACTTGTATTCTATCCGGCTCATTTATAAAATTCTATATGCATCTCCAAAGATGCAATTTGATCATAAGTGTAAAAGAATTTAAAAACATTGAATCACGACTCAATAAGGATCTTTTTTCTCTTTAACTTGTCTTTGTAGGTATTTCTACAAAGACATACATGATTGCTTCTATTATTTTCTTGCCAATTTACACCCTCATCTTGAATTTCTTATTTCAAACACTTAGACTTTTTCTGACTTCTGTAAGTAATTAAAAATAGACCAATTCCCATCGAATTCCCCTCACGAGTGGCACTGTTTCGCTATTGCTGTTGCTGCTGAAGCGTGTGCTCGACCGAAATTCGTCTTTCCCGTCTTTTGTCGACGAGATGCTGGACGCAAACTTCTTTTCTTTAGTAGGCGACAATGGGATTTAGATGACCTTTTGTTGCGGATTGGATGTACCAGGTGTACTTTTGGCGATAGACAGAAAAGGTGACAGTAATTCGATGAATGGTCCCGCTGGAATTCGAAATGGTCGACGTTTAATATCGCTCGGTCGTGCGGAAATATCGCCGTATTTCTGGTAAACCTTTAGAAACCAGATTGTAGATCTACAACCATCTGAAATGAGGTGCTAAAGGATCATGGAGAGGATATTATCTGTAATATGGACGAAGCCAATAATAATATAGAGGCGTAGGTAAATTTGAAAAGACGGAAATAAATAAGGAAAACAATTAGAAAATTTTATTGATTGGCATATGTACTGAATAAGTGAAAAGTATTAACATTAATAGGAGGTATTTGAAGAGTATATCACAGCGACCATTGTGTATATAAATTAATGTAGTTCGAATGAAAAGAATTAGTAATAAAAAGGATGGTCCGAAAGTAAATATTTAGTTAGGAAGAAGAAATACAAAAGCTGATATAAGCCCCAAACGAATGAAGCTTTCATATGAACTTGCTATATAGATTTCGAGGCATTACAAAAACCAAACTTAGCATATGAATGCATATTATGTATCCTGTAAACGTCAAATTTTAAATGGGTTTTCCACCCTAAATGGCAATATAAAGGCATATCATAACACATTGTGTTACTGTGTTTGTGTAAGTGGGGAGTCCCATGCATTATTCATATCATATTTAGATCATCTACGAAGGCCCTGATCGACAAGTGACAGTCCACAGCTGCTGTTTCACGGCTACGTGGATTCTCGAGTGTTTTCTTACGCACCTCGCCCAGCTTTTCTGGCGAGTTTTTTTGAATTTTTTAATGCAACTGAAAATATTGAAATAACATTAGATGGCTCACCAATGTTTGGATAGGTACGAATGAGATAGATAACAATGTCGTTGTTAAAACAACATCTGTTATGGGACTTTAATTGTTTGATGAGTCAGATTATTCACAGATATGTGTGCATTGGTAAACAGTAGGCAAGATCCAAGTGCAATGTTTAGCAACTGGGCGTTAACGTTTTCTCTACGAGAGCAGTTTAAATAGACAAAAAATTCGAAAAATACAAAATAACAATAGAGAATGATTTTGTACAAAAATTCCTTTTAACAACCTCACTATTTCTATAATACACCTACCTATACATTCTCAATAGCCGAAAAAAGCGGTGTAAAAAGCTAAATCAATAATGCTAATGTAGTGTTTCTAAAATCAATTCAATTCAAAACTCATGAGTGATGCAGTTTTTGTATAGAAATAGACAAAAATTCAGTTTCCTAAAAACTGTGAAATGCTATCAAAGAAATCGTTGGACAGTTGATATGTACTATAAACAAATACCACCCTGTGCATCCAGATGTTAAATCCATCATACTCCAGATTAATTGGGAAGCCTTGTCTTAAGAAAAATGAAGGAAATGCTTCAAGGTATATGCTTAAAAAGAAATGAAGGAAGAGAAATTTTGCTTCGAGGACACTGCTGTTGCTTTAAAGCAAAAGGTTTTTTGATTTTAAAATCTTTGTTTAAAGTTTTAAACCTTTTTCTCTTATCTTTTTCTTCTACCTTTTACTTCAAAGTAATTGCTTCATTTTTATAAATATGGAATAATATCTAATACAACAAATCAATAATAAGTTTGCACTACTGTCATATTTCCATGCTTGAGGTAATTTACCTGGAATAATAGTCCATATTTATAAAAATGAAGCATCGACTGTAAAAGCTAGTGACAAAAAATAAGAGAAAAAGGTTCTAAAACCTTATATACATATGCAAAAATTTTAAAACCATAAAATCTTTTGCTTTAAAGCAACAGCGGCGTCCTCGAAGCGAAACCTCTCTTCCTTCTCTTCTTTTTACGCATATACCTTGAAGCAATTTCTTCATTTTTTGTAGCAAAAGGTTGTGATTCTTTTTATAAATACGGCCTATTGATTCAGAAATTATAATATCTTGTTCCAAATTATTTGAAAGGGGGATACTTGAATATTTGTGTTACTAATTAACTCATTGATACTAACAACAGACGTGAATTACGGGCGATCTAAACAAAAACCGAATAGGTGCACGTAAGGCAGTAGTTATTCCCAGTAGCTAGAGCAAACAGTCGATGGCGCCCTTGTATAAACAAATATTTTAGATGTTGTCTACTGTTTGACTGACAAATATGTTTAAAAACTTCATTTTTCAAACATAGGGTGCCCAAGTTAATTAGAGGGTCGACGATAATTTTATCATTACGACCTACTAAAGGCATTTACGTGTATTCACTAGTCGAGACAGGCAGGTGATAGACGCTATACGCTAGATTTTTCAGATACCTACCTTCAACGGAAAGCTTCATCAAGCATTTTACAATTTGTATAATGAATTAGGAAAATTATTTTTACTGCCAGATGTTAATCAATTTAGGTTCTTCCCAAATCATTATTTCTAAAAATCTATTTTACCTTAAATCCCCTCATTATTTTTTATAGAGATTTATATAAACTATAAATTATATTAGAGTAAATAATTGTATACAGTGAGGACCAAAAGTCCGTCGCCCCCCCTTTAACTTTTGAATGGTAAGAGCGTTTGCCGCGAAATTTGGGGTGTTTATATTGGAGTAAAAATACTATTTTTTGACGTAAAAATGACAGTTGAAACTTTCAAAATGACAGTTAGTCGCCATTTTGAATCTTTTTCTTATGGAAAGGGACACCTCGTTTTAAAGGTAATTTCATTCTTATTATTACACCTATTATAATAGAAATTGCGACTCACCTAATCTCTTGGATATTTCGGAATTGTGCATCTTTGGATTATCTTGGGCGATTTTTCGCCTTTGCAGCCGCGACCACACCATGAACGCGTTCATGGGCCGCTTTATGTGGTCCTCCTGCTTCTTAATGGCCTGGCTGGATTGAAGAGACTGAGGGACTCCCAGGGATGCTCCACCTAAGGATGCCATCCTCGAAAGTCCCTCCGCGGCACTGAATCCGCCTTCGCACATTTGACCGACCGATCTGAAAAATTTTCAAGAAATGACGTCTTAGTAGAAGTGAAGTGGAAAATACTTTTCACGATGAAACCACAATCGTAATTAGTTATCGTAATAAGTTTTTGTTTAGGGAAGTATAAGCGTTTAAATTTCTGGTATAGTAAATTTGAATAAAAACCACAACCACAGAGACAACAATGTCTATTCTATAGAAAAGCGTATTTTATATAGCATTGAAACTTTCGTATAAGTAGTTATCGTTATTTGTTTGAGTAAGTTATTTATTTCTTCGTATGCGGAGCGTTCATAAATGGAAATTCTACTTACTAAGTTATTTGAAATAAAATTTATTATCAGTCTGTCCGATCAGGACCAAGCAACTCTAATTTCCATTTAAATATTGCCATAAACAATATTATTAGTGTTTATTGTTGTCTCGCCTATAGGAAAAGTAACGTTTGATAATTAATTATTTATGTAGATCTATTCCGGGACAGTTACTTTTATACATATGTATAGCGTATGGTCATAGGCATGTTTAATCAACCACGAACAGAACGGCAAAACTTTACTGCTTAATTGTTCTTAGTAAATAAGTTACAATTAGAAAGCCAGTTGTACAAACTAGGACTAAGAACAAAGAACTTTTACCATGACAAATCGATGTATACGAACAGTACACAATTTCAATGGTTTCCTATCAAAATAGGTAATTGGTATTCACACGAAGAAAAAATGGACCCGAGTAAATATGTAAGGTATATCATTTCAAAAGAAACTGTAATTATCTATGCTAAGTATGTAGATAACCACATGGTCCATGTAAGTCGTGCATTAGAATATTTATGAATATCTTAATTCATTTTTATTTTCGCACACTGAAGGAGTACAAAAAAGTCCTAAATTGCGCCTAAATAATAAATAATCAATATACAAGTGACACTATAAGTTACGGGTGCAATGAAATAATAATCAACAGGTCCCATCGTAAGCAACCTAATAACCAAATCCAAGAGACAATCCTACATAACTCCGGCATAGCGATGCTTTCAAAATATCCAAACAAGTCCTGCGACGGAGTGAAGTTGATTATATTCGGGCCGTCCTGCGGGGGTTGTTTATCCCTCGTTCGGCCTTTACAAATTCTCCCGTTGACCCGTCGGCGCGTCGCTAAGCTGACCGGAATATCCGCGTTACGTCCCCGAAGTTAATTTTCTAGTATTTTGACGCAAACGGTTGTTTGTGCAAAATTTATTATTTAGCGATAAATCTTATGGACTTGTTTTTAGCCAGTAATTAGCTATAACTAAAAATTTTCGTAAATGTTTTTGGAGGTTTGTTATTTTTTATATATAGGTATATACAGGGTGATTCAGGTTTTTACTTCTATGAGGTGCATCATCATTTGAAACGTTTTTGGACTGGAGGAAGTTCAGTCAATTAATTTTATTATTTGTCAGGTAAAGGGCTCAAAATGATTTCATTTAAATTATAACAAATTTAAATCTTTATAAACAATAAGCGTCAATTATCCCTTGAGAGATTTTCATTTATTTTCAGAAGGTAATTTTTTTAAATATTTATAACAAGTAGGAGTGTTTTTAAATCTGTAAGATTTAATATCAAAATCATAAATAGAATATAATAAAAAATATTCCATTTCTTTTATACATACATATCTGCTTGTAATCTAATTCAAAATTTTATACACGACACGCATACAATGGGAATAAATTACGCTTAATACATTCATTCCATATTGATATTAATAAACGGTATTGACCATTTCAGTTTTGTATTTGCATAAAAATGAAGTAAACCACGCCACATGACAAGTCAATAAAACATCAAACAAAACGTGCTAATTAGCATTCTGTGCTAGAGAGGAGGATGAGGATTTACGATTTATTTACAATTGGACGGTACATACCTCATAAAATGGCCATTACTGGCCTGCCTCTGGAGATCCAGATCAATTTTGTAGCCGTTAGAGTCTTTCAATCACAAAAATAATACCGATCACAACAAAAACACCAGCACAATTGTCTTTCAGTTGAACTGTTCTGTTCCATTCACAAGTCGTCTACGTGTATTTCCTTCACAAGTCGCGGCACTCTATGCAGCTCTGCAAGTGAGTAAAGGTAAGATTACACTGGGCAAGCGCCGTCGAGGAATGGTATTGCCGACCAATCGGAAAGGAAGGAGTGGCGTCGAGCATTATCTCATCGTGTTATGCTTGAAAAACAGATTACGCTCCGCCCGTCTATTGTTATGCTGATTTTTTGTCTCTTATTCCTTTGTACAGGTGTTACTCGAATTGTGCGGCACGTAGTTTTTTTACATTTTTTAGTGAAGAAAAACTATGGGAGAAACGAGCTCGGGGATCTTCTTTACCTCGAATTGGTGTGGGGCCGGTCCGAAATTTCGTTCCATAGTAAAGAGTATGCGATGGTTTATCCATGCACAGTATTCGTTAATTGGCTGATTATAAATGATGACTATAGATAATTTATTCGATACATATACATATTTTTTAATTTTACCCACTTTAAAGAAAACAGCTTAGTTATAATAATAGATAATTTCATAATAACATAACCACTTATACTTGTTAGATTTTATTATTGATTCAAATTTATTGTCAGTTTTAGTGGGGATCGTTCCTTATGAGAATTAATAAAACTGTCACTAAAGTGGTGTGCAAAGGGCTCTTAAAAGTGTATACACGCCGTCCGCCATATGCATCACATCAATGTGTAAAAGAAGCAGGAGCGTGGCTGTGCTATTACCATTATGCGATTTCGCCATTGTCGTTGAATTACCATCACAATAGACATTATAGGGTAATTATTAAATATTCTTGTCTATGCCAATATTAATAATTCACCCTCTGAGGTCGTTCTGTTGGATTATTGCGTTTTTATTATACGCATACTGAAAATTTTTTGTTGTCGAACTGCCATTATGTTCGTGTAAGTACGAAAGGATTTGCATTAGTAATAATAAGAAATGATGTGAATAAATTTGTACCTATTTGGTGGTTGCTCTATATATCTATACACGTTGGTGTTAAAAAATAAGTGTATTAAATTTTAGGGTGCGGATTTATGCGATGACCAATAGGCTATATTTTTTAATTATTATACAAACTGCCATAATTTAAATATACTGCTCCACAAAAGTTAAGAAAGTTCACAAATATTGAGAATAATTTAAAAGTTGCGGGATTTTTGTTCGCCAAATTTAGTATGAATTGTAGATGTATAGGGGCAAAAAATCCACTTAGATATGAGAGAAAACATTTAATTTCACATATTTGAAAAGTTGGTGATCAAAAAGTCTGTAATTTTTAAAATAATCGCAAAATTTGCGAACTTCCTTAACTTTTGTGGAGCAGTTTATTTACGTATTTGTATCACTGCAAAGTATATATCAAATAAAATTATTTTCATTTTTAGTAACCCTCATATGTATACCAACAGCAAAATAAGCAGCTGCTTATATAGGCATATAAAATACTTATACTTTAAAAGAAAATGGTTAAAGGAAACGGCAATTATTTATTTAAAGCTTAAATATTTCACACATTTTTTAGATGACCGGGAATGCGTTACAAAATCGTTTTATTTGGACAGATATCTCTGATCGTATCATGTATATCTATATATGTGGTACCAAATACATTAAAGCATTTGTACGTTTTAATCTTGATGAACTGGAATTTACATTAAAAAATCGTTGCTCTGGAGAATTGTTCATATATAAATTTAAATATTTCAGCGATTTTTTCCCGACTCTAACTAAATGTGTATTATAATATTATCTATACTTATTACATCATAACAACTGATAGAATCTAAGTGAAAATATAAATTATATCTATTAGGATTGGCAGTAATAAAATATCAATAGTATAATACCTAGCTATACCTACATAATCTTTTACGCTAAGTCATTTTTAGGAAATAGAAGCTGCTATACTTTCTTAAATTAATGGACATATTATAACATTTTTCAATACCGCTTTAACGAATAATGGAGACACATTTAGGCCAATATAATATTGAATACACTAAATAATGTGTATCTATAGTGAAAATATTAGGCAAATAAAAATTTACAAAAACATTTTGTTTAGCGTCATTAGTATTGGATAAATAACTCAATTATAAATTTAGTACTTATGTATAACAATGATGTGTACTTAGGATTTTAAATAATTATTATATATTTAAAAATATATAGAACATCATATTTCAATAAACATATTCTTTTCCTTAAAAAATATTCTCTGCTGGGAATAAAATACATATAATAAGTTCAGAATACAGTCTACATACAATAACTAAATAAGAATCCAATTAGTACATTCATCATATTATTGCTAATTTTACCTTTTATTGTAAGCGATATTTTTTTCGTTTAGAGGTGTTATTAGATTATTATCTTACGACGACGACAAGTTTGTTGTGTTAACAATGAAATAACGTCTTTTGTTGTGTCAATCATATTTAATCCATTGTCACATGAATTATTACTTATTAAAGGTCTAATGTTACCACAAGCATTCATTTGTAAAAAGTATTTGAATTTATTCGCTAATACATTTTTTAGCAATCAGTTATACATCCGAGGGAAGGCTTGTTATACGAATTGATTCGTTTAATATACTATTTAGTATTTATACTAATTAAAATTTTTACCTAAAATTTATTGCATGAGACTTATTTATAAAAATTAATGGTATAGAGAACTTAGTTGAATTAATAAGGTGTGTAGATATATTTATGATACACATTGCATTTTATTACAATATATGTATAAAAGCATGAAATGAAATACTGTACCTAGAACAATAAAATAAATCTAATGGAGTGGCTTAAAGAGAAAAAAATTAACTTACAATAGTTACTAGAGAACATGCAACAGTCCATTACCCTTCTTGGCATAAAATCATTTGTATGCTAATTTTTTTAAATGCCTGCCTACTATTACATTATTAACTGTAAGTTATTTTATTTACACCACCTATATGTATAACATTTGTTCTTTTTCTTATTTCAAATACCTCACTTGCCGATACCTACTTATAATTATTACCATAGACAAAATAAAAGAGACTGTTTAAAGTTTAAAGCATAGGAAATATCAGACCACGTATGATAATTCCCTACTATCCTTCGAGAGGCGCTGCTATCGAAAAATGAAACATATTTAAATTTTTTTTATTGGTCATAAAGATTGGACGGATTGGAACTTACCGTTCTGTGCGGTTCTTGTCGACAGTCGAGTCGAGTTGTATTTTTTAGAATGTTTCGTGACTCGTAACTAGTGTAGACGCCATTATTGTGTATAACCTAAGTTGGTGAGTTTTTATATTTTTTATTTCTAATTGTGTTTGCTTATTTAAAATGTTAACCCCAATGCGAAGAAAGGTTCATAAATGTGCATCACCAAGGTGAAATAGCTTGTTTTTTTACTTCTTCGGATAAAAATCTTCAAAAGCATTTTTTTAAATTTCCTTCCGATATTGTGCGGAAAAAAAGGTGGTTCGATATATTAGGTTTGTCCCATACATCCAAACAGCTGAGACTTTGTGAAGTACATTTTCATGATAATAGTTTCACTGGCACTTTGAAATCACGTCTAAATAAATTTGCTTTTCCTTTAGCACCCGAAACACATTTCTCACTCTTCGCTATTTTCCCTAAATTCGATGCTGCTGATATTTTTATTTGTTTCAGATTACATGCAATATAAGAAGCTGAAGATCCGACCAACTGTCTTGTACAATTAGATTTTTTAATAGCCACAATTTTACTAAAACAATTTTATTTAAATTTAGTGTATTTAGTGTATTGTATTGTGCATAATTTTTAATAAAATTTTACATGAAACACTTTTAATATTATTTTTTAATTGTATTTTAAATATTTCAATTTGTTAATTGTGTATGCATTTGATAGCCGTTTTTCATGCTTGAGAAACGGCTATTAAATGACTACACAATTGTCAAAATGTAAGAAAATAGAGTAGAATTACAAAAATTAATTTTAAATTTTCCGCCAATTTTTGTTGAAGGAATCTACGCTTAGTTCGCGAAAAATGTTGCTATCCGATGAGAGGCAGCACCGTCAACGTTATGCCAATTTTTAGTAAAGGATCGAACTCTCTCATCTTTCTTTCTCTATGATTATTACTCATGCACACTTATATTTTTTTAATTGTTTAATAGTTTCATTTCCATCTAAATGAATACAAATAATGAATTCGCATTGTTCAATATGTACTCAAACGAGATTCTATTTACAATCCCATTTAGTCTATTATTCCATATTACATTTCTTTTAATTCAACGCTGACGCGCGTCGAGTGCCTACCTCAAAGTGAAACATCGGAATACCTATACTTGACGCGTTTGGAAGACGGAGTAATAAACACATTAATCACCCGAAGTCCACCCGGGGTGTTAACGAGCCGCCGGTATCACTCACTTCCCATTGGCCGGCCTAAAAGTTGATACTCTGAGAATGGTTTTGAGTAATTGTAGGCGATGTGCGAAATTTCGAACGATCGAATCGATCATTGTACAGGATTTTGCCGTACAGGGGTAGGGATATTTTGGAACCGCCTGACATTTTTATTACTCCGTCTTCCAAACGCGCCAAGTATACACACAACAATGTCTTAGAAAAGCTTGATAAATATTTACAGAGTACCTGTGTATTAGATATGTGTGAAATTGTGGGACATGCAAATGGCGTCATTAAACACGAAATAAAAAGCTCTGAGCGTAATTTATAGCCTTTGAGATAAAATACACAACGGTTAGGAGATAATGCAAGTGAAGCCGTAACTATTAGCGAAGCAGTAAACTGTTTTTATTTTCGACAAAGCCCTCACATCGGCCTAAATCGCATTCTGTGGCTCGCCATAAACGTCTATCAAGGTATTAGTCTGACGCAGCGGGATACCCGAATGTTTTATACGCGGACTTAATTTACGATTAGTTTTTTTCCGAAATACATGCGACACGTATTGAGTTTGAATTGGAAAACATTTGGATCGGCCGCTAAGATTATTTATGCCTACGGAACAAAGGCTTTTTACCACAAGTTGCAAATTCTTATTGATTGCTTCAACGGACCGATTCCTCTTAAAGTTTATTATTTTTTAAATTACCAAACCATGCGTATAGACGAAACAAGAGTATATATAGTTCTATTCTGAAGCTAAAATGTATATCTACAGTCTACAGTATGCAGACGACTTGAAAAAATATATATACAGGAGGAAAATGAGCCGGAGATTTAACTAAAAAATGTAATAGGAGCAGCTTATCACCCTTATTAGAACCGATATAGGTCCAAATAAAGTGATGAAAATTAAGTGTAATTAAGTATAGAATATTGTTTCTCATGGCATGAGCTAAAATCCAAAGTCAATCGACGATCAATAACTTAATCGGATTATTATACTTTTGAGCTATTATATTGTGTATTTAAAGTATCTACAAAGTTATTTAATTAACGCAGTAAGAAAGATATTAGATGTAAGGATAATAACATGACGGCATCCCTTTGAGGAATTTCCTACCGCAAAATTTGCGATAAATAATAGAAAACTTATCTAATCCCCCATTCTAACGACGCGCCCCCGCTGTTCCCCCTATTTAGCATTTATTAGTTGTTATCTCTCTTTCGTTTTGAATGCGATTGATCCACCTTTTAAAAGGAGGCTTTTTTTCTGAAATTCATAAAGCGACAAAAGGTCTTAAAATTTCAACTGGAAGAGGTTCAAAGCGTCTACGTAGCGAGCATGAGATTTTCAAATCCTCAGATTTGGCGTGCAATTGATCGGTAACCTAGCAACGCTGTAGTCGATTGTTCTCCTGCAGGTGTCCAATCAATAGCACCTGGTACACAGTACGACGGCAATAAATAGAGAATTTTGGGGAATACCGAACGTGATTCGGGGCAGACAACGTGTCGCCGAATATTCATTATTTGTCTTTTGTTTGGGTATACCTGCGTTAGGGCTTCTTTCTTACACAGGGCCGCATTCAGCTTTACGTCTCGAATTTTTAACAAATATTTTTAAAATAAGTAGCAACTGTAGCAAAAGCTGTAGCTCAGCAGGAGAATGTGTATAAACAAGATGTAGGCATAGGAGTAAAAAATTATAGCACAGACATTCAGCTATTGGAATAACAAATAACCTAATATTTCAGCTCAAAATTATATAATATATAATCCTCGTATCTTATAATAATTATAAATTCTACATAATAAACTTATCCATTTTTTTACTGTATCAGCAAAATCAACAACTTTTTTAATGATATCCTGCGGAAACTGCTGTGATCAGATCGGGTGCAAACAACTCGACAAACGATTTATAAACTTACTTCATTAATATCATTGAAAAAATTATTTTTTTATTTACAGGCGCACAAATACCGATTCGATAAATCCTCCAAATCGCGTCGTCGAATTGTATCGGTCCCATTTCGCCATTGAGCGCGGAGAAAAAAATTAATGGTTCCTTGTCAGCTACGCTAATATTTTTCGGTCCCGCATGCACGTTTTGATGAATGAACGCTTATCGAACGAATTTCAAAACAGTACTCGAACAAAAAATTCAACCCCTTAAGATTTGTCAACTCATCTCGACCATAATTAATCCGAAGTTTACTACGACCAATTTCATCCATTCTTAACGCTCGTTCGAGTTCAATCTATCATGGCGATCTCCAGACAGTGACGGGTAAGCGAATTGCAAAAAAGGTTCCGCTATTGTTCGACCTACAAAACAGGCTTCTTACCCAGTAAGGCTTAAGTCATTTTTATTTAATTAGTTGCTTACATAGGTATTTAATATTACTAATTAGTTTTCAATATATTATCAAGAAATGTTTCTAATATCTCCCTATTCTACACTAACATTGCAAAATAAATTGAAAACAGTAGGTATAGGGAACGTTTTTTTTCGAATGCGCCGCTGTTCCTATTCAAATGTCTCTTGTAGCAAACGAAGGTGAATGAAGATCCGAGAGAATTTGGAGGGAAAATGTTATTCATGACCACCTGTGAAGGTAAAAGGTGAAAAAAAAAGAAACAGTCTCCGAAGCCGAGGGTGTTTTGTGGAGTGTCAGAGAGGGTCCGAGCGCTGACCATCCCGCTAGACATCCAGTCGCCTTCCTTCGAGGCACGGCAGACCAAATGGAATCTTTAATGATGGTTGAGAGTAGGGTTTTCTAATGCAGCGGTAAAAAATAGCATTAGGCACATCAACGGTTTTTGAAGAATCATGCAGGATGCTTTTTACTTCCACCTTTATTAATATTTATCTAACAATAATTTGAACATACGAACGTTTTTGTATAACAATTTTTTAGGCTTTCATTGTCGTTTTGAAAGAGTTTTTAGCCAGTATCTCAAACTCAACAATATCTATGGTTAGTTTAAAATAGAAAATAATTTTTCTAGGGTAGGTACATCTACCTGAATTTTTAAACAAGCAAAAGAGAAAATCATAAATTAGTTATCACAAAAAATATATTACAATAAAAAGATTGAAGTGAGCTAGTACACAATATAACTAACCCGTTAATATTTGATATATTCCCGATTGCCACAACCCATGCGAGTCCTGGTAACGAGCGTTGAACATCTCAATTTCACCATTAACACCACATTTAGAATCTTATGACTTTTTTCCACAATAGGACATAAATCGCGCATTAAAATGTACGCCCAGCGTCGTTTCACAAAAAAGAAAAAAGATTTTAAAAAACGTCATGAATGAGAGAAGCCATTGTGAAGAAACGTCGATTTAAAGACGACCTCGAAAGGGTAGGGTGCACAAAAGTGTAACAAAAAGTATCACGGGACAATTTGATATTCATTTAGGGCAACACGAGGGGTAACCTTGTAACAAATCAAAAAAATTACCATAACACTGATCAATAACCGATCAGACCGTTTCTAAATTTAAAAATCGTTTAAAGGGCGTGCGCAACGTTTTCCGCATCATTCTGATTTAAATGTGACTTCTGGATTCTTTGTAGATCCGGAACACATGTTTGAACCTATTGTCGAATCATTGATTTCGTTATTTGGTTGTAAAGTATCGATTTCGTATGGTAAACTCACTGTATCATTTTCTGAAGCAAATCGAAATTTGCATAGCTAATTCAAATTCGGATGAATAAAATGTCGCGTCAAAGATTCGGTTCGAATGATTCGGATAGATATTCGTTAAAAGTATTATATTTCTAAATATGACTTTCAAATTTAAGTTAAACGTTTTCTTAAATAATTTAGGTATCTTCCAAGTTGATCTCAACTGCTTATTCAATCGAATAACGTATACCTATAGAGCATGGGAAATTTTCTTATGATTCCCTTTAACTGTTATTGAAATGGTATCTGTTATAGTCATTGAATTAAATTCCCTAACTCTTTTAATACCGCGCGACTTTTTCCCATTTCTTTAGTTTATCATTATTCTAGAGTCGTTTCCCATCAGCTTTATTAATCATATACGGACTAGGAATTATTAGAATGTCTTTATTTTCTGAAGATCGATTTCAAACAAAATCATTTTTTGCTAGTTAACGACCGAATAATCCATCATCCCCATCAATTTATTTATTAAAAGGTCCACGAAATGACTAATTTAGTGTTTAAAAAGCCACACATATGCAACTTATGCCGTATCACGGCGCATTAGCCACGCCAAGAACAGTTGAGCATCGGTATTTATAAGCTAAACAATTGAGAGTAACAATGTTGTCGAAGAAGAATGAAGCAACAATGCACCGGAAACCCTTAAAATGTGTGAAAGAGCCATTCGAGATGATACAAAAGGTGTGGTCACTTTTCACAGAAAACAAAATATATATCTTTTTTCTTCTACCTGCCCCGTAGCATTCCATCGGGAGTCGCTATTGATACGGAATGTTCTTTTTCCAAAGAATTTTTATAAGGAGAATGGTCCATTCAAAATTTGTCGCTAGTAAGAACGTCCCATTGACGCTGATAGTCGATACTGATTCTTCTTGTGTTTGACGATTCTTTAGTACTTAAAACGAGGGGTTGGCCATTGTGGAGTTGCCCATTCAGTATTTTTCTTGCAGCGTTTTAAACCAAATCGTAAAATTTGTTCATTCTACAATAACACCTTAAATGCAGAAATGCTTTACTACTCCAGCGAGACAAATTAGATAGTACCTAGTTTATTCCATCCTTAATCACAATAGTATTGTGGTCAGTATAGGTAGTACAAATACTTCAACAAAGCTGCAGAAAAAATAGAAACTTGAAAGAAACTGTTGGAAAAAAAATTAACGAATCAGTTAAAGAATGGGGAAGAATTTGAACAATTTTATTTCTAGACCAAACTTTCTTGCTACCAAATTTAAATGACTACTGAGAGTACAGTTAGAGGTATAACAGATAAATCGAAATATACCATTTGCTCAAATACTAAACTATCCTCACGCCCAATGAAATTTAAATAAATATTGGACGTGCGAATGGCTAAAAATTCAATTACAAAGACTATTTGCCTTATCAAAACCGAATCAGCAGAGAGGATAATCCTTAATACATTCAAGTTGTTCCACGTCTAACAACGCCGGCAAATACATGTCATTGCAATGCGGTATCGTCTCTACGGGGTGTCTTGTACTAATGGCCCCGCATACAGGGCGTCACTTGCAACCTCTATTTACATACTTTGGCATAATGGGGATTTTTACGAGTGTCGAATAAGTGGAACGAAGTTGGGGAGGAACGCGACGAAAACGCCGTTGTTTTCTTACATGCTGCCGATGACGATGTGTTGTTAAAGAGATTAAGAGAGCGCCCGAAGGGGCGGGTGATTTTGTTTGAGTTTAGTCGTATGTTTGTGATTTTGATTATTCTAAAATAAACGGATTGTTTATTCCTCATATAATATAGGATATAGGACGAGGGTGGGTGATTGTACTATAGGGAAATAAAAGGTAATTACCGTACTGAATCATCATCTACATCGTTGTTTCAAGCTTTGCGAACCAGCGATGATTGAATATTATTTACAAGGGTGAATACTCGATTAATAAAGTGGTATCTTGTTTTAATATAGGTGAATTGAATTCTTTATAAATTATTTTTAATAAAGTAATAACATTTAATTATAGAGAACGGAAATCGTTAGTACCAATTAAGTAATTTTAATGCATTTTTAAAACAAATTTCATCATCAGGTGCTATTAGGACCTCGACCAATTAAAAGCCCAAAATGGCTACCGGTTTCCTACCGTACGCTTTCCACCTTTCAATGAGTGTTTTATAGTTTTTTCGGCTGATACAGACAGTTCATGGCCATGCGGAGGTATTTTCTTACCGGTTAGCCTAGCAGCGGGGTGCCGAGGGACATTCTCAGGTGTTCCATGTGGGAGCGGATTCTTTCTTAGTCGCCACTGCGTCTGTAGTGGTTGATGGCCACTTGACCGTACCTTTTTCAAGGTTTTTAAGGCAGTTCATTCAGTCACGAATGTATTTCTCAATCAGTAAATCATCTCCGTTGTATAGGATAGGGTTCATTGGGGAATTTTGTATTCGTCCATGTTTCTTTTTTGAATTATTATTTTCTGTTAATATATTTCGTGTGATCGAAAATTTAATTTTCGATTATCTACATAAACATCTAAGTCAAAAAGAAGACATGAGGAGTTGCAGTATGATAAGGGTTTGCACCCCATATACCTTTCCATTTGGAGATAGAGAAAACACCAGTATTTAATAGAAATTTATAGACTTTTTTGTCTCTTCCCTCTTTCAGAAACTGTTTTCACTTCCTTTATGCTCCAGAAATATGCCGTCTACCTGCTCGATACGTTTTCTAGTTCAATTCTTAACATCCCCAAAAAAATACAAATAATTCACACACTGATTATTTTCAAAAGAATACATTAATCCGGGACGTCACAATCGAGTGTATGTCAAAAAATAAAAGTCAGGGCCGACGCAAAAAACAGCGCAGCCTGTCGCTGCGATGTCACGCTGTGAGATATTTGTTCGAAGCCGCCTAAGAATCACCCCGTTCCTGGCGGATTTCGCTACTGGACCTGCAGGGAGCTGAGAAATTAAATTCGTTTCGATTGAGAGGAAATAAAGGGGATGAACCTTCCACCGATAATTTCGCTATTGTTGTCATTCAGGTAAATTGAAAAATCTACCCGAAGGGTTGCAAGAGAGGCGCTTTTTATGCCTTTATTTTCTAATTAAATAATATTCAGTTCTTGGGAAGGAACAAATAGAGGACGAGCGGTTGTTGGTCAAAAAATGATGGATGATGTTATTTATATCGTGAGGTTCCTGTGGTTATTGAGTAAACACTTAGAGTGAGAAATATTGTAGGTATACCTATACTTATGTTAAATAAAATATTCTCCATAAAAATCTCCACTTTATTATTTAAATTATTTAATATTCATTTATGTATACTGATAACAGTAGTAAAGCTCCATTAACTATTTGTGCAAAACTGAGCTTTCTGTAGTTATTTAAAGATCGACTAATCACATGTATTAAATCAATCACTAGCATGTTTAGGAAAGATTTCATTAATCTATATGATCTGTAAAAATAGTGAAACGTCGGTTTCTTAAATGGGTCTAAGTAATACGATTTTTCAATACAATGATAACAGTGGAGAGATCGAAGATACCAAATAAATCATTTTCCGTTCAGAAAAGGTAAAAAACATTGTGGACGTTTCACGGACAGATATCAAGAAATGGCGCAGGATCGGACTGGGTTTTTTGTGACCTATAAAAAATGATTTTTATTTAAATATGTTAGATAAGAAATTAAGTATCTTGATTGTAATAAGTGATTATATTGTTTGATTAATATGTACCTACCTACCTATGTATATTTATTGTATTTCATGTATCTTCTATTATACACTGCGGTATAGTCCTTATAATAAAAATTATAGTAATGTTTTCAGAATCCTAGAAATTCCGGTCCTGATATCTACATTAGTGATTTATTGTGATAAGCTATCGAGGCGATCGTATTTTTCCAAGTTGATATATTTCAATCAAACCGAACCGTCCCAAACAATGATTAGTAGAAAAAAAATCCACTCAGTTTATATCGTCCACTGATGGTCAATAATGGCTTCATTGCCCGCCATTCATTCCACGTTAATGCACTTCGCTTACGCCCTGATCCTTTGCACCTGCCCTTTTTTACACAAGGTTTGTGCGTCACCGTTACTAGGAAGTTACAATTTTTTTAGTTAGCTCTGACGTTGAAAATTTTGAATAGATTTTTTTTGTAACCTAATAACACGAATTGCGTATATTAAAAGCATCAACTTTGTACATGCTAAACACTCGTATAATTACATCGAATCGAAATATTTTAATTATAATTTGCGCTGGCTTTGAATAAATTATTAAAACCGTTAATCTTTTCAGAACTGAAATTCAATTCGAAATTGCTTGCCCGATAAAGAATGCAAGAGGAAGGCAAATAATGGATTCGCAATCAGAACTTCACTCCGACGAATTTAGTAAGTAAACTTCAATTGAAAAATTTTAATAGTTTCCGCGGAAAATGGAATCCACCTATTATTTCCATTTGCGTACAATAAACTCTTTGTAGCAGGGCGGTTGCGTTCACCAACTAGAAGGATTCCTTTTGAACTCTATTAAAATATTATCAAAGGATTTATGAGAACACACAATTAGATATCGATTAAGTAATTTTAGTGCGTGTAAAAAATCGTTTTAGTTTGTTGAAAGAACCCGGAAAATAGATCAAAAGGCCTTTTGAAACTGGCCAGCTTTTATCCATATTTTCACTAGACCTATATAAACGCTATATTTATGCTACTTAAATATAATAGAATATGCTTTTAATAGAATATACTACTGAAGATAATTTGGTGAATATAATAAACATATTTGTAGAAGGTATTAAAAGGAAAACTAGGTGAATTGTACGTCCTTCAGTTGTATTCAATTTATACCATACTACATACTATGCAAATGGACAAAACATATTACCCAGTAGGATGTTGTTAACACGAAAAAAGGATTACCTAAATTCAAAATACGTATACGGATTCCGAATACCGAATAACTCTAACTTTATACAATATTAGAGGAGTATTACAAATTATAACAATATCAATAACAAGAGCTTTCCTATTCTCGGAATAAAGCTCTTTGAAAATCCAACATTGTGCGCTACCAAAAGGGCATTATGTGTGTGGAAGTGGGCTTGAAAAATCCGATTTCCTCTCTATAAACCACCCTCATAAGAATGAGCAGTTGTTGTTATCGAGGCATACAACTGGACTTAGAAGGCCTCGCCATTGTCGACATTTTTCTTATCGATGAATAACATGCTATTATAAAATTGTCAAAAGCATGCTGATGCTTATAATTGAATGGACAAATGTATTTGATAGAGGAAAAGAAATTTCGCTTAACCGCAACATTTCGATAAACTGGCTTCATTTTTTAAATGTTTAAAAAATATAAATATTACACTGCTTTATTCTACCAACTCAAACAGAAAACTAATTTAACGTTACACTCTTTAAATAAATTTTAAGCACATCACTTGAAGAAGATCGATTGAAAAATACAAGCTAACGTCAATGAAAGTCGACATGACGTACAAAAAAAAACTAATAAAAGTAGATTGAAAACGGATCCTCCACACGTTCATTGTTTCTTCTTCTCAAACTTGCTTAGATAAAAAACCTCAACTACATTTCAATCGAAGGCAATAAATATTCTCCACGAAATATGATGTTTATCGGGTACAATATGGTTTCAGTTACTGAGCCAACAATGGTTTATTAAGTAAAGCGCTGCTGCCAACACAGAGATAAGACTTCTTGTTCAATTTACATTCCGGAGGAGCCACAATGACTTTCAAAGAGTGGACATTTCACATTCTTCTAGCCCACTTAACTGGCGGATTCAACGTAGGATCAGCGGCGGAGAAATATATTATGTTAATACAATTCATGAAAGGAGTAAACCATAAGGAAATTGGATTTCTTATATGTAATATTTAATTAACAGAGGTAGTGGAAGTTGTAGGAGTAGTTGTAGTTAAAGGAGTAAAAGTACTTCGATTTGTCGTCGAGTTATGATTAGGAAAAATTGTAATCAAGAACCTAAATTCAATTAATTAACAATCATTTAGAAAATAAATTGTCTAATTTCAATACCAACATTTTGAGCCTCTTCTACTCAAATAAAAAGCTCCCATTATTCTCGCACCGTCTGTCTGGAGCTTAGGCCACTATTCAATCCTTTTAATTAAAAGTGTCTGCAATTGATTGAATCATCGTAAAACGACACCATTAGAAACCCCAATGATTCAACAGTGCACACACCCCTAGCACTCTTGAGAATTGTGTATAGAAAGAAAACTCATCAGACTGAGCTCTATTTACTCCGAATAGGCGGCAATCTGCAGATTAATATTTTGATTTTACGTAAATTAAATTCGACCTGAAGAGAATTTTGTATTATTTTTCTCAGGAATTTTTATATCAGTTTTATTTATTCATAACGAATTTACTTACCCTAAATAAAACCGTTAGATTAGGTTTAAGAATAAGCGAAGAGCATAAAATGCCCATCCCGAATCCCGAATATCATTTTACTTCTCAAACCAAAAAAATGTACCCTAAGAGAGCCGGAATTGTTCTCACTGATGCCCTTATCGACAGTTGAAATCAAACGTGGGGTCACTTTCTAGTCCCCGTCTCGAACCAGGAAATGTAAAATCAACAATGTGGCATTTTTTATACGCAGGGAATCGGATTCGTGATCTTTTCAAATCGTTATCAGATCGTGAAAATAAAAGGAAAGTAATCTGTTAAACCTCGAGGGGCCTTTGAAGGATTATCGAAAATAAATATGTGATCGATGATTCGAGTAATTGCTTGTATCGAAATTTCTAAATTTCCTTTTTTCAGTTCGGCTAATGGGATTTCACACGTATTGGGCAATTTCTTTTCTCGAGGAATTAACTCGATTTTAAGATATTTTTCTGTTGAAATCGTAACAACGATATTGAACAAGAGATAAGATTTTCTAAAGCTAACAGTTCTTCTATTTTCATTCTTTATGTGAACCACTGGAATAAGTTTTATAAACCTCTTAGCAAAATCTACTACAAATCTAAAAGTATAACAACTTAAAACGAAAATTTTAGCGTATATTCCACATCTGCTTGTTATACTTAAGTACACCTATTGATAACTCAATTTATTATTTATCACAATGCCTTCACAGCACTCTTTTAGTGCACTGGGGTATTAGATACCCTTGCCTTGAAATTAATTATGAACACTTCAAAGTATTAAAGCAGATGCCTTAAAAAATACAGTTATTACAATAATTCCAAACATTATGCGCTATAAAATCTCCTTTACGATTATTACAGAGAATTCTGAGAGGCCTATAGCTGTCCAGCCACTAAACATTCCCAGAAATCGAAGGAGGAATAATACAATGTGAGAAAAAAATATTGTTTCTTCTTTTCAATATACTCAAATTCAATTTCATATTATTATAAAGAGCATTTCAAATTAATAAGATAGATTTTTTGAAAACAAAATTACACATTATAGCAATATGTGGGTAAGAAAAAAAATGAAGAATTCCAAATAGAAAATTTGTGAATGCGTTTACGACTCGAGTTTACCATACATTTGCCCATATAATTATCCGCATAATGTCCAAATAACAGCCACACAGTACCTACACACACCTTCCCATTGTCCCGTTCAGGAGAATTTCAGGAAAACCATCAAATCCCATCTAGACATTTTATTTCATACTTCCTCCTCGACAAAAACATTCTGAATGGGTCCAGCGTTGGCAACAATGGCGACAATGGTAACAAAACCTTTTCGGCGTTTTCGGCTTTAGTAACGCGTGTATATTTTAGGTGAAGTTATTGTTAGAAACTTTGAATAGAATAAAATGCTGCAAATTCAATGGTTGATATAATATATTGTCACATGGTCTTTTTCTGAAGTGACAATGCATTTGTGTGGGGTAGTGGCATTACCTGAACAATATCCACCTTTGTTTACTGGATACTACAAAGATATTGCCACGAGGAAATAACTAAAATGTACATTTTTACCGATATTAAATTCGTAAGGTAATTAGATTTTCAATTTTAAATCCTAGGGTCTTATGAAATGCAAAATATGCAGATAACTTTTCATAAATTTGTACACAATTCTTAAATTGGTACATTTAAAAGAAAAATAAACCTCACGACACATTGCAATCAATGCTAAATAGCTCCATTGTGAAAACCAACAACAACAAGAAAATATAACATATCTGCACTAAAATCTCAACACAAAAACCATCTATCTACTTGCACAACTGTAAGGTGGAATTGTTGGTAATTAGGCGGAATAGATAATTTAGATTGGAATTTTTAGACTTCCGAGATAAGAGGGCCTTTTGTGTCGATTTGCCCAGGTGGCATTTTAGATGAAGACAGTTGACATTTAAGGCGTTTCCAACATCCCATTTCAAACAAAAAACACACAATTACATAACAATGGCCAATGTACGCCTACTAACAGGGGATAGTGATGTTTCTAACACCGTTCCAGCAGATAGCATCTATCTGTGGACCCGAATCTCATTCTCAATGCCGAAATGAACACCTGAACGTCCTCTAAATCAGTGGTGTAGTGAAACAATATTTATTTATACAGTGGGACTGTAGGCTGCTCAATTTAATTTGTTATTTACTCATGAATTATTTAACGTGTGAAGGAAGTAATATTGTTGGGTATTTTTATTGATGGATAAATAAGGTCTTTTTAATTAGCTTTTTAATTGATTACAATATGGGGGTAAGTACGTCAATGCTTATGTGGAATCTTGAATGAAAAGGCGGTTGATCAACTAAAAAGGAATTAGATACGTTTAGAGTCAATCTGCCATTATATTTCCCGCATTGATAGACAAGATTTTTATATAAGTATTTTTTTGTAGCTTAGCATTTGTTGCTCAACCATTTAGCAAGCTACTATTCGATGTTCCGTGAAAGGGTTTCATTTGAATGAATAAAATTATTTATGGAAAGGCATTATACGAGCTAAACAGGTACCATTATTCCATGAAAAAATACTTGAATTAATTTTGGTCACAAAGTTGCACCAATAATGAAGATTTGTTTTAAACAGAACGAAGATAAATATTATTGGAAAATATATAATTTTCATCGAAAAAAAGTGTGTAGCAATAAATATTTAAGTGAAACAAAATTTCATTGAAGCGTTCAAAAATCTGATCGTTATTTCCTTTTTCAGCGATAAAAATTCGAACGCTTACAAATCATATTTGTTTGTGTATACACCTTTGCCTTTTGTGAAGATTACCGTTTTCATAGTCATTTCGTATATACCGTGCCTAATTTAAAAAGCGGCAGCTCACAAAGGCATAATATATGTGCATAAATAATTCGAATAAAAATTTAATATATTGTCGTATGGTACCACAACCTGTTTAGGTTCCTTAGTTGAAGTGACATCTCGATAATATACTCCATATTTTTTTTGGTGGCACTAAATTTTTGTTGTGCGCTCGAGATAGATAATAAGTTATCCTCTCAAATACTGTTTCGTGGGAGAATGATTTTTTTAAGGACACGCCGCTTTTCCAAATATCCTTCAAAAAGTCCTTTTATCAGCCTTAATAAAAAGGATATCTGATAGTTCTACTTTTATCTAAAGTAAATAACTCAAGAAATTATTTATTTGGTACCTAGTGTTTTCTTTCAATTCCATTTTTATTCTTGTTTTTACTTCCGATTAAACGTAGTTGTATCTGAAAATTATTATTGATGCAATTAACTTTTCCTTAAATCTCACGAATATCTCTGTATAAATGGATGATCCTCTTAATGTTTTGGGTAACTTAGTAGTAGTCACATATTCAAAGGAAGGTTATTTTCTTCGACTCTGAAAGAAGCAGTTGTGTTGGCCATCTGCTTGGCCATTGTGGCCCAATAAGAAATCAAAAATTATTATTACTATCTTTGTATACCGACAAAAGCGCATATTTCTTGTGTTACAAATCCCAAAAGCAAAGTTTTGTTTATTTTTTATTTGATTTTATTAATATCAAAGCAATCTACAGTTAAATAAATTTTAAATATTTTATTATGTTCTTATTACAATCTCATTATTATATCACACTAGAGCCGAAATGTACCTATTTTAATGTACCTTTCGAGGCATTAATTAACGGGTGCGAAGAATAAATGAGAGAAGCACAAAAAAGGTGCTAGTCACGCGGCTGTATTTTGCACGTGTGAAGAGCGGAGTCTGGAAGCGTACAGTAGCAATCATTTCCTCGGCATGAGGCCTTCTTTGTCTACTTTGCTCCGATATTTCTTCTATTATCATTTTTCTTAATTGCCGCCTTTTGTGGTTTCAATTAATACGATGACAGTTCTGTTTTTTTACTCGAATCGCGATCCCGATTGGAATTCCGATTTTTTCGAGAGGCTCTTTCAAATCACTATCGAAGATATTATGAAGCTTTTTATTAAAGTCCACATTCATTAATAACTATGATTTTTTTGTTGCAATTTTTTATCAAGATTTTTCAAAAAGAAAACTAAAGATTTAAAGATTCAATGCCTATACAGAATTAAGATTATTATTAATTCAATTTAAATTTTATACTTATTAGGTACCTACTGTAATTAACTGCATCACATTCATTTTCTCTTCACCAATTACTACAACTAACTATATTAATTTTTAATGAAACAAAATTTTTATTCGTTGTAAATATTGATTGTGCACTTTGATTTGATCGATATTTAAATTGAGAGCGAGTATGTTTGTAAACGTACGCGAACAACAAACATCCTTTGCCTTTGAGTAATCTTATCTAGTAATGAAGTCATGTTTATCAGAAGCTAAATCGATTGTTGTCCATTGTGATCGCCCTAGTACAAGAGCTCAATATCTATTGTATGAATTTTGTATCGGACTGGAGATTGTGGACGAGGAAATGAAAATGCCCTCTTTCGTATAGCAGGAAAAGAATCGAAATTTACTTGCTAAACTATTTTCCCGTTTTATATGCACCCGAGAAACGGGAGTTTTAGACGGGAACGTGGAATATAACGGAATTAATTGATTCGCTAAAATGCATATTCAACGATGAAAGAAAATCAAATTAAATTTCCAATAATTAATGAATATCTAACGTAAACAATTTTAACCCCGCCGCTATATAAATCTCAATCGACCACATCTTGGTTACAGCAATTAAATAGGGGGTTGCTCTGGAGAGTTGACAACTTATGACTACCCTCACGGTTTTCACCGCTCGAAATGCGATCAGAGTCGAATTCAGCCGATGATCTATGGCCTGCGGAAACATTTTTACCCTTCAAGTTCCCCTTTCTGTTTTATACTTTTGAACTTATTCACAAGTAAATCATTCCTCTAATTAATTTGATCTAATGCATGGTAGGTTCATAAATACTCGTGACGAATGCGCTCTCTTGGGGTTGAATATTTTAGGATGCAATTTTTTTAAACCTTCGATTGCATTAGTATTTCGAATCCGTCTCTGCGTTCATTGAAAACGGGTCCGGTTTAAGGCTCAAACTCTCTCGCCTCGCTTTGCTCTTAATCAATTCGCATTCATATTGTATTAATCACATTAGGCCGAAGTAAGAGGGTCCTTCAATCACCGACGCCTCGTCGGCGGCGACGGCCATCAAACTTTAAACCGCCGCCGGCGATGAGTTTCCGCAACTATGTAGGTAAAGAGTTTCGAAAAATCGAAGGATAGTAACATTTTTCCGAGGAAAACGCGGTGTGAGCAGCGAGTAAAATTACTCCGATATAATTCACTGGTTTTCGCGGCGTCCTTGAAAACCGCATGCCACAATTTATCTTGGTTAACGTCCAGGTTGGCTGGTGCATGCCACTTGAGCCGCATAGATATTTTTCCGTGTAATTGCTTCATTGGTTCGTAAATGGCGACTACTAGATTCTGCTCTCGCAAAAACCATAAATCCGCTGTTAGTGACTTTGTTGGCATTCGCGCTTTTTGATATACGATACTACCTTGTGATAGAATACCACAATAAAGTGTAATGCATTATGAATACGTTTCTTCGACATGAAATAACATTAATTCTGTACAAATATTTATGGTTTTATTGCGCCAGATGGGGCGAGTCCTTTACTAGTTTACTGGGCACATTGGCATGCTTTCTGATAGCCTTTACATAGTACAAAAAAACATCTCTCAATAACTTATATTCTAATTAATAAAAAAAAATAAGCTAATAGTTTTACCAATAGTTTTGCAATTCAAAAATGACAAAAAAGGAATTAATATTCTAACCTAATCAATTTGAAATAAGCGATTAGATACTCATGTTTAGAATTCTTTATTAGTTTCCAAATTTTAAATCATAAGATTTCGCTTGTAGTTTAGTATATTGATGCGCCTATGATTCGCGGCTTGCGACTCTCACACTTCGGCTTAATATTAATATTTATCATGACTCGTTCGGCTCCCCCGGGGGTTTCTTTACGGCTACTGCCCCGGCCCCCGCGCTCCCCCGGGCCGTTTCAATAGGAATTCCACGTATGGAAATTATATTTTAATTTATCACTCATTTTTCTATTGTTGCATTTACATCGGGGTGTTAATTTTATTTATTTGTTGTTTTCATTACCGTTCGACCGCGCTAATGCGACCGTGGATTCTATTTGGGTATTTAGGATTACTTGTTTTTTGTTTTATGGTACCCGTCTTGACGTAGAAAGCTGTAAAATTTTGTTTGTTAATTTAACATTGTACCTACCAATTTAATTATCGTACCTAAATACTCACATACAAGAGAAATTAATTAGTGCAAGAGGTGTACGTATGTATATTTCTGCTATTAATACTAATTATGAACGCATTGGAAATTAAACGATGCGTACACTTATAAACACTCGAGTTAAACTTGTTTGGAACGATACGTTGGTCTCTCAGGGGTGTAATCAAAAAGATCGAGACCAACAAACAATGAGAGCACTTGAAAAATTATCAGTTGATACCCGTAACGATCATCGAAGCCAAACACAATTAATCTTTTCCATATTGCGACGATATAGAGAGCACCCCAAATTAGTGATGGCACATTAAATCTATAGCCATGCAAACACCATGCACTATCATCTGCGTTTGCCTTCAGTTTCTCCGAGCCCCACGGCTCCAGGACTGGACTTGCTCATGTGGTATTTATAGTTAAATATTATTCTAAAGGCCCTTTAAAAAATAGTTGTAGAATTGCTATTCATTGCTTTAAGATAATTATTCTGAAGTTGGTCCAGAACAAGAAGAAACCAAATCGAATTGTATAGTAGTAAACTTAGCATTTTAAGGGGGCGAGGAAGTAAAATAAATTCACTTATAAAATTAGCAATATATTAGGTAATGAATAAGAAAAAAGCGATTAGAGAATTTGGCAGTGCATTGGGTCTGCGGCCCTGCAATATGAGTGTCCATACGAATTAGAGCTCGGAAAGAATTATGCCGGTTCAGTGGCCTCCCCATCGAACTTGCCCTTAAAAAGCGAGCACACTAAGGCCCGATTTTGTTTTTTGGCAAAGTGTCGGATGTTTGTTGGTCGGATTAATAATGTCTATTGAGCGTGTTTTATTTCATTGTTGGTATTTGTTGTCTACTTTTGTTATATTGGCAATGTGCAAGTAGCGGCCTTTGTTGGGTATTTATTTTAGTAAGCTGGGAAGCATTCATGGCTTTTTTCCTCGATTTTTCGGTGAGGATTAGTGTCAGATTTAATCCTCGTTTTTTAGTGCGGGAAAATGTGGGTCGACACTCTCGATCACTTTCGGGACCAATCGATACGGATTTATGACATTTTAATAAAATATTAGGAACTTTCATAATATACATAGGTATTGGTGAGTTACCATCAGTATTGAAAATTATACAGATAAGTGCAAATTTGTGTGCAATATGGTCTTTGTCAACTCATCAACTCATATTGAATTAGACATATTTCAAACAAATTTTCACTTATTCACACCAGACTTCATTTCAGGTGAATAGGTAAATTTTAATTCTTTTTCCAAAATTTTCCTGTAATGCACATAAATCTGAAAGTATTCTCATCAGAATCCAATTCAGAATTCATTTAAAAATTTCAAAGACCACCATGAATATCAAACAAAATATAATTCTTGTTTCGTACAATACACAATTAGCGAAAGGGTCTGAACAAAATGCGTAATGACCCCTAACATGCATATATATCACATTAGGTAGGTATATATGCATAGGTATATGAAGGTAATTCGTGAAAGCCAAAAAAATACTCTATGAGTGCCGGTTAAACAAATACAATAGGCAGATTACAATAGACAAAATGCCATGCTCACTGTCACGTCACATTACTTATGATTGATTGGCCTGGGTGCGCTACAATTTTTTTACTTTCCGTCTGTAGATATAAGGTAGGCTTTCCTTTGCAAAAGGTGTTAGTTCAGTTCATAAGCGGAGGCAAATATTTTCTAGAGGTTACTAATTATTTCAAAAAATTAATTTGAAATAAAGTTTAGAATCTCTGTAGTTTTCTGTACTTTGTTAAGTATAGTTGTTAGTGTCTTCATTAGATCTCAAGGACATATTCAGATATTACACGACTAATTAGTTTTTTTAAATTGATATGTTTACTGCTTTGAGAAGGAGGAAAATATACAATCTCCGCTTATGGCTTTACCTTGGTGAGAATGGACCGTTTGCTAGCCAGAATGTACCAGACAGCTTGTCCCCTCGGCTTATAAATTTTAGGGTTTGATTTTTTCCAACAACTATTTTTATTACTTTAGTTCGGTTTTATTGCAGCTAATACAGTGTATTCCTTTTGTCCGAGAACGAGCTTATTGTTCTTGAATACTACTTAAAAAGGTTTTTTTCGCAGAAAGAACTGGTTCCGAATTTATTTATAGTCGTTAGGGCAATAAAATATTTGATTATGGGCGGGTTGTTTGTGAGGCTCTCCACAGAATAAATGTTTTGAATATTAATCGCCGGCGAAGTCGAAGGCATGAACATTGTATGCAGTTATTTTCTTACAGACATGTTCTCGTTAGCATGAAATGCAGCAATAAAAAATGCGAACTTATGATAGCAAAATGATGATGCGATGATGTGATTTCGAATTTAATGACTTATTTTATTGAGAATTTAAGAGACCATTTTAATGCAATTCTATAGTGTTAGTATATTTTATTTTTAAATTTCTACACTACCAATAGAGACTAAACAATTATATCAATAGAGCACAAAGCACGTAGTGAGAACAAGGCTTCTGGTGAGAACTTAAAAGGTGCTTTAATCCATTTTTTTAACGTCGTCATCACACTGGGTAAATCATAGTTCAGGACGAATAATTTAAGTACTAAATCAATTTCACGCGGTCAAACCCTTCTAAATACAAAATTATCCCCGTAGGGGTGGACGTACCCACTTCTCTATGGTCCCTGCCACTTTCGATTATTACTATTGTAACAAAATCCATAGCTGGAAATCACGAGCCCTCCTAGTTTTTGCTCTCTGCCTCGTTTCATGGAACGCCAGATTAAATTAAATCCTTGCATTGTAATGATAAAACGTGTTTTGAGTCGCTGCGGTAATTGTACTCTGTTACAACCCCATTCTTTATCATATCAATTCAATGTATGTGGAGGCTTTGTTTCCATCCACTATTCTTATTCCCGATGCTGCGGCGAATAATGCTCTAATAAATTATTTAAAATGTTCCAGTAGCCTGCAGGATGCCAAACGCTAAATTAATTCAAATTTTTTACTGTAAAGTGATAATAACATTCAAATATCTATATGGATAGTACATAATGAATAAATAGTTGTAGGAAGCAAAGTAGGAATATTATATGTTACAGAACGAAACTAGTAGAATATTGTGCGCATTGTTTCCATCTTGAATAATACAAACATAACACAAATCAGGATCAAAATATGAAATTTAGATACACAAAGTGTGGTAGTAGAATAATTCTCACTTCAGTGGTATATACGCTTTGAATTCTACTCTACTATAATAACATACTGTCGTCTTTGTGAAGATAATTGTATGTTGTTGCGAGATAAATTCATCCTCAGAATGGGCCGGAGACGTGCTGGAGATGTTCAATCCTTAGACTCGAAACAACAAACAGTTGCCGGGAATTCTCTAAGTGTTTGAATAGTGCCAACTTGTCATTATCAAAACTGGTTAAATATGGTTTATTATTTCGTTTTCATTTCGGTGTCAGCGATGTGTGCAAACGAAATGTCTGATTACCTATGGGGGTTTTCACGAAAATATTATCTCATAACTAACACAGCTACTGATGATATATATTTTTTTGTTTAATAATTAAGTTTGGTAACTTGCTCTTGTTTATGTAAAAAATGTAACTCTTTAACAGGATGATTTTAAAAGAATTGTATCAAAGTAAAGTATTAATTTCAAATTATCTGTATGGTATGTCTTTCTTAATCTTAATCCATGCGTCACGCACGGATCCAAAAGGCCCGGTCTAGGAATTAATGGTTTTTTTGTCGATATTGGCACCGATAGCGGCACGTATCGAGCGCACAAGGCCCAACAATAAAAAACCATCGGCTCTAATCGCAAAAACAAATCTGAAAACCAATCTATGGCTTGTCAGTTGTCAGTTGTCACCGGTCGTTTTCCTAGTTTGTACATACGTTTAAAACGGGCGCTAACAAAACGCGCCTTGACGTCGAACGCCAGATTAATGACGCGATAATCGGGGAGGAGTGAACTTACAGGAAATTATTCCCGCTCCTATGTAACTGTGCCCCATTGGAAAGCGTTTGTACGCACTGGATTAGATTTGGGAATTTTTAATTTCTCTTTATGTTCAATAGGTAATTTGTGGTAAATCTTACAATTATATATCTTTTAATTTTATTATTTCTCAGCTATAGTACAGAATTTGTAGAAAGTATTTGAATTTTAGAAACATTTGCGATGTATTAGTGTCTTTTTGGAACTCTCTGTACACATATATTAGTACTAATGAAATAATTAAAATAACCATTTCTGAAAAGAGTTTGAGTTTTAAACGCTCATTTAATATTCAAATTCCTAAAGCTTCTGTAGCCATTCATTACAGCATCCGATATTCACGTTCGGAACGCGAAATATAAATCAAAGGGCGTCAAAGTTAATTAACGGTTAGTAATTATTTAATTCGACGTGCGAATTCACTAATTAACATGGCTGCGGCGCGAAAGTGTTAGTAAATTCATTCAAAAACCTTTTGATTTACACGTTTTAGAGTGTAATTCTCGTAAACCGTTCGCTGGTCTTTCAATTTTCCACGTTGATGTTGATTTAATTAAATGGTTTCGGTTCGGGCGGGTTTTGGAGAGGTTGAAAAATTATTTGAAAAATTATTTCGTCGACAGTCCGGCATGACAGGAGTCGAGATATTCGCTATAATTTTCATTTTTAAATATATTTTGTACTCATTTTATTTATTTTAGGTACATATGTGTGTGTGTGTATTTTTGGTATTGTTTGTAAACCGCATATAGAAATTCATTGATGTCCAAGTTGATTGATGTGGATGTAAATATTAGAATTTAATCAAAAAAATCTATCGTTTGAACTTTCATTCCATATATGGGTTTAAAATTTTTAATAATTTATTTTGCCACATGCAAATCTCATGTATGGTTAAGTCCTCTTCAATTGACGATAGAACAAAATTAATGTTAATAACAACTTAGCGATTGCGATCAGTTACGAGTTCGTTTCCACGGCAGTAAATCGGCTCTATTGCATCGGTAATTGTTGTAAAGGATTTAATAAACAAAACACACCGCAGCGCCGACTGATCTTTATCAGCACTTATCAGCGAACTGAACGGGGTTACCAAATAGGAAATAGCCCTCACAAATTACATTTGGTCCTATCAATAGAATCCTAACCTAATCGTGCCGATCGCACATTTAACTTTCATTGTTGAAGCGCATAATGTGTGTGTTTTGAACTACATGCTGCACATCTGGTACTAATACTGAGGAGAGGAAGGCCCAGTGGCGGATGAAATTGGAAATTACACATTTTTCCAATTCATATTATATTTATAAATAGTTGTTTTTATTGTTAATAACATCATATAGTTAATTTTTATGTTTCTACTAAAATTATGTAAGTACCACAACTTTCACTGTTTAACAGTTTTGAAATGTTTATTTATATTTTAATATTGCTGGTTATTATTTATCCTAAAAACTCATCAACACTTTCTGGGTACATTGTCTAAATAGATAAAAGTTTTTACAAATAATAAAAAAAAAAATAAGTACGCCTCTGACAGGGGTCTTCCCTTTTGGGTATCGATTGTTCAGTCAATAATTGCCATATTACATAAATAGCGTATGTCGACAACAAATCGTCCATGAATCGATAGAATCCGACAACAGATAACATTTCACACACTCTTGATTTAATCGAGCGAATTACTTGATGTGTTTCCCATCTCACGAAAGGGCTGTAATTTAATTTACGGTCTTCACACGACGACCATAAATGTGTAAATAAAATTCGGTTTGCGTTACGTCGATCTATTAATTTCCCCTACGTTTAAGTCCTTTATAGGTGAACTAACATTGGTTAAAAGAGGCCTAATCAATACACCTTTTTCGGGTCGTTTATAAATATTTTCATTCTCACCTGCAATAATATGAAATATGAATTTAGTTACATTTATTACCCCAATTTTAGAAGAGTTTCAAATATTCATTAATCTGTTCTCCACAAAATTCACTTCCTCGTTATCACTTGCACCGCTCAATCAATATAACAAACAGCAAGAAATGTTAGAAAGGCATTATCTAAGACAAATAACAATTATTTCAGAAGTAATATTTGCTGTTTCCTGTTCCTTTTGTTTGAACGAAACTAAAAATCCATCATATCGTATAGTCTGAACTACCGGTTAGTAATTTGTAAAACCTTGTAAATATTGTCTGTCAACTGTTTTCCTTTTCACGCGTTTGTGTTAACAAGTTAGGTAAATCGAACGTTATTGTAATCCCAGATTTACAAGCAGTGAGGGAAATCTCGAGAATAAAGGGGATATAAAAAACAAGGAAAATAAAAGTAGTTTTAATTTTTTTAATTATACAAATGTTGCAACTTTGTGGTTATAAATCTGATGTGAAGTAAAAATAACCGTTTAAACCGTTACAAATTTTAATAATTTCGTTCAATACTTCTATACATCTAACATCTGCTTATGCAGATACTTTTATAAATAGGTAAACTAATTCAAAATTGCCAACCATGAAATTAATTTCGAATCTTGTTAAATCTTATTCATATCCAATTACGAAAAGATTTCTTGACTACTTCATACAAAATATCTCTTAAAAAATATGATTGATCTGCATTGAATCGAAAATTAAGATGTATAGCATCATTGAAAAACTTCGTGTTTAATTTTCAATATATGCATATTGGTATCGTCGATTTCTGGAAATGCGACAATACGCGCAATGTCCTGATCCCTATTAACATAACACTAGGGCTCCATTGTGATCCACAATGGAATACCCAAAATATAAGTGGCACTATTCTTTGCAAACATAAGCTCTAACGTACGGCTATTAATATTTCTATAGAAAAATCCGTTTTTCACACACTTTCTGACAATGGAACCAGTTCGAATAACGCTCTTTTATTTAGTTATAGTTTGCCAACAAAAATATTTAGAGCATTCGGGCAAACATCCTGGCAGGATACTAAATGCTCGAGTAAATATATGATTTACCAATCATTGTTAGATTTTTAGGGGTGAAAGGTATTGTTATGTAGAAAATGTTATACCTAATGAAGCGGATATCTTTATGACGGATATTTTTTTCTATTATAGGAAGTTCACTATCTGGATATGGAGTTTTCTGTTAACGATATTGCATTATTTCATAAGTGTACATGCTTCAAAAAATTGTACCTATACACTTTTGGAATCGCTCAGTGGAAAATATTGTCATACTGATGTCAGTGAAATTGTATAGTAATGGTTGAATATTTTTTAGTTCTGTGGAGGTAAAAGTATACACGCGTTATTATAAAATCTTCTTTTTCTAGAATAGATAATTTAGTTTCAATAGGTACCTATAACTTTACGAGAGCACTTAAATAAACTAATCATAAAACACAATATAATAATAAACCTGTCTGAGGCATGAGCATATTTCGAAAGTATAAAGCGGCACCAAAAATTCGGATTTATCTGGAAAACAGTAAAATCTTTAAAATGTATTAACTTCAAAGTCAGTTCCGATGCTGTAAATGGCACAATGGTTTATGGGCTTATTGTAAAATCACAGCGAAAGTTAACTATTTTACTGTTCTGAAAATATCTTATTTTGATAGGTAAATAACAAGCATTCGTTACGGCTCTAAACCAGCATTGTGGAGGAAAGTATGGAAATTACGGGGTTCGGATAGAATCGAACTGTTGAAAAGTTTTAGGATAGATGGGTTTTATGGTATTGTAGAATTTGCTTTCACCGATTCTAATTTTTATGGTTATTCCAATAGCAATAATAACATAAAATATATAGGTATATTCCGTATAATTCATTGAGGTTAAATATATAAAATAATGATAAAAAGCTTTTCAAAAAATTTTGATTAATATTTTAGAAAATGTTTGAATCATCTTCTTCAAGTGAACAATTCTTTTCACACGTCTTGAACTATCAACTATCCTTAAAACTTTTACATTTCCCCAATTTTACTACACCAACCACAAAAAAATTAATTATTCGCCTTTTGTTTCTTCGAATGTTCGCTGTAGAAAAACCTATTATTTCCGTCTTCATACGTTTTAAATGCGAAGAAACAATAACGAGACCGAGACGCACCCTAACTTAGTTGTCTAAAGTCGTAATCTTTATTAAACCGCAATGAGTTTCGATGTAACCATGCCAAGTGTACGGCAACGCGCATAACATAAAGAATTTATGGCGACTTGTATGGCCTCAGTTTGTCTGAAAATACGCGTCGTTAACTAGTGTAACATGTTAATTTTCTTGACGACAAGCCAATTTGTAATTCTTCAGTTTGCGAAACCACACGTAATTTTGATAGACCACGAAGAACGATTAACGATCTATTGTATTATTTTACAACACGTACAATTGAAAGCGGATTTAACGCGTTTTGTTTAAAGACAATTAAATTGTAGCCATAGAGTGAAAATAAAATATTAATCAATATAACTCAACACGTTATTGTTAAACGTTAAGAAAGTATTGTAAAATTTATTCCTCTTCCCTTCATCTAAATTATCTACGTAATTGTTTTGTACATACACTTGCAATATATTTTAGTTATAATAAATCGATAATGTGATTGATAAGTGCACAGGCGAAGGGTTACAATCTCCTCAATTAATTAAGCAGGAATTTCTAAAACAGATTGAAAGATTACTGTTTCCTTTTCATTTCACAATAAAAATGAATAATGGACGGCGCTGACAGCACAGCAGCTAAGTATTTTATATTAAAAGTTTGACAAAATGCTTACATTGTCTGAGGGTGGAGATAGGATATTGTCATCTCTTGTAATAATGGATGAAGCATTCTCGTATGCAGCTAATATTATTCACAAGATTAATTTAATACAATAGGATACTCGCTTTACGTCGAAACGACTGGTATACACGTATATTTCTTCGTCATTTAATAATTTTGATTAAATTGCTGTTGTGCTTCTTCGATATAGATCATTTTACATAATGCTCAAATAGTTTTTATTCATTCTAAAAAGCGATTGACTATTCTTTGTATTAGTGATGTCATGAGCCGATATAAAATTTTTTAATTAAAAAAACATACCTCATGCCTTTTGTATTTTTCAAAATTTCCAAGAATGTATCTCTGAATTTATTAGGTATCAGGTGTTGAACTTTTTTTATTATACCTCCTATATCCTTAACCACAATTATATTCGCACTGTTTTTGTGGTTACCATTGGACAGAAGAATTTAAATTTAATATAATATATCTGCTTGTTTTTTCTTTTAATTAAAAAATCTTATTATATATATTTTGTTTTTAATTTATTTTCATAAAATTATTACCAAAATTTTAATGAGATATCCAAATTGTTCAAAATCAACAACCACAAAATTTCCCTAGGGACACTAGCAACATAAAAGAGGTATTTACTTGTATTTATATTATCTCCGTTGTAATTTGGGAATTTTACAATACTCCCGCCGCCGGGACTTCGCAAGAAATCTATTATACACCTAAAGTAATGCATCTTGCAGTTGTCTGTTGTCTCGGAAACCAGTTAGAGAAATTTATTCGGGAACAAAAGGAGCTGCTTAAACCTATTACTGCGTTTTCTTTAGTTCTTGTTAGAGCTATTGTTTAGAATTCTGGCGAAATCTGTGCAGGGGCCCAGCAATCAGTTGTGCCCACAATAAAATTTTATTGCATCTATTAGAACGAAAAGGGACCAACAAAAGCTGTCCGAAATCTACGTTATCTTCTACGTGACTTAAAAATGATCCATTGGAAAAATTTACAGGAGGGTATTATAAATTGAAAATATTACAAGCTGTTATTCTTAAAATATTATTAAGCGAGAGATTAATATGAAATAATTTTATTAAATTATTTATCACCACAAATAATGAGGGCGCCCTTTTTAATCGACAGTACCAAAGTATACACTTATTATAAATAGTTCTAATCGACCCGTCGATAAAAGATAAAACGTGCGCAAGTCATGCTAGGTCAATTATAAAAACTACTTAGGTATAGGTGTATGTGGATAATGAAGATTTTGCGATGTATCGAGGTAGCATTTCCTATTTTTTATCAACAACTCTGAATTGAAGGGCTCTGTCCTGTATAGGCCGCATTGTGCGGGCTCTTTCAGCTCGATGAGGAGGTCATTTGTTAGCGAATTATTGCCAAAAAACGGTCGATTGTTCCTGTATAAAATCGATTTACAGGTAGTACGGTGTTGATTAGAGTCGATTTCGGTTTGAAAAATGACCGTGTATGATGGACAAGCGTTAAAATTCAGCTTAACCAGATGTTGTGTGGCCCAGGAAATATTTGGAATTTTTTAACAGCGAGTTTTATTACTGTTTTTGCCTCGCCATAAAAGTTTACTAAAAATTGTTTCTTTGTATACCTAATATAAATGGTGGATAATAAAATTTTAATTTTTTTCCCTTTTTCTTGACAGAAGGTAAAGATTTGCTGATGTAGCGAATTGAAAATTTATAATATATCTTTATTTTTTTCAGATTTGGCATCAGTTTGGCTTTTCGGTAAATCATCAGATATTAATTTTATCCACATATTAGCTGTATTTCATACAGTTTTTATAAACTGTTAATAAAATAAATTTCTACGCCACTGTTTGGACAATGCAGTGAATTTGAGGCGTACGCCGACAAAAGGGCAATTTATATTTATTGCAGTTAATTCTCTTTCCTCTATTTGAAAATGTTCAATTTATACAAAAAGTCAATACAGTCCCTTAAATTTTATTGTCAGCAAGATCACGTAGGGTCAATAATCCCTATACATCAATGCCGTTTCAATCGTAAATATTTCCTTTATGAAACTGCATTTTTCCTTTTTAATTTTTCTTGCCCAATTTTTAAAATTAAAATGATACGTTTTCTATTTTTACACACTGCTTTACTCTTGTACTCTTAATTAAAACATAATTATTCAATCCAAAATAATGTAGGACCTTTAGTTGACTATATTTAATTATTTCGGAAACGTGTAATTCTTAAAATATTTGATGGATGGATTTAAAGAAGATATTTTATAGTACTGAACTTTCTGGATTAATTTAACAAGAGTATTGTGTTCTTCGGTGGCAATAAAAGGAAAAGCACGGACCGGGTCCTGAGCAAGGCGCTTTAGTTTATTGAATAACGTTTCAACTTCAACCCTTTAAGCTTTTAGCGTTCTTAATTTAGTTAGAGACAAAGAAAGCTCTAAAAGTCGAAAGCCACAATTTTCATTCAATTAATATTTCAATTGCACTCGTGTCGAATGGGGAACAAATTTATTGAAAGAAGAAAGAAACGTCTGTAGTTTTCTGGCTTGAAACTTTAGCTTCTTTGAAGACATTGTTTTTATTCCTAAAAAGAGTCCGCACAATGGTTGTATTTTTAAGATTCAATCGAGGCATGGGTTGTGTTTCAATGAAATTTCCTTTTGTGCTTTTCAAGTATTTGTTTCAATAGATTGAATTTTACTTTTAATTGCGTTTTGCAATTATTTCCATTTCTTTTATGTCACACTGCAGATGGGATGCCAATAAGTCTTGTAACCAGAAGTTTGTTGATGGAATATTCATATCTTTTTTCCATTTTTTTTTATTTATTTTAAAACCCGTAAATTTGATGAAAATTCATTTAAATTTTTGAAGATAGAGGTACCTACCTAATATTTTTTGTTGATTAAAAGTATGTGAAATTAGATGTTTGGATAAACTCTTGTCTAATTCCTGATGCTCTCTATTGGGATGTGTAAAATAAATGCTCATGTTTTATATATAATTCTTTCATATTATACCACGTCCGTTGCCGGATTACTTGAATTAAATATTAATTCAATTATAAGTTCCATTAAATATTAGGGTATATGGAATTTAATCAAAAATAACATTTCAACTATTGTAGGTCATTTTATTTCTGTAATACCTATATACACATATGAAGTAGAATAAATTAGAATATCTATCAAAATCGCCTTACTTACATATACAATTACAATTAAAGTACCTACTGAATATATGTACAAAAATCAGTCGGAATATGTAATCACAGTAAACGAAATAAACAACTAAACAAGATCAAATCATCAACAAAATTTCCAACAAAAAATATAATAACCGTCTCATCATAATATCCTAAAGTCGATCACTAATACATCACTGGCACGGGCAGCGGCCTCCTGATCTCCAGATCCGAGCTGGCCGGACTGGAAGCGGGACTCGAAGACGCCGAATACATCATGGGATTACCGGGAATCGACGAGAACATGCTCATCGGCGGACCGGGCGCGAATCCCTTCGGCTGTTGATACAGCGACGAATACAAGGAATTGTGTAACGATGAATGCAAGGAGGTCACCACCGCGGGTTGGTGCGTCAAATGCTGATGCTCTTCCGCCTTCATCGACGGTATCCTGGATATATCGAAAGCCGGATTGAAGTACGGATACGGCGAGTTGATGGTCTCCATCGACGGAAACGGATAGTGCAGCTGCGGCATGGAGTAGCCCGTCATGTGCGGTTTGATGCCACTAACCAGCGGTCCTTTGGGCTTCCTCCTCGGTCGGTATTTGTAATCGGGATGCTCCTTCATGTGCAGCGCCCGCAATCTCTTCGCCTCGTCGATGAAAGGTCGTTTGTCCGCCTCGGAGAGCAGCTTCCATTCGGCGCCGAGCCGCTTGGATATTTCGGAATTGTGCATTTTCGGATTGTCTAGCGCTATTTTCCTCCTTTGAATTCGCGACCACACCATGAAAGCGTTCATCGGTCGTTTGATGTGACCGTCGCCGGGACCGGCGCTCGGCTGGTTCTGATGCTGCTGGAAATCATCGTTGATTTGCGCCGCCGTTGGAAACCCGTACATGTTGCTCATCACTCGGAAAACACTTCGCTGTTCACTCTACTAACGAATATAAGAGACTGATGGTGTACGGACCCGTCAGTAAGGTATTTGTGATATGTCGAGGCGGGGCGTAGGGCTAAGAGAATCGCCGGCGCCGCCTCCATTTTTTACCATTGGTTACTTTTTCTCCCCTACTCTCCGACATGCAACCGCACACAAAGACGTTTTTCTCTTTTTATTGTAGGAGATACAATAATGTATTCTTTCTGAATACCTGTTCGTGTTTTGTTACGTGTTTTGCGAAGGTTTTGTGTATGCACTGTGGAAATAAGAGGCTCGAATAGTTTCATGCAAATTTTCGGTTGAATTAACGTCGGGTTTGCATTAGCAATTAAATTTTTTTAATGTCAATATGCCGTACAATTTCTCACAATGTGAATTATAATTCCGATGCACTTTTGTACGTTTACTTGCGAAATTACCTAGGTATAGGTAACTTTTAATTGAAATTATCTATGTTGTAACTTCTTATGAAACTTAATTGTTACTATAAGTATTATTTAAATGGTTAAGTATAGCTATGACTAGCTTTATACTTATTACCTAATTCAATATTTATCTCATTTACCTACTAAATTACACAATTTAATTAAAAGTTTATATGATGTTTATTTATTTTGTTTTATATGAAATATTTTCTTTTGTTGCGGGTCATTTAAAAACATTACTTAATTATTACCTATGGTAATCTGCCTAACCAAAATAAATCAGTTAATTATAAAGCTTCACTGGGAATACAATTATGAGGCTGAGCATCCTCCTTTTATAATATTATGTACCAGCACTTCTCCAGACAGTTCTATATCGACGTGACACACTATTTATTAATCTACACAGTAACTATAACTAAATATAAAATTAAACAGCTAGTAAATAACAATATTCAAATGAACAAACTCATACCTACCTATAGGTATTACAATTTGTGAATACCTATTTTGACCAGACTAAAATTTGGGGTAGCGAAAAAAAATTATGGCAAAGGTCGTTGGAGTGAATGGCGAGGAGGAAAATCCCAAGATGAAAATTCATTGTTAGCTTTGAGTGGAAGAGGTGTACACTTACAATATGAATAAATCGATGTTTTAGAAAAGCCACCGGCTGAAAACGAATTAAATTCAGCTGAAAAGAGAACTTGTCGCCGTCACACAAAACATTTTCTCTGTATATACATATACCTACATGCATATATAACAGAGAGTATTCGCCTTGGAGTGCACAAGTGTAAATTTTCATCATAATGCTGAATCGGCAGCCTTTCAATCGAATTTTGTACACAAATATCTGCAACATACAGCCACCCACAGTGGATATATTGAAATCTTTTCAAATGCTTTGTAAATTCAAACCGCACAATGCGGCATTTGTGTATTTTATTTTCACCAGTCCACGTTCCTTGTGCCGAGGAAATGGGTTACATTTGTTGGATTAAAGATTTTTCAATGTGGAAAAATCATTCTTTTCGTTTACAATACGCGAATTTAGGAATTGGAAAATACTAAACCCATTTATATTCTATTCTATTCACGCAAATTCTATTTTAAAACTTTTAATCTCAAAAATACTTATAGTGGTACAATTAATAGCATATGTACCTTATACAAGATGTACACCGTGCTTCATTTGCGATTGCAACATGGACATTTCTATGAGTTGAGCAAAGAAAGATTGTTAAAATAACAGTTTTCATAGAGAAAAATTGCAATGACATAATATCACCCTTTCTTTTTCCTTTATAAGTGTCCTTTATAATTGAACTTGTCTTTGTTGCACCCACACCCTATATGTTGCAATGAACAATGGAGCAATCTGTATGTATATATTGTCTAATTAATATTATTCTAAACATTGTACTGACCTATGTCTTCTCATAAGTTTTCCCTTTGGACCCATTATTGAATCCTATACATTTACTGGCGTACACCTAAATATACTTTAGTTTAGCGAAAGAGTTTATTAATTCTGTTTCGTATATGTAACTGTACAACCATTGTATTTGCACGACTGTTTACAATAAACCCGACCTGTGCAAAACAAAAGGCTATTGTAGCCGTTACTGTGACATGTCGAGGGTCGCACGTTGACCCTTGTCTATGATCAGCCAACCGTCCCCTATGGCTCGCATCACCTTGTATAACTCTACAATGTGCACCGTGGAAAATTTGTCTGCCATGATATATGGCACATTGAAATTTTGGCTAAAATGTTCTGGCATGAACTGCAGTGCTTATTCCCTGTATAAATGTTTTGGTATTTAGTCGCCCCTCTCTGATGGCGAAGTAAAGAGTATCAGTGCATAACTTCGCATTGATTTTTGTAAAGAAACTGAGTTATAAAGTTTGTAAAAGAATCTCTGTTGATATTTAAGATGTGTATTATACGTAGGTACAGGATAGGTGGTATAGAGACTAAATTAAATATTGTTTAACAACATAAAATGAAACATTTTTGCATCTACATCTATTGGATGAATATTATTATAGTCTATTATAGTACGCATATAAATAAAGTTTAAAAATTATTATAAAAGAAAAAAATATATCTACCCAACCAGTTTTAACAATACCTATGTTTCTAGATGATGATGATTATTGAGCAGGGATTGTACCTTCACATAACCTTTTTGTTATATTTTCGTAGGTATAATAGTAAATTTTTTAAAAAAGTCAACCCTTCTCATCTACTAATTGTGCAATTCTTTCAGAAACAGGTAATACCTGCATTACATCCGGACTTCAGCAAATTTCTATCTATAGGTAAACCATTATTATCCTTTTTTCTATTATTTACTTTATACTTTAATTTTTCAAATCAGTTTGAACCCATGTATGCGAGTAGGTATGTGAAAAAAATATTTTCTCACAAAATTATTATTATTATTATCTATAGGATTTATTCCACCATTCTCTTAGAATCTAGAATTTCTGATGTAACACTGTCAAATTTTACTTCGTTATTTATGAAAATTATAATGAATCAAAAATTACAATGAAAAGATTTCTCTAAAGGATAAAGTATTTGAAATCAAATACTAATCTGTACTGAGATAATAAAATGATTCTAGGATATAGGTATAATATATTTGAGAAGAAATGAAATGATATTTTTCATAGGTATGTATACTTTGCTGGTTTAGCTATTATCTAATGTTAAATAAATAACAGCTATTCCAAACGTTTAAATTTTTAAAGAGAGTATACTTATTTCCCTGTAGCAATTATGATATCTTATTAAGAACTTTCTCCAATTGTTTAACCACTACAAACACCATACATATTTCAAAAACAGATAATGCGAGTTCATGTAGGATAGCCAAATACACAAAAAACCTCCGCCTCTGTGGGTTTTACCATAAGCGCGATGAAACGGATCGTTAGTTCACATTCTCTAATATCATTGTGGCCTGTACGAATCATTAGAGGCGTATTGTAGCGATGTGAGAGAAAATCTTCGAGCATTCTGTTAAGGGTTAATGATTAATTATTTTTATCGGCATCGTAACGCGTTCTTTTTTAATAAATTAGAAGGATTTCAATGGGACCCCGATGCCGATGTCGAGAACATAATGGAGGCGCCAATATTTTTTCAATACACCCGATGGGTAGATACGCATCTAAGCCTTTAGTCCTGATCATTTTTTTGCTTTTGTTCGCGAATGTTTACCTTTGGGCCGCTTTTATTTTTCCAAAGAGCGGTAAACACTTGGCAATCAGCGGCATTGTTAGTTTTTTAGAGTTTTACTGGTTTAGATTGGTAGGTAAAATTGAAAGAGAAATTTATTTTTGGAAATGAAATGGAGGCGTAATCCAACCTGATAAATTTGGTATACTAGGTATACATTTTTTAATATCTACTATAGACATGTTTATAAGAACTCATTCTTTTATATTTATAGCTTTGTTTATCTCTTGTTTCTTTACACCAATACACACAGCATGCAGTAGGAGAGTAAGTTCACATATAAGTTTTCTACCGGTTAATAACTGCTAATGATTCGGCCCTCCTGTCCGGCCCGAATACCTCTGAAGCCGCATCAAGGGTCGAATTCGCGGCGAAATTGAATTAGATTTATTATAAAGCTATTTAAGATTACACGAGTGCATTGAGCGCGAGTGGAGGGCTGACAAAGAAAGCTGAACTTGAAGTACTTTTCGGCGATTGTTAAGTCTCGGACTTTCTAAACAAGGTACTTGAATCTTTGAGTGGACGGAGGTTTCGCTGTGGGAAATCCACCGGTCCCACCGCTTCGTTCGATTGTCCCAGAAAACAACACATGTTCGACGTCAAACAAAGAAAATCGGGGAAGGATAATTGAGTTTTTGGACTCGAAATCGCCTCAACGTAATACCCGTTTATCCGAATCAACTAGATACTATCTAATTAATACTTTTACAGATAATTAATGTTTGATCCATCAATAAAAAATTGCCAAATTATCACCCTTTGATAACAATCATGCAACTAACATAAATTAATTTACTTCCTACCAGCAGATAACATTTAATTTAGTATTCGAGTCCACCAAGGCACGTCAACGAAGTGACTATCAATTATATTTGAAAAAAAATATTTTCTTAACAAACAAAATCAAAATAAATTGATTTCTCCGAGACACAAAACAACAACAAACGTATAATCATGTTCGATAAAATCGAGTTATAATAATGACAGGCGGTCGTTTTATTTGCTTTACCACCGTTCAACCGAAACGCCCTAATAATATTATTCACAATTTTGAGGTTTAAGCAAACAAGCTTCGAATGCGGTCAGTTTTGATAATTCAATAATCACAGCGACGGAGAATGGAGTTTTGTTTGTGAAAATATCAGAGCGCTATTTCCTGTAATATATCTATACTATTTTGAGATATGAAATTTGTTTCTCTTTAATACCAGTATCTTCTACTTTTTAAAGGCTTAAAGTAAAATAAAATACACTCTTTCAGGGACAGGAATTATTATAACAGTTGCACAGGATATGAAGAAAGATTCATTCATAAAGGAAAAAAATTATAAAGTAACAAAGAAAGTACAGCGTATAAATAAATGTAATAAATAAAATAATAAAATAATAGTTTTACATATTGAGATTCTCTTTATAAATATGTAAATTCAATTAAATTTAGCCTCTAACCGAGTTCCTCCGCCAAATTTAAAAAAAATAATTTCAATAAGAATTTGGTAGGTACTTTAATACAAATTATGTAGGTACCTATACAAAAATATTTTTACTTTAGATCTGATCCAATATTTTTGAAAATTTTAAATTTTTCATTCAACTCATTTTAAAAAAATATATTATTTTACTTAGGTACTAATTATAAAGTCAATCGAAGACAACGTAATAATTTACGCGTTTATATACATCAAGGTATCAAAAAACCATCCAATTTGTAATGAGAGAAATTGCAAAAAAATCAAAAAATTTCGACCGTGACAGGACTCGAACCTGCAATCTTCGGATTCGAAGTCCGACGCCTTATCCATTAGGCCACACGGTCGTCCTAGCTACCCTCTAAACCCCCGGTTTACAAAGTTCATGCGATCGATACTAACTCATTTCTAATAAACCCCAGCTTGTTAATTTACGCACTTTTATTACTATTTTATATCTATCATCATTTTAAATTAACAATGAAATGTGTTGTTAATAAAATTTATTGTGAAAAAAACTCGAAGGACTTCGGTAAAATACATTTGATGCGCGAACTTGCATTAGGTAGTCAATAAATCGGCGCATCCGGCAAAATTTCGAATGATGAAGAAAAATTGTTAAAATATTGTTTCTTATTTTGACATCTAATGGTAATTTTCTATTAATTGAATCAAGTTTTAAATATAGAATAGAAGTTTGTTTATCAGAAACGAATAAACCAGTTCATTGGTAACATCCCAGCAGTATAAGCAAAAATATATTCTTTTTTATAACAACCACTATGGGTAATTGCAGTTATGTTCTCCTTTGTAACGCACTCCCACGATACGACATATGCTACCAGATCACTGTATCATACAAACGGTTAGCTTCATATAGCCTAGTAAGAGAGGTACAGGAACTTGAATTTCCACAAATAGGGACCTCTCTTGCGAGTTTTCGTTCATAAATATCGTTACATCAATGTATAAATAATATGTAAATTGCAAACGAATCCTATAGAATACCCACGTCAACTTACTGCGGTAAGTAAATTTTCTGTATGTTTGATATAATTTAGATGTATCGCCATTACTAACACATGTTATATTTAAGACATGTTTTATTTCCTATTTTGTCAGTTTAATTACATCCAGTGACGATGACAGAGGGTGTAAACTTCGGGATCAAGAGGGAGTTTTTGGTGACCGCAGGGGGTATACAATTAGGACAGTGGGTGTGCTCGAATGCGGTTTATCATTCAACTTAGGGGTGCCTGAATACTAATAAACATCTCACTTATAATTTGACGATTATGCAGTCGATACAATAAAAGTATTTGTGGTTTATTTTTAAAAATGCGTATATTATTAATCTTATATTTATTTTTTGGTTATATTTGAGGGTTTTAAAAAATTTAAATGATTCATTATAAGAGATCCCAAAGAATAACTAAAAAACCTATTGAGATTATAATAAATATTTTAGATAAAACAAGTAATTATAGTGACATCAGTGAATGCCAAACTGTTTACATTTATTAGCATTTCCGGCTATAATCACTGCAATAAAATTTGTTATTTAGTTAACAGTTAGATTCGATAACGTAATAATTTGTAAATTTTTATTGTTATCTGCTGTTGCTGTGTTACTCTTCGTTATCGTTCTTAATAATTACCAATTCCTGAGTCTTTAATGAATGCCTATATTCTAATTTCTTATGAATTACCTAGTAAATATCAAGTGGAAAGAGAAAAAATAGTTTTTTTATACCTGCGAGAAACATATATTAATAACAAAATATTAAGTCAATATTATACTGATAGATGTATATCCAACACTAATATAAAATCAAAATAATTTTCTTTCGCTTTTAGGATAGTTATATCAAGGAGAGGCTTATGCACAATTGTCTCTTATTGTTAGTTTACAGGGTGTCCCAATATTTCTAAATAGTCAGCTTCGGAAAAACTGTTATTTTTAGAAACGATGCGAGGTTTTGTACAAGTGAAATTCAGGTTCGTCGTAAAGCTTATAAAAAATTTCTACTAGAATTTATGTAGGTGTGGGGGTATACTCCACCCTTCTCATACACTTTCGAGTTTTTAATGAAAGTCAAATGTTGAAGGTAGGTACTAGCAAAATGTGTGCACTCCAAATCTCATTGAAATCGGAATGTTCTTAAAATATCTTAGTGTGTTTATTTTTTTCAACTTTGTAGTCCTCTACCGGGCAAACGAAGCAATTTTGTATAGAGGTAAATTGGGTTCAATCGACTTGTTTTTAATCCAAAAATACGTGGTAGTTCCATGTCCATGGAATATTGGGATACCCTGTAGGTATAGTGCTATTTTTTCAAAACATTTCTCCTATAATCAATAACAATTAAATAAAAATTGCATTATCAGTAATAATTACTTCAAAAAATGCCAAGTACCAACATGTCGCTCATTGCGCAAATACCTACATTGATTTGAAGTCGTATATAAAGAGAAGACATCGACTATTTTTTAAATTATTCAGTGGTCGTTCTTCAGTTATCAATCGATTTCTCAATGATGAGATTGTTTAATTGTTTCTTCAAGTTCCATAAGTTCGTGGTACTAGCGTTAGTGTTGTTTATCCTGCTAAAAGAAGCTCAACTCTTCGAGCAAAAGCACAGCTTTGAAACCAGATACGCCGAAGTGCCGATAGATCATTTGAGCTTCTCAGATCAACTGGTCACCTTCAAAATTAGATATCTCGTGAGCGCGAAATACCACGTCAAAGATGGCCCGATTTTCGTCTACTTGGGCCACGAAGGCGACATCACCATGTACGCCGAAAATACTGGGTTTTTATTCGACATAGCTCCTACTTTCAACGCCCTTCTGGCCTTCATCGAGCACCGGTATTACGGGCAATCTCTACCGTTCGGTAATAGAACTTTTGCTAGTGCCGAAAACATGAAGTGAGTATACGAAGATTGCATTTCTTATGGCACATTTTTGATTGTATTTTGCAGATATTTAACAACAGCTCAAGCTTTAGAGGACTTTGCGATGATCATTGACGGATTGAAGAAAGAGTTTTTCGAAAGCGTGACCACAGCTGAAAGTTATCCTATTATCGCATTCGGCGCTTCGTACGGTGGAATGTTGTCGGCTTGGTTACGAATGAAATATCCCTTTTCCATCATTGGAGCTATATCATCTTCAGCGCCTTTGTTGTACTTGCCGGGCATAGCGAATTGCGAGGTTTTCTACGAAATTGTGACGAACGTATTCGAAAAATTTGGTAGGGAACAATGCGTTAAGACTATTAAACTTGGTTGGGATGTTATTATTAATTTAACTAAAACGAAATTAGGTAGGTAATTGGTTTTGTGTACCTAAACAAAAGTACTCAATAAGGAAGTTATTTTTGTAGGAATGGATTTTATATCTTCAACCTGGAAATTATGTAGAAGAATTAGGTCCACTGAGGATGTAGAAAAATTGCTGGAATGGTTAACGAGCGTTTACGTAAAATTAGCGTTATCTAACTACCACTACCCAACCGATTTGTACACTCCCCTACCCGCGTACCCGGTCAAGGTTTTCTGCGACAAATTGACTTCATCCTTCTTCAACGACACCAAAGGCCTGATCGAACAATTCAGTCAAGCGTTGGAGATTTACACCAACTACTCGGGAAAATCGGTGTGTAATAACGTCAATAGTTCGGTTGAAGATTTCAACGAAGTCGCCTTCGGTTATCAACAGTGCACCGATTTAGTCATGCCCAAATGCTCTACAGAAATCGACATGTTCATCACCAAACCTTGGGACTACGACCAATTCTCTATGGAGTGCATGAAGAAGTACGGAGTCAAGAATTTCTTTCCCTTATCGCCCCTGAAGGCGTTCGACGCGAAAAGTCTAAAGTATTACTCTAATATTTTATTCACTAACGGCAACATGGACCCGTACTCTTGCTGCAGCATTTCTAGCAACATTTCTTCGACGATTTCAGCGTATAATATAATTGACGCCCCGCACCATGTTGATTTGAGAACCGCCGATGTGGCAGATAATAATTACATCATATCCACCAGGAGGCAAATCGTCGAAACCATTAAACAGTGGTTAAATATGATTTGAATCAATCCAATATTAAAATGGGTAAATTTAAAGAAATGCTTTTATTAATAGATGTGTTAAAGTTAACTTCTTAATCTAACGAACGCTTTGTATGTGTAGTAAATTCTAGATAAATTAAAGATTTATTTTGCGTATATTTAATAATTTTTCTGTTAGCAAACGATTTATTAAAATTTTAAATATGTTGGTGTAGATTTCAGGTTTACGGGATGACAAAAACAATAAAAAAAATCGGAATCGATAATGAGGAAAATAAAATCGGGACGACAGTAATCGGTCGTCTTCTGAGTCATTTTTCTCGTCGGAATCGCTATCTCCCGCCTTACAACGGGAAGCGCGCCTCCTTAGTTCGCTATTGCATTCGCAAAAAAAAGTCGACGAAAAGTAGAAAGCTCGGAAAATCCATTACCAATATCTGCATTATTTCTGAACCTCCTTCAACGCCAACTTACATAATGAAAACCATTCTGACGTTCATAATGGCGTCGACGTCGAGACACTTCGACAATGGGTTTGTACCGTGCATTTGACAGATTTTAAAAAGAATATAGCGAGAACATGCCGCCGATAACAGTCTAAAAATAGGAAAAAAAGTGACGGGAGGGGATGGGGTTTCGATTTGACGCTCTTCATTTGATTTTGCACGTACATCTATCGCATACGTGTATTGGAAGAGATTCATTTTAATGTTCTGTGCAATGCTTTCTGAACTAACCATTTAAAGGTCCTTATAATGTATGGTATACGACATAAAACTATTCATAAAATTATCTACTTAGTAAAAGAATTAAATGGAGTAAGACTGATTAGGAAAACGGGACGACATCAAAGTGAATCATACGCGTTATTAATATCCATGGTCTTCTGAAAGCTGAAAATATCTAACCGTATCAAATAAACTGCCGGCCGATCCGCCCTTTTATAATACACGCTAATAGCCACCGGAAAAGGGTGGCACTGCAGTCGCTTCAGCGGCCATTTAGAAAACTTCCTGACTTACCGGAAACATTAGCCATTTGTTGTTAGGTTATATTCTACCATTAATCAAAACTTGTTGTCTAATATGAAGCTTTCCATTGTGGAACTATGCTATACGCAGAAAAATGTATATTTGAATAAGAAAATATGAGAAATATGGCATTAATAATATCTACTGCAACTCACCTTATAGTAATATTTATTGTAATAGCATCATTAGAAATAAATTGGTACCATTTGGTACTAAAGGTACTTCCTTAATTCCAAAATTTAAAAACTCTAGTACGAGTATAACTTTAGCAGAGAAAAATAATTTGGAGATTTTTTTAGTTAAACGAACATTTTTTTTAGTGTAGGATAACTTTCTTTTAAAGAATTATTATTGATATTCTTGTTTGCCATTTCGGTTCCAATTCGTGTTATAAATGATATTTGTTGGCACGACACAAGAACATGTTCCTTTTTAGGACCCTTTGTGTTCTTTCCCGCATCATCTAAAACTTTTCGCTCGTAATGCGCTCTGTTCTCTCTTATATTGCCTTTTATTCGCATTATTTATGACATTTTGTCCTTTTGTCGCTCGACGAACTTGAATAACTGATTAATATCTTCATGAAATTAATGATAATGGGGGACGTTTAAAGACAGGCGGTTTTTGTGGAAAGTTCTTGTCTTTTGTTACAATGAAACTTTACATCGGGATCGTTTAATGGCCTTATTCGTTAGTTTTCACGTCGATGCCTTTAAACTAAATAAAACACATTTGCAAAGTAAGTGGAATACGAAACTGAAGTGTCGAGAATTTATTGGTTAATGCTGTATGAAAACAAATTTCGTGATGATTTTAAATTACAAACGCAGAAACTGATTTCCTGTACGAGGGGTTCCCCGAAGAAACAACAAACACGGCTCATGCAAAATAACATCTGAATAGAAATTTGAGCTTATGTAAACCCTCCTTTTCCATGACAAAAGACCGTAAGGGCGTCTCTCCCCGATATTTGACGCCTTCTACAGTTTAATCGAAGACTTAACCCTTGTATGTGAGGGTGGAGTTGAATGAACGGTATTGTGCGAAAAGATAAAACATCAAAAAAACAACAATGCTGTGCCCACTTTTATTTTTCATTATTCTTTTTCATTTATTTCGAGGATATATTAAGGCGCCGATTGAATGGAAGAAGGCAAAATTAGAACCGTCCTCTAAGCTCAATGATTTCGAACACAACCGAAATATTCGCTGAGATTCACCCTCAAGAATTACCGTGTAATTCTAACGAGTTTCGCCATAGTGTACACTACATGTATTCGATATTGGATTACTGCCATTTCCTGCATGAGCTTGTCATTTCCCAGCATTGTTATAGATAGATGGCGCTGTTAACAATGCTAACAATTGCATGTGTGGCCTTATTGTCCGCCATTGTATCTATTGGTCCGACACAGTCCACCTATTGATACAGTCGAGCTACAACAACTATAGATTAACATTCGGTAAACGATACACCTATTACCAATGTAAATTGATTGTTATTCGGTATTGTGGAAGCAACTGTCGCCTATTGTCTTTGATAATATCCATTTAAATCGAAGCGTTTCGAGTATGTTGCCAATCTACCGATAACACAAACCGCGTTTATTTTATTTATAACACCAACACCAGACCAGACTAGTTTTGCATATTAATCTATTCTATAGAGTAGCATCATCTATACATTAGATCATTGCGTATCCATTATATCGTCTTCGTAAGAAATATATAGAATATATAAATCACAATATACATTATTTACTAGTTCATTTATATCGTGATTATTTCTATATCAGGATAATCGGATGAAGGATTATATCCTGGACCAGGTGCGATAACGTAAGGGTAATCAACACAAATTCGTCAATTATTTATTTAGGTACTAGCATCTGCTCTCTATAACTGGTTTTGCGTCTTATGGACGATATAGAGATGAATGAGGCTCGAGGGTGGAATGTCGGGGGTGTGTGCTGGAAACGAAGTGCTTCCTTTGTTATGCGCACAAAACAATTATCCTGCCGGAAAACGCTTTCCCTTTCTGGATTGGCCACGCATTTCGCACAATCACAAAATAACGTTCTACCGAACGTCTTTCTTGAAAATCATAATGCGTCAAAATATTTCAGGTTGGTATGGGGTTCTTATTAATGAGTAAATATCTTGCGTAACACGCTGCAAATGAAATAGGGAATTAGTTCGTCCGTCCGTTATCTATTCGTAATATGGAAATTTTACACACATGTATGGCTTTTAGTAGGTACAATAGGTATACCTATAAGTAATTAAAAATATGTAGTTCCTTTGAAAGTTGATGTTTTTGTAGCGACATTTCTTTTGGAGAAATTAATCTTTTGCCATTTGAACTATTAAATCAGATTCTTCAAAAATAGCCTGTGGGGAAGTCGTAAATCCGATTCATTAATTTTATTATGGGGCCATTAAACCAGCAAATATTCCCAATTTAATGTTCTGTTTGTTTAACCAGCACTCACTCCGATTCAGGACAATAAAATATAATTGAATATTTTCTTTTCATTACTTTGTGCTTTTATTACTTTTTGAAATCGTTTTTATAACACTGTTGAGTAACGAATATCGCCATCTACTAATAACACACTTTTTAAATTCTATTTCTTGATATGTAGATATCTATTAATTAGTCCTGCTAATAACATTTTAAATAGTTGGGTAATTATTAAGGTGGCAAAATAAACAAAATTCATCTTAATAACCATTTTAATTAACGTAAAAAATTAATAGCCAACTAAAACTCCACTATAATGAAAACATCCCTGAAAAAATACCGGTATTACAATAGCTTATCCGAGTTAAATATGACAGCGTACGTGTCATGTGTCTGCCGGGGCGTGATAAGAAATCCCCCGAGGATCTGTTGTTCCTGCTGCATACTAAGGTTGAATTTATATCGGCGACGGCGAGGGTGAGACCTCGGATGCTATTATCATCATCTAATTGATATTGGGGACGAGTTTTTGGGCTCAATATGCATAACGAGAAGTCGGTGCGATTTTTTTTTCTACAAAAAGAATTTGATTAGATCGTAGCGTGAAAACGTAAACGAGATAACGATTGAGAATATGGTGATTATTGGTACAAATAATGAGAGGATAAGATATTATTTAGGAATGTTTAAAAATATAATTAGTCATTATAAAGAAGCTGTTTCTTTTTTAAATTTAATTATTCGCAAATTTCCCTCTAATTTATTATTTGTAATATAGCCGTCACGTAGAAAATTAGATCTAAATATAAACCATAATTAAAAATCCTTTATGTTGCATGAAGTGGCTCGCCACATTGCGCGCACAATCCATTCTTACCCCACTCGTCGTACACTTTTTCTCACACCGACTAATTGCTTTGAAAAACAAAAAACCATAATAAGTAATGAACGGCATTCATAATTAGCAGCGCGGGATAAGAATGAAAAGGAGCAGGATAAGGATAAAGATCTCGAGGAACAACCGACTTGGGTTAGCCGTTAATGCAAATAGGAAAATAATGGCATAGAATCGCGTTAATTAAAAGAAAGGCTTATTTAGACATCTTGATTATTGAAGGAGTCAAATGCAGGCTTAATTTTTTTCTGTTAGGGCTTCGTGGGTTTTAATAAAAAAAAATTAATATGCATGGATGCATTTAAATAGGTATATTTATTATATTTATTTTTTAATTACGACAATAATTGTTTTGTGACAACAATGTAATTCAAGTACGGATATAAACTGCAAATATTTCTGAATGCTCCGGCGCGACGCGGAAACAATCATTTTCGAAATAATTCGTTTAGCCTAGGAGAAAACCAAAATTCCGTTTTCATTCAGTAAATAATAGCCATTTCCTGACTTGATATATTGAACTGTCAGTATCTAAAATTCGGATTATATTGGATTTAATTGAATTTATTATGTACTGACATGAAAGTCGAGCCTCTCTCATTGAAAGGCAACTGAATGTTGGAGAATTTCCAATTTAATTCGAGTTAACTACAAAGAAAACAAAAATGTTGCACAAGCGTGTATATGCAGTAGCGTTTTGATGGAACCGTTAAATTACATTCTTGCAGAACGACGAAACAAAAATGAAAAAGGAACCTTTCAAACCAGAAACGTCAATCAATTTTATTGTGGATGATAAACAATCGCTTTTAAACGAAATGCCATTGAAATGAAAAGTTTCCCGAATTAAAATATTTGTCGCTGTTTTGGCGTTACTTCTTTAATAATAAAATTGATAAGAATAATTTATTGATAAAATATATCGTAGGAGTTTTTCAATGGAAAATTTTCAAAATAAATCCAATTTAAGCGAACTCAAGCAAGCAATTTTCGTTTCAATCAATCACAAATACACTGTATATTGACAAAGAACATACTTGATTAGGCGGACTTATGCGAGGAGGAGATACCGATACGGGGGCAAAGGGATGCTTCTATTGTTGGCTGTAGATCCGGATTTTAATCAAGAGGGCATCTCTTCTCTTCGATAGGTGAAATTAAACGTCATTCATGGGACATTGTATAATTTTGACATGGTTCTTCGTCGATGATTAGCTTTCGAGTTCTTCGATTCGTATACGCTCTGATGTAGCAGGCAAAGCAAGAAAACGATTTTTTTTATCGAAAAGTAAACTAATTTGATTTATATCCGCTTTAAAATTAATTTGTATGGCAATTATTGCATTGAATACCACCCTCTATATCTTCGTAGCATTGTAATCCTTTAAATCTCCTAAACTTAATCTATTTTTTATGTTTACAAATATTCTTTACTTCATTTTTAAAGTGGATTCTTTTATAACAATGTGTGTTTTATTGGTATACACATTTTTTAGTTATGTGGAGGAGAGATCGAAATTTAATAGCCGAATACCCACCCCGCATGTGCGAAATAATGCGCGAAAGAAAATTGCGGAAAAAAGAAAAAGGACTGAAACCATTTGAAAATGAGAAGTTCCACTGAAAATAGAAGCGAACAAAAGATTTCAATACGACCATAATATAAAACGTCCATTATTGTCGTCAGTATCGGAACTGAATAACGTAAAAGCTTCCAGAATGAGCTTTGTTCTTTAAAGCTATAGGAAGAAACGTAAAAGTCATACAACAACGAGCTTTTTCAAATAGAAAAAGGTGCATTGTTGGTAGCGAGCGCGTTCTCTGGAGATTCATTCTAAGAAAGAACTGTGGCTGCTATTTTCTGCAAAGAATGCAGCTCGCGCATTCACCGACTATATTTTTGTCTCTTCACTTTTTAATAGAAAATTATTCTTGCATAAAAGCAACGAAGTGTATCGAGTACTTTTTTCAATTTCCTTTTAAGCCCTTCTACATTTCCATAAAGCAATTTCCTACTAAACATTTAAAAACTATATCCATCTGGAGGCCACACAAAATTGTTAAGAGGCGCGGTTTTTCCAAATGGAAAGTTATTTATCTGAAATCCATTCGCGTCATAATTATTCATATCAATTTTCCCGAGTTCCTATACGCGTATAGCGTGTTGTAAGCAAAAGGAAGCGAGCGTATAGAGCCCAATTCAATTTGCACAAGCCCATTCTACGGAACGCTTGCCTACAAGCGTCTTAAATGTATGATCCTGCCTATTAATGTCATGACGTAATTTCGAGGTGTGTATGTGTATGCTCCATACACCGATTCATCCATTATAAACCGAGCATTCGCCCTAAGAAATCGCCCCGGAAAAATGCTCCGGGCTCCAGCAGTACCGAGCTGACTCGACGTTTCGTCACGTCACAAATCTTAATATGTGCATTAATATGTCACCGGGAACGCGAAATCAATTTATTTTCACCTTTCATCGCTAAAATCGTATTATCATTTGGAGTTTGTAGAGAATTTATCATGCAAATGAAATGCTCCGTTGGTATTTGTGGTTCTAAGTATTAGATCTCCGTATGGATTTTCACTCAATGCGATCATAATGTACGCCCTCTCTAATGAATTTACCGCTCCTAATATATTGTGAGCATGTACCAATTTTCGGATAAATTTATTCAATCCTAATTAAACCTCAATCCATTGGACAGCATAAAATATTTACTTTACCTGTTTCATTTGAAATATCAGTTTCTATTAAATAATCTTCCATTATAAACGTTCTAATTAGTATAAAATTCATTAATAAATGAACATCCAAAAACAGTGCAAACGACGAATATTGTGGGATTCCAAAGATCAGTTTTGCCACATTTTGCCCTGATTAAAACGAACAGCATCGGGTGAATAAGTTGTCATTACAAAGGCGCCGCAGGTTTGAATCCTTTAGAGACTTAATCAGGATAATGCACGATAACGACAGAAGAGCCCCGTAAAAAGGATAAATTGGAAAGGTTTGTCGGATCTATGTAAATTTTATACTCCTGTCTCAACGACAATGTAAATAAACGCTTGCAGGATTTGCATATCGCTTTTGCGACTGCAGGCAAATTTGTTGGGGAATAGATTAGTTTAATTAATAGTATAGGTAAGTTTCTAGATTCACATAAATTCACATAAATAACAAAGTGAATAAAATAATAATTTTCTAAATTAAAAAAACACTGCCACCTGTAATAATTAATAATATCTAGATTAAATTTCAAAATATTTTTTGTTATTAATTCTTTTAAATTCGCGACCTACTATTTATTTATCAAATCTACATTTAATTTACAATTTCACCGAGTATAACGCAATAATTGGATAATAAAGAAGCGACATTAGCTGAACTATTTTACACGGCTAAAATACTTTATTTGCGTTGATGAATTTATAATAATTTTTTTAATGTAATTATAATCGTAATAATCTCTATTAAATCCGTATTCATATATGAAATCACCGGAAAACATTAACAGGATACATGTGAGACATTGTCAACTGAATTGTTAAAACTAACACTAAATTATTATTATTTATATTTTTATTTACGCACAATGGATACAATAAAGATTACATTTCAATAAATGTTTTATGACCCAATATGTACTAATTTATACTAAATTTTATACAAATAGATACGTATATGTACAAAAAATATAGATCCAAGTTCATGAAAATCTTACAATTCAGAATGGTTTGTGCCACTTTAAATACTTAATTATTATAGATATCTACATTTAAAAAGAACATTAGTAAAACTAAATATGCGGAAAATATAAAGGTAAATTACTGCCGGAAGCCAAATCGTGGTAGGCATAAAGCGAAGCCCTTATTAGGGAATTGTGGTGGAGACTACCCTGCAATGAAGTGTAAGGCGGTAGAGGAGGCAAAGCCGTCGTGAAATCGAATTGATGATGTTTATTAACATCCAGTTGTGAAGAGTACTCGTCTTGCAATAAACGTTGCTCAGATTTCACCGGGTCTGTGTAGGTTAATGTCAGTCTTTCTGGCGTCGGAAGACTCATGTTTAGCGAGTAAGGCTGATGAGACAGGTTTAATTTTGATTCAGCCGGTGAATTGTAGCAGATTGTGAAATTTTCTAAAAAAATAAATTTATGTGAACTATATTTATACTGGTTTTAGGTAAAAGCCTACCGTTTTGGCCGTAAATATTTCTGTTTAGGACATTCTGTTCAGCGAAATTTCGGGAAAAACTTTTAACGATTTCTTTGGGTTTTCTCTTAGGTTTGTACTTGTAATCGGGATGATCAAGCAAATGTTGTACCCGCAATCTTTTCGCTTCGTCTATAAAAGGCCTCTTCTCTGTTTCCGAAAGAAGCTTCCATTCCACACCCAGAAGCTTCGATATTTCCGAATTATGAAGCCTAGGATTGTCCTATAAACAGGACAACAATCGTCGTGGTTGCAATAATATGTGTCTAAATTAGAACTAACCTGGGATATCCTTTTCCTGCGCATCCTGGACCATACCATGAAGGCGTTCATCGGCCGTTTGACGTGCTCACTTTGAGGCATCGTTATCGTTATCACGATGGAAACACATCAACTGGAGAGACCTCAGCCCGTACAAATTGATTAAAGGGATAGTGGCTGATGCGTTTAACGCTATGTAAACACTGATTTAAATCTCTTTGTGTAATTGACAATAACGTATTGTCCATCATCTATTGTCACTCGGTAAAAATGCTTTTGTTCCGAATTGAATTTGTTCAGGATTGTGCATATAGTAGACGAAATTCAATGCGACAATTATGTAATGCGCATATACGGTGAATCAAATAAGTTTCAATTGAGTTAAATAACATTTTTTTAGCCGCATCGATGTCCAATTCATTCGAATTTTATAAAAGGAAATAACAATTAATCATCGAAACATAGTTTTCGATTGTCACAACGCTCTTAATCATCCCAATAGCCCGGAAAAGAAAAGAGTTTCCCTAACTTTTTTCTTTAATTTCTTTTTCACCAAATTACATCATTCCCTCCCGTACGGCGGGAAATCGTTCCTCACAAGGGCTTTACTAATTACAAAACGGATCGGTTTCTTTAGAAAATTACGGCTACGTTTAATCTGCGCCGTTTGATCTGAAAACTTGTCGCGATTACCTGAAAGGTTTCCAATTCAGTCTGTAATTGAAACTTTATAAGTGAAATCTTTCGGTTGTTATTTACTTCGGCAATCAATTAATGATTTTCCGACGTCGCCTCTCGCATGCAGCCAGCAGCTGTTGAAAAAAGAATCGATTTTTTTTTAATTGAAGGGTTTTACTAGTTCACCTATTGTGTGCGCCAAATTGTAAAAATAATCCCTCGTATAATAATACACAAAAATAGCCATTTTTTATTTTTATTTTTTTATTTATTTCTTTTATACTATAATTTTTTATTTGCAGGTATACTAACAATTAGGTAAATCTTGGAAAACAAACCGCATGTTCATTTACTCATATAACCGATTTTGTGCGTATAAAAGATATACCTGCCTCTCATAACAAGACCAAATACGTTAACTAAGGTATTATCCAGAATATGCGACAATGCGATTCTGAATAATGAATGGAAGCATTCACAGTACACCTATCCATTCTCTAAATTGGTCATTAGCGGGTGAAACCGGTGTGAAATTCGCCACAGTGAACACACCCCAACAGACAATCGCGTAATCGCTTTGTGTCCTTCTTTCTGAAGCTTATCAACCCCAACACGATATTTTTAATAAAAAATGGTATTTGCAATAACCTGCCCGCGTTATATTAAGGGACGTGGAAAAGGGAAATTTGGATTAATTAGGATTATTTTAATATTGAATTTTTTATGTGGTTTTATTAGTTTAGTAATTGTCAATAATATTTATGTCTACTCGCTAAAAGCTTATTCAAATTCGTTTAAATTCGTAGTTTTCGTATGCGATACAATAATTTTTATTATCTAACGCTTGTATCAAAACTGCAATGCAATATTGCTGCAATATATTGATTGATTGCTACAATATATTGCATAGTGTGAAAGGGCTCTTAGTCTATTAATTTTTATGACCAAATCCAGATAGTGCCTACTTTATGTGCACCCATCTAAAAAATTAGTATCAAATTTATAATTGTAATATTTAGTTTATGTTTTGTAAAATAAATAAAATATATCCAGTTATCTGGAAACTTTATCCTTTGCAGGAAATACTGGAATCTGGAAAAAGGATTCCAAGACCGTGTGGCCTAATGGATAAGGCGTCGGACTTCGAATCCGAAGATTGCAGGTTCGAGTCCTGTCTCGGTCGTTATAAAAATTTTTTAATTTAATTTTGCTTCTTCATGTAGTTTCCTGAAGCGAATACAAATTAGTGGAGGTTTTTCAATTTTTGTATTTTCTTTTCTATTTTTTTGAAAAATGGTTAAATTGAAATAGTTAGTGCCATCTGTAGAAATTATGTTGAACTTAAACGGATTAGTAGCACGAAAGTTGGTTTTAAAAGGAGATTTCAAGGATTTCTTCAGTCGAGTTATCGATCCCTGTTTTGATCTCTGCTTAACTGCGCTTTTGGCCGTTAGGTGTCGGTGTAATCCTGATTTTTAAATATTTTTAAAGGTTGATAAAATTATAATTTTCCAATTATAATTATTGTACAATAGAAATATTATTACAATTGTCTCTACGTTTTTTTAGTAAGTTATTTCATATTTTATAGCCCTATGAAAATGTATTGAAACTTACTTAATAATGTATTGAAATTAGATAAAGCAAATTTACCAGCTTTAATTTTGCATATTTTGTCCATAAAAAAATATACAGTATGTAAATTACCACTTTTAGTATGTAAATTCTAAGCTAAAATTTTAAAAACCTGCATAAAAATTATGCACTTATTTTATCTTCTTACTACAGAAAAAAAAGTCGGCTAGTTCTCCAAATTTTCAGGAAGACTATGAAAAAATTTCAATCTTTCCAAAACCTTTCATGTAAAACTACATTACTATCAAAAAATAGCAAAGTAATGCCTAATAACAATTTTATGCCCATAAAATTTTAATGCATTACTAACCGTTTTAAAAAATAATTTCCTACACTATATAAGGCAAATTTCCCAAAAATGAGAAGCGTTTCCTTTCGGGAAATTTCCTCCGCGCCAGCGCGTCCGTATGCAAATGTTTTCGTTTTATATTAGCATCTAACGTGAAACAATAAATAGGAAATTTCTTTTGCGCGCTCGCGACCTAAGTTTACGGCGGGTTATATAGTCTCAACAAAGAACCAATTACGAGTCACTTTCCTATCAAAGAGTTTTACGTTCGGAGTACGAAATACAATTATCCCAGCTACAAAGTAAACAGGTCACTTTGACACAACTCATCAACCTCTCATCGTTTCCTTTACCAACTTCCTACCATAACACAGTGGAACCAATTCAGGCTACAAAGGGCTCATTCCAGAAATATTAATTTGTCATTAATCACATCACTATTCCAATTAATACCCTGGCTCTTTTTATAAAACATTAAATATAAAAATATTTGTCTATACACAATTGCAATGTTTTATATTAACTCTACGATATTGATTTTCGACCTGTGGTTTCTGATCCACTATATCTTTACCCAGATTCAAAAACATTGCACGTAAAAAATCTTAATATTAATGATAGATATATTAATGTTATGTACATGTTGAGAAACTTTCACTTTAATTTTCGTCCACTTGGAACAAAATTTTCAACCTCTGGAACTCGAGCTATCCCTTACATCGGAAGCTCTCGTTTTGTGTTTGTTGTTTTATTGTTTTTAACTGTCTAAATTTGTTACGAGTTAAAGTCAACTGTTTCCGAAATGTCTGCATTGTCTTGCCGATTTCTTTTAAAAGTCAATTCGGTAAAAAACCACAAAGAAAAAGTACGCGGATGGATCAAGTTTTATTCTCTATAAATTAAAACGACAACGGCAGACCTTCTGGAACAAATAATGTTGGTCGAACTAGAAATATCGATTTAGATGCAATATGTAGGTAGGAAATAAAATCCAGGTGGGTTCATTAGAAAATGTTATTTAATAACAAAATGAAAATGTTTCCTATTTTTACAAAATAACGAAAGCATTGTAAACTCTAAAATTATGTCCAGAATAGAATGCTATGCATTATTTATTTCTTCTACATCTTCAAACATCCAATCCTCGTCTTGTACATAAATTTTCGTTGGTGATATTTCTTTTTTCCTTAATTTCTTATCATCTTCTCCTGTCCATGATTCATCTTGGCTATCAATTTCAGGGTTTCTTTCTCTATAATTCGACGGTTTGTCCCAATCTTCCCAATTTTCTTCACAATCTTCTGCGTTGATATCTCGCGTTTCAACATTGTAAGAACAATCACTATCTTCTGAACTACTGGAGCTGGACTCAGAATGTTCAGTTTTTTCTTTTGTGGTATCGACTCTGTCGTAACAAAGGGATTTACTTTCTCTATATTTTAATTTTTTGAATTCGTAATTATCAAGCTTACTGGTTGCTATGTAATTGTACTCGAGATCTGCATACTGCAATTTTTCGCATGAAATTGATACTTCTTCGAGCATGTTGTCGTATAAATCCAGTGTTCTTAATGAAGGCATTTTAGTGAAATCAGGACAGATTTCTATACCATTTTTATTAGCCAATATTACTTCTAGTGATTCTAATTTGGCTACTTCTTCTGGAATTGCAATTAGATTGTTATCAGAAACGTCTAGTACTCGAAGATTGACCATAAATTCAATACCCTTAGGTATCCAGGACAGACAATTTTGATTTATATACAATTCCTTAAGAGTTTCTACCCAAGAGATGCCTTCGGGAAACAAAGTCAGCGTGAGATTACACAATTTTAACACTTCAAGTCGCTTCCATTGCAATTTCAAAAACAAATCATCAATTTCATGAAATTTATTTATAAGCCTATCACTGCTGTATTTGTTACTTAGATCTAGATACTGTAAATGCTTGAAGGTTTTCAAAAAATCGTAATCTATATCTAAAAGTTGGCTATTTCTTAACTTGAGCTTCTTCAACCTCATGATATGTATGCTATAACTATTTTTTGTGTATTCATAATTAGTCGATTGGTTGTAGCTGAAATTTAATTCCGTGAGTTCTGTACAACGAAAGGCCACTATCCATTTAGGCAAATTTTTAAACAAATTGTGGTTCAGTTTGATTGTTTTGATGCAAGAAACACAGCCGGGTAGGATATCGAACTTTTCAATTAAGTTATGACCTAGGTTTAAATGTTCTAATTGCTTTAATCCGCTGTAAATGCATGTTGGAACGTTCTCGAAGTTGTTGTAAGAAATATCTAAGTGTTTTAGTTGCAAGTTTTCTAATGCTGTAGGTAACTCTGTTAATTGGCAGTGCGGTAATTCTAGCACGCTTATTTTTAATAGTGAATTATTCGTGTCATCTATTTGGGTAATTCTGGAGAATAAGTCGGGCAAATCGATGTTTTTATCATTATCTCGAGTAGTGCTCGATTTCTTTGAGGTGACGATGACCGAATTACTTGTGCCTGTGATAAATATCTGGGGTGTTTCTTTAAAACCTAGAACAAATAATAAGTGGTAATAATAAGTTTATTAGGACAAAATTCAAAATTGGTATAAATAAAACTTACCCATTGAAAGCGAATAATTATAAATAATGAATAACAATAATACTTGTTAAACAATAATTTTGATACAAATATTAAACTGGTAACACATTCTGTTTACTTTTATTCGTTATCACATTGTGATTTGTGAGGTTATGTTGGGAAATGTCAAAGAATCCGGAGCTAGTTGACTCTACAGTTTGCACATGTTGGAGCTACGGAATATACCGAATATATCCGATTCGCTGCTCCTTAGGCAACTCCATACATAGGTATGCAATAGGAGACCAAATTATGAAATTGAAATTACCTGCGTATGGGTACCAAATTTGTTTGCAATATGATCTATGAGTTGAACAATAAAAGATTATTAAAATAACATTGGTTATTTTAGAGTAAGTTGCAATCCCACAGTATTATTTACTTTTTTTTCTTTGCATGAGACTAATTTAAACAACGAAGACGAAGTTATCTTTGTTGCACCTACATATATTTTTTATTAAAACTGTTAGGTAACTAATTATAATAAACAAAATAGCAAATAGAAATAAATGCAAAGAGCGAATACAACCCTGCCCTCAATAGTCAGCTTATCGGAATTTTAACACAAAAAACAGATTCGGTGTATTTATCAGCGAGCGCAAATTTCCCCACCGCCTTCCAGTTTTCGAAAAACTATCGAGATACCGATTGTTTTCTAGTGCGAATTGTATTGTTTTGTTTACAACATCGGGGTTAAATAGATTTTTGTGACTAGACTTTATTTAGTGATTTATTTGATTGTTTTAGTTCTTAGTGTTCTTCTCGGTTTAGTTCTTATGTTAGTGATGTTCTGGAACAATTAATTGGAATATTGGCAATGCCACACGCGTTCAACGGAATTATTAATAAACAATCACTATGAACTTCACTATTCTTCAACAACAAAATAGGTGAGCTAATATTTCTTTCGAGTGAGTTTATTTCCTTCTATTGTTTGAAAATCCTGGTATACTTTCTAAAAATTTGTGGATTCTAAAAATTTAGAGACCATATATGGAATAAATAAGTAATAAACAAAATTCGAAAAAGATTTAAAAATCATTATTTTGTCGATTCTAACCTATGGTGAACGCGATTTATAACGCGGTCGAGGGGTTTCAACCGATGTCCCATGACCGCATTTCTTTGAAATATTTTTAATATTTCAAATTTTGTTTATTATAATTTTTTTAGAAAAATGAAATCTCGGTCTCAAATTATGCAAGCTATCACCCCCAGAATTTAGTGCCACAAGTTTGCAATTTTACGTACGCAATTTGGGCTATAGGTGCAACAAATACAACTTCCATTAGTATCATATGAAGGAAAAAGAGAGTGATATTGTGGGAATGGAACTTTCTCACTGAAATCACTGTTATTTTTATATTTCCTTGTTCAGCTCGCAGAATTGATCAGTTTGCAAACATATTTGCACTTACCCACATACATTCATGCATATCTATGTAAGTGCAAATAAGTACGCAAAATGGGTGCCACCAAAATGGTGCAACAAAGACAACTTTCATAAGTCTCATGTAAAAGAAAAAGAAAGAGTGATATTGCAACTTTCTTACTCTAACCATTGTAATTTTAATAATCTGTCTTTGTTCAACTCATAGCAGAAAAAGATATGAAAAATATAATAATGGAAGAACAAAAAATACATACATATTTCATTTTCAATTTAAAAATTTCGTATAAAAACCAAATACTCTAAAATCTCTAAAATTATTAGAATTACATACTCAATAATTAATAGAATTACTCCTTTTAGTATGTTAATTGATTTTAACAGATTGTTTAGATTTTATTTCATATCCTATATTCCAATAAATTTGTTCCCTGACATTTATTGAAGCCAATACCATGATTTTTATGGTCTCAATCGACCAATAATAACCAGAAATTATTAATAAAGCCATCATTTGAAATCAATTCTCCGATTGTTAATCGAACAATAATGGTGCTAGTCTCTTGGGTGATAGATTATCGCTGTTGGAACGACATTACAAGAGCGTAGATGGCCTATAACAACGTTTGACGGCTTGCCAATGTCTATCCCGTTATTTACGACAATCCGTGATGTGTGTTTATAGGTATAGGTTAAACGAATGAATACGGGCTATGGGCAAACATTGAATGCGAATTGTGCGAAAATACGTTTTCACGCTAATCAAGGTTTGCTAAACAAAACGATTCACAACGTTCGTGCAAATTAATTAAGTTGACTCTTCTTACTATCTACAATTTATCTGGCTTTAAAATGATCCAGTAAATTGATAGATAACAAAATTTTAGTTACATATTTTTTTAATAATTAATAAATTAACTCTATAAGTATACGACTTACCTAATATAATCTGAAGCACTGCAGCAGAGCTATAAGGAAAAAGGCAAGTATCCTCCTGAGTCATACATAAAATATTTGGAGTTTTGTATTCCGGAATGATGTAAACCCAATGTGACTGAAACTGCTAATACTTGGCGATGAAAGGTTTTTTCATTTCTGCCAAGAGCGCGTATGGATATAATGGCTTCTATCATTAAGGGAATGTATGAAGTTGAAAAAAGAATATATATAGCGGGTAACATTTCGACGACATTAATGCCTTTTTTTAACTATCTCTTGCGGGAAAAACGATATATAACGATACTGGATTTCTCCAGATGCTTCGTTTTGGGGCAACTATGTCCGTAAATATTTTTCTGCCTGATGTAAAGTATAGTTTTTTATGCATCAATAATCCACATTTGCTGATTTATGATAAGTTCAATTCAAATTTATATATTATATTTGCAGGATTTACTAAAGCGACACTTTTAATTCTTATAATGAAAATTGCTTCATCCGTATACAAAAACACTCCAAATTCGTCTGTTTATCCGTCCCAAGCGCCCGCTTAATTTCCTTTTTTTCTTTTCCCCATAAATAAAAGCTTTTCTCTATTACATTTCTTAGAAAGAAATCCCCTGAATTTATTCTTTTTTAATAATTAAAGGAAGTGCCGGGGATACAGATACATTTTAAAGAGAATTTTAGAGAATTAGTGCTACCTTCTGTGGGATATTTCGCCAAATGCTGCTTTTTAATAATTTATTAAACGGAAAACAGAAGAATTAAATTGTTTGTTTATTTTAACACAGTGGTCATTGTTGTTATACTTTTAAAAATTCGTAAAAAAAATTATGCGCTAGATAGTGAACTGCTAATTTGGTTAGTTTATAATACATTATGTAGGTATATTGTTTTATTGTGTTTTTCAAAAAAAAAGTTGACAGGATTTTGGGATCCTATTAAGAAATTTGTACCTAAATATTGGCCGATAAAGTTAAACAATATTTTCACTTTTCAAGCATCAAGATCAAGAAAGTCCAGCATAGGAACTTTTTAAGAAAATGTATACCAACCAACAGAGAAATACAGAAAACAAATTTCGTTTTGTTTTGCGCCTCCCGATATCCCGTTTTCTTTTTACGCTCCATTATGTGATATGATGAGCATTTTTGCGGATTCTTTTTGTCCAAGCGCTCGTTATAACGGCGTTAAGAGAATTATTTTCGTGATAAATCGTTTTCTTCGCGCCGCGTCGACCGAGCGCGTTTTTATTAATAAAAAAACACTCCCCGGTTTCTGTTTCCAACACAACACCGCTTCTTACGTCTAGAGCTGGAGGATGGAAGATTTAAAAATAATTAACAATTAAATCTACAAACAATACTTAATTTTTAAAAATACTAGTAGTTGTACGGAACATTTTATTACAACATTAAATTCATTACAGTTTTTTCATTATGGTTATGAAATGCTTCATTTTGTATTGCCATAATTATTGAATACTAATGAAGCCATACTCTTCATTTTTATGTTTTAAGAATAGTAAATTATTTGCTGAAAATTTTAAGGGCCCGCCATGTATCAAAGTAACGCCATTCCCGAATAAATCCGGGCGATAGTATTTCTATTTACAGTTGTGTACAAGCCCGAGCGGAAAATTACGCGGCGTCAGCTGCGGCAATTTTCTAATTCAGTAATTTGCAGAATTACAGGAAAAATACGCCGGCACCATCATAGCCGAGGAAGATTTAACGAAGTTATATCCAGACGGAAAAATGAATAGTTTTTCTGCGACGAAACCTAAAGAAATTCCGCTTTTATTAAAAAGTTGATGGAATTACGGAATATCCTCGAGTCGCGCAGTCTGGTTTCATAACAATTTAGTAATTAGCAACAAATAGAAAAAAACCACAGCGAAGAGGAAAATGTAAAAGGAGAAAAAGGTTAATTGCGCAGGTTAATGTAGTTATCCTATCTATTAATTCGTAGCTTTAAAAACTGTTTTTCATTAGCGACTTTATTAGAAGTTATGAAATTTCCAACTACGTAGAATATACAACTCATGGAAGTTTATTTAATTTATACCCTACACCAATATGGTTCGGAAGAGACACGAATAGTGTAATTCAAAAACGAACAATTCAACAAGTTTTCGAAAAATAAACGTATCCAATAAAACTCGTATTCTTGCACGAACGCCACGTTCTACAACTTCATCTTGTTTAAACGGCGGCGTCTTTTGGAACGAAAGAATTTGTTTTTCCATTTGCACAATAAAATATGGAGCGATTCGATATTCTCGCCAACTGAATGTGACAAACAGGGTCAACATGTGAGTGCACGGCAGCCAGAAAAAGCGGATTCGTTTTAAATATGCTGTGGTTGAATTTGGAGAGCGCTTCGAAAAGCGTTTATCGTTTATTTATGCGTTGCAGCTAGGAAATTGCTACAGTTCTGTTGATAATTGTAGAAAAGTTTTATAATTGCCTGAATTTATTTAAAGCACAGTTAAAACTGAAGAATTAGGGAATGAATAATGAAACCTTTCCGGTAACAATTTCATCCTATCTTCGTGTTGGCGGGATTTTTGTAGAATTCTTTTTTTGATGTTTCCTGTGATGATAACCGGCAAGAAAATTTCATTTGTCGTTCCTCGGCATACTCCGTCCTCACCAATCAACGTTTTACGACCGTCACAATACACTAGTGTACCATAAACCGATTTCTCAGGAATGGCATCCTTTGGGGCCTCCTGAATTCATGGCTATTTTACGTTCTCGTTTCATAACTGGATGTAGTAAATAAATAACTCTATCGGTGTATGCATTACTATGTTTGGACTTAATAAGGTGATAGAATGTTACAAATATGATGCATTTTTGCAGCTGCTTTTGCAAGAAATATAACGATTATAAAATGGTATTTGGCTTTTGTTTAATTTGATTTATTTCAATGCATCTCACTAGGGTATTTTTTAGCGTGATATTAGTAACACAGTTTTAAAATTTTTACATGCATAATCACTTGCGGTTGGTATAGCCAATTTTGTAAAATTTTACTAACTTTCTTCAACATGCAATTCCCTTTAGATACATAAAGAAAAATCCCACACAAAGGAAGTCATTTCGAATGCCATTAAATCATCTGCTCTTGATGTGTATGTATCAAAGTGAACTCGAAAATTCGTGCATTCGTTCCAAAGCGACGATTGTGTTGCCACTTTTGCGATAAAAGCCTTTTAATACCGACTTTCACGTGCACGGGGAAGAAATAAAACTTTTTACAAGAACATCTTCTCGATATCTGTATAGGATATGCAAAGGTTTTTCGAAAGGAGAATGAACGGTTTTTATTTTGATAAAAAAACACGCAATTACAAATTTTTACAACACTTACTTTTTCAAATTTATATCGCTTGATATGTTAGCTACATAAATGTAAAAATAAAATTACATTCATAAAGATATTTACTTAACAATGTTTGCAAAGTAGGAATTTGCCTTGGGTCGCCGTGTAAATATTAAAAGACCATTAAATCTAAATGGTGCTTAATTACGTTTGTGCTATCACTCTTGTCTATCACGTTGGCCCCGAAATGTACGAGCAAAACGCAGATAAAGCCTTATGATTAATGAAGAGCATTAAATATTTGCCGAAGCACGTTACATCGTCTCATACGCTATGGATATGGATAATGGCGGTCTACGGTATGCCGCCTCTGGGTATATATAGGAATTGGCACTACGCTCAACCAGACGAACCTATTTTTTACTATTATCTATTAGATACGAAAGTAATTGTTAGAAAGTGGAAAACTAATAGAATTGTCTCCTTTTACTAATACTATTATATGTAGCATTATTTTATCAGTGTTCGATACTCACTTAAAATTCAGTAGTCTTCTTGGAGATTTTTTTCAGGACAAACTTCACCGTAACATGCTGTAACTGCCAGAAGTTTAAGATAGGTCGATCTGGAAAACTTTTACGTTTAATGCGAGCGTTATCTGCTTAAAACAAACTTATATTTCTCTGTCCGAAGCCAATTTCCTGCGGATTCCTCTTTAAGACAGCGGAGATTGTAAAAATCCGAGTCCGAAGGACCGTATCTTGATAGCTGCCACTGGCCGTTGCAATTAACACTTTAGATGGAAGAAAAAAGCCCTCGTTCGAGATTAAACCGGATCCACACAATCACCGCTGACCTAATACTGACTTATTATTTCCATTTATGGTTGATCTAGTGATAGTGGGGTGCTATTCATTTCGTAAATACCCTCTTAAAAATCTTTATGGCAGAGATTTCCTATCGAGATGATATTAATACGACTTTCAAATACCTACTTACCTAATACAAAAAATATCTACAAATTGTTAACATATCTACTCGTACAAATATTTATTTTATCTTTTTATTGATTAATAATGACGATGTTATTACTAACAATAGTTTCTATTTATCCTTCATAGGTAAATATTACAATTTGGTATTGTCATCAATTATTTTCTCTGCGAGAATATGCGTACTTCAAATCACAAAATATAGAACGTTAAATTTGTGTAATTGTGAGTAATTTGGATCATTAAAGTTTATCAGTGATGTGCCGACATTTTATACTATTATGGAATTAGTACAGATGTAACATCGTTATGAAATTATAGTTAATGTGAACAGTACAAATTTCGATAATTTGTAAACGCTACCTACTGTCGTTATTAAACTTAATTTTTGTTCGAAATGGCAAATTATGGGCATCCCCATCCGACATTAATATTAATATTTCGTAAAATGATTTGGACAAAATTGGTATAAATTAAATTGATTAATATAACCTCATAATTATTTATACAAACCTAATATTACAGTGAATCGATTGGTTTACTCAATACGTTCTTTAGCCCTTATTCAAGTACCTACTATTCTTCTCCCTCAAAAGCAATACAGGTGAAAAATTTTTACTCTGATACGCCCGTGTTTTACTTGCCCGTTCAGTATTCGCCTCGATAAAATTGACAACAAAGAAAAATACAAATTCGTTTCATTTAATCGAAATTCTTTTCATCGCCTCCCTCCATTTTCGTTCTTAATTTCAACTTGCACAAAAGCGGGAGATTTATGGTGAACTGAATATATCCATGTTGACAAATAAAAATTATTACCACCAACTCGAAGCAGGTCGAGATTTAAAGCGTTTTATTGTGTCAAGGGAGTTATTTAATATTCATTGCAACTTCCGATATGTCTGTCTGGTTTTATACGGCGAATTCTAATGAAGAAAACCGGCGAGAATTTTCCGACAGTGATTTATTTCCGGCCCGGTTAGCAAAAATTAAGTGAAGAACTCTTTCAAGTGTTACTCATAATGAAAAAGAAAAATGTGAAAACTGGCAGTAGAATATTTTATGTAACTTGATTATAACGGGTCTAATTGTTAAGTTTATCAATATAAGAATAAATTAAGCCGATTTAACATACAGGAAATATACGTTGAAAAACGACCCCAAATTTTTTCAGCAAATCTACCGAAATAACTTACGTTCCTGAATAAATAATAACGATAGGTTAGCCTTGGGCCCCAGAGGCCCGAAAGCTCCGACCGATATTTGTTTTTGGGGTTTACAACGTTAGGAATACCTACAGGTCGACAGTGGAATTCTTGCGGAATTTTCACTTGCGGAACGCTAGATGTGTACCGTAAAAAGGGATTTAATTTTGTTTATTTTGATTTACCGGGTAGAATTCCAACAAAAAACTTCCCATACGTTTTCTCTTACAAAATACAAACATTTACAAGCTTTAAATTTCTCTCTATTCCCACTAACTTTCGATTTTGTATTGTATCCACCTGCTTCTTCAATGCATTCAAATTGATTTAAAAAAAACTAACGGAGCTATTTTTCTTGAATGGTCACAACAAGAATCGTTCCAACAAAGACTTTAATAGTCGATATTGCTCGACTCCCTTCGAACGGTTCACGTTTAATTCGATATAAACAGCAAAGTTCCCAAACAAATTGCTGTATTTTCAGAACGTTACAGGAGAACATCGAACAAAAGTGTTTCGATAGCAGTAAAAGTGAAGCAAAGCGGAGTATTCGAAAAAAATTATAGGGATTTTTTCAATTCGGAGAAAATCATTTGAGAGAATAAAAATAAGAGAAAACCGTGAAAAGTGTTATAAACTCAATAGACTCTATAAAAAATCATTTTAGTTCTATAACATTTTTGCGCTCCTAAATATCACCTAATTGTATTTTCACGTTTCGCTTTCCCTTTGCGTTGGAGAAGTTTATCATTGTGGTAATACAGAATACATTAACCTAATGTATTTTCCTGCCATATACCTATAAAGATATTCCTTATACTAATGGGAGTCGAGATAATATGATATAGCGTAGCTGGAAGCCTTTGGTGATAACTTAAATATACGCTCTTTATTGGCTAATGCAGAATTATGTACCTATAGACACCCTTTCTTTATCAGATATTCACGGCTTCGTACTTTATAAATTTAGTTTTAATACTAGACGGCTGACGTGTTAATGTCTAAATAAATCGGGTTCTCATAACAATTTAACGTACTAATATAAAATGTAGAGATCAATTTTGTGAAGAAATTTGTTTTAAATAGTTAAATAGTTTTTGTAGATCTAATTAGGTTATTTTTTTTGTAGGTTTTTTTCAATATTGTAGAGATTGATTTTAATGCAAAAATTAAATTGACACCTATCAATAATAATATTTAAGCCGTGTTAAAAATTTAAGTGCAGCCATTACATCGCTAGACATTTTAAGTGCTGGAAAAAATCCCGTCGACCCAACTATTCTCATTATCGTCTTAAGAGTTTTAATCAGATTTTATTAAAAAACTTCAGGTTTGCTGCTTCTAATTTCACTTGCTTTGAGCATTTTTCCGAGTTTTCCGAGGAATAGTTTCCGTAATTGTTTATCTTGAATCTGAAGTGTTTCGAGTCGGAGCCGTTGAAAAATCGAGGAAAATCGTTGTAACTATTTAGAAGTAGCGCATCCTAGAAAATAATTCTTTTTCGATTTTCCGCTCGCTAACTCGGGATTTTACTTAAGCGGAGAATAAATAACTTTCGAAGCGATTGAAACTCTTTTAATTAAGATGAGTTTATAAAAAAACACTTGCAGATTATTCATGAGAAACTAATTTATTTAGCCTATATAACCAATAAATGAAAATATACGTGGCTAAATATTGTGTATTTAAAACTAATATATATTCGTTAAAAAATTGAATAAATACCATATTTAGAAAATAAACATTAACGTCAAAATTCTAAAGTGCATGTATGTAGGTGCAAAATAAAAATGCGAAAAAGATAGGGAGCTTGCAAAGCGGAGAACTGTGTAATGCCATTTCGCTATTACAATACCAAATACGTGTGACTATGTATATATTTTATATTCCATTAGATTTAATGTGTCCTTTAAATTATTCGCATTTATTTGAAGATTTATGAGCCAACTCTTTAAAATACGTTCTACCGTAATAATAGTTTAGTTTCTAATGTACAACTTCCATTCATATTCATTAGGTGTTTATATTTGGCTCCGCATTTTGAAACAAAGTCTACCGTCTACCTACTAACAGATTAGTTATTTAAATTATGAACAGGTATTTGATAATACCTTACAATTAGTGAATATTTGAATTATAAATTACCTATTTAATTCTGAATTGTAAGATCTCAAAAATACACTCAAAAATTAGAATTACTAATCAATAGCAGCATTTAGACAATCTTTTTGTTGTACTTCAAACGGTTGTAGTTCATCTTGTGAAGCATTAATTCATGCATGTCCTTTACTAAAAGGACCTAGTAATATCTCTCCAGTTCATAAGGATCGTTAAAGCGCGACCCAATCTCGCCGCCTGACGTCTATAATCCTTGTGCTTCGTCCTTAGGCGTAACGGCATCAAGAAATGCGTTGAGACAGTTAAGGATTTAGGGTGATGTGTTCTTAACAGAGTAGAATAAGTTAGACGTCGGTTTTACAACCGTAATTCTGTTTTGTTTTCGGGGGATGTTTTTATTATTTGCGTCCAATTTAAATTAGTTAAACGTTACCTATAAGAATTTATTTATTCAATTATTATTTATTAGGGACATTTACATTTTTGCCAAATTAATTCCGTAATGGTATGGGAATAATGAAATATTCTTAATTAAATATTTTGGAAGCAGGCCAGTTGCTTTCATAATTTTAAATGACAAATGATTTCGAAAGCAAATAAAGTTAATTAAACGAATAATAAATTTTGTTTAATGCATAACGTCTCTATACAGTTCACTCCGTGTAGATCAACCGCAACAGATATAACGAAATTATTCATGATTATAATCGTAAAGTGACAGAAATATCCGAATTTATGATGCTCACTTTTAATATTACATTATAACGTTGTTGGTTCAAACTGACGTTGGAGAGTTTGCGTTGTGATAAATTAAAACACGTAAATTAATATGTATGTTTTTGATATCATGAAAATAAATTTTTGATATTTAATTTTAAGTAAAATAAATGCGTTTTGTTCGGTGTCGCGTGGGTGCTCTTGAAATAATCTATCCGCGCCGTTGCTGATATAAAACGTCCACTGCACAGCGACATGATTAAAACTTAATTTCGGGTTAACAAAGTTTCGCGCATACAATGCAATTTCATCGATATTTATTCTGCGTAACTTGTTATAGAGACTGAACTCTAGCGGTTTACGGCAATCTGATGGCTGACGTTTCGACTTTAGTAGCAAGATCAAAGCTTGCATTGTAAGCTTTCAAAAGCGGCCGATGCTTTGCTCTTGTAAATTGAATATGACAGATATTAATATTTGTATAAAACGCAAAAATGAAGGCAATTGTTGGAATTTGCAATTTGCATTATTGTTTGCAGCAATCCTACACAGTTCGGCATTTTTTTTTGTAAATTCAATAGTTACAGAAAATCATCACTTAAGTATACAAACGTTGCCACCATTATTTCCATTGATTTCCCCTTTGATTCCACGTTTCAAGAACGCCAGAGACCAATTTCAAAAATCCAATCATCGACTTTCGAAACGTGAAAATCTCACTCTCGTTTAGCCGAGCTCTACCGGAAGTATTTGTTTAGGAAGTAATTAAAAAAAGGGAACCGAACTAATGACGGTGCTCGATGCAGCAATCTCGCATCGAGTGTTCTCGAAAGGGATGCGCTGATTTTTGAGACGGTGGGATTCGGTTTGAATGCCGGGCACGTAAATGCCCGTTATTTACACCAGCGTTAGAAGTATTGCCGTTCTTTTGATAAACGGATATATCTGTGCCGGATTTTCGTTCGAGCGAGAGTGTTCGCAACTGCATGTCCGAAGCATGTGATGGTCATAATAAATATCAAGCCGATAAAGAGAACAATTATTTGAAATGTTCAAATCAAGAAAAAATCAGTACAAATTGCCATTAGGTACTTATCATTAATTTAAAATCAAACTAACACAATACAAAATCATATTTTTTAATGAATTGTCACTAACGATGAAATAATAGTGAAATCATCCCCATTTTAAACTCTAACGGTTTAGAATCGAATGTGTACATGGTGAAATACAAAATAATCTGATTTTGAGTAGCTCCGTTTCAGCGTTTTGATTGCGCTACCCCCTTCGCGGGACCCTCTTCTATCAAAACATAATCGCAGAAAAGAGGGCAGTAATTCACTCTAACGATCGTAACGACGTTTAAAGCCGTTAACGCTTGAAATTGACGAAATGAATGACGATTAAAAAGTCAGCGGGAGCTCAGAAAGTTCTACAATTCAAATAAATGAACCATCAGAACTTTAACTTTGTAGTTTTAGTTTTGTACTAATATTTTTCTATCAAATGAGTAATTGATTAAAATATTTAGCGTACTTTACGGCGTAAATATAACTAGCTAATTTCCCAGAATTGGTTGGTTTTGCCAACGGTAGTTGCAGACGAAATTTACCCTTACAAACTGTTACAGCTCCGTGAACTAAAGAAAACGTTTTCCTTTGACGTGCAGTTATTTACAGGAGTTCATTTTAGAGATAGCAATCTAGTAATAGAGCAGAATTTCTCTCTATCTAGCGTTACGAAATTAAAAAATGTTTCTTGAAACTACGAGTACAAGTGAGCGCCTTCGTCAACACTGAAAAGGTTTAATTGAGCTTGAACATGTGTTCAGTTTGTTCCCTTTTTGTTGATTTGAAACGGAAGAGAATTTGTTAGAGAGGAATTTACACAATTATACTGATTTATTACTTCGTTTTTAATTTGCCTAAGGTTTTATTTACAAATAACATGATTGAGTATCTTCAATTTAGAGTTTTCAGTTTATAATAATATGTTTCGATTGCATAAAGTATTAATTACTGTAACACATGACAACTAATTAATATTATACATTCCATATTTCATCATTTATACACCGTGTCCCACGTAAGGCGGGCATTAGAACCTTTCGGAGTTCCTGAAAAGTTACAAATCTGAAAATTCAGGAGTAAGGTATATTCAATGTTGTGAGTTTTTCTAAAATATTTTCAACCATATGTGACTTCCGGTTATACCGGAAGTAGATGTCAACTTTGTTATTTCAAATGGAAAGTACCATTTTTGACTTCATTTTTGGATTCTGTGGCCCTTTTTAACTAGACTTTGATAATACAACCATATCTCAAAAATGCATCATTTTTAAGTTATTTAGTTTTTTTCAAAATTTTTTGGAAAAACGGTCGAACGTATTTTCTAGGATATCTCCGTTAATAATGCACCTAGAATTTTGAAATTTGTTATTGATAATGTACAGACACAGTACTAAATGAAACTAAACTGATTTTTCATGGTTCATATACAGGGCGTTTAAAATTATCAGACTAACTTGGCTAATTTCAAGTGGCCATAACTTTGTTATTTCAAATGGACCACCCTGTATATTTAGGCATTATACAATAGATATTTTTAAGCCCTTTCAATCCATATAAGGATTCCCTATACCTATCTCTTATCAATTTCGAGTAAATTGAAGTTTAATTACATCACTACCAATTTTATTTTAATTTTCTTTTTTTTTCCTTAGTGGGCTATGAAAATTTAATGACAAGTTATTGGTGTGATCAGATAAATCAGTGTTATCGAAAATATTTTATGAATTAAAAAACAAAAAAAATATAAAACTAAAACTATTTTACTTTACTACTGACACTTTTAATACAAATAAAATACACAAATAAAACATATTACAACAAATGTTCAAAATGTCCTCCATTAGCTTCTAAACACTTTAATAATCTTTTTTCCACTTGATCCGTTGTTGCTTTTCTTATAGTCTCAGCATCCAATTCGTTAAAAGCAATTTGTACTTTTTGTTCTAACTCTTCTCTATTGTTTATTTGGGTATTATAAACTTTGTTTTTAATATGACCCCACAAAAAAAAATCTACTGGAGTTAGGTCTGGCGATCTTGCGGGCCAAAGCCAAGGGCCATTTCGACCTATCCATCGATCATCAAACAGCGCTGTGATTTCTCGATATATTGCATATGTTGAATGTGCTGGGGCACCATCCAATTGGTACCAAAAATTATTATTTGGCAGTTCATTTATAATGTTTGCCACAACTTCTCTTAGTATTCTACCGTATCTTTCTGATGTCAATTTTTCGTCGTATATGTAGTAGAAAGCTCTTCCGAATCCAATAACTGCAAATACATTAAAGCTGAATTCATATTGAAACTCGGCTTCGCGATGAAAATGAGGGTTAGCGTCTGCCCAGAAATGGCATTGCTTTCTATTGATAATTCCTCGACGTGTGAATTTTGACTCGTCCGACCATAAAATTTTGTTTAAAATTTCAGGATCATCTTGAATCCGTATCATTAGCCATTCGCAATATTCAATTCTTCTTAAATTATCACCAACTCGCAACTCGTGAACTTTTCTTTGAGCGTAGGGATGCCATTTATTTCGAGCTAAAATTCGATGTACTGATGCTCTACTAATATTTAAATGCTCTTCTGCCATTCTTATTGACGCGTGAGGATAAGCACTAAAATATCCCAGTACATTAATTACATTAATTTCATCATCTCTAATGAAACATTGACGGTCTCTTCCTGGATTTTGTACAAAATTTTTCAAAAAATTTGCTTCGATTCTGTCAAATTTTTGTTTATTCATCGGTGGTAAATGCGGGCATCTTTCATTAAATAACCGACAACTCCTACTTTTTACACGGTTACATTCACCATGAATATAAAATAAATTTAAAATATCTTGGTTAGTATACTCTACAAGACCTTCCATCTTAGTTAACAATCAAACGTAAGTAACTTAGACTTAAAGTAATTGACAACTATAAAATAATTCAATACCATGACAGATGGTCATTAAATTTTCATAGCCCACTAAGGAAAAAAAAAGAAAATTAAAATAAAATTGGTAGTGATGTAATTAAACTTCAATTTACTCGAAATTGATAAGAGATAGGTATAGGGAATCCTTATATGGATTGAAAGGGCTTAAAAATATCTATTGTATAATGCCTAAATATACAGGGTGATCCATTTGAAATAACAAAGTTATGGCCACTTGAAATTAGCCAAGTTAGTCTGATAATTTTAAACGCCCTGTATATGAACCATGAAAAATCAGTTTAGTTTCATTTAGTACTGTGTCTGTACATTATCAATAACAAATTTCAAAATTCTAGGTGCATTATTAACGGAGATATCCTAGAAAATACGTTCGACCGTTTTTCCAAAAAATTTCGAAAAAAACTAAATAACTTAAAAATGATGCATTTTTGAGATATGGTTGTATTATCAAAGTCTGGTTAAAAAGGTCACAGAATCCAAAAATGAAGTCAAAAATGGCACTTTCCATTTGAAATAACAAATTTGACATCTACTTCCGGTATAACCGGAAGTCACATATGGTTGAAAATATTTTAGAAAAACTCACAACATTGATTATCCCTAACTCCTGAATTTTCAGATTCGTAACTATTCAGGAACTCCGAAAGGTTCTAATGCCCGCCTTACGTGGGACACGGTGTATATTGCAATCAAATTAATGTAGAAAGCAATGGTAACCGATATAACCCTTTGATAAAATAATGTAATAACAATTTATTGGCGGTTACCGACAATTTGGTAAAAGCCAATTACATCTGGCACCGAATATTTAATATTCACTTTGGAAAATGACCTGACAAATAAACCGAATAAGTTGAATTAAAAGTTAATTTTGGGAAATTATGTTGGAAGTCATTTGAAAATTGTCGCTGATGTAACAGCCAATCTCGTTATTTTACATCCTACATATTTACAGTAGGATTCAAAATCGGTAATTCATTTTGGCATGACCAATTGCCGCAGCAATAATGCTTCAAATTAAAAAAATTCATAATTTTGATCCCAATCAATATTTCAACTTGTTTGTGGAGAACTCAATTTACCTTAGTACTGATCATACAAATATTTAGCTAATTAATTACCTCCAAAGGTATAAAAATGCCTCGTAACTTGGAACAAATATAGAAATGAAAATGTGGTGAAAAAATTCGAAGGAAAAAATGACATTAAATTACCGGCGTCGTTAGAAAAGCTATTTTCTCGAGAAAAGCTCCTTAGCGTCAGAAACATGTGATGTCACTCTGCAAGTAGAGATTCTTACAGGATTTTATTTATTTCACATATCGTGTCGAGTTTATGTAGCAGATGTCGACTAAACTGCAAAAGAACTTTAGTGCTTGTTTTGATAAATATTTTAGGAAATCTCTTCGAAATCGTCGAAGGATTAATATAATTTGACATTGTTCCTTAGTGGTTTGTAAGCATGTAAACATCTAGAAATGTTTATATTCCAGTTCAAAAGTTATTTTAGCAGAAGAAAATGTTCAAACACGCCATATAATATAGCAGTTTATTTTTATGCTGGGGCTACAATAACGAAAAACACGAAACAATTCCGTGTGCTATGTAATTTTCTTTAGTAAGTTAAAAACGTACTTCAATTTAGTCACCTAGTTGGAACAAGCAACGCTTTTATTCCTTTGCTGCGAGTGTTCGTGGCGTGAGATAGCGTTTCGGTCCATATGCGACCGTGTAGTGTATGTTTGCCAGACGTGACCGATTCAAACTAGGTTAATGGGCAGGATTTGAGAAAAATTATGAAATATGTATCGCCGGGTAGGATCCCCCGAAGGTGCAAGCCACTCTAACCTATTTCCGGAAATTGGCGTATAAGATTCGAACGGCGAAGCAATGGGTCAAACGATATATTTTTATGTCGAGTGAGGCAGTGTCGTTACCTACGTCAAAAATAACACTGAAATGTGTGTGTTCTTTTTGAAATCCCTCAAAATTGAACAAGTTAATAGGGATTTATCAAGTACACAAAGCATCAAGCTTTAAATTAGTAGTATCTAATTTATGAAGAGAAGTAGATGATGATGTATAAAACATTTGTTAACATTTTCTATTTGAAAATATTTCACCAATTTATTTATTCCGGACATTATAATTTTTCGTTTTAGTTCTCATATGTATTTTTAGTTGAAAATTGTATTTTAAGAAAAGCCACATGTTCATGCTTGGTACCAAGAAAATTATACTCCATAAATATACCGAATCGTTGCCAAGACTAACATATTTCTTCGTTGCAATATCACTTGTGAATAAAATTTTCTTAAAATTTCGGTAATAGTTTATCATTTTATAGTTCCTCGAGTAAAATACTTTATGTGCCATAAAACAGATTGTTCTAAAATTGAATTAATTTTCGAAATAAAGAATAATTGTAGAGGGAGGGTCATCACCTTGATGTAGGATTTAAGTGCTGAAAAAATTCATAACAATTGTGTAAATTTAATTCTATCACGTCCTACAAAAAGGGACTTCTCGCTGGTACAATTGCGACGAGCCATTCTTCATACGCGTTAGAAACTTTCCCGTTTTTGTATCTCGAGGCAGACTAATACATCACGAAATTCGGAAAAACAACCATACACAATCCATAATTGTAACTAGCAACGGCTGTTTTAAGCTACACCTGGTGTGTAAGGAGGTGATATATTACCAACTTCTTGACTGTTTTCCAGAAAAACATTGTCATCGTCGTGATCTACGGCTCAGCATTGTCTCTGCTATCAACGCTCATGTTTATCGAAATCCGTCTACGCGAAATAGAACGGAAAAATGTAACGTCAACTCGTGGATTTACGAGTTTTGGTTGTTTTATTTTGATTTGCAACCTCATAATATTTTCATTTTATTTCCACAAACGATTTTTATGAATTATAATCGATATGTGCATAAACTAAACAATAATTTTCCCGATATGCAATAAACATAACGAGCTTTACTTCGCGGTGATAGTCCCCTTGCATGAGTGTCATTTCCAGTTCCTCTACAATGATTGCTAGAAAATGAAAGCTCTCGAGTAACGCCATAATATCTTATTCCCTAAGGGATTATCGTAATAGATCTATTGTCGAGACGTCATTCGGCATTGCTTATTAAGCCAGACAAGAACGAAACAAACGTACAAGGGTGGAATTTTAGGTGTAATGGGAAATCAAGTGGACGAGCAATGGGATTATGTCCGAAGGGGGAACTTGATAGTGTACTGTTACTAGAAGAATTTTACAATATTCGCTAGTAGGTTTTAAAAATCATTAGTATTAACGTTTTAATCATTTAATTCCTCAGATACCACATTTGACAAAAAGACTCGACGAGAATTTTAAGCATGTAAGAAAAAATTATGTCTTCTTCAAATTTTATTGTAATAGTATGTACATAAGCTACATTTTCTTATATTTTATAAGAGGAAAGAACTCACTCGGTCCTGCTTTATCATTTTCGCAAATTTGATTATTGCCAATTTCTTTTCACCCAATCAAGCGTAATTTCGACGAAGCACTACGCGAACAATGGCATATCTCCTGCATTGCCTTGAAGAGTAAAACTTTTCGACAACTTGTAGATAACTTTGTTATCTTACGTTTCTGACAGTCTGAACTCTATGATATTCAAGATATTCGAATTCAGTCAAAATAAGGTAAATATTAGCCGGAAAGTTTTAACGAAATTCACAAAACGTTGGGTAGAGGTAGCTGAAAATACTCCAAAGTTTGGATACTTTATAATCAATATTCCATTATTTAATTATGTGTAGGTACTTACTTATTCCTTCGTTAGTGCTAACTACTATCCCATAAACTACTGCATGTTCTTGATTCAATTCCGGCTGAAGACAATACTTAAAAAGGATTAAGGCGGATCGACATTAAGACTATTGTAACTCAACCCTTTTCTTTGAAGGGATTATCATTCTCTAATTTAATAATACTCCGTTGAGCACACTAAGATACTATTTCAAGCGCTGACCTTTAGTTTGAGTCAAGATAGGATGAACGCTCGATTTAACTAATACTAAACGTTTCAGTTAGGTATATTTATCATTTTATTTAGAGTGAAATTTCATATGATCCGGAGAGAAATAAAAAAATCCGAAGGCCAAATGTTTGTTTTCCTATCGTAACTCCATTATTCGGTTACGTATTCAAAGCAAATACGTACGAAGTCGGATTTTATTTAAGCCCCGGGGCAGGTACCTTCTCCACTTTTTGTGCAGTATTCATTACTTTAATGGATAGTAAATACATTTCAGCGGAAAATTTATTCAAATTGGATAAAACTAGATAGGCAATGTCAATAATAAAACGCGACTGCTTTATTAGGAACAAAGTTGGATGTAAAAAGGTGGAATAGGCTGGGGCGAGCCAGCATCCGAATATATTTTCCAGCTACTACCCGATGCTTTTTCTCCATTGGTAAAATTTAGATAATGTATTTACTAGCTGCAAAGTACTACGATCAATAATAAGTAATTTGTTTACTTTAACTACTTTCTTTGTTAATGAAACTTCGTGCTCTCCTAATTTATAGGTATAGGTACGCTTTAAAATTGTCTCCGTAATAGACATAAATATCAAATATTTTCCCGGTATTACTTGGAAAATAAAATGCAGATAAATTTATGTTCAGTGTCAAGCAAAAACTCCGCGTCTGTGTTCTAAAACCGAAAAATATTGAAACATTGAACAGATCGACAACTGAGAAAGGACACATCTGTCGAAGACCGCTAACATTAAACCATAATACGATTTAGATGCAGTGCTCTATTCCCAGTGTTCTGTTCGCCGAAACCCATTCTTTTTAACATAATTTTACAATATAATTTATTGTCGTGTTACAGTGGAATTGATACTTTCGGAATTTATCGCGCAATCTATTTTACAATTTTATTTGTGCTCGCGGCATTCGGTCGATTCGGGAAAATATATAGGCTGAACAGGGCGCGCTTTATTGGTCAAGTGTTTAAAATATTGAAAACTTTTGCAGTACATACCTAAACGTACTTTCATCAATCGTTAAAAATGTAATATCTAAAAACTTTTACGGTTATTTATACCTGTATAAAAAATTACTAATTAAATCTAGGTGTATTAAAATCACATCGGGTTAACTAAGCAAACTGGAGCGTAAAATCTTATAAAGTTCTATTTTTAAAATTTTCTTTCTTAAGACCTTCCCTTTTGTCGTCGATGAAAAAATTGCAACCGGTTTATATTATAACCAGAACCGATGAACGAAAAATCCGAAGAACCACAAAATCAGGTAACTTATATGAATCGTGAAAGAATTTTCTGAAGCGAAAAATATCCTGCAACTTCCGCAGGAAATTCTACGTGATAGAACGCTTCGTTAACTTTCTCTGTGAAAACAAACATCTCTGAGATCACAGCCTCTCGCTGAATACATACATGAAGGATTTTGTCAAGAGGGGCTTGTGCACAAAGTCACTTTTAAAGCGTGTATTTTATCAGATAAATAGAAAATACTCGGTTTCTAGCGAGGCTTAGGTTAATTTTCCTAAAGGGAATATATCTATGCACTTTCCAGACATTTTAGAAGTTGACGGTTAATTACAGAGGCTCTTGAAATTTAATTAAACATTTTCAAACTCATTTTGGCACTCTGCAGTATTTATAAAGATTTTTTTTGCAACATGATTAAATAAGTGGGTAATTTTAGTAGGTATATCCCATAAATGAAAAAAATATTATATAATGAATATTGAATAAAATTTCAATAATAATGGTTTAAAACAAGAAAGCTGTTATCAAGTTTTGTTAAAAGTGAACCAGTTTTATCGCCGATGAAAATGAATATTAATTCTCCTAGACAATAGAGACTATTCTCTTCGGAATGAATTGATGGAACTGTTGGAAGGCGATAGAACGAGAGTGAGCGGGACACGATGGAGAAAAGGCCACCTAACTTGATAACAACGTAATTTTAAGTTCGCATGCAAGAGGCTGCATAACACCGAAGAGGACAATAGGGCCTTCTGCGGCTCAAAATTGAATCACGCGCCGCTCTCGCTGGTTCTTTGATTAAAAACTTCCGGCGATTCAAAACTTTCTGAACTCCGTTGCACAGTCGAAATTTAATTGCATCAAATCCAACTCTGATTTATTATCCGTTCGTCTTGATGTGGTTAATGAATCCTAGGTGAATCCTAATGAATCCTAGGTGTTTTTTAATTACATTGTATTCAAAAAATCTTAAATCAATTACCTAAATTCTATATGTTTTCATATTTTTTATTACGAGTACCTAACGTTATAAGCTGGTAATTATAACTTGAATTGTAACCTAATTTGAAGTACTTAAGTCCCTGTTTTAAGTGACATGAAAAAAACAATATCCACAATTAAATATTCCTTTTCTTTCGGTAAAGCTAATTACGAAATCTGTTCGTTTCCTCGAATCTTTGAAAAAATAAATTTTTTTAATGAAAATTCCTTCTGGCAGCGAAAAATCTTAAGATGTCTCTCTTCCAATCCATTTATCGTCGAGCAATTTCCATTGTCATTTGCCCATCAAATTAAACATCAATGGGGAAAAATGAAGGCTGTCGACCCAAAGCCGCCTTAAAAAAGGCTCTAATTAAAGGAGCGCCGAAAGAAAAGGGCGAGGAAAATATTAATACGCAAATAAAGGGCAAATGAATCCCTTACATTTCCGAATCAATTTCCGACGGAGCCGGTCATTGGGAGTTGGTAATTGCTTTACACTAACGCCATTTTTACCCCCTTCCTTTTGATTGATTTTGACTAATGGAGGGTTAAATTCGACTCGAAATGTTCACGGAAAATCACCGACCGCAAATTTACAGGTTTGCGGTGTGTTCGCATGTTCCAATCGGTACGAAAAGGTGCGGCAAATTATTTCCGATGCAATGAATGTTTATTAAAGTTACAATTTGCAATTCCAAAATGAAATTGCAAAACAGTTACGCACAAAATAGGAGTAATACCGAGATCGAAAAGAATTTTTCATACTTTATTGAAATAAGTACTTCAATGGAGAGGATTGTGGAATGGCTTTGTCCAACTAATGGCTAAAGAAGAGGTACTCCAGGTTCATAAATCCCGGCCGAATTTTATTGGCAGGTGTCGGTGCGGCGCCCCGAAGGCCTGCACTAATTAGCGGTCGCCGGTTCATTATTCAAGCGCGTCCCGGCGCTACGAGACGCCGTTTTGTCCAGCTTCGGACGACGTCGATTCCGAGTGAAATATTTACGGCTTTTGGACGCCGCCCCAACAGTACAGCCCTCTTCCATCAAGCCTTTTTTCCGTTTTCCTTTTTTTGGGGGATACAAAAACCCAAAGAAATTGGATGTAATTTTTAACTCATGCCAGCAAATAAGTTTAGATAGAAAATAATGGTGTATCCTTACAAGAAAAATTAATTTTATTACAGTAATTGAGACATTAAAGAAATAGGTTAAAAAAGAGATTAATGTGAAACATAAATTCATAAATTTCCATTTTTATTATTATCCACCTACCTCCTACGGAATTTCATTCTAATTGAAGCAATTCCTTTGTACCTTTTAAAAAATTACCCAGTTTCAATGGCAAATTCTCGTTCCTCCGCAGAGCCACATAACAATATCTAAGTTATTCTTGGATACCTAAAACTTTTTTAAATCCAATTTTATTTTCATTTTCATGAAAGAAGTATTAATTGCAATCTCGACATCGCTACAAAGTTTGCCTTGCTTCCTGCGAAGGAGAAACTTTTCAATGTCTTGAACCCATTTTGAGTTTAAAAGGTTGCTGGAAAGGCGGAACTGCCATAATTTTTTTCTTCTGAGTTTTATTTGGAAAAACTTGACGATTTGGACAGCGATTTTCAAAGATGATCTTTATTTTAATTTGCCATTAACTTTTTATTAGAATTTAATTCATTGCGGAATGAGATTTGTAGATTCGTTAAACTTTTAAAAAAATGTTTTTCTCAGAAAATTTTCAAGCGATAATTATTCGTTTGGAGACCCGCATGTATAACAAATAGTAATTATGGAAATAAGTACTTTCGCGTTGAATTTTCTATTTAATGATAGCCTTATAACGGAAGGACTGCGGATAATTAGTTCATTAATTATGTAATTAAGATTTTTTACAGTAGCGTAAAAAAGGAGTGTTAGATATAGAAATGAGATTAATACCTGATTTTTTAACAAACCAGTATTTTTAAAAGAATATTTTTTTTAAAGTCACTATTCCAAATTTTTATTGAAAATAATTATTTGCAATGAGTAATTGTAGCAAAAAGTGGAAAATAAAATTTTAACTGGAGTGTGTACCCTTAATTCTAAAAAAAAACCTAACTATGCCACTGTTTTCAGTTGTAATTTGTTGCTCTCCTACAACTTTGGATATACTAATAAGCAAAGACGGCAGTAGAATTTCATTCATTGTTTTATTGCCTTTGATAACTCATTCATAAAAAATATGTGCAAAATGAAATTCGTTTTACTATTGTGTATGGTTCTTTACGTTACGGGGGTAAGTGAAAAAATTCAGTGAATGAAAGAAATTTGTTCTGTTTTATTGTCGATTTTCAGTTGAATGAAAAGCAAATGAAAGCAGCCGTAAAGTTGGCTAGAAACATGTGCCAACCTAAAACAAAGGCTTCTAATGGTAAGTAACATCAACAATTCCATAATCGGGATGCACAGACGATGTTTGTGAATGTCCCAATTCGAATAAAATTGTTTTATAATAAAATAACTTTACATACAATGTCAGCATGTTAATAGTTCTTTCGAACTTTTAAATGTTCGCGTAACATTCGTAACTTTCGAATTCGAATTCTATTCCTTTTTCAGAGGATATCGAGAAAATGCATAGTGGAGATTGGAACGTTGATCATTCAGCTATGGTAAATATCAAGTATATTTTATTGTAGACTAGAGCCATAAGTAAATTTTTTTATTGTCTATTTTTTGATAGGTTATTACTTTATAAATATTTTGGTTAAACTTTCAGTGCTACATGTTTTGCGCTCTTAATATGTATAAATTGGTAAGTATATTAGGAGTAGCTAAATATTACAATTTTATTTTGATCGTATTGACTTTATAGATGCATAAAAATAATACCTTCAATTACGAATCGGCTATGACTCAATTGGCTCAATTACCGGATAGCTACAGAAGTTTTGTAAAAGTTTGTATGGATCAATGTCAAGATAAAGGTAAATTAAATAATAATTTAATTTTAGATTTTTTATATTTGATTGACTATATTTGAAAAATTTTACCAAAAAAAATTAGATTCTCTTTAATTACAATTTATCTTTTCTTACGTATATTTCAATCACTAATTCTCCTAAGAGTTATTTATCTTTTTGTAGCTGTTACTTTGAATGATAAATGCGCGGCAGCGTATGAACTTTCCAAATGCATGTACTTCTGCAATCCTGAGGTAACACAGCTGAATGATATACACATAGCACAGCATTTTTCAAATTTACCGTAATTATTTTCAGAAATATTTTCTTCCATAAGGTCTACTATTAATATTAATGTCACGGTGTCTTCGTAAAATTTACATCTATACCTACTTACCTACTAATTTTCAATTGGGATAAAATACATTCGATTTATACTTACTTGAATAAATATATCGGTTATTACTTGTTTATTTTTTAACGATAATTGGAATATGTAATAATAATTTATGGTAATTGTGTATAACTTAATGAGAATATATTGGTCCTTTACCTAAAATATGTTAAGCGACTATGCAATCTGAATTAGTTAACTAGAGCCTGAGCGTGCAGGAAATAGAGCCCTCAGGCACGAACTAGCAATTGCACTTTCCGTAGCTTCGCACAAACGTATACACCTGCGTCGGTGTTATAATTCTCGTCGGCAAATCGTCCGGCGACCGTGGCCATTGTCCGGGGAGATGTCCGGTTTATCCATAATGTATTGCAGTCACGGTGCCTTCCAAGATGTTTTACATCCCTCCATAGTGGAGCTCAGGCACCCTTGAGTATGCATTTGTCGGAGTCAATAATAGACTCTTCTGTTAGCTCGTCCGCATTAGAGCCGATATTGCGTTTTCATTATTAACATTACAAAGGAGGATTTTAGTAACCCTGGGAATATTATTAAACCCAAAGGAACTCAACCGCATAGAGATTGAGTCTGCCTAGGCAATGCCTCCAGACTCTAGATTGTTTCAATACATTTTTATTAATACAATATTATTGTTTGTGAATCAGAAATTCAAAAGGAATTTTAATAATTTTAGTGAACTATCGAAGGCAATTATAGCTATTATTAACAATTCATTTTAGAAGCAAAATAGTTTTTATTAGAACCGATTATTCAACCGATTTTTTTCTCAGTTAGGGAGCACTAAAAACAAAGAGAAGCGAAAGGAAAAAGAGAAAAAGTATTATCATCCCGAACACGTACCGTCTTCTGAAATAAGTGTAAATCCCCTCATTTGTCTTTATGGGGGAACAAAGGACTTAACTAACCCCTAAAAGCGAGATCGCCGGCTACTCGGTGACCCGCCGTCGTCGTCGCGGCGCGTCCTACGCCGTCGAAAGACATCCGACGCGCTATCCGTTAAGAAGGCCCGTAAATTCTATCAAACTGACTCATCGGCACATCGACTTCCGACTGATTCCGTTTTCATTAGCTTTCGGAGCCAGGATCCAGGAAATTATCTCATAGTACAGTCAATTATGCCTTTTTTTGTATTTTTTTATAAAATTTAGTGCCTAATAGTGTTAAGTTCTCACGAATCTCTTCATTAAATTAGGTGTATTATTTAAAGATCTTAAATATCCAAGCAAGCATATTTTTATTCATATAATAGGTTTGGAACAAGTTAATATATGTGACATTTTCATATTCAATTAATAAAAATTCCCGGGAATTTTGTTCATGAATGAGAATTGAATGCAATCTAAATCTAAATGATACCATTTTCTATTATAATACAATCGACTGCACTATTTGATCGGCGAAAACATGGCAAAAAGCAGATAAAACTAAAGCCGCCAATCGTGGACGAAATCTATAGAGATGATGATTGTTGATTTTGTTAATCTTTCAGCGCGAGGTCAATATTTGAGATAGTCTTTTGCTGAGACAAGGGAAGTGTAAAACAAATACGAGTTTGATTGCCCACTCACTTCCCTGCTCTTTATCCTTTCTATAAATCGTATTGTCCTCTTTGTGTGTAAACACAGAGAGGAAAATGTCTAACTTAAATGTGTTAAAGGAAGAATTACTACAAATATCACTTATTTCTAGATAAAAGATTTGCCTTTTATTTAATCGTAGGTATATAGGTAAATTTTCGACAAAAAAATAAAAATCATGAATGAAAACCAATTTATTTAATTATACATTAAGTTGTGAGTAGGTACTTCATTAAGGTCTTCAAGAAACTTTGACTACTAAATAAAGCTAAAAACCATCAGATCGATATCGAAATAGACGGGCAAAAATAGCCTAAAGATAATTAAAAAGTCGTCGAAATGTCAAACAGCATCGCAGATAAATAACCTCGTTCGCTGGTGATCGATAAACGCTGATTAAGTTTTGTGAAAACAAGATTTAAATTTCCGTTAATGCAGAATTACTTGGGAATTCAGGTTCTGATTGGTCGGAAGAGTGCACTGAATTCGAAACCTTCCGCGAGTAATTCATTTAATGTTGACAGCCAGCTTTAGAGCGTTTTTTACCCGTTTTTTTAATCAACGGGAAATTAACTAAAATAGTTTAGCTCAACAACAGTTTAAAATTGTACAAAACGTCCGTCTAAAAGTTTTAACATGGCTGAATTTTAAATTGAATTTTTAACCGATCATCAATTTGCATTTGTTGAATTTGCTCCAGCGCTTTAATAGGGAAATAGTAACACAATAATTAATCTACGTTTTCAGCTGACTATTGGTGTAAATGTTCGTCCCTTATCATAATTAATTTATTACATTTTAATAACGTCCCTTCGAAGTGACTTATAACTTTCATAGGAAATACAACGAATTTCCCGCTTTATCTTGACATTTTCCTTCCACGGGTACACCGCTCCCCAATGAATAATAGTCCCTGCACCTGTCAACTGATGATAAATTAAATATTACTGACAGTTTTTTGTTTCGCAAGAAAAGGACCGAAAGTCGACGCAAAAGACCGCAGCGAGCCAAGTGGTTTATGCCGAGTTTACTGGTTCGAACTTGCAACGTCCAACGGTCAGCGACAAAAGACAAACGATCACCAAGATTGATGATAATGTGTTGACATCTCAATTCTGTACTGAAAATAAATTAATAATGTCCTTTTATTTTCTTACCAAAAGTGGCTCTTTAACCGTCTGGCCGGATCGTATTAATGGTACAAGAAATCCAACTCCGTTGAAACATTGTACTTATGATTTTGATGGAATACTCACTTGTTTTACTTCAAATAATTGGTGTCTTTTAACAATTCGTTAATAATATCCTTTTATTGGATTGCTGCTGTATTGATGAAGATTAATGATTTTTAAGATGTTCGCCAATTCTACAAAATTTAAAAATACCCGCATTAGTTCGAGTAGCCACTCTCCTTCTACTACATCTGCGATCGTCCTGTTTCTTTTCGTTTGGTTGTTTCGTCGTTGTTGCCACGTTTTTTGCTTAAGTGAAGTTGCTGGACCGTAGTAATTGAAACGCTGCGCGCCGAAAAAGCAATCCATTACGGCGAATGATGTTACGCAATGGAAGAGGACATTTTGTGAAAAACAGAAAATGACATGAAAGAGCACGGAAAAGTGTTTGTGCGCCGAAAAAAACTAACGAACTGTCACGCAGATATGTCTAGCTTTCTGAATTGGTGATTTATTTTTGGGAAAAGCGATTCGAGTCGATTGCAACTCATTTGGGTTTTTCCTAATTAAAGCGCCACTGTATTTTTTATGCACAACCTTTTGCTAGATAACAATTTAACGGGATACATTTTTATTACTCGTTAAATTCAATTACGTTTAACGAAAATGAACATAGACATGGAATTAGAGGAGCACCAAACAACAAACGGCGTCACGGTATAGGAACCCCCGGTTCAACAACAGAACACAAAGGACGCTAATAGATGGCTAGATTGGTGCAGAGATCTGTAATAAAATTATCTTAATCACGACCGTGGCATGCTTTGATTTCTGGTTTTAATATTCGCTGACGTAATTGCCAACGTAATTGTTTTTGCGGTGGGAAATACGCTACAGTTATTGGATGGTGATTTGTTCTCGGGATTATAGAGAAAATTGACAAAAAAAGCATACAAAGGGTCGCCAGGAAGGCGATCGTAACCGTTAATTGACCGTGGTTTTGCCGAAATTCGGAGGGCGGCCGCTAATTTCGAGTGTTACGAATGGAGATTCCTACTAACAGTTGGCGGGTATCCCAAAAATTATTATTGAAATATTAAAATCTGAATCGAGGGGTAACACGTTTTTAGGGATTTTTTTCTGAAAACTCGGTTAAAATTATGCCACGTTAATTCTTTATGCTGAATAATCCTGATTCTATTTAAATTTTTTGTGTGCACGAGCAATTTAATCTCGATTCGTCAACTTCCATAATTCTCGCTAGATACAAAATGATGTATAGGTACTTATACGATTCAATAAAATAACCATTAATTTACATTTCAGGTACTTATGACTTGAAACTGATGAGTGAAATAAAACTATGTACGTAGAAAAGGTTAATTAAAAATTTTATTTCATTTAAAAACTCCTTAAATCCTTGAGATATATTTTATCTATTAAATATTTATTAATACTTCGTTTATTCGCCTAGAACGTATAAAACGATCATTTTTCGACGTACATTTCGTTTGCATCATGCACTTTTTCTAAACTTTTACGCGAAGCCGTATTACGTGCAAAACTAATTTCACGCTAGGCGGTTTTTTCGTCGAAAAGAGGGTAATAATATGGGAATATGAGATTACTCCGTATGTGCTTTTATGATTTGCATCATCTCGGTTTGCGTTAGTAAAGTATTAATTTTGCGAATATATGAAAGTTTATTATGGTATATGCACGTCGTATATTTTATATTGACAGTTCGCAATTCAAATGCAAATTTATTTGGATGCGGAGTGATATTTTTCAAAGCAAATTGAATTATCTAAAAATTCTTCTCAATAACTCAATGGCTTTCAAATGGGTTTAGCTCGTATCCTATCGTTTTTCTCTTTTTGTATTTTTTTATGGGAATAATTAGCTAATTCGTAAAAAGCTACTTACAAATCAGCTATAACAAATTTTGAAAAATAAACACGAGATCTAAACGTTAACGCTTCACATTTATTTTGTGGTTATTTGCGTTAAAACGTACAGAGGCCGGCATCAACTAGAAATGCTTATGTACAAACCTTGTATAAATACAGTACGGTTTTCGATCGTTTGAAGTATGTTTAAAGTGAACACGGCTTCGAATGTCCTGGTTTTAACTCGGCAGAGTTGAGGTCGTCCATGTCAAAGGATTAATTGGGTAGATGTGCTCCAGTATAAATACCCCGTAGTTCTTTTGGCTAGTTCGACAACGCATTTGTTTATCTAAGTCTTGCAGCGGAAATGAGCAGAGCGGGAAAACCAGGGAAGGGGAAAAATCGACATAAATATCCATTTTCTCTCATCCTCTGTAGGTACCTAGGTAACTTCTATCTAGTTTGTCACTTGTAATGGGTTTTGTGTTATCGTGTAAACAGCATAAATGCTCGTCTTCAGAAAGAAAATAGCCAGGAAATCTGGAAACCTCAACAAGAGAGTGTTTTTTCTTTATTCTATCCCAATTTTAAACTGCAAAAAAATAGATAAATTAATTGTATAGCAGACTTATATCCATAATAAACTGGAGTCTTTAAAAAAGGAAGACGCATTCCGCAAGAAAATACGTGAAGGGCATTTTTGTCATGAATAAATGAAGTTATGAATACTTCAAGGCGTAAAACTGAAAAGGCACCTGCGCAAGGAGGAAAGAAATTGTATAACCGGGGTAAAGTACATACATTATTTAACAGGTAAATCTCCGAAAGTTTTCCCAAGCCGCAATATTATTTGTTATTCATATTCCCTCTCTCAAGTGTAAGAATAATTCTTTTCGGAAAATTTTATTTTACATGGTGGACCATCTTTTTTTTACTAAATTCCCATATCCCTAACACACCCACCTATAATGAAATTATATAAAAAAAACTAGGTGTAAGTAAATTTTTATCCATATAATTCGGATTTTATCCAATTTCACCCTACGTAGAAACGAAATAAAATAAGTCATATTGAAAAAGTGATATTCACGCCGTTTTTATTCACCAATCCATTTCAACCTTCAATTTGTTCGGCGTAACCAAATAAATAAAACTAATAAAACGTACCCTTCGAGTATGGTTGAGCATGTAATATTATTCCTCAACACGCCACGGTTTTGACACGTTGTTAGATATATCGATTACGTATATTTCCATTATAATAAATGATATTACCGGTGTTGATCCTAACAGAACGACAGCTTGCTATTACAGAAATAACATAATATCCTCCTTGCGAACGAGGCAGCCGATAAATCACAATGAAATTGATTATAAAGTTGACATGGCCTGTCAATGGCGTCGATTATAAAAAGGCTTAAACGTTCAAAAATATACGGTGGGATAAATCTATAGAATTTTTTTTAAAGTTTTTTTTTTCGTTATACGCGATGAGTATTGGGTTAGACAACTATTTGTCAGGGCCTTGCGTACTATACAAACCAATTAATTAAACTGTTTCTATTCTTTGTAATAATAGGTAAATGAAATAAGGTTTACCGAAACCACATGTCTGTAACAATACCTAATACACGCTTGAACAGTAATCGTCATTTAACCAATTGTCATGCTGATCGTACAAACAGTGTGAAACCAAAACCAGCATTGTCTATGGCATATGTGTTAAATCTTCACACTAACCCCGCATTAAATGCTTCATCGAATTCACGTTAGTTGTTTATTCGAGCGTAATTAACTTCTAGTATAGATACCTTTATTGAATAAAAACTATTAAAAGTAATATCTTTCTGTTCAATACTTATTAAACAAGAATATAAAACAGACAAGCCGAACGCCGTATTATTTCCATGGGTGTTGCTTTTATTATGCGAAACCACTTTTCTTGAACGATAATACTTGCCGGTCCAAATTTATTTTGACATAAGAGAAAGTGGCGCACGGTCTCGTTTGTGAATTCCTTATTACCCTCGAGTAATAACGTGTGTCATGAAAAAAAGAAGTGATAAGGGAATAAACGGACTGAACCCAATTTTTATTCCGAACAAAATCCAAAATTAATCGTCCGGAAAAAAAGATAAACTTGTTTGCTCCTTTTTATTTTTTTTTGCGCGTTAGACATTCATTCGACTGCAGCAAAAATTTCCAATAATTAATCAAGACTACGAAATTAGGATAAATCTTTATAGAGATTACTTCACTAAATTGGTTATTAATTGAATCATTAGTATTAGGTAAATCTGTGTACGTTTGTATTTCAAGCAAACCGAACCTAAACTCTATACACTTCCATATAGGTCTAGGTAATTCTTATATAATTGTAATTTAATTCGGGCCAGATACCTGTATTCGTGTTCCATTTGTATTAGCAAACACTGTTGTACGAGTACATCTTCGCTAAGTCAATTTTAATTACCTGCGCTTAATAAATCCGACCCTGTTCATGACTACATATGAGGCAGATACATACAGTACACCACGTATATCTATAATCCCCCTAGAGACCGTCGAGGAACACGCGTGCATTAGGATCAATAAAACATGTTATCAAGATACATGTCTCTACGAGAAAACAAAATTCGGTGGAATAATTTTACAAAATAAAACGATTCCCTTGGAATTTAACTCCACCTAAAAAATATAGTATACCAATTTTGTTATGTAAACGACAGGATTCTTTCGTGTGAAGGAACGGGAATAAAACTATTCAACAAAACCTATTTACGTTTAGGCAACTATTTTGATACAAGTTCGAAAACTAATGAATCTCTTGTACATTCTTGGCAAGTTCGGGGAAATCAGAAATCTTCTCCTGGAGTACTTAATGTGTTCGCACGACCCAAGAAAGCGTCATTTCATCCGAGTTCCAAAGGTCACTGTTGTACTTTCTTAATTAGTTCGAAAACTTTGTTAATTTCAGACTTTGCCGTGTCAACACAAATGTTGCCGGATTTTAAGGGCTGGAGATTTAAATATCTTAAATTAATCAATACACTTCCCAGTAAAGCTTTTATATGATATGGAAAGTAAGAATTAGATCAGTATTTTTTTTTCTCAAATAACTTTGAAATGATTTTTTTTCTATTAATAACAGTTTAATAAATAACAATTTGGAGAAATTCATTTTATTGGTAGGTACTAAATTTTTGTTCTGTTTAGCGGATGATTGTGACAAATCGAACATAAATTAAAGACAAATCCAATGGAACGGATGGATAATCCAAACACAACCTATCGCGATAAATCCAAATCAGTTAGTGCTCTTTTTTCGATTTTTTTCGCATTTTTTGCGAATACGACAATTGCTTCCAATATGAACAAACGACAAATCTGATAATTCGAATTCTACATATCCAACTGATTGCTGATACCTACCAACTGCAATCGTCCTGTATTGAAGTCTTATTGATTGATTTTTTTTGTAATTTGTCGGACGAACATGCCAGTCAAGATTTTTTTTTAGCCGGGGTTATGTTGTTAGAAGGGCATAGAATCGAAAATCGAAATACTGCACCATCGAATTGGATTTTACTAGGTACTGTTTTTTTATTGTTTCAAAAATTATGTTTACATGAGGAATACTCGTTAAATATTAGATTAATTATTGCAATCAGTTTTTTTACCGTAAAATACACTCCAACGAAAGATATTTATTAAATAATCCTCTGCATAACTCAGTTTATTAGAAAGAATAAAGAACCATCGTCCTCTTTTTGTTTATTACGGACATTTTTCCACTTGGCCCTTTAAACGTGACCTAATTTTCTTACTTGAATGCATCCTTTTCATAATATCCTTTTAGTGCCGCACTTTAAACACTTTTAATAAAACTTTGAATTTTTATTTTATACCCTAGTGAAGCTAAAAGCTCCCTATCAACACTTCAAAAACTTTCCTCGACCAGTAATTAGAAGCATAAAAAAGTGGGGCAAGGAAGAAGCGAGTGATATACAAAGTGTAAATTTCGTAATTTAAATCGATTATATCGGTTTTAATTTAATTAAAATTTTAAATGCATTTTCTAAGTGCATTAATAATTTCCTCAAAAATTTATTCCTGAAATGAAAAATTTATTTGGATTTGTTGCTACTCCTTTCAATTAGGTAACTATTTCGTTATAAACTTTTATTTTGTAATTTAGTGCAGTGCAATTTAGGTAAATTACAAAGTGGTTTTGGCTTTGATGCAACATCGCTGCGTTAAAATTTTGTTTGACAACTATACCTACCTAAAAAATTAACAGGAATTTTAAGTGCGTTTTTTGGAAATTTAAATTTATATTTTGTAAAATATGAATGAATTGCATAAGGAAGTAAAGAATGTCGTCAATATTTCAGCACAATTTCATAACACACTCGTGTTGTTATTACCTCCTCGTTGGCCATGATACTTTTCAGTTCAACGGCGACACAAAAAAATACAGATAAGAGAATTATTCGAGCGAATCCGGTTTTTTGCCGAAAAAAAATCCGAAATTAATCGTCCGAAATGCGATAAATTCCATATTTATTTTTCAACTTTTCATGTTTTATCTGCATGTACGCAAAAACTGCTAATTAAATGTATTATTTATTTACGAAAAATCAGCGAAATAAAAAATAGCAAAGCGTGCTACCAAAAGGCTCATTGCAGTACAAATAGAACTGTTATCCATTAATTTAGATTTTTAATCGGATAACTGCAGAGATTCTGTCCGGATTTTAATTTGCATGCATCGAGGCTTAATTGTTTTGGAACTTTCGACTATTTAATTTTATCCCAGAAAACGCCAATTTCATGGAAATTTATTCCAAAATTTGTAGTCAATATAATTTTTTTAACATTATATCTGTAAATTAAATAAATAAATTAAATTATCTTTGTGCCTACTACATCTAATACACATATCAGAATCTACTAGTTTCACATTAACAATTATTCCATTAGATATAGGTAGGTAGTATGTCATAAAATTGTTTTAATAGGTGTAATTTGAAAGTTCGTTAAAATGCTATAATCATTAAAGAAAATCTAATAATATGTATACAAATATCTCGGTTTTAGTCGGGCACCTTCGATAGAAATGTATGTAGGTATTTCAACGGTTTACAACTTCAAAATGTTCCTTTTATTCCAGCGTTACGAGCTTATATACGGAAGGAATTTACATTTCATACACAAATTTTCAGGGAAATTTCAGATCTTCTGTAATCTTTGTGCTACAATGTTATGTAGATCAGCGAGTTGTAATCGGATTATTTGTCGAACGAAAAATATAACTCCGGTTTATTTTATCCTGGAAAATATAAATATACATACATACCTTTCTGCTTCTGCCATGAAGCGCTTATTTTCAGAGTATTTGAAAAATTCTGGTTATTTCGTAATTGTTCGAATTTAATTTCGAATTTAAAGTAATATGCAGACTTGTTAAACTTTTTCCACGATGTTAATTCGTAATTACATAATGATTTAAGCATTTACTTAACCAATTGCTTAAATCCTATAAAAATTGGTGGTAGAGTTCTCTGCTTCATAAGATTGTTTAAGAATTTGGCGGAGTTCAAAAAAATGGCGGAGCTCAGGTGATTTTCTCCATTTGGCTTTTCCCGATATTCCATTATTAAACCAGAAAACACCTTCAGCTGCTTACACGCTCCGATAACGTAAAACCAACTAAGGGCATGTCTTTACGTGACCCCTGTTTGTTTAGGGTGGCGGTCATTTCAGATGAATCTGTCAGATTTGGGGATTGTTGACAGAAATCAAAGACTTTATTTCGAACCCGGATTATAAGGGACAAGACTGGAATTGCAACTGCCCGAGATACAAATGACCTCTCTGGAAACGTATTTTCTAGTTAGTATGATGAAATGGTATAGAATTGCGTCAGTTTATGGGGGTAACAAATCATTTATTTCGTTCTTCAATGTAGTAGATATAATATAAAAAATGGAGTAACTTTATGGGTGTCCTATAAAATCCTTATAAAAACAGAAGATTTTCTAAATTAACCTCAGTCTTATATTCAATCAGTGCTATCTCAGGCTACCAGTTTAATTTTCGACGAGTCGACGTTATTAGCCCCATATACGCCACGAGGACATTGTTGTGTTTATGTTATGTTTCGAGTAAATCACGACGTAACAAACGCATATCTGGCGCTATCAGAAACAGTGTATGTGTGTACATAACAGTATCTAATTTAAATATTTCACGCATGTCTGGTTCGCCACGCGCTTTCAATCGCACGTCCTCATTGTCCCGACGAACGTACTTCCATGGAAAAGGATTAGCCGGAAACGTCGACGTGTGATAATGTTCCATGGTATAGGGTTCAGTTTAGGGATAGATTACACTTTATAAGTGTACTGGCATTCTCATTATTTTGCTTGGAAAGGATTCACAATCGATACACACGTCCTTTTTTTGTAAGCGGACTCTTTTGAATTCGTTTTAAAAATGGTCGACTATACTTTAAAATCATTCAATTAGAGCGAATTTACACAAGCCAATAAATATTAACTTTACAATTTCAACAACCCGGCTATATTTTTATCGATTTTCAAGTAGAGTGTCAACATAATTTTTCTATAAAATTTTTCCGTTCCGGCGAAATTACGAGAGCACTGGAAACAAAACGAACGCGGAAAACGCATCTCGTCGAAAACAAATTATGCGAAGACCAAAAAAGCCGTTTTCGAGCACCTAGTGCAGCGCGGCGCAGAGCCCGAGGGCTCGACGTCGGAGCGAAAGAGACGAATGTACGGAATAGATAGAACTGGAGGTAGAGGGTAATTTCGCACGGCACGTTCTTTAGCTGATAATTATCAAAGCATGAATAATGAATTGCACACGCTCATATCAGACACGTTGCGCTAAAGAGGATGACGAATATTTCCAGTATATTACCGGCATTATCTGAAAGATATTTGCGCATTGCAATTTTAAAATTTATTCAGCCTTTAACATTGACGACGTATTAGCTCATTAAATACTTGATCCAATTTTTATCAAATAGATTCAATAAACTTCATCTACTTTTAATAACTATATACATACGTATAATTTTTATTATTTCTATTTTCATTTTTATAGGTACTTCTACACCTATAGAAATAGGTATAGAAATACCTATTTATACTTATCTATAACTATTTCTATATTGGCGAATTTCTACTGTGGGTAAACAGAAACCGAAGCAAAAATCGACCGGTCAAGGATTACTAAAAACGGAAAATTTCTCTGATTGCATTTAATTCTGGGCATTCATTTTATTTTATTCTGGGGCTTTGGTGGATAAAGACGGAATTCATTAATTCCGGATTAAAATATCAAAAGATAGCAGAGCAGCGTTTATTGAATTAAAAACTCATGCACCTGCGAAATTACGGGAAAATTAATTTTGTTTTTCATTCGTATGAATTTTTTCCGCTATTTAATCCAATGCAAAGTCAACCTATTGATATTAAAAGTTAGCTGAAGATTACCCTTTTTAATAGGATTATAGTAAACAATTAAATTAAATGAATATACGTGAATAATGTATAAAATTTTCTTTAGCTTTTTGACAATAATGTTAATCGTATTAGTACTTAAAATTCCTGGAAAGTTTGGGAAAATGAAATCAAAACTGTTCTGATTAGACAAGGGTAAAATTTGTTAATGTAGAAAAGGGACTACCCTAAATTAGAATTTCATGAAATTTTAACTTATCCCCAGGTAGAATTGTTCTTCCTCATTTCCATTAAACGTTGCAGATATATTTTTGGCGAGAAATAAATCCATCTAACAAAGCTCTTTATATATTTTAAATCTCTCTTAATGCCACCCTCGTAAACTTGGTCAATCGCATGAAACGAGATATGACTTAAATGGATGTTCTCTGAAAAACGTACGGGCTTCCTGAAATTTTCAATTTTCCGCTTTTAATTTAACGAACATTTCTCTTTTCCAATATTTTTAAATCAGATAAATTGAAAAATCATTATTACAAAGAATAATTAAGCCGAGATTTAGCCGATAATCACCGGCGGAAAAAAAATCCGAGATATTCCTGGAATCAGGAAATTAAAAGCCGCACAATTGGGAAAAGAATCTTTAACTACCATTTTTCGGAATTCACTCAGCCATTATAGACTAATTTCGAATATATTTCAAAGCGGCTCCGTAAAAGGGAAGTAAAAGCTATTCACTCCATTCACTATTGTTTTGTTGTTGGGGGCGCCTCAAGACGTTCATAAATAGATCCAGTCCAACACCATTATTAGACTATTCAGAAATCATTGATGTATGAGTTGATATGATTGTATGTTGTATAATTTGTAGCATGAAGGTGTATAAACATAACGTAGTTTACCACAAACGCCTTTGGTTTAAACGCAAAAATTCCAAATAACGTGCCGCGTTATAATTTTATTACGGCTGCCTTTCTGAAGCGTTTTCTTTTGTGTTCTCAAAACGTGTTCTCTACCGTTCGGCTGAAATTCACCTGGTTTCTTATTCGCCGACGCCGGCGAAATTCGAGTAATATTTAATTCGGTTGTGAATAAACAAGTTTTCTTTTTCTCTTCGAGGCGGAAGCTGAAGGAGCACAGTTTAATTACGCTCGAAAGATGACAAGGGTGGCGCGTGATATCCGCATGCAGCGACGCTTGTAAAACAGAAATTCGTTAACCATTTCCGAGATTCGCGCTGCATTGGAAAACCAGAGAAACGCAGAATGAAATTTTTAACGTGCACCTCAAGACTTTGCAATATCAACCAAGGTGCAGGTAACTATAATTAGCACGCTCTTTTATTAATACTCCAGTCTGCTGATATACAAAGAAATTGGTACATTTAGTAGATACGTAGAACGCGGAAAGCAAACCCCAGAAATTTCGAACGCAACTTACGCTATTAATATTATTTGCTCCGGTGCTCCCATCAGAGTGATTGATTGATTTGCTTTACGACTCGAGGGCGTTCGGTTATTACTCCAACTATTAGCGAAGTGTTAGTTCCGTGACCCAGTATAATACAACAAAAACAAGTACACATACATTTACAGCGCGGAGTATTTAGGTATATTTCGTGATCGTTTATACAACTAGGAATTGTTCTAGATAGTCATGACGTCATCTCCAAATTATTATTATACATAGTATAATTAGATTTTTGGTTTACTTTACATAAATTTTGTGGTCTCGTAATTAGACATATTGATAAATAAGGCATAGCTTTGACGATATTTCATAGAGTAAAGCGCAAAGTTATGACCTCTCTAATTTATTCGAGGTATCCCGAACAAACGCCGACCATTGATAGTGTTCCCTTATTCACAGCCCATTGGGCCATCGTCGCGACCTGAATACAAAAGCAGAGCCGCATTATAAATTCCGTAACATGCTCCACTTCGACCTTAATAACAACGTAAAAAGGGCTCGAGTGGTCGTTCCGGATCTTCTTATTGCGTAATTGGTAATTGTGTTAGATTTCGACGTCTTTTTAATTGGCTGCTTCGATTTAATCATTGACAGTCGGAATTTACGTCGTCTAATTAACGAAAAATTGCTTTCAGACGGCTTTTAATTGATGAGCTTTAGAGAAAATACTAACAATTAAAGCTATACTATTCCGAATACATCTCTTCCTAAATAATTTTATTATTCGGTATAATCTATAATTTTTCAGTACCTATATTAGAGGTAACCAATACTTTCTTAATCCAAGAATAACTAATTAATCTGCACGGAGTTTCGTGAAGTTTTATAAAAAAAATTCAGAAACTTCGCTTCCTCTGCTAACCGAAACCCTATACGGTAAAGTTTATTCGGAAAAAATGCGGATGAGTTAGTTTGGCTTTCCAGCTAGGAAACCAGCTAGTATCGAAAATAGAAATAAATTGAAGTAGAATGGGGTTGTAAATATACGGAGAAGCAAGAATTGCCGCATAAATCTCCGTACTTATTTTAAGAAGTATACCGGGGTGTGGTTTCCTCCCATTTACCCTCGGCTCATTGATTTATATAAGGTGTTTTGCTCGATCTGCACTTTGCACTGGGTAAAGGAGGGGATGTTTTTGGTGTATTATTCAAACGTTTGGAAATTTTCGGAAGCTAAATGTGTAAAATCGAAATTCTATTTAAAAAAATAGTATATTTTATCCTTCAAAGAATACATGGAAGGTTTCACTACGTCGCAGGAATTGATTCATATTAAATTTGTGTCGACTTATTCGAATATGTGCTTACTGGATTCCAAAATTCTTAACATGAAATTCAGTTTCTCAAATATTGCTTAGTTCTTCATGGCTAGATTGCATTTTTAGGTTATTTACATAGCCATATTTCAATTTAGAGATGCAGACAGTTTTTTAAATGAGGGTTCTACCAGGAAGTAATGCATACATTTCATGTGCCAGTAGAGAAAATTAGTAACATCTCCAACAATTTTCGATATGTATTGAAGAATTTAGAAATGTTAGTTTCTTCTTATATAAACGTTATTATAATCTAATGAATTTCTTATGGTATACATACACAATACCGAATGATATTGCTTTAACGTTGATTCAGTTTTTACTTATGATTATTCATCGATTATAATTATAAAATAGGATTAAATTTTCATTTTAAAAAAATTATAGGTATTTAGTGAGTGTGTAGGCTGGCACATAAAATATTCGATTTACCCCATTTCTTAGGTCACAGACAGGACGAGTTTCATATACGAAATCAGGACAGATAGATCGAATTTTCCAGATTTTTGCTATGTTGACGTTCAGATGAGAAATAAGAAGATAGGGGCTATAATATTTTCAAAATGAGATACCTATATGTGGAATACGCCAAAATATTTCAAATTTACCTATACGCCAGTAAAATGAAATAAAAAGGTAAAAGGCAAAATCGTGTACGAATTCCAAATGGAATCTTCCATAATTCGTACCTACATTAAAATTTAGTAACATTTATAAGCTTTGGATGCTGATGTAAAATAGAAATTCATTTTAACATCGAAACGAAATCAAAAAATAATAAATAATAAACATTTACCTACGTATAATCCTAAAACTACTCTCTTTTAAAATTAACTCATTAAAATGTGGTAGATATAACCAGCGCGCGCCCTCTGAAAATCGTCTACTTCATTTTTCCAACTACTAATGACCCACAGAAGTTCCGGAGCTCGCTAATGTTGCTTTTCACTTCGAATTACTAGCTTGACTTTAATTTCGACGGATATGAGTGATGATTTGTTCGGTAACTTTGATGTGAATATTCAGCATTTAATTTGAATATATCCTGGAAAGGGAAGTGTTTTAATGGAAGCCATACTTCGAGTGTTACAATTTGCGTACTACTGTGCGGAATTCATTAAAAAAGTTAGCAGTATTTACGTTTAGACGTGGGGATATTGGCTAAAATAAAACTAATAAATTGTTGCTATAGTCCTATTACTTAATAGGTACCTTATTTATTATTAACTTTAGATAAGTAGTTATTTCTAGTTAAAGAAACTCTTATCTTAGTAAAAATATAACTCTTCTCTTTAATTGTTGGTTTTAGTAATGTATTCGCCACATTTTATCTTTAAAATTTTGATTATAAAAGAGCGAATATTTTACGAGTAAAATACACTACATGAAAAATATATTTTTGCGTGACGAGCATTGCAGTAAAATCGCTACAATGTCCTACTCGCATATTAAACCATGTTTTTTGAAGCTCTAACAAAAAAGTTCGGAAAGTTTGTCCACCTGATTAAATTATCCTTGCATATACCGGAACGAAATTCAACACATGCGACGCCTCTCTTTTTGGGCGTTAATTAGAAATTCGTAGGTATGAATATGCAAACGAGTTTGCGGGAACTCGCGAAAGAACGTGTAATACAAGCTTTTAGAGCTAAAAACACCGCCACCATATCTTGCAAATAAAGTTATTCAAATAGGAATATTCAAATGAAGAGATCAGAGGAAAAGGCGTGGCATTATTTCAATATAGGAAAGGAGTTAATGGGGATCTTTAAAGTACGGTAACTTGCATTTATGATATTACAATATGAAGCCTGATTTCTGTTTAATTTTGTCCTCTATGTGAAATTTTGTCTAAAATTTTGTGAAATATTTGTTTTTTTTTCAGCGAATATAAGTTAATGTATAATACAGGAATGTAACATTCAATAATGATTAATTATAGTTTTAAATCATACATTTATTGGGTACTTACTAGACGGATAGGTAGCAGCAAATTTTAATTTAATAACTGTTAAAAATTATTAATGGGAACATCCTCTGTGCAATATGGAGAGCCCGAAAATCCTATAACAGCTACTTTGCATTGCTTAATTGAATTTTTGATAAATTGATGCCCACAGGAGGACTTCAATGAATACTTTATCTTACATTTTAAGGCCTCGAGAATAATCGCCGAGGATGAAAAATAGATCAATTTTGTATCTAAGAAAATGTAAATGTATTCAGCTCGGTTATACTCCCGCAAAAAAAGGAAATTGCAAGAGTTGATCCAAGAGGTAATTATAATAGGAGTGATTAAAAACAGCTTTTAACTGGTTTTGTTGAAGTTTTTATTTATAGGAGGACTATTTAAAAATTTAAAGGTTCATTTTATGGAATATATGAAATACGGATTTATCTAAAAAGTAAATAGATATAGCAGCTTTAAAAATATTTGAAGCTATTTTCATCATATTTTGAATTAACTTATCTAGAAAAAAATTCAATTGCTCTCGCGATAAGTGCCTATGGCAATATGAGGTTAATTCAAGTGTGAAATAACCAGAGAAAATTTATAAAATCCAAATCATGTGGTCATGAAAGATAGTACAGGGCTATATGTTACACCAAATACTTTATGAAAAAATGTATCAGGTCGACTGTGAAACTCAATTGACTGCAATAATTGAATGACTTTTAACCCAATAAACGACGACCGCGCAAGCGGAGACACAGTTAGAAAATTTTAAAATTAAGAAGTGCGGAGTTTTATCGTAAAAAGCAGACAGATATTTTATGTTTACTGCGTGAGTTAAGAAAAACGTTGTATCAGCCATAGCAATCCATGGATATTACCTTAAAGGATGCCTAGGAAAGATTAGTTAGATGATCTTAGGGTCTATTAGAGTGTTTTGATATAGATATTTAAATAAAATAGAATGATTTTTGAGACAGTTTAACCCTTTTAGAGCTTGTATGTAGAAAAATCGTAACTTTTTGACCTAAGACTTCCGACTGTAGTTTCACGAAACTTGTCTCGTTTACTTCAATAGTTCGTACATTTACCCGAAACTTTCCTGTTTCAAATATCTATTAGCCGTTGTTAAGCGAACAATAAAACAAGAAAAATCTCCAAAACTTCTATCAATTTACCACTTGCCAAACAAAATTGCGCGGCGCAGGCGCTCTGTGATTTTCTAAAATTTCTCTCCACGCCGAAATTCCCGTTTTCAGTTTTCCTCCTGCCAGCGAACAAAGCGTCCCGCAGGCGTAAATCTCTCCTCCCGGTTTCATCCCGATATCGCGATATTACGTCGATGTAAACATTGCTGTACCTACTTCACATTTGACCTATATTGCTTAGTTGAGTCGCCTTCCGAGTAAATGTCTTCAGACGTTTAAGCGATCTGGAGGGAAATTAGTCTTTGTTGTGTTGACAAAGATGTGCGTGACTATCGACTTTTAGAATTAATTACAGTATGTACCCATAGTTGCTTCTCTGTAAACTGTTTAAAGTAAGTAATTATGTAAGATATTATTTTAGATGAAATCTTTCGTACGAATACAAATATTTACGATGGGGAAGCATTTAATTAATTTAATTTTCGATTAACAGACGATTTTAAATTTTTTTCAACTACATATTTAACTAATAGACTTAATTTACTGGTTTAATTGGATAATTCTTTTAAAGCAAAAAAATAATAGTCGGAGATGTGAAGAAATTCTAAAAAACATACATTAAAACTTTAATTTAATGATTCGCTTAATTAACTTGTTGCATCCTTTGCGTTAGAATTTAATCTCAAATTTAAAGGAGTGTATTTCTATAGGCAAGGTGCCAAAAATCCAGAAGATGAAATTTAAAGAACCCTACAGAATCTTACACTCACCTATGTACACATAAAATATATTAAATAAAATAATAAATGTCCTACAGAACATAAAAAATAATATACTATAATACTTTATGTGTTATTTAAATTCGCCTTTTTCGCTGAATACCTCGTAAAACAAGACTTACTGAAAATCTGGCGAACTCTTTCGCTATCCGCCCTTTATTTCCAGCGAATGTTCTCCCGAAATACGCGAAATTTCGAATTGTTAAAAGCCGCAAATACGAGCCCGCGCTTTCTCGAACCAAAAATGCGACATACCTTTACATATTATTGGATTCTCTTATACGGAATTTAAATTCAAATGAGGTCGCTTTTCTTCTGATCTCCTAAAATATTCAAATCCGGGGATGTAATTTAAAATACGAGAATGACTCGAAGTGTGTTTAGGCATTAAAGACACTGGAGAAAGGGTATTTAGGTCGCCTCTTATTATCGGGGGCGCGCGAAACCTTGGCGTAATTTTTAACAACACCCTTTTGATATCCTGCTACACAGGCAGAATTCATATTTAAGTTATTTTATTCACGAATTTTAGAAAACTCCCCTATTATAGGAATTATGTAGGTATGATTTTTAAAGATTAGTTAGATTTGCACTAATCAATCAATCTTTACGTACAGGCAATTAAATCAAATCTTTGTGGGATTTAATGTTTCTTCCCTGAGTATAATTTCTTACACGTGACTAATGAAACTGGTAAAAGGGATTTGCTGTTATTCGAAAGGTTTATGAGGTCAGGAAAACCGTAAAAGTTTATGTTGACTATAAAATATACCTTGTGAACCGGTCAAATTTGCGATCTATTAAATAGGTTTATACGCCCAAAGCAATTTAGAAATGAAGCAAATTATATCACCATTTATTAGAGCATTTTTTATATAAAGTTAGTAGGTATCTTAGTTCAAAACTAAATATTTTTCGCTGGCGTTTTTAAATTTTATCTCTCTTTTGTATAGCCGCAATTAATTATAATTTCGCCCGGTTCCGTCGCTATTAAAACGGTGAATATTTCATAAGTTCTATAGTAACTTTCCTATTGCCTATCTGAAGATGGCGCAAAATGAAAAACTGTTATAACGGCGGTGGCAAAATACAACGAGCTATTCCAAGGCGGCGCTTAGTGTTTTCGAAGGATTTACGAAAGAAGACGAAAAAGAATACAAAGTGTGTAAGGGAGAAAATTCAGTTTCCTGAGGAGCAAATTATAAAAGCGCGAACACGACAGAAATTTAACTTTAAATACATTTTCTCTCCTGCGCTATTACACTTGAGAGCACACAAGTTATTTTCTATTCATGCTTAATCTTTCACGCATGATTTATTTGTGTAACTGATTCAATTAAAAAAAAATATATCAATCACTCAATCATATAACAAAATTATAACTAATCAGTATAAATAATAATTATTATTATACAGTTTTAATAGAGTCATAAAGGCATATTTTTAGTCCTCTATTTTTTGTAGATATACAAAATCCACTCGAGCAGTATCCGTAACTAATACAATTATTGCTTCAATTCGCCCCGTTTTCATGAACCGACACGCTATATGTTAAATGCAGATCTGGCTTGATGGGTAGCAATATGTCCTTATCTCGCCCTAATTGAATCTAATAACAGTCAGAAGGCGGCCTTATAATTACTTACATTGTTTTGATGAAATTGCGTCTACGTCTTCAGATTTGCCAGCCTACTCTCGCGCTTACAACGCTATTAATTACGCCCAGCGGAGTGTGTGTTGCTTGTTTTAACTTAAATTACTAACACTGTTTACCTAAGGAGATGTAGTTTTAATAGGAATATGGAAATGAATTTACTTTCTGACTTATACTTACGTTCTCTTTCGTTAAGGACGTAAATGGTAAAGTTACTTATCTACGCAAGAAAATTGTGGCATTATTTTTTATTTATATGTATGTCCTTACCTAATGTTATTATTATGAAGCAGCGGGTAACTTGGAAAATTAGCTCAGAGGGATTAAGAGAATTTGTTGGTGAAGTAAAATTCGTATTTTCTCATTTAAAATAGAGGTGGTGAACATAGCGCACCCGCCATTTAAAAAAAACTATTAAAAAAACCTTATTGAAATTTTATAATTTTTAGAACAAAAATTTATAAAACCCCTGCTATTTGACTAAACATAAAAAGTCACATTATTGGTTTAATGTTATTAACAGAAATAACATCAATGTTTTAAATAAAATTTTATATTAATATACGTGCAGTTCGCTTTACAAAAGAATTCGATTGGCCCAATTGAAAAGTAATAAATGTATGCGGTTTAATTATATCGAAATTGGACGTTTTCGTACCCAGCATACCGGAATCGGTTGCTAATAAAAAACAATTTCATCCGAATAAAAATAAATGGGAATGCGAATTTCATACCGATTTGTAGTGATCAATACAAACGATAATTTAATTTTCTACTTCAATGTACAACAATCGGAACAAAGAGAACAGGGATTCATAAACCTACATACAAAACCGAAATCACTCTACTGTTTACAACTTTTGTTTATTATAAGGGAACAGGAATAATAAAATTAAACCCGTAACGAATTTTCCATTTTATTAATTTAATTTTCAAATATAGATATATCTACCGTAATGCAGCATAAATATTAACATTTAGTGTTATTTGAGTTATATAGAAACGAGAATTCTGGTTAGAGTTCTACATTTTTTCCATCTCTAAATTCTGTAAACTATCCTTGAAGCAGATCATTTGCATTAATTAATAAAAATATAAATTATTAGTAATGACAACTCAAAACTAATTTAATACGCCAACGCAATAAATTTATTGCAAAACTATAAATTCGAACAGAACGACGTCATAGATATTAGCGAATTCGGAATCTAAATTAGGAAGTCGCGCACAAAAACGAATACACAAACACGCTTCGGCGTGCACACTTCATTAGTCAAATTGTAAATTGCGTGACAATATTATTCGCATTCACTTGAATATTTATGAAGGTGCAACGCAATCAAAATTTGCAAACCAGTTAATTAATTAGCGGAGGATTCGTAATTGAATTAATCCTTTGAAGTTGGTCTATCCCACAGTCCCAGGTATAACTCCCGCTTGCGGGTGTTCGGTGCGCAGATCGAAATTGTATGGTTTGTGATAACATTCGCGATATTGGAAAATTCTGTTGGTATTTACTTTTATATTCACGCATCACAGTTATTATAAATTTTTCTTTCAGTTGCAATGTAGGGGTGAAGTCTGATGGCAGGATATAAAATGAAAGAGATTCAAAAAAATTCAAATCGGCTTAGTTAGTTGAATATTCGAACCAACGAAGAATTTATTGTTTCTTTAATTTACAACTTAAGATATCATCCGTAGCTTTGGTAATAAAACGAACGTTTATACGCAAATAAAAATGTGTTCAAATTACTGGTTGGTTCGTGTTTAATGTACTGCCCTAATAACTTGTTCTTGTAACATTACCACTTTTTCGCTCTGTAGGAATACATTTCTTTTAAATTACGGTTTTTGCCGAGGTAATGGATTGTATTCCTGAATTTATGGTCGTACTTTAAAAATACTTACTGTGTAAAATTTACTTGCTTCCTGTTACGGTATGGCTGTTAAAGTTCACTTTTTTTTAATATTAAGAAAGTTTCTTTACCGGATTAGGAAAGAAGAAAAATGAATTCCCTTCTGCAAATTCCAGAAATTCGCCGGTTTTCGAGGCATTTATTTTGCTTTTATTCGAAAAAAAATTCTGATTGCAATTTCTGTTAAGGCCGGCATAGGTCAACTGTAACGACAAAATTATTAATTGAAGACGTTATCTTCATGCCATTATTTTTAATGTTCTGGCAACGTGGAATTCTGTGGCTAAATTGCATTTTTGTCTTTGCAGCAATTTGACCGGAAATTCACATGACATAAAATATTAGGCGACAATTTTTAATCTGCGATGATATAAAATAATAAGATTAAAAAAATTATTAAGATAACATTATGTATGTACCTACCTACATAATTTTTGAAGGTTACTAACGATAGGTAATGTAGATAAGTATATTTCTAATTTTTGCAATTGACTATAATATTAAGTAAAATTTTATGGAATGAAAGCAACTTCATTAACGAAGTGAATTTACGTTATTATCCATGAAGAAAATTGCGATAACGACAACATTACCTTTAATATAGCCATATACACATATTGCTGGAGTATATTGGTGTGCATAGCGAAATTACACTATCTAATCGGTAATACCCCATAAGCACATGGAACTGTTCTTGTGAATTTTGTTTATCTTTTCGATTACGTTTCATATAATTAATTTATTACGTTAACAAAGTCCAAAGTCATGAGAGGACCTACGTATAAATTTGTAGATTTTTAGATCACTATGACTACTATAATTTTCTTCTGTTAGAAGTGTAGGTTGCATACTTAAAATTTATTAATGTGGACGAGAACTTTCCGAATATCCACTTTTAGTTTGATATTTCAAACAAAGCTCTAACCATGTAAAAAACTTCTGAAATTGTTAACACCTTCGCCGGAGTAGACGTAACTCGCAAATAAGATAAAACGAGCCAACTTCCATGAAACTTGCAACTAACACACTAAATTAACAACTCAAATAGTGGAGTTTTACGACGTCAACATAAAAGATGTTTCTTTGTAAAATTATATTCATAGCGCCGACCGGCAAGAGGGTATACAGGAATTCTTATTTATATTAGACTCTTTCAAGCTCTAATTTGTTTACCTTTGTAGTAACGATTCGTAAACTCAAATGTAAAGTTGTTGATTAAATAGATATAGAAAGTTTTGAATTTTATGAATTAAAGTTGTCTCCAAAAATAGTTCTCATTAAATTAATTTGTTTACGAGTTTAATTTGTTCTTTATGACTTAACTTGTTTTGATGTATGCACTTAGATTAGGATTTTGTTTACTTGATATTTTAACGTTACCAGAAAGTATATTCAACATTATAATGGAGTTCCAGAGTAATTTATAATTTGTATTTTTCATTTCTTCATGTTTATTTAGCTCTCCATATGATACAACAGTATAAGTTAGGCTCTTCTTTTTGTTACGTTTTTATTTCACAAACATTCGTATTACATTTTTTATGTTCAAAAAGTAAATTGAAAATCGGGACATAACCTTCGCAAGAAAGAAAACTTGTCCCAAGGCGCGACTTCCATCCCGTTTCGCAAATTTTTCATATATATCCCTCTCAAGTTTTATTGCGTGCCGGCAACTAACGAGCAAACATTTGAACTAAACTTTGCTTTTTTTATCGTTCATACACCCTTTATTTCAGAGGAAAGTTTCATAATTTCCCTTGAAATACTCGTATCTCAGAATGAAAGAGAGAAATTTTCGGTTTAATCAAATGAATCTGCCTAATCAACTCAGGCAGGTATCTAATTCCATAGGTAATCATTATTATTTTACGTGGATACTCTTTTTTTTAAATCGGATGGACAATTTTCGACGTTAATAAAGAAGGAATTTAATAACTGGTTTTGGTTCAAATACTAACCGAAATGGTGTGTTCGTAGATATAACGTTATTAATTCGGATTAGGAAACATTTTTCCATATAAAACTGCCGTCTCGCCGATCAAAAATTTTAATTTAATTCCGCATACATGCGCCTTTTTCCGGTTGCAGGATTTTCAAAATATTCTCACCGTTCGCGTTTTCCGTTATAACGTGTTTATTCGAAGCCCGGCCACAAATCATTCTGTAGGCAATCCGTGGCAGTTAGAGGAACGATTTTTCACAGGTGATTTAGTTAAAACGGAAGGAATAATAGATATCTGGGGAACCCTACAACGGGATTAAACTTCGAAATTTGGTTTTCCATCGCAGTATCCTTCCCAAATCCTTCTACTGCAACCATTATGATCGTTTAAGCAGTGTCGGACTAGCGAAATAGGGAGATTAGGTGGGTATTGTATCCTGTACCTAATATACTGCTACTATGATTATTCAAATCCTTAAATCCTTTTCTAACGAAAATTTCTTGAATTTCAGGGAAACTGATATTCTCTTTGTATTATTATTTTATGTACTTTTAATGAAATAATTTTAGTTACATATTAACGTACATCGTTTCAGTATTAAATGAAAAAGATAATGCGCCATTCCCTAATATACCATACTCAATGATATCACCTGAAGCAATAGAACTTCAAAGTTTCATTTCTTCAATCATTAATAAATCTGTGTAATCTTGTTAGTCAAATTAGTCTAATTATTTCACAGTAACCATCTGCTTTAGTCTGCGAGATCAACATGTTGGTAGTTTGCAGTTATATAGAGTATATAGGTACAAATTCTCCTCGCTCCGAGATTTTCTTCCGGAGTGCGCGAGAAAGGGGATAAGGGATTCCACTCTGTCCTTGGCTCGCGAGCGATTTTCTCCATTTCATTAATTACAATGGAGTTTCTAATTTATGTCAGGTGAGTAATGCATCTTCAAGGGAGCGAGTTCCATTATCAAAAGATGTCTAGCTCCTGCTTGTCTCCGCTGCCACGACCTCCTAATGTAATAATGGCAGTTATTACAAGAACAATATTATAATGGAGGGCCGTTTATCAGATTTCGTCGAGGGAAATTAGTTTAGAACGTCGGTTTATCGTACATAGGGTAGCTGAAATGGCGCATAAAGAAGTTAACTGAAACTTAGGTTTTGATAAGATGTTTCGCTGGAAATTTTTGAGATTAGACAGAAGTTTAATTTATATTTTATTACGCAGTAAACGTTTACGTTTTGAGATAAAAAGTTGAGAATTGTTGCAGATATGCAATTTTGTTTTACTATCTGTCATAAGTTAAATTTTATTAGTATTTGAGAATTACAAAGTTATCCTAAATTTCTATTTTTTAATCATAATGTTTTGATAATATTTGTTACAAATTATCTTATAAACTTATTTAAGGGTAGGTATTCGTGGATGTAAGTAGACACTGGTGAATTGAAAATAGAACGTGACTTACGTAGTAATATCCTTAAAATTATCATTGAGCATTATGAAAAGGACCTAATCGACTCTATTCTTAACAAATCCGTTTCGGTGATAATAAACTCATTCAGGTCTAATGTACGATGTATTTAAAAATGGGCTACATTACAGATGATTTATGGGTCGGAGTATAAATACTATCCGGCTATTTTTATTCTTTGCGGTACGAAAGCGGAAATTAAATCGTTGGAAATTAAATCAGGTCGAAGAACACATTACGAAAGGATAAACTGGAAATATAAATCTGAAAATGTATTCAACAGAGCTATCTAGATTACTAGCAGCATTTGGTTTTAATGCATTTATTTCAGCGAAGCGTATTAACAAGTCTGTGATGTATTTCGAATCGCAGCCGACAATCGACAACTATAAATTGTCTTTAAAATTCGCTGCTATAGAATTATTGAATTCAGGAAATTATTTTCATCTTAATAATGAACGGTATTGTAAAGTGATTTTATATCGGAACGGAAATTTGATTACTTTTTCTTCATATTTTAACGCCTCTTCCACATTTATTCCTTGAATATTAAATTTGTTGAACACAAATGCTCTATTTATAGCTAGATATTAATTCTATTAAGTAACGATTTAATTAAAGGCGCAACATCAACAAGTTTTTCGCTTTAACGTTTAATCTGCTTATCACGTTAGGCGTTTGCTTAATTACCTATCATATTCGTACGTATACGTTGCCTCGAATAACAACAGAAATTTAAAAAATCAAACACAACCTCCGCGTGTTTCCGCCTCGGGCGCTTTTTACTTGTATTTACTTACGTACCTTACCTTTGTTGCACAGTTTCTTACGTGTAGTTCGTTAATAACTCGAAAGATAAAGACGCTGCTTATACGCCAGTGAATAGATGGGTAAGTAGACGGAAGTTAATAAATACAGTGCGCGCCTTTCCACTGAACTTTGATATGTTACGAAGTCTCGGTAGCTAAACTCTTTACACAGTCGTGACACTATTAATAGCGAATAGATAGAATTATTTACTTAGGTAGAAGCTGTTAATAATGTCTCCGAAGAAGTTTTCAATTTGAGATGAAAATCTCGTCAAAGGGCCTAATTTGATAAGAATCTTATGTATGAATGGAAACCTCAAGAGTTCTTGCAGCTAATATCATAGGTAGGTATAACGTTAAAGCCTAGGTATTATATTATAAGATTGTCCCTAAGTAAATCATCACTGGTAATTTTAATTAAAATCTGTACCTTACACTACTATACCTGTGGATATAGTGAATACCTTAGGTGTATTTTAATTAGTTGCATGCTTGATAAGAAAAAAATGTAGGTACCTACCTAATAATAACGAAAGATATTAAAAAGTAAAACATAAACAGATGCAAATTCTTAATAGGTCTTTTGCATTATCTGATTCTCTTTAATTTGTTACGAAGGTTAATTTCATTTTGCGAGGCCATTTTACTTTCGGAAGCTTCATTTTATTTCTTGCAAAGATAAACACTGGCGTCTTCTATAAAAGCCAGCGGAATTGAAATCTAAATCATTTTTAAGATGATTATTTTACCAAGTTATAATGGACATTTGTTTATCTATTTCTTCCAATGTAAAATATGGAATAAATAATCACCATTTGAATAAACCATTAACATTGTAATAGAAATAATAACACTGGTGATGTAGCACTTTTTATTTTGTATTTTCCATTTTTTTTCTTCAGTTTGTGTACCATCAATTGTTGCCCAAACAGGCAAAAAACGAACAAGAGAACAAGCTAAAAGAAAGATTGGCGGAATGCTAAAGGTCGACATAATAAAAATGCAAATGACGACCCTAGTTAAGTCGAGGCAAATATGAATTTTTCATTGTATTCGCCTGTGAGCTGAATTTGTTATGGCTTACGGACTTTCATCAGGTTCAAAAATAATTATAATAGAAATACCATTTTCTGCGCCTGACACTGAATTTCTTATTATCCTTCGCCTGTGATTCTCCTAAACGGGTTATCTTCTATTTAAGCGCCGGGGAAAAGGAAAATTCAATTAGGCTTAACGAAATATGCTAAAAATCTAGCTACACAGTACTAGCTTTACTTTATCATCAAAGTATTCAATATTGTGAAAAAAATGTACCTACACCAATTTGGGCAAAATGAAATATGTCTAACGTAACATTCGTAGAAAAAATATTGATCTCATTGTATTTTTATTGGTTTTTTTTCTTATCGCTAATAAGTTTCTCTAAGTTTCACCTCGAGAAACCATTTTAATTTAAATACCAAAAAACCCCGAAGCCATTAAAGTAGCAATCGGAACCAAACCTCCGCTTCGACCGCAGTTCATTAGTTTCTGGGAATATTTTACTAAAAACCAGCTCGACAAAAAAATCAGAAAAGTTACGTTTCGAAGGACCTAATAATAAATGAACATTTTGAAGTTTCGCAAATGGGACGTTAAGAAGTTTTTGAGAAGACCGCATTCGGATTAGATTGTTATTTATGGATGTATTTGTTGACTGTGCCGAAGTGGAATGGACACTTTGTCATTTTGTTCTGTTTTTTTAACCTGGTTTTTTTTTGGTAAAATTCGATTTGAATGGTTGATATGGAAATTTGTGTAAATATTTTTTACGATTAACGTTACAAGCCCTTAATATTAATTATTTTTTCAGCGTTGCATCAATCCATTCTACTAAACTTCTAGCAGGCTTGAATTATCCTCTAAGTAAGTATTGAACTAATTTATATTTCATATGATTTTATAGACACTCATATTATTCACAAAATAATTCCAAGTGCACGTTATTTCTCTTTTATTTGAAAGATTCTTTAATATAAAACTGATACAGCCGTTCCCTTTTCACACTTCAAATAAGTGCAACACCTGAAATAATATATGAATTGTCATCGTTTCATATTATTCTATCGTTTACTCGGATATCACAGAGGGCTGTCGACCTCGCTTGCGATACGAGCTATACGGTAACATCGATCAATCGAAGGGCGAAACTGCTAAAAGAAAGCAATAAGACGAAGGAAAAATGCGAGGAAAGTGTGCGAACTGAAGAACGTGATCCCGACTTTAAACTATATAAGTGGATATCCTAACGGGGCGGTAAATAGTGGGTTGGATTGCTAAGCATCTGGTATTAGAACTCGAAACCTGGCTGGAATCTCGAAGTAGTACGTACTTGCAACACGAATACGTTGTTACTAACATGTGAAATTTGAACTTGATTTTCTTCTCTATAGTGATAGAACGGAATGTTGATTACTTGTAGATGAATGCTCTATTTGATTACAAGTTAACAAATTTAAGTAACAAAAAAATAGAGAACATTCCATAATACAAACATATTCTCATTTACATTCCAAATTAAAATAGTTATCTAATCTACACTATTTTTAACAAACATTTATTTTACACTCTTGCCTGTAAATCTGTAACTAGATTAAGAAATGCTAATTAATGGAAATGTTCAGCGCTTTAACAGACAGCTAATCGGAAGATCTTGATTAGTTAATTAATAGCGTTACATACGTACATTCGCTCGCAACGGGAATCGAAATTTTTATTAGAAACTAAATAAACCCGATGAACGTGTACTTACGTATTCTCGTACCCCCTATTGGGATTCGTAATTTGAATGTTCTAACTAAGTGAATAACTCGACGAATAGAGCGTCGCGTTTTAGTGCCTAAGTGCACTTTAAATGCTAGTTAAACATTATTGAATTTACGGCTTCGTAAAGATATTTGGTGTATGATTTAAGGAAATTCAATTAACTTTATTTTATGATTTTTGCAACACAAATTTTATATAAATTTTTTGAGTGTTTTTGAAATTGTTGAAGGAAAATATTGCTAATGGAATTTTTACTCCATGGTAACTTTTGGGAAACATCTTCACTAACCTTTATGCAAACAGACTCTGAATAAACAGAATAAACAGAGAAAAGAAAGGAAACGAAGAAGAAAACAATGCACCTAATCATATTTTAACGAATAAACAAAACAAACGTTGTTTACTTTCAATTTGAGCAATGAAACGTACTTTCTACGGCTGTGCCCCTGTGTGTTTTTACTCTGTCTTCGGGCGCTGTCTTTCAGATGAGATAAAAGGATACATTCATTCCACATGGGATGTTTCTCCCGTTGGATATTAAAATATTTGCCAAATGAAAATTTAATTTTCAAACGGTTATATTACGCGTAGATTAATATTTCTGATTGTTCATAAATCAAATTTTACTTAACGACATTTCGAACACATAGTTACTACAGTTTTGTGGCATCCGATGGAAAATTATTAATGGAATATTAATTTGATATTCACTCAGTTGACATAAATGCTATGAAACAAATAGAGAATATATGATAATTGCTAACAGCACAGCCTATATTGAATCCCTAAAATAGTGCAGGTTAACTAAGCTCGAATTATTTACATTAATAATATTTGAGGTTCAAAGTTACATGAGAACCAAATGTTACGAACACGAAAGGGAATTCAATTGAGTCGTTAAATCTGGTCGGACCATTCATGGTATTCAGTTTAAATTATTTGTGAAAAGTGACCCATTATTATAATTAAGCACGTTTAATAAATTCATTCGCAACGTTTTAGGAAGTAATTTGTGGGAAGCGTATTAAATTTGATCAAAAAGCTTGGTGGATCAGAAAAATACCGCCGGTTTTCAATTAGCTCTATAGCGACAATGAAACCAAGCGTTATTTAACGTTATCCGTTTAAGTTAGTTACCTTGAGGCAGAGACTTTTCCATTATAGCGCTGTGTCCGGCTCGCCTATTTAACAAATCCAGGAAAATTACTCGAACGTGCGGTCACTCGAAATATCCTTTTAAGAGGCTCGCCTGTCCATGAACCCTCAGGATGACGGAATACACGGTCGTAGAAATTTTCAGAAGCAAGAAAACAATACATCAGTCAGGATCAACCGTTTGACCGTGTCGAAGTCGCCTTTGACCCGTTGCACAACGTCGAAAAGGGCCTTTGGGCTCTTTACACGTGAACTACGACGCTTCAGGCGGAAATTCGGAGTTCGAGAGAGAAAGTACGGACGTACAATGGAATTTATTTTGTTCGTTGGGAATTTTGATTTTCTTTTCTCTGCAGTAGCGGGTCAAAAATGTACATAAATTAATACAATCTCTCATATTAATAATTCAAAACTGATATGATATATCATATTTTGCCATAATCAAAAAGAAAATTACGTTTTTTTTTATATAAATATTAGTTATTAAATATATTTTTATTATATTTTTTTTCAACTTATACAAATAATATGAAATCAATTTTAGTTCAACATAAATTTAAGAGTCAACTTTTTATAAGAAAATTAATTCCAATTAATTATTGCTAATTCAATAAATATTTGTAAAGATCAAATTTATTTTGAAAATTTTCTTATCGTACCACTGGTTCATTGAAATATTTCCGTGACATTTTCTAATACTATTAAATCCTTTATAGGAAATCCAGCAATTCAAGGGGAAAAGTTCTAAATTCCAGTCTTGTCTCCTGTTTTATAAGAGAATGTGAAGTTCGAAAGGAGCAACGTAAAATAAAAATAGAATTACTCATTTTGCTGAAAATTTTATTTGTAAAATTGAGCTAATAATATTTGCTGGATATTTCAATATAGGATCATATCGTAGTTTTTAACGAACCTGTAACAGTTCACTGTTCAAGAGGAAAATAAAATGAGGAAAATAAAATGCAATTACATTTAGCTGCACCTACTGAATATTTTCGAATGTCACCCTTATCCAGAAACTTTTATTTCCAATTAGAATTCGTAACGGGTAGTAACATTTGTGAATGACAGTCCTAAAACAAACAACTGTCTGTCTATTCCAGTACATCCTGTCCTATATAGGACTTTTTTAAACCAAATTAAACCTAGTTTTTCTCCCCTTTTCAATTTCGGTAACAACAAAATCAGCTTCCCGTTCATTTCCCTTCCAGACGAGGTGTTTTCCTCAGGCCCTGACAGCCAAGTCGCAATCCAATTTTTGAGGAATTCTATACGAGGGTACTTATAAGTTTGATCAGAAAAGTGACGTTGTCAAGTCACCCCTGGTCCGGATTTCTCTACAATTGGTTGTCGGCGATACGCAGAAAGATAGGGAACCGGGAAATTTCTTAATACATCTACATAAATGAGAAATGAAAAATATATGGATTTTTTTAAACGTAATTGAACTTGTAAATACAGTCGTAAATGTTTACTACGATTTAGTTATTTGATAAATGACATTTTTATTCATGGGATTATCAGAAATCTTTCATGTACGAAGTAGAGTTGAATACATAACAATAATTTATCGTCACCTTACATAATTGAGATGTTATCTTGACTGCCACAAAATTAGGAAAAGTGGTACTAATGGGGTTTTTCAAAAAGAGCAATTATTTGAGACTTAAATATGTAAATTATGGGTTGAATATTTAAATACTAAATGTGATTATGACTGCACAGCAGAAACGGATTTAGGAAACTTTTCATCAGTAAACTCTGTAGTAAATTTTATATGTTTATTAAAAACGTTTTTAATTATTGTAGTTTAAATTGCAGTATGAATTTTATTTTAAACTTCCTACTGTAAATTGTTTCCTTATTTCATTTTACGGAAACACTCACATCAGGCCATTACTCAACTTTAATGCGTTTTATTTTGTATTGTAAATTTACTGGCGGGCTGAGCAACTTTCAGAGCAAAGAGAAGATGAACTACAGTTTGTATGAGGTTAACATTTTAATGAAATTTATTTTCAGTTAAGCACGTAGTACTTATTTTGCGGAAAATAGAAGCAAACGTCCAAACACCTGTCTCAGATACCTAATGAAAATTAATTTCAGATTTCCCTCGATTTGTGACCCACTTAAAAAGTAATTTCTCTACTCTCCGGTAGGCTAAAACAAAAAAGTTTTCTTTAACAAATGCAACACCAGTCCTGCTTAAACCCGCAATTTCATTTGATAATATTACTTCACGCAATGAGAGCGACCCTACAACTTGTAGCACTTATTACAGGGCTACCAGATAAGAAATTGTTTTTCTTTTTCAATCAGATAACAACGGCTACTTTACTGGCATGCTTTTTTTCGCCCGAACTCGAGCACTGGTAATTATATGGTCGGATTTGAACGAACAGGAATGGACTAAAGTGATTACTGCATTTATTTTCCAATTATTTCACTTGCTGATAAGGGAATACATGCAAATATTTTAACTTCAGAATTTGTTAGTTAAAGTCAGAAAGCTTTAATATAGTTTAGAATAATTTATTTTTGTGTACATGTATGGATGAATTTGTTTAGTTGAATTTAATAACAGGTAATCCTTTTTAAAACACTTTAATTAAACTTTAATATTCAGGATTGATTTGAATTGTTAAAACCACGTTTTTGTTAGCTACTGAAAATCTTCTGTAAATAACTTGATGCGATATTTAAGACGATACAACATTAAATGTCTTTCAGTTTTAATTTATTATACGGTTTTTATCGCGTTGCATCTGGGACTAATCCGGTCCTGGCCGATAAGTAACGTATTATCCCCGTAATCCATCTTCGGTACGACAGGCGAACGGGGCCTATCAACACGCAACACAAAATTAATTTGATTTTTTTTAAGGTTCCGTGGGGCCCTGTGCGATGAAATGGGCGGATTGCATTTTGTTGCGTGGCTTCTTTTTTCGCTTGACACTTCATTACTGTTAAGTACAAATTTTTCTTGTTGTTTCTTTTTTTCTTTATTAGGGAAACCGTCTGGGCGGGTATTTTTGTAGCGTTTTCTAATAGTTGCGTCACGAAGGTACGTAAAGAACGAGAAAAAACTTAAGCGTTTTTCTGGTTAATAAATAGGAGTTATTTTATTGAATTAAATTAAACTTTAATTGGGGTTTCAATAATACTAACAAGTGCACCTTATCCTACATGTACCAATTTTATCTATCTCAAAATCTTAAGCAATAAAAGCGGAAAGAAAAATGAAAGAAAATGCTCGGAAAGCCGGATCAGTAATTCTATCAAGTCTAATTTTGGAGGAGATTTTCTCCGCTTTTCAAATGAAAAGCCACACCACGCCAAGGGCGTAACCTCGGATTGGTTAGTTTTCTTTATTTTATCATCCCCTTTCGAATATTACCTGTGTAATAGATACACTTTTTCTTTTCTATATATTTATACTCCTATAATTTTATTCAACTATAATAGTAGTTCAAAAAAAATTCAACCCTTTTTAGTAGATACATAAATTTAATTTTATTCAACTACCACTACGTTCCTATCGTGATAACTTAAACATTTTTTCTACTAATTTGTACCGAAATCTTGTCAAGCGGGTCAACTATTCAGACCGCAAGGGCTCTCTAGGTATTCAGCGCTAATTGCCTGACCAACCCAGTCTTCTAGGAGCCCTTGTGACCCCTCGAGGATGAGCCTCATCGTTATTGCGGTTTTCGCTCATTATACCAACTTAACAACGTGGAATGTGTTGTTGCGTTGTGGATAATTACATTTTCTCGGCTTATTGTTGCGAAATTCGCCATTCCACGACGAGCGGCCACTCAATGGGGTTTTTTGAATTACCGAATACACTTTTCCTTATACAATCCCTAAAAGTTGCATAACCACTACTTATATTTCCTCTTTATATGCATTTTATTCTACCAGAAAAGTATTATTAATATCCGTTAGAGGAGAAAGATAATCTGGAGCAACCTCTCGGGAATAGAAAGGTTCATTTTATCAACTCTTACTTTCTTGGAATGAAAAGAACAACAAGGGAACCGTTAAATTATTTACGTTAAACGCTAAGGTTGTCGGTTCGTTTTGGCCTCTCTCGATTCAACTCTCCCGGCGAATTCGAGCCGGTCTTTGATTTTCTAATGAGACAAGTCAGACAAGCACAAGCAGGATTATTTCCGGTGCCGGGTCCGCTCCGCTCTCGCGCCGATTTCTTGCCAACGCTCGGTAATCCGGAAACCTGGTCTAAAGACGCTAACCTGACGCCCGATACTAGCCAAGTGTTGATCGCGTTCCCGGTTCCCGCTCGTAAATACTCGTGCCCGGAGGATGTAATGGGAGGTTTACGAAATTGTTGCTTTCAAGGTCGGCTAGGTTTCGAATTAATGCCTCTTGGCTCATTTCGCGCGGGGAAAAGTTGCCAAATTGTTTTTAACAACCGTATATATCGAATTGCGGCGCTTTTCGTAACGACCGGATGAACAAATAAAACTGTTATTTTATAACCGTTACCGACGATCAAATAGCGGCGTGTCGCGGGGGTTAGAAAGTCATTAAAATCAGTTGAAAGTCGTTAAAACTCGCGTCGGGATTCCGTAACACATCAAATTTATTTGACGACCAAACAGATAGTAAAATTTTGATATTAAATGTCCGGGAGTAAAACGTTCTGTTTGGAAAGTGCGTTATGACTTGTGAAGATTCAAATTTAATTTAACCTTAACCAATCTGAAACTTTCTGAAAGTTTTGATTTCGGATTTACAAATTATCTTTTGTATTTGCCCGAATTAACAAATAACTTATTCATGGAATTATAAACTAATATATTCCACAATATTTTATGTTCTTATTTTAACCGGGCTGTCGTGTCAAAAGCCAAGATCACCGTGCTATAACAAAACTACTCGTTTATGGTTTTGACATCGTTTGTTGAAATTAAAATTAAACTCACCGTGAAATTCAATACGCTCCTGCTTAGCTATGTTTGGTGTTGGAAAATGCATTGCGAAGTTAGTTAGTTAATATAGGCTCTTGGTGGGCTATAAATGCTCCAATTTTATTGTTCCGTTTAACGTTAAATAGGTGCTAAAATTTAAATGAGTTTATAGGGTTTAGTTTCATTTTTCACTTATAAACTACCAACTTCCGCAGTTTCGACTGCAATTTGAAAAGAATAGATTATCTTGCAGAAACTTTTTAGTGATATATTTTAATATCACTTTGACAAGTTCTTCAGTAAGTTATCATATTGCATGTACAAATTTCAAAGTTTTTGCTCATTGCATGATTTGTTTTATTGGTACGGGAATTATAATGATCGCAATAGCACATGCATACAGAGATATAGATTATCAAGTGTTGGAAATTCAAATCGAATTTGACCAGTAACGATATGCACTTAAAAATAAGCGGCGGTAATTTCAACGAACAATAATCAATGATCGTTGTTCCATCTCGCTTAATTACGAACTGACCGGTATTTGTTTCGGACGTAAGTAGAAAGCGATTCGAATTCGAATCATTTAATTTATTATATAAAGTGATTTCGAGTTCCAACTGTATTTGAGTAATCGACGCGGTAATTCCGACTGACACTAACAATCTATTCATTAATAATTACGAATGTATTGAATATCGAATTGGAGCCGCGGATGGAATCATTTTTACATAGGTTTCGGTTCGAATGGTGTATTGAAATGTTAATGTTTGAAAGTATGGTAATGTTTGAACTCGTTACAGTCCGTTGTTCAACAGTTAAAATATGTATTCGTAAATATGAAACAGATTTATTTGTATTCAGTGCATTTTGATTCAATCATGAGTTTATACCAGTCCTTCAATAATCCCTTTTTATCTATTGTAATTTATTAGAATCTTGCCTAAAATAGGTAGCACAAATCTTTTATTACAAGAGAACATTTTTTCATTGTAATTTTTTTAATAAATTTATTCAATCATGCACTCTTTGAATGCATGTATCATTGCATGCTAAACGGTAGTAAAGGAAATTACTTTTATTCAACATTCACCTTACATTTTATACATAAGTAATAATAATCTACCTCTTTATATCTTAAAAAAATTAATCGTCACTTTTCTGTAAAAATCCATTAAATATCTAATTCCCCAATGTAAAATTTGCGGTCGAACAAACCTATTGTATCCCTTCAGGATAATGCAACGACTTACAAAACAGTTAAAAAAAGTTAAGATTAGTCTTTTCAAAGTTTTAATAACAGTGCAGCAAAAACGCGATTAGACCTGAAAAAACAACTCTATTTCTCGGAACGGACGCCACGCATGAACGTAATAAATTTTCAAAATAATAAGTTTTATTTGATATAGAATTTGAGGAGGGCGAACCAACACACCTGAGATAAATTGATAATGCCTCACGGAATGCACGGCAAGCTGCGATCAATCAAGAATGTTGGTTGGGTTTGAATTTGGTTTTAGACAGTGGTGGAGTGTTTGAAATATTTGTCAAACTTTATATCCCAAAACTATTTTCCCTGTAAGAAGTTACATTATGGTTTTGCATAAAAGTCTACAGAAAATAAAAGAGATAATATGAAAAAAAATACCATTATTTATTAAACGGCAAAACTCAAAACAAAAATATTGCATGTTCCGTGTTCCCATGCAGTCTATTCGTTATACCTAGAAAAATATTGTATAAGCACGAATTCATTTATTATTTTTTACTTAAATTCTTTTATTTTATGGAGTTGGTTTAACAGAAATTGTAAGCCCAGACTTTTTACCAATCTATTTCTTTTATTACTTCTGTATACAAGTTTCATAAATTGGTAGTCGAAACCGCATCAAAGATCTCAATATACGGTAAAACACGCACATCTTTCATTTTTCTCACGCACGTTTCGACCGACCTTTAAATCAACGAGCACGCTTCAAACCAGCGCCGTATCGAATTTTAACAAAGCATTATTCTTACAAATGCTGATCTATTTAATATAAAAAAAAAACTATAAAAATTGTGAAACAATTACTAACAGAAATTTGAATTCGATACTCCGTATAGTAGATTCAAATAAAATTGCAAATTTAGAACCTTTAGAATGAGGAAGAGTAACAATTCAATTAAATTGAATTGTAATCTGTTCGCACTAATTGTAATGAAATTCCGAAACGTAATTTTCGTTAATAACACGTGTTCCAGAGCGGTAGTTCAAATTACGGAAAACGTGAGAAACGATAAATTTCTTTGCATCAGGAGAATCCAAACCTACACATCCTACCTCATGATTTGTACGTTGCGAGCAAATAATGTTGAAGAAAGGTCTTGATTTATATTTGTAATAAAAACGAGTTTACTAAAAGACACGGTCTGGAAATTCAGCCGTACATCAACCGGAATTTTCATGTGAAAAAGTAATATTTTTCTTCGGATATGACAAAAGTATTTTTTTATTCAAAATATTATACACAGATTTAGGTAAATACATAGCAACTAACGGTTGTACTGCAAGTAATGTAATAATACGATGCAAATCGTTGTTGTGGACGGAAGATAAAAAATAGGGATAAAAAATTCGAGGGCAGGTGAAAATATTCTAGCGGTTCATCAGAGTGCAACTACACTATACAGACAGGTGTTGTTTGCCGAAATAAGCAGTGGGTTTCAACTGCACCTGCTCAATTCAGGCCGCAATCACTGCTCTTCTTGAGGTCGGCATCGTCTCCGCTTTTTTAACGAAGCGACTCGACCACCTGGTGATCATCATTACAATTTTAGTCAAGCATAAAATAACGAGCAAATAATTTGTAGGTTTTCTTCCTAGGTTCTCCAAAAAATATTTGTAAGGATTTCGATGAAAAAAGCATACCTAACATTGGTTTGTAAAATTTACAAAGTACAGTGAAAATTGCTACTAACTATTAAATCGGTTTAAATTCACCCCTAACGACATTAATAGATTTCCCCTAAATGACTTCGCTATAATTCCCATGGCATCCAACAACATTTTCCTTCTCCCAAAACACCAGATTCTAGTTCCGATATATCTCCGGCTTCGCCTCTATATTTCGCCTGCAATGAATTTCGCATTACTGTCGACGAACATTTCAATAAATCATTCGATAAAAACACAAGACCCAACCCGGGCAGACAGTTTAATGTCATCGTTTTAGTGTATTCGCGATAGGATATCAACTAGTAAGTTTAAGTTTTCATTCGTATGATTGATGATTGTTCGAGTTTTAGTGTGTCTTTAGGGCTCTATGATTATGGGAAACGACTTTATCTGCTCTTGAAAGAATAAGAAAACTTCCTTGCTTGTTTTTTTATTATGAATTGGTTGTGTTTAAAAGTGCCCTGTATATTCGCGCTGGTAACCCATTTTACCGGGAAACCTTTTCCTAAACAAATTTACATTCCTTTCTCCGCGTCTCGCCTGATGTGCGTATCTCGCACACTCATTTCATTACTCAAAGGAAGACAAGGGAACCTTTCCAGCTAAGGTCGATAAGCCCCCATAGAGCTGAGAGCCCTAAGACAAGGCGTTCGAATTTATCCAATCATCAATCATAATGGTGCTTCGTCTGAATATACTGACGCAATTTCATTGAAAGTGAATGCATTATACGAATAACGAGACTTTAATTTATAGTATCTTCAGTGCGGATGTCGAATATTTAACGATCTAGGTTGCAGTTGTAAAACTAACGCCAATTTCGTTAAGATCGTTCCAAATTATTTACAAACTTCGTTTGCGTCGGTTCATTAATTCCTACAAAACGAAGCGATATTTCGTCTTCGGTCCGCAATTACATTGAAAGTTTCATTTGTCGAATGCCCTAAAAAAGAGTCGCCTTGCAAACTCGCAGTCCTAAAAAGGCTTTTAAACGAGATTCCTTGTCTGTGGTTAGGGCGGCGAAATCAACTCTGGGTCACAAATCCGCCAATAAGATGTTTGAGTTAGAGACATAGGCGATAATAAAGATTTGCTAGGGACTTTGAAACGCGGGGAACTTTGTATAAGGGATTTGATTTCCATCGGAAGTTTGTTGATTAGAATTTACTGGAGGAGTTTCGCGTTGAATTTATGGCACATAAAATCAAACATTTTGTTACCTAAACGTTTTTTCGCCACCTTTGAAACATCCTAAATATCATCAATATATTCAGAACATCTTCAGGTTTATAAGTATACTTATGATTATTTCATTTGCAAATGTAACGTGTAAAAGCTTTGCGAAAATTGTTAAAGCTACTGAAACTAATTCGAAAGCAGCGCTTTACAAGCAAAAACATTTTGAATACAAAAGCCGACTTTTATACACGTTACTCAAAGCATACAGTAGGAGTGAAAGAAGATAGAAAACACTTGAAAATATACAATAATAAAAGCCGTTTGTCTTTGCTGGCTTTAAATAATGTCGTCGTCGGAAATGCGAAAATCTAAATAATTATTACCGTTCCGTTTTACATGGGCTCGAAAGTACTTAGGCGTTACTTTCATAGAATATAATGCTTACCGACTCAAAATATGAAGGGAGATGCGAAAAACTTTGCACTACATTTCACAATGAAAACGAAAATGGAGAAGATGTGTAGGAGTTCCGGTGAAATATGCCGCGGGCCTTTCGAGGTTCGTACTTTGAAGAAATTACATTCAACAAACGTCAGCTGCACCCTTTTTAGACAATTCGAATTTCGAGAGATTTAGATACTCCATCTCCCTAAAGATACAATATTAATTAAACAATCAATAGTTAAACGTTCGTGGTAATTACTTTTTTTATATCCTTTACTCAAAATATCCTCTTAAAGCTGCCGGTCTTATTCCCGCCGCCCTTTTGCAGCTATAGATGTTATCAATTTGCTCCAAAGTGAGGCAAAAATGACGTTAAAAGGCGACGCAGCGAAGAGGTCTGAAAGGTTTTCATAACAATATTTACGCCCGGCCATTAACCCTTACCTAACTTAATGCCTTTTCGCGGGGATTAAGGATCGAAACCATGTTATATCTCAGATCGCTTGGCACTTTCATTTTTTTTCCATTAAAAAGAGGCGCTCTCGCTTACGACGACGAAGATTTAGGCGATACTGAAAGTGGCGGAGACTCGTATAATGAACAATGAGTTTCTGAATTTTAAGCGAATATAAATCCTTTCGGGTTAATTATAAAATGTTGGAGAATCTGTAAATAATCTACCTAAATGTAGGTCATTGTCGCAAAAGTCGGTGGTATTTTTTGAAATTCGGAACGTACTACAAGTAATAAATAACTGGTGACATTTAACCTAGTTTTATATTTGCTTACATCTACGATACAATAACATCCTGGAATGTAATTTCCCGAAGGCGTATTCATGGTAAAGGCAAAAAGCGACGTGCTTTAGCAATGTCTTCATAAAACGACATTTTACACTGGATGATTATTTAAATTACTATTTAACCCCATTGAAAAAGCATAATGTACAAACTTCTTTCCATAATTCATTGTTAGTGCTATTCGAATGGAATTAAATCAAATAATCAAAATATAGGTCAACTCACAATAGCTCTACTAATAGAGAATCATTGTCGGAATGTTCTTGCTCATTTGTATCGCTATTCATTCGAAATGTGGGAAAAATAACAACTCGCGATGGTTTTTCATTATGTTGTTTTCGTTCTTAATATAGATGAGTGATAAATTACATTGAAATTATGTAGATGAATTACATAAGCAGTTATTGTTATATTAAACAATATGCATCAGACCTTTTTAGAACACCCTGTAAGCGACATTGTCTGGTTCACATAACCATACTCTGGTTCGTTTTCGGTGTTTACTTTCCGTCCGTGTAATTCCAAAGTTGGATTTTTTTTCGATTCAATTCTGAGACAAGTCTTCGATTTAAGGGCACCAGAATGGAGTCTCAGAAAAGGACGCTTCCTTTGATGCGTGATCGGGTTTGGATAGGAAGGACCGTCGGCCAGCGTCCATCTATTTTCCATGTTATTGGTTTGATTCCGTAGTGTCAATATAGCCAGAGTGGGCTTTTGACTTCGACGCTACAAAAGGATAAGACGTTTGCGCGGCGTCGCTTCCGCCGAATCTTTCCTTCCGATTTGCAGAATATCGACGGATTGTTTTCTCTATTTTGTTTACGTGATGGTTTTTGTATTATAAACGGATTTTTCATGAATTCCAAATTTACTTTAGACAGTAATTCGAGAATTATTGGTGGTTTTATTCTTATTCAGCCCTTCTAACGGTTTGTTTTCTTATAAAAAATTAAAGAGTGTACCTACAAATCCACCTAAATGTTGGAAACTACACTATTTTTCGCAAACCTTTTCACCTATTAATCGTTGATTAGCTTAAATTGTACAACACGAAGTCGAAGGAAATTCCCTCCTGTACTATTTCGTTCTTGTTATTTATCTTCTATTTTCCTTGTTTCGTTTCATTTTGGACAAGAGTTCGTGACGATATCAATATAAACAAAACGTAACTTTTCGCTACTTAAATTATACATCACGTAAATAATTTACTGCATTTATCATGAGTGATATACGTACGAAATACGCCAGCTTTTTAAAAATAACTTTTTTGGCTTAGAATTCATATTTGCAATAGATTCTACTCGTATATGTCTAGTTATAAATGCCGAAGACTTCAACAATCAATCAATTCCATAAATCATAAATCAATAAAGCGCTTATGTTTATTAGAATAACAATAAAACTTCGACAGTAACAATTGCTGTCATATCCGATTGAGTTATGCGTACAAACATCCAATCAGTAAGGCGATTTCGACCGCGGATCACCCGAAGAAATGTTGTCATCGTTAGTTACGCGTCCGTTTGGTATTCATGAAATTCACGTCATTAAATGATGCGGTTAACGTCTTTGGTAGGCAGAGATGACTCGGAAAATCTTTTAATCAGATTGATCGTCGCTCCTCATTCAATGGGAATTCGAACGGGCCACCAAAGGAGATTGATAAATGCCGCATTCTGCCGTCCAATTATGTTTTCGTTACATTTACATGATGCGCCTTCGAACTATAAATAATATTACAATGATTTTTATTACCATAGATACGAGTGCTTTAGTGGAAATTTTATGCCGTCACGGCAATCAGGAACGTCAGAAAGTAGAGGTATTTTTTATATGTAATATTCGAATAATTATGGAGTTTCTACCATCTCGGTTCAAACTTAATAACTCAACATTATTTAATGGAGCTAGTATTGAACGTAATGCGATTAATCCATCATTCGGAAAAACAGTGTCCCCGGAAAACTCGTCGCCTGTGAATTTTTAAATGAAGATTACCTGTCAGCCCTTCGACGGGGGTCGTCGATACAAATGGTGCGAGCGCCATGTATACTCTGGGGTAAATAATGATGTCTAAACAAACTTTCCATTGTAGCGAATTAATCTGGCTCGAACGTTATGAGACAGTGGCAGAGAGGGGGATTTGTCAAAAGGGCGGGTCAATTTGTCAAACAGGTTTTATTTGATTAAAATTCAACTATGCCGCGATTTTCTCTCGGGGTACTAATTAATTTCGGGCGTCGAGTCGACGCCGAACGATACGACTTCATTAATTATAAAAAGAAATATTACCTACGTTCAGTTTTTAGTGTTGAAAACACCTACGTAAGTTCATAAATCAAGCCGAATTTTTGCAGTGCACTTCCAGGTAACGACAAAATTTGATCAGAAAATCAGAAGGTATTTTATTTATCTTTATCGATTAAGCAACCCAAGATTAATTATACGATTTTTGGCAATCTTTTTTTAATAGTGTTATACGGAGCACTCAAGAGAAGAATTTCGTTGTGTTGGATTCGCATTACAAGATAATTAATTATTAACTGGAGTGTAAAAGGAAAATTTCATTTTAAGCTTCACGGCTTTCATTTCCCGGAGAATAAAAAATTGCAGCGTCTTCTTCGGTTTTAAAGCGCCTTATGTATCCTTTAATTACATAAAAGGCAAAAACCCTTTACCAAAAATTTTAATTTCGTTCTCAACGCAAGATATTCGAGGCGATTTCGAAAGGCGCTTATTTAATGCCTCAGTGATTGCTGATAATGAACTCGATGCTTTTTTATTTTCTTGATTTAGGTATAAATAAAATGATCATGCAAATGATCGAAATGTTCATATAACTATTGATAAGTGGAAAATACATACCAAATGAATGTAAATAGAAGGTTTTTGTTATAGGACTATAATAGTCACTACCGTCACTAGACAACTATTCAATAACGCAAATTCATTGTGGAGCAAAATAAACTCTTGGTTTGAAAGTATTATAGATGAAGTTACTAATTCTTGTAGAAGAGATTATTTATCTTCGTTTCAATTATTGAGCCTTTCTGGCGTCTCACTTTTTTCACATCTCAGTGGCGCACAGTACCAAATTTATGTTTTTTAAGTAGACTTAGTTGATTGTCTAACAAACACACATTCTTATTATTTATGAAAGTAACAAAAAATCAATTTAGTGGAGTTATTTTTAATAGACAAAAATAATGAAGCACATTGAAAAAACCGCTGTAGAATATAGCAGGAATGTGGATTAATTTTTTCGTGCGATTGTCCTTCCATTCTTTGTTTTCCTAGAGCAGAGCATATAACAGTGAAACTAGAACGTCATCGGAAAGCGACATCAAAAAAAATTCAAAAGCCAGCAATTTCCACATTTTCCCCGCCTCTGGCAACTCATATACGAACAATGAATAGATAACAATGAAGCAAAAACCAACTTCCAATTTATCTTTCTTAGCAGTGAAACTTAAATGAACAAAAACATTCGACTTGCTAACTCGGTCGCATTGTTGAAGTCGAATGCTTATTATTCTAGGCAATGTTGAATCTCGTTGAGACTGTTTACTGAAATTTTAAAGAGGATACCGAAAGATTTTAACAAGATTATGGCGTGTTTACACCTCAACATTGAGCAAAACCTTTAGTTTGATTTGATGTTTTGGCTGATTTGTTGGCGCTGCACAGATAGAAGCGAAGCTATTAGTAAATAAGTTACATTGAAGCATAGAAAACAGTTTTCATGGAAGCTCTGATAACACCCAACTATTGCAAATCTATAATTTATAAGCTACAATAGAGGAAACTTTTACCTATCATTTTTTACTTACTAAGTAAATATTTCAACGAAAAACTCGTGTACCTAGATGTTTGAATTGATTATTATAAAAATACACATAACTGCATAGTACAACATTTCATCAAAGAAACAAATTGCCTGCAATTTACGTCAAAAAGTCGATAAAACGTCGCATTAAAAATTCACATAACCTAAATCTCAATAATGTATTGTTTCTACTGTTTTAAGCGGAAGTTTTCAATGATGCATCGATGGAATACTGTTGAAGGCTCCTGAAAAGCTTTTGTTGAATTTTTAAACACATTTTCTCATCGTTAGGATGATAAAGATCGTTTTATTGTCATATTTTGTTTATATGAAAATATCAGTTTACTGAACGTACTGATGTATAAAATAGTAGGTACTATGAATATAGTTTCAAATGTATAAGAATGTTTCATATGTATCTTAAGCCAAATTAATGCTTCCTTAATTACTTAAAGTGCCCTATATATTTTAGGTATTTTCATTAGATTAATTAAATTTTCCGATACACTCGAAATACTTAGGTACCTAATCATTTCCACCAGTAATATAAATAACTTCATTCCCGCTTTATATTACAGGAATGGTTTACTTTTAACTAAATTAACCTCTGAAACGCTGTACTGCATTTGACTGGCACGGTTCAAGCCCGGCAAATTCTATCGGGAATAAGAGCAATGAGAATTATTTAGTTAGAGGAATTCATCGAGCGTAAAATAATTAGAGTCCGAGAGATACAAATTAAAGAAATCTTATATTTACTTTTGCAAAGTGCGCTTTGTGCTGTTTCTCTGTCTTCGGTTCAAGGAAATCGTGGGGCATTAATTTAATTTGAGTAAATTTTCAATTCGCTCGAAAAACTTCCGCGAAAAGTTCCGTCTTTATTTTTTAGTACGAACGCTTCATAACAAGTAGTTTCTAACTGAAAAATCGCCGGAGAATTCTCGGGCTTCAACCTCAGGAACTTCATCGAGAAGTTCTTAATTTGATTAACTTCGAAAATTAATTTGGTCTCTTTAAAGTGTTTTTCGATAGCCCTACCTACGCAGATATGTACCTTACTTAAATCTAATGAGAATTTACATAGGGTAATACAGTTTGTTTTGTTAAAAATCATTTCGAGTTTTTTTAAAGGCACATAAAATTCAACGAGCTTTCTGATTAAAAATAAACGCTGTTTTTTCTGCAACGATTTTATACGGTTTTGCCAGCTTTCCAGGGAAACAGCTTCATTCCGAAACAAAAGGTAATTAAATACAATTGCCATTGTATACACAAATTGAGAGCAAACGAAAGCAGGAAAATTTGCATAAGAATATCCCCGTTTTATAGGAAAATATAATGTAAAAAGATAATGACAAAGATTAAGGGAGAAACGGATAGTCCAAGAACTGACAATAATAGTTTTTCTTAACACTGGAGCAAAAACGAGAACGCCAATTTATTTCCTCCAATTTTGTTTTCCTAATGAAACTTGCACAAAAAAATGGAACAACTAATTGTTGTTTCCGACCTATTTTGTGTACTATTCATCCCTTTGTGGATCGAAATTCCTTATGCCAAGTCGAATGATCCCATCCTCCTGAATTCTTATTAAACTCAGAACAAACAGAATTTCCGAACGCAGGAGCACAAACAGTGAAACAATCGTCAGCAATTCCGAAATTTCACAGTTTCATATATTGCCATTGAGTACAGTAAGATTAAAGTAAATCACTGAAACGTAAACCAACTTACAAATAGTTTATACATGTTCGTACGTATTATGCCGATTCGGATTCGATCCCTCGATTTAAACGATATGCCTCTAAAGCGCCCTCTCGTTCATTATTGCTCGACGTTAGTTCGCTTTGTTTTGTCAATATTTATTAGTCCATGATTGCAAAGATTAGATTGTGGTTTAGCGAATACTCCTACATGTTGCACGCTCACGTTATTATATTATATGCTGAATAAATGCATCGAATTATTATTATTAATTTCATTTATGTATGCTTCCTTATTAAAGTAGGTTCACGTCCCTATATTTTGATTAATTATTTAATGAAAAAGTGAGGCCCCGAGTTGGGTAATGAAAGAAATTAAAGCTTTTATTCGCCGTCTTTTGCGTGAAAAGCTATTTTGCCTGCGGTGGGATCCTTTTACAATATTCATGAGAACAATATTATGAGAACATCTATGTAGGTGCGTACCCGGTTTTCAGCAGAATTCCGTCATCATTGTGATTTTCATTTCTATATGGACGATAATCCTATATAAATATGATCTTTTGTTGAAACAGGGCTTAATTTTTGCATTTAATTGAAAATTTGTCGTAGATAATATATTACTAAATTCAATGCTAATCATATTTAATAGCAAATTCATCAAGTATATACATAATGTAGTAGTGTGTACATACAAAGAAGTGACGTTGGAAGCGATTTATTAGCACGCAATAATATGCCTCAAATAAATTTACTTCGTCAATAAACTGATTTAAAATTTGTAAAACTTGTACCTATCTAACTTCCAATGCAAAACGCAATGGTTTTTAATTATATGTATTCTTTTACGACAATTTTACAACAAAAAGCCTGGTACAACTACGCAATGAATTGCTGAGGGAATATCACATAATTCAACTATCAACGTTTACGAATAAGAAGAAAGGAATCCCGTCAGGAGTACATATCAGCGGTTACCTCCTTGGGTGAGCCCGAATGCAAGCGCCTCGACAAAAGACCATTTGTATCTTTCCTCTTTGGAGCTGGCGCGATGCTTGTGTGCGAAATGCATCGATGCGAATGTTATTATATTCGTGACGGAAGTCTGAGATTATACGCGGGTAATTATGTATACAGCTAAATTGCATATTGCTCCCTACGACTGAATTCAGCATTCATATGTATGATAGTAGACATTGTGCTGTCACAAGAATGTCATTGCAATTAGAAGCTCTGCGATGTTCGAGTTTGTAAGCGATACCTTGATGGAGTAATTATTATGCTCAGGATCAGGATATCAGGTATACCGGTGTTGTTATTAATCCGGCGGATAGAATAGGATTTGATATGACTTCATGGTTTCTGTAATTAACTTCAATTGCTAAATTAATCCCATATAGATTAACGATTAATTTGAGATAAACTTAAGTGGAAAAACCTCATGCAAGAACTGTGTTCCTCTAATTTTGAGGAATATAGTAAGTTCGATTTTCAGAAATCGAAATGAATAACCTATCATTCAGCTTGTAATCTCCAGAAAAAGAAAAATGAACCAAGTCAAGGGATTTTGTGTGTGACGCACGTGCAAATACTATATTCTTATATTTCACAGCCACCTGCTTTTGATTGTTTCGCCATCATAAGTTTAAGGGAGTAAGGTTTTTATGGGTTGCCCTTTTTTGTAGGCCTGCCAGAGGGATATTAGTTCAAACGATGATGCGATTTGAAATTGAATAGTACTCTGTTCATATACTTAGTATTTTCATTTCCAAATTTCATATGAACAATAAAATAAATACGCTTAAAAATCTCAAAATGATTTTACTAAATTTCTGATATATTCTAAAGCTTCCAGCAAAAATTTTAATGTATGGAAAATAGTTAAACGCAAAAACCACATCGAATGAATATTTACTCACCCTTAGCGTAAAAAACTAACTTTAAAAAACATTTGTTATTTCCCAGACAGCAAGCGCACTTCATGTTTATTCTATTTTATTGTCAATGCCACAAAGCGTTTCCAACCTCTACATTTTTAAGTACCAAATACTCGTTTATAGTCCTAGTGGTTTGCTTGCAAATGTTTACATGATTTATTTCCTGTTTTAAATTTTATTTATTTCACTGTTTTGTTTAATATTAAATGATTGTCATTTGTCCGCTGTAAATTCAGAAACAATTAAGTGTAGAATTAATTGGAAGGAACTTGATCTTCAAGTCTAACTTGTATTTTACTGTCTAATCGAGTAATTAAATTTTTAGTTTAATCGATCCAACCGTCACTAACATTGCGGTTTGTTAGCAGGTTATAGCAAGGGGTTTGTCTCAGTCCAATACGTGGAGGAATTAACCCGGGAAATTGTTCTCGACTCCTGACAAAGCTCCAGTCCATTTGGGTAAGTTCTGCCAAATATTTGAACAAGATCAATTCGTGATATCAATTTACGTCATGGAAGGAGCAATACAAATTTTAGAAGAACAACCTACAAATAGAATAAATAATTTTAACAAAATGCTCAATTTGTAGATATCAATTTCGAGCTCGAATTTAATTAGAATTTCACGTGACTTCATTTATAAAAAATGTATTAGCACATACCTACACCCATCATATTATTTATTTATTAATGAAATTTTGGGCAACAAAGGCTACAACACGACCCTTATCAATAAGACCTTCCAAATTTATTCAAGTAACCCCTAAAACAGGGGTCGAAATCAATTAGAGAACAATATGCAATATTGTAGTAACCTAACAAACAAGTCTAATACACAAAGTCGATAATTTAATTATTTAAATCGCGTTCGAATTTTCTCCCTGAACGAACAGAATGATAAAAATTTGTTATCCTATGTACTATGTAGAAATGAACAAAAATAGTAAAGAAATGATGGGGTTATCCAACTCAACTGCAGGAATCGAATGCATAAAGCTGAAAGAAAATGGTTATAATTCGGAAAGAAAATAGGAAACTGAACAAAGGGTGATGAAAGGAAAACTTGTATTATTTAGTATGTAGATATAACCAATCGTATAAATCGTTAGTGGTACAATCAAAAGACATATTTCGATGTAGCTTCCAGAGGTCATCGATTTTGCCACCCCAGCCTTTTCACATAACTTTCGCGATTAATTCTTAATCAGCTCGCCTCCGGTGGCATCGGACCGACATTGGCCGCATAGCCGTCTTCCAAAGTCACGTGTGTTAATGCGAATTTCATATCTCCGGCCGCGTCCTCGTCGAGTCGTCGTCGTCGGACAAGAGCGCCGGAGCCGTCCCGCGGGAATTCCGAATTATGTTAGAAGTTGTTCGGAATTGCACGGCGGTGACGCATCAGCTATTAGTGACATCACCGCGGGGAGACACAAAAGAAGGTCGACATTAATTGAATTGTCACGCGAGATATTGCGCATTCCGTTTTACGTTGAGGTGTGCGACTTCGCGCCACTTCTCGTAATTAGATTTTATATCGCTTCGAATATTTCACGGGGAGCGTTGCGCTGCGGAGCTCTAAAAGTTTTTAATGCATCTATTACGTCATATGGTTCGTATAATTAAACTTACAAAGTATCTTCGTAATAACCCAGTCATTGTTTTTAACGATTGTCATTGAACCGTATTTTTAGTACCTATCTGCAGTTTTCATAAAAAAATAATACAAACGAAAAATTGAATTTTGGCAAACAAGATTTTTACTAATAAAGAACTAATAATTAATGATTAACTAAAACCTCTCTACGTATTATTTAAATATCTACATATAATAATAAAAATCATATTTAGTAACATTTTAAATACAAAGCAATTTTAGTCACTTTTAGTCACATTATAATTTCAGTTTGTCAAAAATTAATAAATAGCTATAAAATGCATCACAATTCATCACTTAATATCTAAAAAATGTATTTATGCGTGTACGTAGAGTAACGAAATAGTGTTTCGCATTTCTAAAAAACTTTCCAGAAAAAAACTCCAACTAAAAGCTATCAAATCTTGGTATATGGTATACCTTTCGCTTTCGGTATAATAATTTCTTCTTCAGCTTCACTACTGCCACTCACTTGATTGGAACTTATAGAAATTCAACTCTGGATTTATAAATTATCTCGCTCTCGGGCAAACTGTGCCTAGAATCCTGAATAGACGCCTTATAAAACTTAGATATTTTCTGTGAGAGGGCTTTTAAAACGAGGAGCTACATAATACTCTCAATGTGCGCTCATGATACGGCTTGTGATGGGAAAAGACGTGATATGAGTGTTATGAGGTAGAAGGTCTTCCGGACCGGGTGGAATCAAAGTTTCACCTATCTTGTTCGCTATGCGATTTTCTCGTCTCGTCAGTTGCATGCTGGGTAAGTAAAAATGCATGTCTGGAAAATTGTTTCGAACCAATTTTTTGAATAATAGGGAAAAGCTTTCACGATATCGATTGGAAACCATTGTTTTGGTCTGTATAAAATATAATTGAATTCGGTAACTGACGTTTCGTTGCGGTCGACTCGTAATTGTTTCGATTTTTTTATACATAGTGTAGGGAATAGGCGGAAATAGCAATGTAATGTTTTTAAATTAGATACTTACACTTTGGAAAAATATGGGAAAACGACTCAAGTAATTTATATACAAATCGAATAAATTTCAACTACCGAAAAATTTGAATATTCAAAAGCACACAATGCAGCGATTTTTAAAAGTAATTGAATAACTATTACAAGACTATAAAGCAATCTGACTTTAAGTTTAAAATATAAATGAATTTTAAATCGAATTTTTATCATCTTTTAAACCTTGATGATGAAAATATGAAATTTTATATCTAACAGCTGAGAATCAAAATAAAAAAGCAAACACATTTCTTTCTAACTCCAACAATAAATTTATACTCCTTTCTTCTTTCGCCCATCAAACTTGTATTTCGAATCGCATAACAAATTCCTGACGCCGCATCCCCTTTTCATAAATAATACATTGTAGCGATTTTCTAAAAGTTTGCTCGGTCTATTCTATAAGGCCGCATAAATCACAAACAAATATAGTACAAGGTGAAATTTCGTACGAAACGAAAGGTAGTCTTTATTGAGGATCTCAGTCAGATATGATCGCCGACTTCCGGCTGCTATTGTGGAAATGTCACAAACACCGCATCAGCAATAAAGTACCTGTATTTTTAGCTAGATATTTATGTTTGGTTAGTATGAGTTGTTTATTTCATTGCCATATATGAGGCACTAATATCGAGCCACTTATAGCTACAGAAATGTTTAATTTGATGCCAATAAATTTCAGCATCTACTGTAACAGCCTCCAGTGACTCTCAAATAGTTTTACATATTTTGCTACCTCGGAATTCGTGTGAACAGCAAAAACAATATGGCAGGTTGGGGTTAGGCGGTAACTTGTATGGTATCTAGTGTTTCCTCTGACATCCGAAGCTGTTCGCATTCCTTGGCCAGGATCAGGAATATTCCGGTGAATTCCAAAATCATCGATCGCTTAAGGAAGAATTTTAGATCCTCAGAATTTCTGGTAACGTCATCTCCGGAATACCTACTTCCTCTTATCCGATAATGTGAATTATTGCCCGCGACTAACTATCGCAACATTTTGTTAATTTCGATTTCCAACGTTGAACGGTTCTCTGGATTTGCGCCTTTTAACGCAAGGACGACTCCTGGCAATCTCGCGATTGAATCTACGTCGTTTACTCCTTTTTTTAAAGCAATTTCGTCTCAATCTCGTAAATTATCCCGACTGGGCTTCTGGACCATTGAAATCGCAATCAATTCAGTATAGCACATACGGTAGGGCGGGGCTAGTTGAGCATACGGGTAAGTTGTGCAATCGAAAAATCTCGCAAACTATTCACCGTACGCATAAACATCTTATGGCGGAAAGAAGGGGTCGGGGGAGACCTAATCACAGAGCTATTGCAATTGGCGCCTCGACAAGCGAGTAAAGCCCCCGTGCGTTTTGTTTATTTTGTGACCAAAAAGTAAAAACGTCGTGTATCGCAAGTTTTCGTCTGTATTAGTCAAATATTATCCGTTTTCAATGGGGTAAGGGTTAATATTCCAGAAAATTATTGTACTTTTGATATGTAGAGATGTTCTGGTTATAATTCTTACGATTTCTTTATGACCTCACTTTTATTTTAAAATTGCGGGTTGGGGTTAGTTGAGCAACTACTGCGAAATTTACCAGGAGAAAGTTGGATTCACTGCCAAGCTTGCAGGGAATGGGCACAAATAAAATGTCTTCCAGGTGCTATGGTCTTACTTTCATTTGTATTAATTGCAACAGTAACAACGACCAAAACTTGCTAATATATTATTAATATTTTTTTAAGCTATTTAATTCTGATTTTAAAAAGAAAGCTCGTAAATTACTTTAAGTTTTGTTGTTTTGTCACTAAATCACAATAAATAAAGAGATGATTATAAAAATAAACATATCCTATATGTAAACATACCGTTGCTCAACTTACCTCACCTATGGGGTACATTGAGCATACTTGACTTTCTGCATTTAAACAGCTGTAGCTCTTAAGTTCAACTAGTTACAAAAAAGTTACTATGGACACTTTTGTTAAGGGATAAATTACTAATCCATCAAGCCACATAACAAGTCATTCACACATATCATTGATGAGCTATATCCGCTAAAGTGAAAAGTTGCTCAACTAGCCCCGCCCTACCATACATTTAATTTTCTGCAATAAATTTTCCAAACTGGTAGCAAAAAATAAAATAACGATGCAACAGAACGACCTAGGCTGCATTTTTCTCTCAGGAATTGCTCAGTCTCGATTCGGATAAAGCGCTTTTAAAACACATTGTATTTCTGATAATTTTTTAATTTAATGCTGGCGTCAATTAATTAGTTCAGTTTAAATTGTGCAATTGGGAATTTACAAGTAGGTTATTCAGTTTCTGTTGGATGAAATATATAATTAGAGAATAACTCATAATAGCAGTAGCAGATATGTATGTTTGCAAAAAAAATATTAATTTAACCAATAAATGAAGTTGTACGTGCTATATCTGTATTCATTATCACAGGTAGTCATCATAAATATATTATTATCGAACGAAAATTAGAGTTCAAAAAAAGCCATTCAGTTTGACAAAAAATTCATCTGCAACACCGCTGATTAAATTTTTTGCAGGCAGATCTGTTTAGAATGAAACCGACGAATTTCCCCTATTAATGCCATAAAAACATCGCCTCGTTGTATACAATACGATCGAAAAATGACTTTTTAACAAGCTACTTCAATTGCTGCAGTAAATGTTTCAGCTAATATCTACTCGCAAATGATGCCGTTGAAAGTCGACGCAACATCAAAATAACCGGCTTTATTCCTGTTGAAACATTTGTACGATGCAAAATGACACAGAAAACATGTCGATAACAATAAAATTGAAATTCCGTTTTATATTGTAACAATGTACATGTTTGCAAAACTGAATTTATTGTATCAATTGTGCCATTCGTTTTGTTGGACGAAATCAGTAAAAGTGGTGGCTTACTTTGAAAATATGGCAGATTTTACGTCACATACAGTAATTGGATTTTAAATTGTTTTGGCATTCGTGAAAGAATGGTTGTGTAAATAGTAAACAGTTCTTTCATTTTTGACTGGATATTTTTCCCAATTCAAATATAATTTAATAACAAAAAAATACTGTACGTATTCACTAAACATTGACCTGACAATTTAAAGACCATTTACTATAAGATTAGAGCAAAGGTCCTGGCCTTGTCCTAAGCGCATTTTAGCTTGTACTGTTATTCTTTTCTGTATACATATATTTTTAGCGAACTTTAAAATGACCTGTTTACCTAAATAGTAAGTTATTTCGTTATAAAATGGCAAAATCGAACCGACTACTAACTTCCCAACTTTTTATTCGTGTGTCATCCCACTAAAAGCATTCCGTTCATCGAACTGACGACCCATTTCCCTTCCGTGGAATATCCGAAATGATCGACTGCTTCCTTCTTTATTATTATCTCTCTTCTGGAGGTCCACTTTGTCCAATCAAATCGAGAATTCGACTCGCATCGAAAGAAAATTATAACACATAAATAATAAACCCTATCTTCTATTATCCATCCTTTCTCTAGCTTTTTCGGCCATCAGCAACTTTGGTTTCGGTTGATAAAAATTTATGTATTTGAATCTCGGTTCGTTCCATAAAATTATTTCGAAAGGTTCCTCCGCTCCGGTTTTTTCCTCAAAAATTAAACTGGAAGGCGATTTTCGCAGAATCGTCGATTTAGAGATTTTGTTTCACGAATCGCGCTTTATAATTGTTGCCGGAAAACTGATAAATTCCCTTGTTATTTCGAAAAATGCTTTGCTGGTTGAATATAAAAGTTATCTAAATGGTTCTCTCGTTAAATAAAGCTTTCCTTTTACTGTAATTTAAGCTTATAGTAGGTAGTAACAATTTTTGGTTGCTATGCAGAGTAGTACTAGGAGTAATATTAGGAGTTCGATAATTGTTCTTAGAATTAAATTACATAAACCGAACGACATCCCGAAATTATCCCCCAGGACCTCTATAAATCGCCAGGAAGTGGGACATCTGGCCCAGTAGACTTCCGGAATGAAAGGCCAGTATATTAATCAAGTGACGACCCGTGTAGTCAACTAAAAGGAAATGCCAGCAACCATCGAGATGGGGTTGGGTTCGAGGGAAGATATAGTGCCGTAAGAACCGGCTATGTCAGCGTAATTTGAATAGTGATAGAATATGTGTGTGCGTTCCATTGAACGATGTGGAGCACTTAATGGTTCGTAAATTGAACATTGAACATTTAAATAATTGGATCACATATAACTCGGATGGCTTCGCGCTGAGAGAGCGCAATTATTATTTCCATTCGGAAAATAAACGTTCCGCCGATGGAACTTCTTGATTAAATGCTCTATGCCGATCGATAATGGCCAATAAATTGCATTTTACACCTTGCATTTTATGCAGAACAAAAAACATACATAGTAGCCCAACAAAGAGATTATTTTTTATATTATCTCTCCACTACATAAACATAATAATTAATCGTTATAAAAGAGAAAACATAAGCCCAATTTTCATTTTAAAATTCACGAAACATAGGTACGAGGTTACGTTCTGAATTTCTTTGGCCCTTTCCTTAGGGTAAACCCTTTAAGAGAAAAATTGTGTATGAATAATGAAGCACCTGAAAGTTTACCTCAAGCTAAGGAAGGCAGCTCATTTCCTTTGATTATTTTTTAATGAAAAAAGAATTCAAATTTTAAACGAGGTAAACACACGTTTTCTTAAAAGAGTCAGTCGACTGTAGCTCGGGCAGCGCGCCAAGTTAATAAGAATCAAAGGGATTATTGTTTTCAAAGCATTGAAAATGAAACAGTGTGGTTTTTATTGCCTGTTTATAGGCGAAAAAATTGAAATTACATACTAAATATTTATATCTGAATATCACGCAAAAGTACCTGGTTGTAAAATTTCAATGAAGTTAGCGCATTTAAAATAATCTATTCTTGTTTGTTGAGTTTCTGCTGTAAAAACAAAGGGTATTGTTAGCACAGCGAATGTATTCTTTTGATGCTTTCATGGTAGGTTCTCGCAATCTTCCTAACCTGAAAGTTAATCGTTAAACATCAAAGATTTTCTCTATCCCAAAGAAATGCGTGTACCTACTTTGTGTTCAAACCTTCCGGGTTTTAGGACTTAATTTACCTAAATAATAGCTACTGGAAATTCTTAATGCATTAAAAAACTCCTGGATAAAAAGGAAGGAGAAAATAGGATATCAATTAAAGCGTAGCTAACAATTAAAGCTTTTCCTTAATAAATAGATTTATAGAAATGTCAATTATCCACGATTTACGAGAATTTTCCGTTGCTATCGGATATATTCAATTTCTGATATAATCGGTAGGAAGCCAATTACGTTCCGCCCCAGTCAGTGTCAAATAAGGGTAATTACCATTCTGAGTATCAGGTGATTAATGATACATGTCGGGCAATAATTATCAATTTTAGGATCAGAATCGACATGAATCTTGTGCCGAGAGATACATGCAATTTTTACTTCGAACATCCATTTTAGCATCAATAATGCAAATGCTACAGGAGTACGTACGAATCATTGTCAATTAAATGAGATAGGCGTGTAGAAGGATACTCTGAATTATTAATTCCAGTTTGAACAATGGATGTTGTTTTAATAATGTTCTGTGGTATATTATTAACATGCATTATTATGAATATAGTACCTTTTCCTAAATAATATCTAAATGTTTACAATAGAGAATCATTCAAACGTATATCGAAACCTGCGTTACTATTATGAATTATTCATCTACCTTAAAGATTACAAATATTCAAAAATTTACTTAAGCGTAATACAGTTATTTTATCAAATTTAACTCAAATTCACCTTTTTCCCGATAGAATACTTATGGGGACGCTTTTAATACAATAAGTACACGTGTAATCAATGAAATTTAACTGACTGCAGTAAAACTTTATCCAATTTCCCATTATTACCTAGTGGTTAATACGAACGAATTGGGAAAACTTTGAATTTCCATTACCATTTCCTACAGGCGAATAAATATTTGATTAGCCCGAACTCGATCAACAGACACTATTTGTTTTACATTTAAATAGATTCTCAGCTGAGATTTTTCAAAGGAATTTTGGGAAAAACAATACCAGCAAATAAACTTTGCATCAATACGCATATTTTAGAATCCGATTTTAAAAATATTGGAGAATGTTAGATTATAAATTTGGCAAATTCAATTTGGTCGCAAATTTAAGGTCGGCAATATTACGGAATTTTCTATTGAACTTAGTTACAAAAATATAATGCACCAATTCAAGTCTCAACTCTATTGCCTCTAGTACCTATTTCATTTTTTGCGAAAGGGAAAGCGTTTACGAGATCTCTTGCTGTTTCATGCCAGGTTATCGATATTTTTTATTAGGCATAACTCCTAAGCTTCCTTCACAAAGGATATCAAGAAACACGATAAATCTAAGTGAATAACCAGCGATTTTTTCCTTAAAACCTTCAACTACCTAGTTATTCGATATAAACATTTTATAAACGTTTCGCGGAGATTGACTTAAACCATTGGCGTAACAAATAATTTTCCAGAATTTCGTAAGAAAAAGGTTTTTTAACCAAAAAGACATAAGTTGAAAAGGTTAATGGTTTAATGATATATTTAATATTTACTAAATTTATTAGTCTTTCCAATGCGCTCTAATTAATAATAAAACTCTTACAAATACTTTGTAAACATTTAAATACTTAATAGTGATGTTATTATCTAAGCATACTTATTTCTTATGTATTTTACCTACGTTGTACAACGTTGAATATTGTATAATTTTGCTTGCATGTGTATAATTGTAAGCCGTGTACGCCTGTGTGGCCCTCCTATTTTCCTATAAGGTTCCGACCCTTCCCTTTGTTCCACAATAAAATTCAGGTCGATTGGAAAAAGAAGACGACGAAAGGGAATTCGAGTCGAGATAAAGGAAAATTCGACCTCTCGCGTCGCATCGGTAATGACTTTATTGAATTATAAGAGTTGAAAGAGGAGAAAAGTTAATTAATTCACCAGCTACAGCTACAGAAGTTACAATAATATTGGTATCGGATGCGGACCTCGCATTACAAATTCGGCGTTCGTTTCGCGGAATAATTGCAATTTTTTCGGAATAATAATTGAACAGATGTTCCTTCTGTTGTTTATTTCTTTTTCAGAATTTTGTTTTGTTATTAATAAGATTTCAATTTCAAATTAGGACCATCAAAAGTTTTACAATTGAATCGGCTCGTAATATTGTTTCCCAACAAATTGCTTCTTTTTTCGACTTACTTTATTGGGTTTCTAAGAAAGCAAATTAGTTTGTTGGGTTTTCTGATTTAAATTTTTAATCACAAACCGCGTTCTTCTTATACCTAAATTTGTAATGTTCTAATTAAGTGAAATATTGCCGTCAATTTTTTTAATCACAAGACTCCGTTCGCCTTTGATTTAAATTCATTTAATATCTTCTCATGTTTTATTACAGCTATAATTTGTGGAGTTCTCATTGAAATAAAGCTGAAATTTGAAGACCGTGATTTTTTAACGGTGCTCTATTATTAGTTTATATACGAGGGGATTCTACTTAATACATTTTGACTTGGTTAAGAATTAAATAACGATATAGTTATTTAAGTACTTAGTGGAGAAAAATGTTATTTATAAATAAAACGCTATAATATTAATAACATTTTTTTTGAGATAATTATTGTAACAATTCATTAAATTTAACTGTTCTTCTCGAATGGCCCTGGTACGCTAGTTTCGTAAAAATAGCCTTTGATTACCGTAGCATCCTATTATAAATTATACAAACGCAGACGGACAGTTTGATTGTCCGGTAATTTTAGGACGGGGTTAAAATTCATGGTATTCGTAGTGATGTATAATTTTAAATCTTACAAATGGTTTTGTTTTATTTATTATATAGGTCATTATGGTTTTTCAGTATATGGCCGGTTAGACGGTGAATCGAAGCAAAAATTGTTGGGTTTGAACTTTATGGTTATGTAATTAGTTTTCGTTATTTGCTAGCCCGCGGCTAAATTCGTGTACGTTATAATTTTCATTTAATGGCATAACATTTTTGTTGCACTAAAGTTCATATAGGAAATAAAAATCTATGCATCTGTGGGAAATTAATAACAATTTCGCACTATAGGTACTTTATGGCTATGAATACATACATACATTTTATTTAATTTTTAAAATAAAATTATTAGGATATTTTTTTGGGTAAAGTAATCAAACAATTCTTTCTGCTAATTTGTCAAGCGAATTAATAATATAAAAAGTATAGTTTATGATATAATATGTTATGTATTGAAAGTGAGTGCGATTTCGTGTCCAATAATACTCATAATAAAGTATCAGATGAAAACCTACCTTTAGAAATTTTATAATTCATATCGCGATAAATCAGATTTATCGGCTCGTAAAAAATTTGTTATACCGGTTATAAATTAACAAATTTTCTATAGCCGGAATCCCATTAATGATTTTTATTCGCCGTACGAATTCCAATATTTGAAGGCCTTGATGGCGGTAATTTACGGCTCTTTAAATTTCATCTGAAAAACGTGGCAAAGATATTAGATAATTGCTGTTGGGTTACCATTCGGAAAAAACGGAACGTAAAAATAGGTGAAAAAATTTATTCAGGCGGAAACGAAATTAAATGAAATACGTTAAATATTAAACAATAATATTTAAATAGTAATACAGTTAATGTCGGTCTCAATAAAAACTCTTATAATTATTTTTTTGCATTACCTAATTTACAATTCAAATACTTCAATAAATTATCACACGAAAAAGGCGAAGAGAGATACAAATATTCATCGAGTTTTCAAAAGTCTTTTATGGGCGAAGTCTAGACACAACCCATTACGAAGTTCTTTTGCATTCTTTCGGGTTAAGCTGTTAAACGATTCTCGATTTTTTAGCCCATAAAAATATCATGATTAAATTTCGTTAGGAAGGCATAAAGTACCTTCTTCAAAAAGCATAAATCGCACATTACCTAAGAAATTTATTAAAAAAAATTAATTTTATGAAATTTAAAATTCAATGAGACTTTTTTATTAAAAGAGTATATTCAATATAGATACAAGGATTCTTTTTAGCACACTGAGTATTTATAAAAATTAAATGAATATTATAATTTAATGTTTTAAAGTAAAATACATTAGGTAGGTTTTGTATATCTAGTAAATTGGAGAAAAACTTAGAGATAAAAAACTTTTGTTACATTATCTAAGTATAAGCATTGCAACAATTGTTATTAAGACATGAACAAAATGCTTTAGTTTTAAATTAGCTTCTCTCTATACTTTGAGAGCTTTAATAAAACGTAGTGTAAGAAAAATCCTGTAAGAAAACACTTTCTTCGTCAAAACATTTTCTTTTATTAATTTAATAATCCCGACCGTCGCGACGCCTTTCTTTTTTCTAAAAGTTCGCCGTCGAATCAGTTCCACGTAGATTTCGCTAAGCTCCAGCCAAACAACAAACCGTTTTTAATTTCGCATCTGAACAAACAAGGCAAAAATTACATTTTATCGACCCTTCGAGTTATTCCCCTTAGATCTTCTCTCGAAATCGCGAAGGCGACCACAGAAGCGGTGGCTTCGTTCCGTTTAAGGGGTTCCATAAAAATTAAATTATCATTAGTTACTAATCGAAATCTCAAAACTGTACAATTTAGTTAGCTGCAAAGGGAAATAAAAACGTTTTATCACCCTAAAATTGCGATAATAATTAATATCCAAGTCAAATCACGAATTGAAACACTTCTCCCGTGCGTACGCCTTAGGTGGAACTAATAAAATAACAGAAGGGACTTTTCGCTGCTGATATTACAATATTTCACGGTAATTAAACTTTAAAACTGTTCGATCGACATTGGTAAATATTGATTTTGTAGAGAAAGGCCCCCCTAAATTTAAGAAAGTAAATACACGCTGGTTTGGGATCCCATCAGGTACAGGTCGATGGAATAGTTTTGATGGGTGGCGACGTGTGGTTTTCGGCTAAAAGCTTTTCGGTAAATGAGAAAGCCAAGCCGATAGAGGACTTAATGCTCGCAATAATAAGAAGTCATGGGGATATGGATATGCGGCCGAGCTGAAATAATGAGTTGTTTGTGTATTTTTACAACGGTAAAAAACCGAAGGTAGATTATTGAGTAATAGAGGTGCAGCTGCTTGTTTGCTTTACAAAAAAACCTTTTTATGTGGATAAATATTAGGAAAATTCTATAGGGCAAGCATTCAATATGAAATATCGTAAATCGCCAATACTTATAAGTATATTAAAAAAATGATTAAATCGAAAAATGTGCCTAACAAGTCTCAATATTAGGTACTTCGGAAGTTCTAACAGCGCTTGTAGCGATCCCCTTTTAGCTTCGAAGCAAACTCGAACGTAAAGCAGAATGGGTACATAAATATAAATTTTCTTTTTAAAATAATTCGAACTCCCGTTCGGTCAATCGATTTTCCAGCGTTAGTATAGAAAAGGGGAATATATAACCATCGTTATCCGTCGATAGTCGCTACTGAATTGCTTAAGGCGTATTGCTTTTTGATGCGTTATGCGTTCGAGAAAAAAAGCCACCTGGGGATATAACAGCCGACTATATTCGGCATGACGCTCTGGTGCTTTCGAACTTACTACATTTCATGTTTCGCTGATTTATTCAGGATATTGAGCCATCGTATGTCAATATTGATTAATCGGTGATGTACATAAACGATTAATTAACAAATGTATACAGAGGGTTTCGTAAGGGTCTAGTTTAAAGAATAATATTTTTTGCATTCAATAAACTGTATTATTTTCAATGGAAAATTCCAATTCCTTAAAGTATAAGTATTGAAATATAGAAAAAAAAAATTCAATGCAAACGTAAAAGCGGGTTCAAAAATCGTCGTTTGGAAAGTAACATTAGCAGCAACTGCCAACTCCTCTGGAACTTTCAGTAAACGGGATTCCATTGTTAAAATCCCTTTATATTGATTTATATTCGAATTTGTTCGGACGCCTAATGGACTAAGAAGTATTTTATTATGTCTTTTTGCTATATACGATGTTTTACTACTTTCCGATGTTTCGTGAGAGCTCATAAAAAATAAAACAAAAATCGTTTCGTGTATAAACCATCCGCAATGCCATTTTCTTTTATATACGGTTATTTATACCCTATCGATATCGTAATCATTTACCCTGATTATATTCTTATATTCCGCATGAAGAAGCTTAAGAAATCAAACAGTTGCACAAAGTGCGTCAGTCCACATTAGAACTTAAAGTAATTCATTGTGTGCATTTTCTGCTTACCTGCTCAATTATAGTAGCCAATAACCTAAACGTTGCCATTGTTAAGCTTATGTGTTGGACATACCGCACCTGGTTTTATTATGATTGTTCAATGATGTTGCAAAACATTCTTAAATAGACAGGCCTCCCGAATAGAGGCCTTCCGATGTTCAATCTTAGTTACATTGATTATGATGTTTAGCTGACAGTAGAAAGAAAAATTTGTATGAAAATAGGTTTTATTTTTTTTTTATTTTTACGGATCCGAAATGATGCCATTTTTCAGTTGTGAAAGTATTTAAATTATAAAAAATGGGAAAGTAATTAAAGTAATTGTGTGGTATTTCTACCCTTGATATACCTCTATGTTTTATGCATTTCCTGAGGTAGGCACTGGCAATTTCTAATTATCGTGTCTCCAGTCAAAGTAGCTGACAATGGCTGACACACCACTTCGTATAATGAGAAAAAAGGAGTTGTTTTTTATCTACCCCTCGAATCTCTATACAATTCTTTATTCCTCCGCTCCATACGTTTATCGACGTATCACAATCCCCGTTAGTAAACGCAAACTTCCTGCCTTAAGTGCGCTTTCATTTCTTCGCTATTGTTCATGGGATTCTGCGACGGAAACTGGTAGGTACTAGAGGGGTAGTTTAAGACTTAATGCGACAATGGGATTTATTTTATCAATATTTTACATAAGCTTTTTTTTCCTTTAAAAAACTGTTTAACAGACGAGATAAATTTTACAAATATATAACATATACCTAGGTGAAACTGTTTCAGTAGAATGTATGTTAGGTGCCCTAAGTAGAATTTGTAATAAATTTCCGAAATTTTGAGTTCAACAAAAGACTATTCTCTCATCGTAATCCCATAGGTCTTGTTTTTGGATCTACTATGAATCTCTTCCTGCAAAAGTGTTTCTGCCGCTTAGGATAATAAATTGCGTTCATATTTTACGTTCACTTGGAAACAATACGCTGCCGGCTTCCTCGTATCAAACACATACCTGCATGAACTAAGGCAATAAGGACGTAAAAGGCGTAAAGGAATAAGAAAAGCGCGACGAAAAATGGCACAAAAAAGCAATGTATTCCAGTTTTGAATGTCGTCAAATTGATTGCTAATAATTTTTCTCGGCGAACGTACGGGATATTTTCCTAGACGTTTTCGTACCTACTTGAGATATTACGCCCGTTTATGTCGAGCAACTTGTTTTCATTTCCGTCTGCGGTTTACTGTTTTGGGGCAAAGTGGCGCTCTCAAATAAAAAATGCCATTTTTATACCTACCTATATAGATATAAGGCTCAGTTGATATGCCATGTTTAAGGTCATACCTAAAAAAACATCTACATAAAATACAACACAAATGTTTTAGCTCTAAAAGAATACGTAAAATTGAAACAAAGCAAGCAAGGACTTATTTATATAAATTTTTCCACCTACATTAGTAGGTACGTACATAAATACATTATTTTATAATACTCTGTATAGTAAGTACATTTCAATAAAAAATCGAAAAATTCGTATAAAGCTCGCGTTATTTTTATGATACCTTAATCTACGTCTGCAAATCCTGTACAACTTCATATTTCGTCGAGACGCTTTTCCTTTTCAAGGAGATCTTTTCTTATTCTGAGAGTCTCGTCATATACGAGTACGTATACCTATTTCTTGTACAGCAGTAAATACCCTATGTAAATCTGCTGAATGCAAATCTAAACTAGTTATTCTCTGTATTCGCCTTTGCACTTCATTTTTATTTATTTGACAAGTCTAGAGCATTTTCAACAAAATCTTGTTGTAAGGTATCCGATTGGATTCGGATTTTTTTTGGTTAAAATGTGTCACATTGAATGTCCAATAGAATAGAGTTGCTCGTTTTTTCCTGGGCAAAAATAAATTATTTCTTTAATCTAATCGATAACAATTTTCCGCCCTACTCCAACCTCTATTTATTCCGCCGTCGAAAAGTACTTCTCAATTTTCTTCGGAAAATTTATATGGTTATCAATTTCCGACTTGCATAAACAGCATATAGCGTGATGTAATAATAAACTTTCCTCGACTTAATAAACCTGTTAACAGTATAAATGGCAGTCTCTGTTGTGCTTCGTTTTTTGCCTTCTGATAGGCGGTTCAGAAATACAAACTGTTTAAATGTTCGTAATTGCCAGTTTGCGCCTAAATGCAGGTAAATGTGCACTTCCCAGTTATTGTTCATTCATTATTTAGTTATTAGGAAATTCATAGCATATTTTCTTTTTTTATATATCTAAATTATTTTGCTGTGATTAAATTTGGAACCTCCCTTTGCTTGATAATAATTAGCATATTGTATGTGCGATTTTATTTAGTAAATGAGAAAAAAAGTAACGTGATTATACTCCATTTTCGGGGGTTAAAAATAAGTTCATAGTAAAACGGATTTATTTTTGACCCTACCTTCCTGCAACCCGGTTATTTTGAATTATGAGGTATATAGTCATTGTTAAAAGTTAGTAGGTAATAGGTAATAGTAAATAACTCCATAGATATAATTTGTTGTTCATAATGTTTTCATCATGTTCTCTTCGACTTCGTTCTACATCGGAAAACTTGTTATACCTAATAAAACAGCTTTATGATACCTAGACGAAAGTTTGCTCTGTTGTGCACTAGTTACAATAAAGCAAAATATGTTCACGACTAACTATATAGCTTTTGGCTAAGCTCTGTTAGTCTGAAGTTATTCTGTGATTTAATAGATATAAATATCTGGTAATTCCTACTCGTTGCGTACTGTAGGAGTTTTCTCCAAACGGCATTACCCTAAGTAATGAAATTTGCTTTAATTATGTTTTGATGTGTTATATCATTATATTTCAACATTGCATTTAACTCTAAATCCTTTGAGAAAGTTTAACTTTAAAGTTAAAACAACCCAAAAAGTTTGTATGCATATATCTATTTGAAATGTGTTTCTGAAATGTGTAAATAATAGTAAAATTGAACTTGTTTTGAAAAATAGAACCTTTATAAATTTTCTATACTAAAATTATAAATATCCTTTTTTGCAGTTTCTCCAATCGTGCATGGTCCAGTTTTTAACTCAGAAGATTATTCGTCGGTAAGTGTGCCATCTTTAATATACAATGTATATCCAAAAGTTTGGAATATATTGTAAATTTTTCACTCCAAAAGAATAAATCAATTTTTTACATATTGTTTATCTGGCATTGAGATTGATTTATGTGAGTTTTAACAAAATGATGTTTAATTGTTCAAAAATTTATACATAAAAATCAAAAAGAAAGATGAAAGGTTCGATAATCAGAACCAGTTGCAAATTTGGCGCATGTGGCCAAAAAATTGGCGGAAGCGCTGGAAATAGCCCATTCAACGCAAAGCGCAAACGATTCTTGTGACGATTTCGCAATATTCGTCATCATTTTAAAATGCACGTTTGATTTCGCTATCTATCGCCGCATGCAGTTCTCGTTGTTCTCTCGATATTTATGCGAGCCAAGTTCTGCGGTATAATAATTATTACATCGTATAAATTCAGTGAATTTACGAATCGCGCCGCTCACCAGCGAGTGAGTATTAAACATAAATCCAAATTAAACATTCACCGATCCCGTCACCGGCTAAGCCGGCTCTTGGGGTTTTATTGAGAATAAATAAAGCAAAATGCATTTTGTACGGGGCGAGTTCGAATGTGCCGATGTCGAATCGTATACGTTTTACGGACGGATTTACGCTAAGTTTATGCAAAAACGCTAAATTAAATTGCTTTAAAGATGCCACATTTGTATGGAAATGCTAATAAATTCCGGATTTTTGCTGAATTTGATTGCTTTTTAAGAGACTCGGTTGTTTAATAAATTTATTAAACCTTTTAGATATACAATATTATAATTTAATGCTTTTAATAGCGGACTAAGTACGGGTATACCGTGATTATTGAAAATAAGATTATATCAGTAAAGCTAATTCTGAATCAAATATCCCACTTGCTCTAGCTTAAGTGTAACAATAGGTCCTGTTTCCATATATTTCCGCATGTAATATTCAACAGACAAATACCTTCTTAATTGTCTCGGTTCGGAAACTCGATCCTAAGTTACAGAGTTGTGCTCTAGGGCTTAATTATCTGACAATTGCTCCTTTTGTGTGGCACGCGATTGTACTTAGTATACCGAAATATAATGAATATATATCATAATCCAGTTTCGGATATGATGAAATTACGTTGTGTTTTCCATTGTGAGCTGGATTCGTTTTTAAACATGCTGTTGAACGATTTTCACAACGCTGTTTACAAGTTTTCCTGAAAATGAAAAAAACGCGTAAGTCATTTGTATTGCTGATTGAATATTATCTACTTATCAAATTTTTAATTAATTTGAAAGATGATAAAGTTCAGTTTATTTAAATATAATATAACGTTTATCTAAAAAATTTAAAATAAAAAAAAGTTTTTTATTAAAATCAAAACAAATAACGAAGTCCAGATAGGTACCGAAGATTCATCTCTACTTATAAAATTTTAAAAACTGCAGACTTTACTTTTCATAAATACATTAATAGCGAACGAGGGTCGACTTTTGAGCGTCTCTCGGGCTTCGTTGATTAATAATTAATTTTATTGACACTACACCAGATACTAAATTCCATTCGACAAAGGAATACATTGCTTTATTTTAACGAAACCGAGACTGGGCTTTTGTAGTCCCTAATTAAATAAATTCATCGTTCATTTATTTTATTATGAACGGAATTAATTCGCTAATTATACATTATGTTTAGTTGGCTATAATTATAAGGATAATACGGTAGGAAAATAAGGAGGAAAATAATAAAACAAAAATCATTAAAAGCATCTTGAAGGCATTAGTACAGTGCAAAATCAATACATCCTTGAATAAGTTATCTATAGGTAATTAATACAATTAATGTATCCATAGATAGAGCTAAAAACGAAACTGCTGTATTGGTAAAATACAAACCATTACACCTGTACTTTGAACCACTTTTTGCTTCGTCATACATTTGGAACGCCATGTGGCGCTGTTTGGTTCTCTCCAAAATTTGCTTCACGTTATCGTAAAAAGTTTTATTCCAAAGATTTCGCTTACATATGGAAAATATTTTATACGGTTTCTTTTCACTGAATGTGTATCGTTTTATAGGCCGCAGACTTCCCGCTTGACCTAATAAATTCCTTTACTCGAAATGCTTCCCAGGATCGGCTTTTCTATAAAAAACATTTGATTTTCGAAAATTTATTTTGGAATTCCATCGAAATATATTTGCTGCATCGGAATTACACTGTTTTCAATAAATTATGTGGCGTATTTAAATGTTAAATCCCCAATGCATAACTGCAGAATTCTGCTGTTGATGTTTACAGACCGTCTCTGTTCGATCACCTTGATAGGAAAGCTGATAAAAACAGAAATGTGTTTCTCAATTTTATACGGGACCCTTATGAACAATGAATGCCCGTAAAAACTCGCCCGGTTTATTGAATTGCCTCAAAAAAGCGGAGCTTTCAGTACTGTCGATTTTTTTTTGTTTTTGAATCGACTAGTTTTATAGAAAAAAACAAGCGCACAATTGATTATGAATACCAACGTATCTAGGAATATAAAAAAATGTGAAAAAAAAAATAATTAAGGGTCTGTTTACTAGCTGTTACTTTATAATCGTAATCAATTCTCTGGATAGATATTCGAAAATATTTTCAAAGTTTTACATGATTCAAACAGAAATAAACTGAAGTCATTAAAGTTTCTTACAAAATTTTAATACGAACGAAGCCATTATGTTTAAGTGAGCTATTAAATGTCGATTACTTGTTTACTTATACATTAGCCTTTATTGAAAATCGCTTATTCTACTCTCTAAAGGAAACTTTTATGCATGACTTTTCCTACTACATGGTAAGGTATTGACGAGATGAACCACTTCGTATTGGTAGTAGATATACTTGCTAACCGTCGATGTTATGAATAAGTAATATCCGTTTATGATGAAATCGATTAGAAAATGGCTTGTAATTCGAAATCGATGCTCAGCACACTAATAAATTTTTATCTACTATAGACAATACGGGCTTTTAAACAGAAAATATATTCATGTTACGTATATTGCTTTGCTACTTTTATTAAGTATTTTCTGTGATGCTTTTTATTGTGTATTTAAATCGTTATTGTAATAAGGTTGTAGTGAATGTATGTTAGAGGCATATAACAATATTAGGTAATTAACAGGTAGAATAGAATATCTTTACTACCACCTTATGAGTCATTAGGAGCATGTACTATTTTTAATTTGGTATTATCAACAATCAAGTTAAAATTCGGAGAGTTCGCATTGCGAAATCGCATTATCTTTCAGACATTTCATTTGAGAAATAACATCATCTTTTTCGTCCGATTTTTCTTCGCCTGTCCAACTCCTGGGCGGATTATTTTACTTGTTTAACATATAAATAACAGTTCTTGGATGACATACAAAGTATTTGAATGATTGAAATCAAAGAAAACGGTAAATTGAATTTCCCATTAAAATTCCTGTCAGACAAAGAGTCGGCAGTTCCGGAAAACATCAAATGAAACGTTTCCAGTTCGGCTCGCCGGCGAAAATTGGAGTTTTTCATAGTAGGAATACTTGAAAGTAGGTCAAACAAATGTTTTAATTTTGCCCCTCTGCAATGGTACACAAAAGAAAACATGTCAAGATTAATTTTAACTTGACAAGGGACGAAGACGAGGATAAGCAACGTTTGTTTTTTGTTCGCAATTCTGCGGAAAACACTTGCAAAGAATGTACACGGTATATATAGATATATTGGAAATACAATGTATTGTATTAGGACATAACAAAAACAGCTGAAATCAACGGATTGTAAAGGATAATTCCAACAGAACGAGCATTTCCTCTGCATACAAAATGGTAAAGCGTTTATAGAATCATAATTTTTTCCAATGTAAATTGGAATGTAATATGTTCTGAAAAAAATATACATTTATTTGGTTTCCGCATACCTGCAGCTAAAAATTTATAATATTCAGATCGCTTCTAATATTGCTACTAGCTATCCTATTTTGTGTCAAACGTATCCTTTCAAAATATTTCATTCAAACATCCTGGTTTTTGTGCGAACAGGTAAATATGCTTAGTAATATGTGTTTTCAAAAGGGGGCTCACATTGCCACCGACTTCCGGACATCAGCATAACTAATCGAGCGCCCGTTTCGTCCTTTGTAATAAATTTCTATGAATAAACTTTGATGCCTGCGTGTAATCCTCATTTAACATAATTAATTTGACTAAAATAAAAGCGCCTGACGCATTTATTTAAGAATCATCTTCATTGATAGCAATTCCCAAAACAAATTTATTTTTCTAAAAATTGGCTCTATTTGAAAGAATAATATTTCATAATTCAGGGTTTGGTATCAGCACAAGTGTAATGTTGTCTATGCCATGAAAAAGGTGAAATATTGCTTAAAATGAGAGGTAAAACTTTCGATCGTGCAGCGACTTTCAAATAGGTAACTAACTTTAAGTTAAAGTTTACGTGACTGCTACATTGTGTTTCTCGTTCGACACTCGGGAGGGATATTTGTGAAAGCTCGGCTTTATAAAATATCCGCTTCCTTAAATGGTATCTACTTATAAGCACAAATTCGACAAACAAAGTTTTTCTGGTTTATAAATCCTTACAGAACTTTTCGTAAACACTAACATTAAAGAATTATTGCAATATTTTTAACCACTGTTGATTTGTTTGTTGGAAAATAATCAATAGAATTTATTCGAATTGATATTCTCCAATAGTATGAAACTCCTACGAACTTTAAGCAACTCGAATAATGCACAGTCCACTATTATCTAGAAACTAACATTGACTAAGTTTGAATTTGAATATCCATTCTCAAATTTCGGAGCGAAGTATACATAAACATTTCGCATTTCAAGTCAGTTTCAGATTCGATTCTCCTGGTGAAACTGACCATAAAGCTTTATATCAATAGCAGCGATGCTTTGGAGAAAGACAGCGCGGCCGGAGCCGGAGCGCTCCGAATCCAGGGCCGCGCAACTCGTCTCAAACTTTTTTAAGACTCGCCCGTTAACTGACACGTCTTTGTGGAAAGGCGGATATATTATAAACAGTTTAGAAGTTTCACAACTCGCAGCGGGATGGCGGCGAATAGCAGGAATTCACTTGCCAGCCGCACCTCCTGAAAGGTATGCAGTAATTTATCATTACTTTCCGCGGGAAAAGGAGAGGAAGTTTGCGGAAAGTTTTAAAGTGGAAAAATGTTCGACTAATGGTCTATATATCCTTCATTTGGAATCGTTGAAATTTCAGTCTAATTTTTGGTGCGCGAATTGAAAAATCCCTGCTTCAACTTTTTAATGGATTATATCCTTCGTGTCTATGAATTACCGAACTATATTGAACATTGAAAATGAGTACAGAAGTTTTGAATTAATAATGATAAGCGTCGATAATTTTGCAAGTCGTTTTAAATAATTTATGTGCGTTGCTAAAACTTCCCGTACCTTAGGATTAAAACTTGTTTTTTTTAAACGCATAAATCTTTACTCTCAGAAACTGCACAAAGGATAAAACGTCGCTTTATAAATATACCAGCATGATAAAAATGCAGGTACTTACAGTAAGCTACAATCAAAAAATTCTACATTTATAAATTCCAGACAAAATAAATGTAGTTTACAAAGGATCAGGTAAATAAATATTTACGTACATACTTATATAGAAATTGTAATAATTCCAATATAATTTCTAAGGCATCTGTTTACCGCTCTATTTACGTGCACAACATTGGAAAACTTTCGCTATGACTCACGTCCAACTTGCTTTCTGTCACCGTTACGGCGTTAGAAAATTATCGCAACGCATAAGTTCAGCAGTCAGTATAGTTGTCAGGAAACCACACTAAGTTTGGCTCGTACGGCATTCGCTTTTCGCAAAGTACTTACCGTACGTACGAGTGGGTATATAACATTAAAATTTCACCTCTCGCCTCCCAGGTTGACCAGAGTGTCCACCTTTGTTGTATATGGACGCCCGGTTGGTTTTTGCCAGCGCTGCTAACTCCCAGAAACTGTCATTAGGAGTTCCTGAATGTCGTTTTGATGATTTTATGCAAGTCTGCGGCTGCGGCGGTTGTTTGGAATAGGATTACCGGGCTCATTGCTAATTACACTAATGTGGTTACAAATGTTTTTGATAAATTGATTTTCATGACTATACAGAAGGATTTTGTCAGTCTAGAATGAAGTTAATTTCGCATTGTCGTTTCAATTACGACCCGGGTGAAATTTATTATAATAGATGCCACTTTTATTTCCGCAAAACAGTCTCATATTACTATACGGAAAGAATAAAAGAACGGAATAATGGGGACGCTCTGAAACCATTACAAAAACTCACAGTATATATCTTCTCCACCGATCATCGCTGTAAAGACTGTTTTCAACGATCCTTTTTTTCCGTTATAAGACCGAAGAGCCGGAAAATGAATTCGTTTTCTCGCAATTCGAGAATTTATTTCGAGACATTCATTGAAGTAGTGAGGTTAGGTGAATAATTTAAGTAATTTAACCTTAACGACCAGCTCTCACCGGAGAAGCATCGGTAGGTGTAGTGGGAGAAACGAGGCAAAAAATTGCCCGAATTGATGGTAGGGAGTTTTCTACGTTTCCAAAGGAAGGTTTTTTTGTAGTTATTCTATACAATTTTAAAAAGGCGGAAGTTATTGAGTGGAAAAATATGTAGTTCAAGTTGAAAGATTTTTTTATTTCAAAATACCGCGAATGTGGTTCATTATCTCCAATAAATTAAATATGAAGGCCTGGGGATTATTCAGGTAGAATTAAAGCCAAGGCCCATCTGAATGAGGCTTCAACGTAATAGCACCTCACTTAGTTTGATTTATTAAATTAATTACTGTCATAAGGGATAAGAATAAAAAAGGAACGAGTCTATATTTTTACTAGAGGTGTATTAGGGGTTTCAGTTTTTAGTTCAAATGAGAAATATTGCTTTAGATGAATTATAGGTTAGTAAATTTTGTAGTAAAAATTATTCAATTAAAATTATTTCTGTTAGTTCCTCAATTAACCAAGAGTTTCGTATATTTAAGTGTGTATTTTCTTGAGGTTAATTGGATAGTAGGTAAACATTCCTTAATTAATTTACGAGTTTTAATATTAACAAAAAAATTAAGCCGTATTTTAATCCGAAGAAAAAATAACGATGCAAATATAGCGTTTATAGATAATAATCGTTTAAAAGCGGCCGCCCTTTGGCATATAACAAGACGTAAACTAAAGATTAGGGAACGAATCCTGCCACGTTTAATTACATCTACAAATACATTTTCAAGAAATAATTACCATCATCTAAGGGCGCAAGGCATTTATAAATACATCTGCACGTTTAAAAGGGACCGCAACCCCAGAGAACGCCCTCCGGTATTTTTTGATAAAGGCCCGCCGCCGGTCTCGAACGTCTTTTAGGAAATGACATTTATCGACCGGCGAAATTGTCCGGAACGGTTTGCTAAAGAATGCAAGTTAGGTACTAATTTCGCGATTCCAAGTTTCCCAAATTTTATAAAATTGAGAACAACTGTGCTTGCATATAGGGAATAAATTGGAAAATGTTAATATAGTAATTTGTATAAATTATTTCTATATTACTGGAGTAATAATTTTTAAATTTCTCCCTCCAAACATTGCTCCCCTAGATTTATATACAGTATAATCCGTATAGTGCATTTTGATATGAATGATTAATTTTCACATTTGCAAATGTGTTTGCTTTTTGCAAAATTGCCTCTAAAGTCAATATTATTACACGCATTTAATAAATGACTCGCTTATATTTGGAAATTTGGGATGAAATATTGATATCTCCTTTCTACTTTTTAGATAATTCTTTATACTCGTTGATATACCAAATACTAAAATTATATTAGTAACTATCTGGATGTTTTTGTATAAATCCGTATCACTATTTACACTTGACACATACTATATTAACTTTCTCATTTTAATATGTTATTGAGAAAATCAATTGAGAAATTGCCAATGTCTAAAATATAAATGGTTTTACTAACTACTTAAGTTTCCATCTGCACGTTTTACAAAATATGAATTACTTATGAGTGTTGAAATATTTTATTTATTTCCTCTTACAAGTCAAACTTCAACTATTTTTCATATCGCACCAACAAAGTTTCCTGCTATATTGCGAAAATTCGCAGTTCTTTTTATATTTGTTATTCGGCGAATCGCAGGTTTTAAGATTCGAAACCTCAGGAAATGAAACGCTCTAAGTTCGTTCCGGAAATAGCTTTGAAAACTTGCCATCTCGGTCTTTATCTTAAAGCCTTTTGCCATTCATTTTTATCCCGTCTTGCTCTTGAATAATGGCCTTAAATCAGAATTGTGGAGCTGTCGGAAAGCGTTTCAGCTTTCTACATTTAGAGAGTTCTATTAATGTTTATAAAGTTTTTCTTTGGAGTTAATGTTTCTCGATCGTTTTTAAAATACCTTTATAATTTTTTTCGCAACTTTAGTTAGGGAAATCTATACACAAAGAGCAGGGCTCCTTTTAAAATATTGGGTACCTAGATAAAAGCTCACGAAATCTTTGTTAATATATAGAACGATGAACGTTAATAATCTCAACGAGGCAATAAACATCCAATATGTTACTTTTTTTCCGGAGGATTTTATTAAATTAGGAAACATCATCGACGGGATCGATTTAACTTCAGCTGCCAAAAACACTTTCTACGAATGCCGGTCGTAAAACCAGACGAAAATGACGGTGTATTATATTCCTTCTACCTTTTGCCACTTTCATTCTACATAATGTGTGTTATTGGAAGAATCATCTTTTTATAAACCACAATTGCCAGAAAGGTTCCCTATCATTACGCAAAAATGATATTTTGGATTATTAAAAGGATGTTTTACTTCCATGAAAGGAAAGTATCAATTATGGACATCGGCCTCCTCGGGCGGCCAGTAGATACTCATTTGGTTCGGGCATTCGAGAGTAGGTAAACTATTAATCATTTATGCTTATGGGTAAACCGATATTTACGGAATATTACATTTATTTAGGTATATTTAAATTTTATACACTTTTACATAATTGTTTATGCTAATTATTATTACTTATTTAAAGCAGTATAATCAAAAAAATATTGAACCCCAATTGAGAGTTCTTGTGGGCAAGTGCCTATATTTTAAAGCGTTAAAGAATAGGGGTTAAAAAACAATCCTTAAGTATTTACATAAATCAGGAATAGCAATTATACTAGTATTTAAAAACAAAAAAAGAATTCCAGTTATCCCTTTAAGTTCAGTTTAAAATAAATTACTTATTAAATTCCAGCTTACACAAAAGAGGATGAAAGACCCAAGTAGCCGGAGAGCATCTTAAAAACGTCTAGGTAGATATTTATAAAGCAAGAGCAAGCAGATTAAATATTTAAAAAAGCCCTAATTTTCTTCCTGTCTGTCGTTCCGAGCTTAATTTTTCAACTGAGATGTGCGCTTAAATGCCATTCTCATTTAAAATGATGAAATACTTCCTTTCGGAGAAACCCGATGATTAACATATGTTTTTGCGATCCGGGGAATCTGATATATTGTCAAATTGGTGACAACGCCGACGACATGGGGTGGATGGAGCTTTGATGTATGATTCGTGGTCCCGTCAAGTGGAGAAGAGCAGAAATGCAGCGAAACAGCCAGACCGCGGATCAATAAAGCAAGAAGTAATCCCCTGCAAAAGGAATTAATGAATTAATACAAAGTGTCTTATACGGATTGACAAGATTAAAAGTAGTTGGATGAATGCTGGAAATTGAAAATATATAAGAATTAACGATAAATCAATAGCAATAGGAATGTTATTAACAGTATAACTTTAAGCTTGGTGTACTGCAGTGGTTTCTGCTGCTATACATACTATTTTGTTGTAAAATATCGAGAACATCTAAATAAAAATGGACAAAGAGAGGACTCGGGAGGATTCAATTAAAAATATTTCATCTTCCGTATATATTGCACATTAAACCGCACGTATTTGTTTGGATTATTCAATTTCTACACAACGGGAATCGACGACAAAAACCGCCGAAAAAAAATCAAATTCCAACTCCGTTGATCCCATTCTCCCTCTTCCATTGTATTCGCGCCGCGCTTACAAACAAAACTCATTTTGTTGGCAACCAATTGCTTATCGCAACGAGATTAATATTGCGAAATTAGCACGTTCGACCGAAAATTCAATCACATTCCTCGTTATCAGCTGTCTCTTTTCCGACTAACTTCCGATGACTATTGTCACCGGGAATATTAAGATTGATTACGAATTTGCAAACTGAAACAATGTCCCCGTGAACCCGCTTAGGCCCTCGCTCCCCCGCTGGAATTCGGATCGGTTTCGTGAACATGTTAAGCTCCTATAATACTGTTTAATGCTTCAAGAGCCTCGAATATAACATTGATTTTTTCATCAATTATTTTAACATTGTTTTGTAATTTATTTAAAGGTTTTAAAAAAATTTGCAAAATTTTACTTGTAGGTACTGCGACTTGTCATATAAATCTAGCTTTCTTTTATTTATTTTAAGATTATTTCTTATGTATGAACTGATTATAAATATGCTAAAGTCGTATAAGTTACATCGTTAAATCTTTCATTCGACCCCTTTAAAATAACCCAACCGTTTTAATGGGATCTTACCATATTTAGCGAGAGACTCGTTTCGTACAGCATATACTCGCATAATTTATGCTTTTTAGAATTTCCTTAAGTTACATCCGTAGAATTTAATAATCCAGAGAAATCCAGGCATCCGTATTCAGTTGACATTTTACACCTTGCGGGGTGATAAAGATAATGTATTTATTGCGGAATTTAAATTGGCAGTTAAAATATCGCATTACGATGGGCGAAGAGGGGTGAGAACCTTTGAAATCGAGAAGCGGAAATCGTTTATAGGTCATCGGCACTGTACAGAGGCGGTTTTCTAACTACATTTTACTTTGAAACAATATCTACCTATTATAATTAGATATTTATTGGATTAATTATTACGGTTAACGGTTGTCATTTTCGCTGTAGATTGTATCTTCTGGTTGATAAAATCTTCTGGTTTTATCAAATTGCAAGCAAAAACGATGCGCTAAACGATAAATCGCAACGGAAAATTAAATCCAACTTTTTAATTGAGCAATTGCATTTGTTTGATGAAATTTCAATTATTCTGGACGTGGTATTTTGATTGAACATTATTCAAAATTATACGATTTGTGTATCTGACAGCCAGTTTACTCAATATTCCTATTCAATTAATGGATTATTGACAAACTGTAGTAACAAATGAAATTTATGACTTTCAATTACGTATTTTAATTTCTAGATTCATCCCAGCACCAGCAGCACTGTATATGCTAATGAGATATCGTTCGTTTATTACTTACATAGGCGGTGGGTATAGGAACTAAAGTAGTAAAGTTGGAAGTTCGTTTATCATTTAAATGGGAAATTAATTTATCGAGACTTTAATTAAAAATCAAATTAATAATATTTTTTCAAGAGTTCGTTTTGATTTTTATTAAACCGTTTGTTGTTGTGTTTATTAATTCCATATTGCTAGCTTTGTTCCTTAATTATACATACCTTCATTTTATTGAATGGAATGCAAATTATAACATGTTGAGTTCATGAGTAACTCGAATATTTGATTTTCCCTTTATTTGTATGAAAATATCAACTTTTAATTAATATTTGCATTTGCAAAAGTTGAATCGGGGTTAAATATGTATACAAAATGAAACGATACGGGAAATTTTACATATTTTATAGATTATGGGCAATTTCATCCAATATAAATATCGAATTATATCGAATACTTTTTTGAAAAAAAAAATAATTAATCGCGTCTACTTTTGATAGCAATGTTATAGCATTTTAACATTACTTTTTAAATTATTATTTTTGCCACTTTTATGATTTTTAAATGACTGCAGTAATTTCCAATCAATTCCAATCGAAATATTCTAATCGATTTGAATCTACGAACGCCATCCGAATCGCCGGAATAATACATTCAGTTTAATTTCCATTTCCGCCGTTAACTCCTGATACTGAATAGTCTCACGATTCATGCCAATAATCAGAGCGCACCCTATTCATTGTTTTATGCGAAATAAATGAAGGTCCGACCGCCGAACGTTTATCACACTATCGTAAAATATCCGACACTACCACCGCCATAATTTGTAACGAATGTCGAAAGTAACGAGTTGCTAATAGACGTTTTAGTAAAAGGCAATTATTGGAATAATATCTGTACGACAGATCGATTTAAAGTTTTAAGCCATTTAGTGGTGTGAAAGGAAATGGACAGAGGAAGCTTAATTTATAGTTTTACTAATTACATAGTCGATTGAATTTATGTCACAAACGAGGATTACTACAGGAATGGCATTTTTTAAACAAATTGAAATAGCGAGATTAGTTCGCTTATCCTGATCGATCGGAAGGTTTTTCAATGCGCGATCCCCGTTTATCTAAATTAAACTGCATCCCGAACAACAAAACCCTAAAATTTCAACGGGAAATCCGCCGTTAAACGGGAAATTTCCAGGCATTTCACGTGGCAAACGGCTAAGACAATTCTCATGGTATTTAGCAGATTTCAACTAAATTATTCCGCGTTGGCTTCTTGCCAAACTTCGCGGAACTTCCTTGAAACAATGATTTTGATTGCCCCGAAATTCTCGGTGGACAAGTAAAAACCACCGTCTAACGTTCGTCGTCAAACAAAAACGACAACTGTATGCAAACTTAACCATACAGGAGGATAAGGGGCGTCTTTTAATTCGTATTTGATTATTTTCACTAACGGAAGTTTCCAAGATAAAACTTGTGAAAATTTAATCTATAAAAAGTTTCCACTAAAAGCAATCTACTTTTTGAGCATTCACTATTTTTAATAACGAGTTAGTAATGAACGATGTATTAACTTATTTCACTAACGAATGTCGACACTCTGTAATGTGTAGATGAGGCATTATTCTTACATGTTCCTATCTACCAACCTGTCAACATATTCCTGACACAACAAGCCGGCGAACTTTCATCCTTGTTAATTAGTCCGCCTACAGTTTGACACTTTGAAAGATTCGGTTTATCCCTATAATTAACCGAATACCAACGCTTGAGGAGTTGATGCATTCACAAAAACCTGTAATACAGCGTACACACTACACGTCCCGTTTAATTAAGTATTCACGCAAACGATCGGAATCGAAACAAAAAAAAAACTACCGAATATTTTTTGTTTCGAGTTACACGTTCCCCAAGCAAAAAAAAAGTTTTTCTGCGAACGATTTTGTTCGTTCCAATATACCTACGTCCTCTGCGATCTGACAATTTATTCAGGACGAGACGAGGGTTCCATTTCCCGAGGTCACCTTCAATTTTCGTAGTTGCTAACTTCTGTTGACGTCTATCATTTTCACGAAACAGCCGAGGAGTAGAGCTTCTAATTGTCTACTAATTTGTGGTGATAATTGCTTCGGATTGGTGGTAAACTGATGAATAAATTTTATGCGACAATTTATTTGTTAATCTATTTGAAGCTTAATATGTTATCGAATTTCGAATATAGTCGGCTTTAAATAATTATTCTCTTCGGGATGTTATCTACATCTCTTCGAGGGCTAAATTAAATGCTAATAGAGAGAAGCAATAATTCTATGCGGTCATTTAGAATTCCGCTAGCCGTTTTTATCATCGGTTCCGAACTAGTGATAGTACACTCAAAGAGGCGACTGTCACAATTAACTAGAAACTGTAATTACCAGTCTCTTTGGTGGCACGATCAGCCGAAACCGGATTATTGTAGCAAAACCATTTTAATGGCGTTACTTGGGAGTGCATTCTGCATCGCTAATGTACTTAAAATTGAGTTCGGTTTGATGACGACTTTATGAAATCGCTGTTCATTGATAAATACTCATTTAGCGTGCGCTGGTATTGCCTCAGAACCGTTGGGATTCGTTTGTTAATTAATCGGTTTTGTGTGACGCCGTTCTGGAACGTTCTCTCCCACTAACAAAGCGAAACTCCGTTGTAGCTATATCTTGAGGGGATTTAAGGACATAGAGGAATTAATGAATGCTGTTCATTTACTGCGAATTTAAATAAAACTATCTCCTAATTTTTCTTTGTGTTCAACGGGCATCTTCAAGGAATATTAAGTCTTTCCCATAAAAAAATCTTTAGGTAATTGTTTACGTAAAAGCGGTCCAATGAAGTGGTTTTCTGGTAAACGTTTTGGCGTAAACCAAAGAGTTAATTCGCATAACTAAACATTCTAAATCGTCGGTCCCATCACAAACACTTAAATGCCCCGACGCCATCTGTCGAGCGACGGTGTAGGAAGTGGGCATCGCTATTTGCATAATGTCCAAATACTGTGCTAACTCGGTTGGGAGCTGGATTATGCATGGCCTACTTGATGCTGATTGAGATTGTATTAAATTATATCTCAATATCTACCCTGCGATATTATATATTCAGAATACATGAATTTTGTAGAGCAGACGTAAGTCGAGCCAATACTGCATAATGATGGCAATGCACGCCTCCGGTAACGACGTATAGGAATATATAGATATACATATACCCAACAATAGCTATTGATAGTGCATCTTACACAAAAGGAGTTGAGAGGGATCAACAATTTTAGTATGTTTAATCCTGGTTTTCCAAAATTCCATGGACATCAAGAGTAAGCATCAACACGTAGGTACAAGTACCGAAATTACCACATTATTTCTCTCTTTTCATAGCTTTAAATTTTTTTTGAGTACGATTTGGCCCGAAACACATTTTTTTTCATACACCGTAACGAATGTTTCATGTAAAAAAATATATCTAACCGTATCGCTACGAAACAACATATGACAAATATAAAAAGCCGCATTTACATACTACACATATATGCATACCTACAATGGCGCTAGTGTTTTTACAACCCCATAAATTTCCACCAAGTTAATGGCGCACCATAAACTATCCGCTTTGCATAACAATAACAAACGAACAAGCGCAAATATGGCCTCTCATTAGTCCATCGCTAAAATAACTTTATGTGCACGACAGCGGCTTAAACCGATACTGCTCACAATACTGCTTATTCTGAAGATTGGGTCACTGTTATTATCAAAATATGATTTTTCGGTTATTTCGTAGTACTAGGGAAAGTTTGTTTGCCTTGCATATGGTTTCATTAAGTTATTAAACCACCATTTTTATATTGTACAGCACACAAAGTTTATTATTATAATTAAAACAGGGCCATGTGGATTTTCGTGATGAAATGCATATCACGATATACCTATTTTATTAGATATTACTTCCGTTTCCGCGGTATAAAAGTTTTTGTTATATTAAATTCACGTTGTTGACACCTTTGTTTACTTTTATTAATTAATGTGTTATACCATAGATGTATTTCGATTAGCTAATTCAATTTTATCGTTAAAAGTTAATTTATCGATGTTTTACCTTAATAAATATAAGTTAAGGGTGAATAATGTACTACCAAAGAAACTACTGGGAAGAAATATATGGTAGTTAAAATCAACGTAAAAAAAGGTCTAATAAGTAAGACTTTATTATAGCTATTTCCTGACCTAATTCGTTTATGGCAAAGTAACAAACCGATTTTAAATAGCTTTAAAACAGGTAATTTAAAACAGCGCTATTTGACTGACCCAAAAATAAATTACTACCTAAAAAGCACCTTAAAGTTCGACGTAAAGCAAAAGTATAATGTTGCCATATATTAAATGTAGATGTTTATGGCCGCCATTCTTATCTCCGTTCATACGGAAGTTAGTACGATGTAAAGTTTTATAGACTGCAGACAAGTGCTTCAAGTAGTCTTATGAAAACCTTAATCTTAGAATTAGGAGTCGTAACTGTCAAGAAAACTACTTTTACCTTAAATATAAATTTTACTTGAAGTCACGTTGACGCATCAAAGATACATACTTCTGCACGGATATTTCACAAATGCTTCTGAAAATTAGATATACCTGTATCTACAATATTAGGTATATAGAAGTGACTTTGTCCATAGGGCTGGCAGTAGTAACGTATTTTTATTATGTATCCAGATATTCTGTCCTTTAATAGTAGAAATTCAATGAAGAGGTAGTGGTATGTTGGATCCCACTTATCTTGTTGTTTATGCATGAGCTAACACTCGATCTCTCCGTATGTAAGCGTGGCAATTAGGCCAAGTTTGAGACTACTATGGGATATATTCGCCTGTTACCCTGTTTCAAACAGCAGTCCACCCTTAATTTACGCCCTTCCGACTTATTATAGCCGAGAACTAAGTTACGGAATGCGGAGCTGCTCTTGAATTAGTTGTGGTTGCCTTGGAGCTTCGAAGTTGTCCTTTTGTCTGGCTGCCAGAGAACAACGGACAAAAAAGGCGGGTTTAACGCCTCAGTGCTTACAAAGACGTATTGTCGATCTCATTTTAACAGTTTAAATCGCCGTCTTTGCCGGCTTACCAGGGCGCAGCAATGCGTTCGAATGAATGGGCTACTCGTGGAAATTATCTGATGCTGCGAATTGAATCGTCCGGACTGCCAACTTTTAGTATAGAAGTAAACTAATTTTTGTTGTTTTCAAAAGCGCTACGACTTTGCTGATGTATAATAGTGCTCGAAGTTGTTGCTTGTTAATTAAGTTTATAGTGAATGTGCATAAAATATTTTGTATCAGATTTATCAAATATTTGAGGTGAAAATCTGCAGTATTTTTTACACAATTCGTAGCATTTAATAATTAGTGTAATGAATATTTTTTTATTCTAAGAATTTTGAAATTGTAATTATATTTTAATTTCCTGCGGTGCATTACTGAAATTATTCGTTTAACCACACTGCATGCTTATCTACTTGGAGTAGTTTTTTAATTAATCCTATTTCGAAAAATTCTAAATTAATAAAATGCATCTGGTATGTCTGAGAACTGTTCTTCGTTAACATTATTAAATGAGTTATTTTTAATTATAACTTCATTAAATTCAGAATTAGTTTGTTGTAGTATCGCTCGACATTATACTTCGGGATTAAAATTACTCGAAACTATAAAATTATTGAATTATTCACGAAACATATCCACCAAAATAACCCATAAACCCAATGAAGATACCCTAATTTTATTTTCCCATCCTTTTTGCCATAAAATTCCAATAGGCAACCGTAATTCTCAAGATAGGTTGTTCGCCTGTCCGTGGCGTAACTTACAATATCGCGAATTATTAGTAGGTAGTAAACATTTTATCGCTCGTAAAAGACTATCTCGGTCATATTCAATCTACTGGCTTATTTACGGTGTATCTCCAATTCGAATTTAGCTAATTCAATAATGTAACACACGTGTTAATAACACGAAGCAACTATCAGAGATTTTTTGGAGTTCATGTATACAATGTATTTCACCTGTCGGGTCATCATCAAGGAACTCTTCATTGTAGGTAGATGGGTATACGTGTTAAAAGCAATTAAATTGCACTAACCCGCTTTTCGACAACAAAAAAAAGACGTGTCAAGCCAAAAACCGAGCCGCGCAGTAGGTCTATACTTTTCGAAAAAATGCAGGTCTCCTCGGTGCACCTGCTCGACTGTCACATGCATGCATGCCTTTTCGATTCTCCGCTTCGAAAATGAATCTCGAACGGAGAAGACGGAGCGAAGGAAGAGACATGAAGCCACTACCACCTGCCGGCTCGTCTGCGACTCCTCTTGCATGTAGACGTTCCGTCGAGACTACAATAAGGCCGTGGGCATTGAAGACAGACTACGTAATCAGATAGGGAGATTTTATGTGATAGTTGAAATGTTGAAATCTAAAATTGTCTATTTGGAAAATTATTTTTATTTCAAATGGAAGGTGGGGTGTAGACCGGTTTGTTAAAGAGGTTTGTTAACGTTCGATGTTATACAGATTGTATCACAATGATGATCAAGCAAAAGTAGTACTAATTAAACTTATTACTTCTAGTTAACCGTACGATAAAGAATTGGAATTATTAGTTTTAGCATTTTGAAAGGAAGGAGCTGGGTCTCATAATTACTTTCCCATGGGAGCTCTATTAATTGAGATAATCCAGGATCGGTAGATTACTAGGTAAATGGTCCTTTGAAATGAACCGTTCGATTACCAGACTTAAATCTTCTATACCTACTTCTCGATTTTATATCAAAACTCTAATTAAAATTACCTTTCCAGTAACTTTTAATGAGCCATATTCGTCGTGACTTGAATATGACAATAGTTAGAATTTTTCTGACCCAATTTTGATAATTGGATAGAAGCGATACATATTTCACAGCTCGGATCCCAAAAACGGCCAAATCTCAATCCCTAAAATCCCCGAATCGGATTAACCCTTTGCACCCGATACTTGAAAGTTTGCTCTAACTAGATTTCATATACCGTATACATAATTAAGAGAACGTTCGTCACGCAGAGGGCGCTCTTTGTTTTGACGCGCGGCTAACTTGATAAAGAGGAAGAAGTTTTCGGGACCGCGGCAAAGGATCCCCGCTCATTACTGCTGGGCAGAAATGTAATTGAGGATGACTGCGACATTCGAAATGAGCTAACTAAGCGAGATAGGATAGTTGAAGTTTCGGTATCTGGAAATGGAGGAGTCGGACCGGATAGGAAGCGTCCTTGCCGGTTTCATTAAACGCCCAAACACGACCGTATGTATTATGTTCCATTACTGCCATTGTGAATATCAATTAGAATATCATACAGACTTTGTACACAAAGGAATGGATAATAACCATTATGAATAATAGAAGGATCAAATTTAATCGCGTATACTTTATTTTATTTACGTTTACATTTATTCGAATAAATTCTACATCTAAAGAGGTACGATTTAGTTGGATTAAAAGATAAAATATTGATACAAACTTTCAGTTATCTAGTTATTAATAATACCTATTATTTTGAAAATAGAAATGTCAAATTAGTTTCGATTAAAGTTAACCAAATAGGGACGATGGTTTATACATAATTCATGAAATATTCAACTAAAAACTGCAAAATTATTATTATAATTAATCATGTAAAACGAAATTTGTGTACGTCAATATTTCCTGTAATAATAGTCGGGTTGTAGGGAATTTAAACAATTAAATCGCATATTTAGAATTTTCGGTGATCCCAACATTTTGATATATTTAGTTATTCGAATCTCGTACATTTAGTTCCATTTTAATCATAAAATAAAATTGTACAAAATATAATATCATTTGCTGAATTACACACAATAACCGAAATTTATCTGATATATGTAGGTATGTACAGGTATTCTAAAGCTTGTGAAACTGATAGAGACATATTTACTCATCTAATATCATTATGCGCTTCTCCTCGCTCTGATCTATAAAAAAGGCGAGCTTAAAACTCTCCATTAGACTTATATTTTAGGTTATTATTCTCGCACTAAAAAAATTCTTGAACGTTATTTATATTCTTTCACGAGCGCCCTTTCTCATTTTTGTGTTCCGCATACGTGCAAAAAAGTATTAAAACCCGTCCATGAATCCGTTCGTGTGTCACCGACCAAATGAACATTTTTTATGGGCTGCAAACTCTTTTATCGCTTCATTCAGGAACGGGCGGATCATTTTGGAATGGTTACTTTCGCATTTAATGCTAATAGTGCCGACAATAGGTTGGATATTGTCAGGTTTTATTGGCGGTAACAGACTTTAAAAGGCCGATACATGTTATATGTCTTCCAAATTTTCGTATTGTATTGAAGCTTAATAATGAGTTTATGGATATGAGTATGTTACTAACCGTACATGTAGAAGAGATAATTTTCTTTCCCATTCCCAGTTGCCTCTGGCTTTGACACTCTGAACTCCTAAATGCATCAAGCAATTTCACCTTCGAACGATTTTCGTCCAATCAAAAGCCAGTGAAGTTGAAATAAAGTAATGCGACAGACATGGGCATCACCCGACTGAATATATTTTTACGGCTTGCCAAGTCTTTTATCACTCTATTCGGTTATATAATCTCAAAATTGATACATTTCGTCTGATTTATGAATAGTTAAGATTCTGGTGCAACAATATAACTATTTATGCTATATTGTTGCTTATTGAAAGCAGCTTGAATTTATTATTTTATCAGTCAATCTATTATGAATGAAAAAGTATTGAATAACATTTTTTTAACTCGAAAAAAGTTTAATGATTGTTTAATTGACTTTTATTGTAGTAAGTAAACTTATATAGCCATTGATTACAGGTCGTAACATAATTTATTAAAAATCATAGTCATCATAAAACATCGCTTTGCTTCGACTGCACAAAAATAATGGAAAAATTACCCGAACAGAAAATGTGCCTAAGGAAATCATTTCATTATTTAACTTCTCGATAACTCGATAATAAAAGTTTGGCTTAATGCAACGAATTCCATTTTTCGTTGATTATGGACATTTTGTGTCACGAGTGAGCACAATTATGGGAAATTCAACATCTGACTGACTAACTAGTCGTGCGATTACAGTGACCGGCCTATTTCCTCTTTCATTTTTCAAACTTTAGCTTTGATTATACGTCAAGCTATCTGATATTGAATTTTGTTTTATTTATTACACGAACTGGATGAAATTTATGACCTTGTTGTTTCACTAAAGTATTATTTTTCTGGCTTAAATTAACGACATTTGATCAAATTTCACCCCTGCTTTAGATACATTTAATTTCGGTTTAGATAAACGTAAAAATAGTAATTTTGCAAATTTCAATATACCTCATTCCATGAAACGTTAATTAATTAATTATTTAATTACTACAATATGGAATTACATATTATTTGAAACTGTGTGATTTAGGTAGGTCAATTGGAAATAAATTCATCATGACCGAACAAATTCGAAGTAATTTTTATGGTACGGTTTCGATTCGCCGTTAGCGCCCCCTAGATGAATTGCCGCAATCCATTATTCACGAAACTTGTATAATTAGATCATTTTTTACTGATATGGATGCCAAGATAAGTTTCTTTTATGGTTCTGTATTTTGATCAATTGCCTAATCGATCTATTCGAAAAAGGCTACGTCCTCTCTAACAACAGATTTATGTTTTGTTATAAAAGGGCAGTTAGGCCATTAGGGCGGAAGCACTTGATATATCGACATCGTGATATTATGTCGCAATATTCAGAAGTATACTGTTTTTTATTACACCCTTTAAATATCCTATGGGACTATAATGAAATGGGAAACATGGAGTAAAAAATAGTTAAGTTAAAAATAAACTAATACCTATTCATTTCTATTAAATGTACCTATAGAATAATTAATAATTTGAAAAATTATTACTGTAGGTATTCACAATAATATGTATTAAACGGTCAAAATTATGTACCTATTATATAATACCCTTAATTGAAAATAATCGAACGAATAAAGCACTTATTAACTACACGGAATGTAGGTACTCATCCAACAATAAAGTGCATCTCTGAAATTCTACTGAAACTCCGAACGTACGTTCTCGTTCTAATTAAAATAATTACGTATAACGGAATCCGGAATTCCCTGCAGATTTGCGAAGAAGAAACCTTGACGAGTCTGGAGTAATACTTTATCAACTGTAACTTGTTTTTACTCGGGAATTCGCAGGGACGAGCATGTAGACTAAACCAACGGTTAATTGTGAAGAACGAAACGCGCGTCGAAATGGAAATGGATTTTCGAAGGAAAAATATTTATTACTGAAGCGCTAAAAATCATTAATTATACGAAATGTTGAATATTCATTGTAAACTATAAATTATACTGTTGTACATTCTTTTTGTAATATTTGTATTGTATCTTTAAACTCTTTTGTTACAATAAACATTGTAGTTGTTTACGTATAACAGCTTAATTCAAGAATTTTCCACGAATTTTATGGAATTTTTCGGTATTAAATATTTTGTGCGTTATATCTAGTATCTTGAAAAATTAATATTTAACTGACGGCAACAGCTGCATCAACGATATTTGATAGAGGTGATTTTGGGATATTTTTCGCATTTTCGAGGCTTCTTTCGCCGCTGGCCACAGAACTTTGAGAGGAAATTTCGAACGAAACTACCCAGCTTTCGTTCACCCCAATATGAATTTAAATTAAAGGGAGAGTCGCTGGTAGTAAAGATCGGAAAATAGATTTTTAGGATGCAATTCTAAATTGGATTCTTCACTGCATCTAGGTCGAATGCTTTCATTGGAATCGCTTTATCGAAACGATTTTTAGCAAAAAAACGACAATCTATCGAGTTCTAACTTTTTCCCAATCTGCACAAATATTCATCTATTTTACTAGTGGAAATACCTAGAAATTTCCTTATTTATAATACGAACTACATAATTTCAAACCTTCATGTTTATATCTCTACGTATTTAGGAGTTGCCAATGAAAACGTTTAAAAATTTATTGCAAAATCCATAAAGTTAGAATTTTAACCGAGTTGCCGGACGGAATCAATAACGAAAAACTTGTTGGAAATTTATGGTTTTATGGAGAATGCAAAAGTTTTTCCTCTTCAAATTGGAACTTGGTTTATTCGATTACGTTCCATCTGGGGATAGGAATAATCGAGTTAGCTGTATAAAAACTTTCAAATTTAGGTCCAGGGTATTGTTTGTACCACTAAGATTAATCCGCTAGCCTTAATTCTTTCTAGTTGAAACTGGGACAAATATCGCTGATATAATATAAAAGTTTTCTAATGGTTGCGAATCGATTTAGAATTAACCGATTAATAATCGCCGGTGTGGGAATACCCCGATACCCTCGCACGTGATATGCAATTATCCAAACCTATATTTCATTTGTATTCCGCAGGATTTGCGATTAATAATTCTCCCTTCCTTGTTTCAGATGATATAATGGGCCACCCTACCCGCAAAACGAAAGTAAGTAGGCAATAATAACTTCCAATATATACGGTAAAGTGAAAATCGAGCTGAAGAGAGAGTGCCAAGACCCTCAGGGGCATCAGTGGAGGCACCCTCCTTTCTCTCCCTTATTTACTAAATATTATATGAATACCGACCGAGCTTACAGTTCTTTTTTAATTATGCTATATCACTTTAGGGTGCACAAGTTTCAGTAAAGGATTAGCCCAATTGGAAATTAATTTTTTATTAATTAGTAAAAATATAATTCTTATCTTTCTATCTAAAAAATTTAAATATTTAAGAAGTTTAAATAAATTACTTCTCTAAATCAAGACGCCAATTTCCTATTTGTTATGTTAAAAAATGTACACCTGCGCTGTTATTTCCGCCCATATGAAATTCAAAATTTATAAGTACACGCTACGTTTATTATACCAACATTTTATTTTTATTAATTATCTCGAATACCAATTTATTAAAAGTATACCTTGTAACATTAGAATATCAAAATTCCACATACCTAATTTATCAGTTAACTACCTTACATTTATTTTATCATTTTCCTACAACTAATGAAATTAATTTAGAAAGTTTATTGATCGAAGGAAAGGAATTAAATAAAATCCATCTCTGTGCTCATTCAATGAGACTTCTGCTCGACTAGGGGGGTGAGTAAGAACGCGAAGAAAGAAAAAACACTAAAGGGGAATATCGACGCCATATGGAGGAGACTGGCGATTTTGTAAAACACGAGTTAACTTTCAAAAGGCTTTTAATTTCCCACTAGGGGCATCCTCCAATCAGCTTATATTGAAGCGTGAAACGCTCCAGTTACAATTAAGCATTCTTTGCACCGAAAGTTTTTCGAATCTTGTATCGGTTAGTTTAATTTAGAAGTTTTTAGTTGATTAAAATTAAAGTGAAGAATTTAGAAGAATTTATATTCATCTAATATTCACAAAAAATATAACGAAATAACTCGTATTAATTTTTTGGAGAATTAATTATTCAATAATTCACATAAATGAGTTGAGAAGTACTTATATACAAAGTTGGGATTTGTTGTTTTTTATCGACTTGTATAAGATAATCTTTTCTGGCAACTTTGTTTCAATTAAAATAAAGCAACTTATTGAGTTACTTTTATTAGGGTGGAAAAGAAGATAAAAAACGGAAAATAAAAAGTTTCTCGTTCGAATAAAAACCGAAAGCCAGTAACAATTTGTTGATCAGCGTAATTTCGCATTTCCAAGCGATGCTGGAAAATTTTCGACGCCAGAATAATCACTTTAATTGGAGTTCTTCTCGTTCCAGACTAACGTTTCAGTTAGCCCTTTCCAGGGAAATCCAGTTTTTCTCGGTCATTTATAAATGATTTTTTTTCTGCTGTTGAGGCGAACAAGAACTATTATCGGTTCGCAACTTCGAAAATTAATTTGCATATCAATATTATTTCTTTAGGCAGAATCAGAGAATATTGAATAACTTAATGCGGCTAATTTCTTAATTAAATTAAAAAATTAATAGATAAGATTAAAACCAATAAAATTTTAAATTTTAAAAAATCCTAAAAATATAGAGAATAAAGCCGAATTAACCTTAAAACTAACCATTAATTATTTCATCTTATAACTTTTCCTGAATAATAAAGCTTTACTCATATTTTATTATTTAATATGGATGAAATGCAAGCATATAAATAATTGGAATAAAAACTTTTTCTTTTATGATAGAATGTCTGTCTTTGATAATATGTACTTAACCCCCTAATATTATCTCAGAAAGGACTTTGAAAACTAGTTGAAAATACTCACACAACTTTTTCCTGCTACGTAGCCGGTTCCCTCCTCAAGGTCGGGAGATCATCAAAAGCGTCAAAAATAAATTCGCCTCTATGAAGCTCTCGATAAGCAACCGCGCCGCAAAAGTTAAATTGGCTTAGTATAGACTTTCATTCGGAGTAGAATTTGAATAGGAAATGAGACGCGAGATAGCGGAGATAACAAAAAGGACAAAAAAGGAGCCGAATAACGATGACTATATCTATCGTTGAATTATGGGCCAAACATTTATCAATCAATTCGCTGGATCTCGTTTACTCATCCGACGTCGATTCATCAGTTTCAAAACAATCCAAATCGGGAATGAATTGATGATGGCTTGCAGATAAGAATGTTTCGTTTTGAATCATAAAATGTATTGTACAACGGTGATAAGTGATAACAAAACCATCTTTCAAATCGTTCCATTAGATATTTTAAATTTACATTTAAATAGTATGTTACATAGGTATTTTTTTTTAAAGATTTCTAAAGTTTCTAGAGGAAATATAAAGGAGGTCAAAATTGTGAACTCAAGCTATGTACCTACTAGTAATTGTCGAACTACAACCCTCTTTAAGACAAAAAATACTTCTTCAATTAATCAACGTTGAGAAGTATTTCCTACGAGTAATACTTATCCAACCTATTCTTCTTCTTAGGGCCTCTATCATTACGTTCTGGTGTCTCCAACACGACTCAATTCCTCAATTACATCGACATTTTATGTATGCTCGTGACGTTTATTAATAGATCTCCCCGTATGTTCCATTAGGTGTGTTTCTGATAGAACGCCGAAAAGCCTATAGTAATTTTTTTCTTCGTCTCCGTCTTGTAATGTTTGAGTTAGTAATTAATTACTCGGACATGTCACCGTGTGCTCAAGTAGACAAATTGCGGTGACTGATAGAGATTTATCCGAAAAAGCTGTTTTGTTTGACCCATTTTCGCGGCAAATTTAATTTTTTCTTATCACTCGCACCACGAACGGGAGTAGAAAGAGAAACCACAAGCAAAAACACAAAGTTTTCGTCGAGGACTAAGTGTTGCAATAAATTAGAAGCAGCGGAATTGTATTAGTATAATTGATCTAAGAAATATTGATTTGACGCTTTAGTACTCTATAGTTAAGCGTAAAATAATGGTTAAGAAATAGAGTGCTTTCAATACTAGTTATTTGGTTGCGGTGATTACTTTGTGCCGAGTTTAAATCAACCTCATAACTTATTAACAGTTTCCACTCGGTAAATAATAATACGCGAGAGCAGAAGTAATTAGAAAACCTGACAGTCACTGGAAAATAACACGGCATGGAGCATGTGATTCGTATAAAATTAGTTGTGTTACGTTTCTCGCTGGATATTTTCCTAGTTTGCTTAGGAGTTTCGATTTTACAACTTCCCACCCGTCGTGTCCCCGGCCCCTTTTCGACGAATTACTGCATACTCGTAATTCAAGTCTCGCGAGGCTTAAAATATGCAAATGTCATTTTGCTTCATCTCTTTAATTACCTTTTATTCGACTCCGAGCGATAATAGGGACATTGGATTTTCTAGGGCAATTTCGAAGTTTCCTTTAGTTTCATTATACTTTCTATATAGCAATGCTAACTTTAATACTAATATAAATCATTCTCAAACGCCTGCGATTTAGCTTTGGCAAATTCAATACTCTGGCTCAAAAAGTTTTGTCATCGAAGTTAAGCCACACTCTGTATGTTTGTACTAATTAAACTTTTAATTAAATTATCAAGCCCACGTTTTTCTATACATAATTAAGAAATTACTATGAAGCGACTATATTTAAATTTAATCGGATTAATAATTCATTTATATCACTGACCATAATTAGAAATTACGTTTATTAGTGACAATTAAAAGTAATAGTGCGATGTGCTTTATCATGTCCCTGAATGAATCTAAATACGGGCAACTTTACCATTTAATTGAGATTTATTGCATCGAGTTAGACGCGTATTTAATTGCAAAACAAACAAAAAGAAACTATTTCCCTTAAGTATAATTATAAGTTTTTTGATGTAGATAATAATGTGTAATATTTAAACTTATTAAGAGAGGATACCTCTAGGTTGATGGAGAAAATAAACACTTGTAAGTTTGCTTGTTTATATTCTATACAAGATAAATAACTTTGTGCCGTAGGTGCCTTTTTAAAAAATTTATTTTACAATTTATTTTACAAGTCAAAATTTGGTGTTGCAAATATGAGAACAGATTCTAAACTGAAGGTTTTACTAGAAAAAATATAAAATTGCTAAAAGAAAGATAAAATTACGGCAGACCGTGGAATATGCAATTCAGCTCGATCAGGTGTGTAAGGTGAGCTGAATTGGCGGAATTAGTCGGAGAGATACACTATAACTCCTCCTCCCTTAGAACGAAGCATCCCCTGGAAGTTGGACCTTTGTCTCCTCAGGTTTGATTTCCTTATGGGCTTCTTGGCTGGGGCGGCGTTTTACTATCCAGAAGTATCCGATTGTTAGGATGATCACTACGTATAAGAGAATTGTCCACGCACTGGGTATGTGAAACTGGACACTTTCGCGCACCATTGGAATTGGTTGATTTTGGGGAATCTCCCTTAAATTTAGAGTCTTTAGTTGAATTTTCATCTCTGGGAGATTTAATTTTTCGAAGTTGAGATGCGGGGCGTTGATAACCATCGGTTTACCATAACTTTTTTCTTGGAATTCTAGAACTCGATTCCTAAACGTTACTTTACAGTTTTTGTTGTCTATTAGGTAAATTCCCACAACGGATTTTGTTTCTTCGTGACTAAAACACTGAATTGACAATTTTTCTTCTCTTGGGAAAACGGCTAAGAACTGGTTGATTTCTGGAATTGTTTCTAAGTGGTTTTCTCTGATTTCTAGTGCAACGTACTGGCAATTTCTAGAACTCCCATTTGTTACTATTTCTTCTTCGCATCTAATTTCGTTACTAGATTGTAACTGACTCGGACATTGGTAAATTTTGCCGGGTAAACATACATCATTTAGAGGTTTTATTGAGTTATCAGATTTTAATAAAAATTTTGAATTTGGTATAATGGTTACAAATTCTGACTTATAAATCGTAGGAATAGGTAATAAGTAATAGAGGTCAAAATGTTTTTCAAAATTTAGCGGTATGGATAGGAAATAATGAATATTATTTTTGTTAATTTTGCAAGAAACTTTGATAAGTGATTCAAAATCTAAAATGTTTTCATATTTAATTTCGAAGGGTAGTTGAGCTCTATAATGTGTCGATATCTTCAGAATTTCGGAATACAAATCTTTTGAATTAATGATGCTTGGGTGTAAGGTTCGGAGTTTACAAAAGGTTATTGAGTTTTCAACATCCTGTAATATACCTAATAAGGAATTATACAGAATCATTAGTTCGCTAAAGAGTTCTTTTAAATACAGTGCGTTTTCGAAATTTTTCTCGAGATCGAGGGAATCTTTTATATCAAAAATTTTTCCTCTCAAAACCATTTCATTTGCTTGTATATCCTGAATTGTTCTATTGAAATTTTGAATAATTTGATGATTAATGGAATATTGCATTTTTAGTTGAGCTTGGAAATTGTTTTGATTTTCTTTGACATGTTCTAAAATTTTATTAAATCTTTCACCATCTTCAGCGTCTAAATTTCCTGTTATCGCTTTCATTATAGTACCCAACCCGTTAATAATTCCTCTTCTATGTCTAGAAGGTTCATTGCGAACCATAATATTTTCGATTTTTCCCTCTATGTTATCTCTAATGTATAGGATTATTTTATCGCTACTTTCTACGTCTATTCTAAGAAAACTACTGTTGCTAGCTAAAGTTTTTAGGGTAATATATTGCGAGTTTAAATTATTATACTCGTTAAAAATGGGGTTTAAATCATAATAATGCAAAAATGTGTGATAACCTCTTTGTAATCTAGCAGGGCCTAATTTAATTGGCAATACCCCCAAATTTTGGTTAATATTTTTAATTTCTATTCCCCATCCGATTGCGAGGAACCTGCAATGAAAACATAAGGATTTTTTCTAGGTCGTTTAATATTGGAAAGGTGAATATTTTCCGCGGTGTTTCCGTGCCTAGGAATAATTTTAGCAGTTTTTTTCACTTCATCAATACTTGTAATAATTTCTGGTTGATATTTATTTTTTGTTTTACTTTGTTTCTGTTTATTACGAACAAAGACTTTCGATGGAATTTGGCAAGGTAATTCCTCACGATTCTTATTAGCCTTTTCGATAGTTTGACCTTTTTTTTCTTGAATTTTTCTATTTATTTCTGAATAAAGTAATTTTAATTTTTCTTTATGCTTAATAATGTAATCGTTTAGTAATTTTTGTTCTACGTCCAAATCGAAAGGAGATTCCTGTTCGATGTGTCCGGTAATAATTTCGGTAGGTTTTAAATTGGTTACGGAATGAATAGAATTATTATATGCCAAGAGGGCATAATTGACCTTTTGTTCTATGGGTTCATTTCGGAATTCATTTTGGTTATTTAATAGACGAATGTGTTCTATGATAGAGGAATGAAATCTTTCGGCTATGCCATTTGATTCGGGATGTTGGGAAGAGATAAAATGGATCTGTATTTTATGCAACCCTAGAAGTTCTTTTACTAGACTATTTTTTAGTTCAGAACCATTGTCTGAGATGATTTTTTCGGGGATAGAGTGATGGGTAAAGAATTTAACCAAATTATTTACAGTTTCGATACCTTCTGCCGAATTCATTCTGTACATTTGTGCGTATTTAGAAAAGGAATCAACAATGGACAAAAATTTAGTTCCTTCAAGAGTGATAGAATCCATGTGGAGTATTTGAAATGGTTTTATAGCGGTAGGGGTAATATTGAAAGTAGGCTTAATAGGATTCCTATCGTATTTAGTCTTTTGACAGATTTCGCATCTGTTAATATAAGTTTGAATAGATTTTCTTTGATTTGGCCAATAATAGATTTTCTTAATCCTAGATTCAGTTTCGTCTAAACCACGATGATTCGATTTTCCTTCGTGGTAGTTTTGTATTATTTCCTCGATTTCATTTAAATTTACATCTAATAGTTTTTGAGTACATTTTATTAGTTTGATTTGGGAATTTTTAAAGTATTTTTGGATGACCACACTGAATTTTTCGTAAATGGGATCTTCAAAGTACAAATAATACTTTGCTTTGGGAACAACAAATTCTTTTACGAGTTTAATAACGTCCTTCTCAAAGTTATTCTTTGAGATTTGAATAAGTATTCTTTGTTTATCCTTATATAGTTTAATAATTGTCGGTTGTGCTGGGGAGAAGTTTACTTCGGAAATGACGATCTGATTTTTACCAAAATTTACAGGACATTCCACTATTGGAATTCCGGTCACGGGGTTTTCTTGATTCGTATGAACTGTTTCGTCCTCGTCTATTTCTTCATTCTTATTCGCTGCGATGTTGTCGGTTTCCACAATCATCGATTCAGTTTCTTCTTTCTTCTCGAATGATTCGTTGAAATCTTCCATGTAGTCAAATATAGCTTTGGATGTGGATGGTCGTTGATCGTCGACTTCGTGTAAGTTTAGTTGTATTCTTGAAAGGGCGTCACAATTCTTGTTAAGAGTCCCTTTTTTGTAACAAATTTCGTAGTCGTACTCAGATAACTTGAGTCGCCACCTAACTAATTTTGAGTTTGGCTCCTTTAATGAGAAAAGCCATTGGAGCGGTTTGTGATCGGAAAAAATTTTAAAAGTTCTACCAAAGAGATATGGTCGGAAATATTTTACCGCCCACACAATAGCGAGTAATTCTTTTTCGATCGTTGAGTATGAAGTCTCGGACTGGTTTAAGGTCCGACTGGCATACGCTATGGGTAAATCGGAGCCAATTTTTCCTTGACTGAGAACAGCGCCTATCGCGAAGTTGCTGGCATCAGTGGTAAGAATAAAAGGTTGGGTGAAATCGGGGTATTGAAGTATTGGTTCATTAATAAGTAGTGTTTTACACAAATTAAAACAATCTACGTAGTCTTTATCGGTTATGTTTATAACAGCACCCTTCTTTAGACGTTTAGTCAGGGGTAAAGTGATTTTTGAGAAATCTTTTATGAATTTTCTATAATATCCCAAGAGTCCTAAGAACCCTTTAATTTCTGTAACTGTTTTCGGTATTGGGTAATCTTTTATCGCCTTTATTTTATCCGGGTTAGGTCTCACTCCATCAGGTGTTACAATATGCCCTAGGTACGAGACCTCTTTCCGAAGAAATTCTGATTTGTCTAGTTGCAACTTAAAATTAGCATTTCTTAATCGTTCAAAAACTTCCCTCAGTCGAACGATATGTTCTTGAAGGCTCGTACTAAAAATTATAATGTCATCGAGGTAGACAACGCATGTTTCGTTATTAATACCTCTTAATATATTATCCATGATTCGCTGGAACGTGGCGGGTGCATTCTTAAGACCAAATGGCATCCGTTGGAATTCGTAATGTCCATTTTCGGTATTAAATGCAGTTTTTGGGATGTCTTTTTCTGAAATTTGTATTTGGTGAAAACCTGACGCCAAGTCTAGTGTCGAAAAGTACTGACAGCGTCCTAGTTTATCTAATAATGACGTTATATTTGGTAAGGGATACTTATCTCCCACGGTTTTTTCATTGAGTTTCCTATAGTCCACCACAATTCGCCACTTTTGTTTACCCGAAGCGTCGGGCTTCTTACTAACAACCCAAATTGGTGATGACCAAGGAGAAATCGACGGTCTGATTATTTTCTGTTCTAACATTTCTTGAATTTGGCGTTGAACTTCTTTTCGATGGACCTCAGGGTATCGATATGATCGCGTGTATATTGGAATTTCATCGGTGGTATTAATTTCATGTTTTATTTTGCTGGTAAATGTTAATTGATTACCTTCGACGTGAAATATATCAGAATATTCGACAATCAATCCTAAAATAGCGTTCCTCTCTTCTGAATTCATGTGTTCAGTACGAATCTTGGAAATATCGAATCTTACCTTATTGGCGTTAAAGTTATTTAAATTAGGAGTACAAGTCTGCTCGTATTCGTCGAACAATTCTGCATCTATCGGTTTGCTCAAATCCAAACGCACTTCGGATTCGGATTTATTAAGTACTGTACAAACAGCCACATTATTCGAAACGTTTGTTATACATTGGGGAATTTCTAACTCCGAAATTTTTGTATAGGGTATTAGAACTTCTCCACCTTTAAAATCGCCTTTTATATGTACTCGAATTATTTGTTCGGTTCTCGGTGGTACTACTATACAATTCATACTCTGAGGAACCTTATAATATCTAATTCTTATTTTATTATTTGGAGTAATTAATAGATCATTTTTTAGATCTACAGATATGTTTAATTTTCGTAAATTATCCAACCCTAGCAAACAATCAAATTTATCGTGAAATTTAAATAAACAATATTTTAGTTTAATTGGATTATCAAGGCCAAAAATTTTAGATGAGGGAATTGTTATACAATATTTCTCCTGTGTTGTTCCGTGAATAGTAGAAATTTGGAAAGGATTAAATTCAATGTTAGTTTTAAAATATTTTTTTGCGAGTTCCGGCAAAATAAATGATTTTGTACTACCTGTATCGATGAGTACTTTTAAATTGAATTCAGGAAAAACTATGTACGGCAATTCACTCTCACTGTCTACTAAATTTAACAATTCGACCTTTTCTATTCCGTTTTTTCCGAGGCTGGTTTTTCTAAAAAAGAATCATTGGCATCTTCTGGATGCTCGACTATAGGCTGTAGCTCTTCCAAATTGTTCAATTCCTCAAACGTGAAATTTTGGTTACGCTGATTTGGGTTTCGTTGGAAGAAATTTCTATTTTGACCATTAAAGTTGGGTCTGTACGTGTTTCGGGTAGATATGCTCATTGGAGTGGGTTTAGGAAATTGCTGGTTGGGATTTGGCTTAAATACGTTTTGATTTCCGGCATTGGAATTATTTGTCACTCTACTGGTACTTGGTTGGTTTTGATTAGAAGAGAACGGCTGTTTAAAAATTTGAGGATTGTGGGGAAAATTCGTTAATTGTAGTTGGTTATTATTGAATTTTGGTTTATTAAAACTGTAATTATTATTCCTAGTTCCGGGTCCACCTTTTGGAGCTTTCAACAGTTCAATATTCGCTTGAAAGTCGTTCGTAAGCATATTAACAGCAGCATTTAAATCGACAGGATTTTTAGTACGCATAAGCGAGCCTAATGGTTCCCTCAACCCGTTTAAAAATACTCTTAGAGCTAAATTTCGAAAATATGTTGCTAGACTTAAAATTTCATTACGATTACCACTAGCCCTTAATTGCGAAATTTGTAAATTGAGATAATTTTGAACTTTATTGTGAAAATCAAATGGCGTTTCGTTGCCTTGTCGCAATCGGGTTAGCTCAATGTTTAAAGTATATAAATCTCTTTTATCCGCGTAAGTGTTTCTTAAAGCGCTTCTCAAATCGGCCCAATTAGTTATAGTACAGGATGAAATGTTCACCGCTGCTTCACCTCTTATTTTTGCCAAAATACTAGACATCAGATATTCATTCTGAAAATCGTTTATATCGGCTACATTATAGAATTTATTAACTATTTTTTCGCAAACTTCTAAAAATCTTGGAAGCAATTCTGAATCACCCTCAAAAACGGGAATCATGTCCAGATATTCCTTCTTTAACTCTGGTAAGGCCATTTTTAATTTATTGTTTGATTTCAAGACTTGTGCAATATCGATTTTTGGTATGTTTAAAATTTCTGAGTCAGAATCTGAACCCGTACTCTCTGAATTTTCAGAATAATCTGAAGGATAATTAGTTACACCTCTATATGACATGCATGCACTACTTACAGCAAAATTACTGCTATCCGTTCCATGTAAGATCAGGAAAAGTCGTCAAGTTCGCCTTTTGGATAGTTCTTCCACTGGTTACGGACGTATCACTTCACGGTCTTCTTGTCGAACTACTCAATTCATCCGACCACAACTCACAACCCGAGTTTTCCGAAGTCCGGTTTTTTTTTTTTTTAAATGTTCTATAGCCAATAAATCGTTAATACGAACCGAATTTGTATTCGTCAAACCCGTTTGGCTATCCTACTGACTGCGCCAGATAAATAACTTTGTGCCGTAGGTGCCTTTTTAAAAAATTTATTTTACAATTTATTTTACAAGTCAAAATTTGGTGTTGCAAATATGAGAACAGATTCTAAACTGAAGGTTTTACTAGAAAAAATATAAAATTGCTAAAAGAAAGATAAAATTACGGCAAACCGTGGAATATGCAACTCAGCTGGTTCAGGTGTGTAAGGTGAGCTGAGTTGGCGGAATTAGTCGGAGAGATACTCTATAACTTACATATATATTTTATTAAAGGTTCTATATTTTAATAAATAGCCACCCAATAGGATATATTTTATAACAGCCCTGGGACTAAAGGTTCTTCTAATATTACAGCAGTTGTATATTTTCAGCTTCGTTAATCTTGAAAAACCCAAAAAATGATTTCTTCGGTTGACGCAAAGATTTATTCCGATATATTTTTTTATGAAATTACCATATCACCTTACATGCGCACACCTTACCTTTCGGACGTAGTTTATCAAATAGTTGTCTAATATTTCCTTTTAAAATATATGGCGTTCGAATGGAGAGAGAGAATTTACATAAAACGATGAAATATTTCAATGAGAAGTCTACAGAAGTCTAGAATTACTAATCCTACATTCATGTTATTTATTTGACGCCTGTTTGTGGACAACCTACGATTCTTAAAATTACCAAAGAGCCGAGTGTCATTTTTTAAAGCTTCTGTATTACGTAAAAGTAAACTCCAATTTAAAATAAGAAAAATCATTAAGTGAACACCTTAATTTAACAGTACAACATCCCGACAAGTAAAGATTGCCCAATCAATCAATCAATCTCTCGGCGTTTTTTCCCTATTTCATTTTGACGATAGGAAAGCGGAAAGGACGGAGGCGCGTTCAAGATGAGGTTTTGCATTTCCGGCGTCTATGGGCCCGTTGAATGGCTCCCTTGATGGATGTCCCAACTGACACGAACCCGTTTAACGACCTAAATAACTTTTAATGTTCGAGAATGTCTCAAACTGCCACTATGAGATTAACGGAAAATTACCAGCGACGATGGGAAATTGCGCGGAAATCAGATAGGTGAAGATGTCTTCTGGAAATTCATCCAAACGTGTCGGTGCCCTCATCTTTTTCCAACCAATAAATACTTCTTCCATGTTTAAGTATTATTTTGCAGGAATATTGAAAAATCTCTACCTATTATTTTACCTCGCATTGATTTAAAATTGTCAATCAATCGTTCAATCTATTGTTAAAAAAACATCATGACCTACGTTTCACTGAGGATTAGGTTGGCCTATTTATTCCCCTTCTATACGTATAGTTTATTTATAAAGGTTTTCGCACGCTTTAGCGCGCATATCAATTTTACTTTTAGCTTAAATCCCGAGTACTTTATAAAAAATGAGTCTGGATTTTGTTCGCAAACAATTTAAAAAGCTCGACAACATACATTCCGGTTAAACCGTTAGAAAATAAAAGACGTCTGCACTTGAAAACTCTTACCGAAATGAAGTTTTAAAGTCTGCATGGAGATACCCACAGCGTTCGATAAAATTTACGAGTGCATTTTCGTATTCTTATCGTTCGTGTCCCGCGGGAGGACAGGGGATGGAAGTCGCCCTCGGGCTGTACACATAAAATATTAAACAACCCTTGTACGCTCATTACATACGGACTTTGCGAAAGGGCGTATAAATAATATTGATGTAAATTGGACATGATGGAAAAGATACGAAATATTTTATGGAAATCTGTCGTATAAAAATATGATCGAGAAGAATAATTTCGTGAGAAATCTGAATATGGTGAAGAAATGGAGTAGAAGAAAAACCTTTTTCACCGTGGCGGAAACGCATTTGGGGTGAATTTAATCAATGAAGGAAATGTGTATGTTGTATAAAAAAGGTAAAGAAATTGAAGCCTTTTACATTTATACAAAAAATAAACAGGAAGTAGAATTAACTACACCGGCAACATCATAAAAAATTGCTTTCTATAAAAACCTCTTCAAACATGCGCATATATTTCCATCGTTTTTGACTTTTGATGTGCCTTTCACCCTCTAATTATTTCACATTTATTACAACCCCCATTATATGTAAATCTCCATTGCCAGTCAAAATAGAAACTACCCCTAGTAAGACATCACGTTGCACGTAGTAACCCACATAGTATATGCAACAAAAATATACGGTTTTAATTGCATAATTGCGGCCTAGTAGTAATTCCAACTCAAACTAAGGAGGGTCGAATGAAATATATGCATGCATGCATGCATACATTGGACAACACCCCTCAATCATTATACACTGAAAAAAATTGTACCTACTGATTTAACGGTAATTAAATACAATTTCTTTAACACGAATTTGATTTAATTTAATTTGCTCTAAATTATTGGAAAAATTAATTAGCATTTTTTATTATTTCTTATAAAAAATAACTTATTATTGATTATTAAAAGGTAATGAATAAAAACTGTTTCTAAGTGTAGGTTGAAATAACACCCTGCTAGGGTAGGTCGACAATGTTTCACGCATATGCTAAAGGATTGTCATCTGGGTTATTTCTGATCAGATGTTGATCATTATCACAATAGGCTACGGTACTCTCCTGCAGACGATATTTCCGCATAAATTATACGGTGTCAGCCACTGAAAGGGCTAATGGAAATTCGAGGTTAATGCTTCGGAAGTAACGCTAAATTTACAAAATATAATTTACTGTACGCGGGATTTATTTTAGTGCGATTCGTTTCCTAGCTTTAATTAGCGTTATGGTTATTGTTAAATAATAGTGAATTGGTCAGATGTCGGATGTAAAATTGGATAATTTGAATTTTAATATATCAATTTGCCTAATTAGGTATTGATTTATTACGTACGCATAATTTAAAAATATTAATTATCGATTTCGTACATGCAGAGCTCATTTTGTTTTGTTTGTATTAAATGCGATTGAAAATATAAAGTAATTAAAATTATAAGTCGTTTCGGTAAAACGCATAAAAAATTTTCAATCATTGCTGCAGCTATTTTATTTTTCATGGGATTCTTTCTATCAATATTTGTTTTTCGATTATTTTATATTATTGCAGTAATTAACCAAATTGATTAGATTACTACTTTATGGAAACTCATTCACCGCATACTGTACCTACTTAGGTAGTTATTTAAAATATAAAAATTATTTCCATATAAAAAATGGTTTTATCTATTACGACTCGTCAAAAAGCTAAACTTTATTGCTCTAAAATAAAGTAATAATGGAAAACTCGCCATTTTTTTTTCTTTAAAAATGCCTTGTTAGAACTTACCTAAATATTAGCGAACGCCCCTGCAATATTTTTCCCTTAGGGAATTCAAACAAAAAGTCTCTGTTCGTTCGTTCCCTATGTTGTGATGTGCGAATTCTCTGCTATAAGAAATTATTGTTGAAATATTGCAACCCTAGACGAATATCCCCTATTGCCTGGTGACATTTTCTTCGATTTTTTATATGTTCCTAAAACTCGTGACAATTCATAGGTTTTTTTGAAATACATAGGATACACCAAAAATCTGTAGAAAATTGTATTTGTCCCCCTGACTAAATAATCGAGCTAAAGCTGTAGGTTCAAGAATAAAGACGCTGTTGATGACTTATCTTGAGATACTTGACGTAATTTCAAGTCTGACATTCTGCCCAAAATGTAATTTATAATCTGGTTATGTTAAACTCTAGAAGGGAAAGCGATAGACAACAGGGCGAAACTGGCGATGGAGAAGGGAGGGTTTGAATATTTTATTGCCCCCGTCTCGAAATAATATTTAGAGGACATCATTTAAAAAGGATAAAAAATGAGTAATGTACCCCTAAAGGTTTTTACGAGATGGATTTTTTATTGTCGCCCGTCTATTACGTAAGCGCTCAAACAATGAAATATTGGATTGCTTTTTGTCGTTTTTAAATCACTTTTTATATTCGTATCGTCCGATATAGTTGATAGGTATAAAAGTTTTTTTTATGTGAATATATGTATGGTACCTACATTGGGTCATGAGGTCCCAAAAAGATAACAGCGTAATAATATCTCGTTTTATTTGTTATTAAGTATTTAATATTTAATAACAGACTGGAATTATTGATTTATTTGATTACTTATGGAGTTTTAAGTTAGCAACACAAGGCACGTAAAATGATGAGATGAGATAAAAACCCTATAGTTATAAAGGATAAGTAGATGTGCATCGAGAATTCAAGATGTGTATCAAGAAAATGACACATCTGTAATAGACTTAAGATCATCCCGTTAGCGACAAACTGATTTTAACAATGTTCTCGAAATACCTACGTTTGCTGGAAACTTAGCAATTAAACTAAGAAGAGCAGTTACTATTTACTATTAAACAGAATTGGTTTCGGAACTAAGAGTCGTCGGTCCGGGCGTTCTGAGACTGATATCTATGCAGACCTCATCCACTTAATGAACAATATTATGGTTAAAGCTATAAAGTTTTGTGGATTATTAGCCACCGTATAAGGCCCAGATGACAACTTCGACATCAAATCCTTGTTTTATTGAGATACAAACAGTTCCTAAAGCGAAATTGTAATAGAATCCATAAAGTCGAGTCGGGACTTCAGGACCGGTTACCATTAAACTTGGAAACACTCCGAATAATTTCCTTTAAAGATGAGGCCAGAGATTTATTTACCCACTTAACTAATTAAGTACGTATTTGTAGAAATCTCCATTACTTCTTTTATTGTAAAATAGTACTTAAATTTGAAGTATTATTTATTCTTATTCTCTGATGGTGTATGAGGATCATTTTCAGAAAAGTCCGATTCTGGATTCGGGCAAGGACAATTTTCCGACACTAGATAAACGATCATCTATATTCAAAATATTTCAAGCGAACATTTCCTGAATTGAAATTGCTAAGTTTAGTACTCCTAAAACACCAATTTATATACCAATAATAGAAATCTGGATTTATAAACCGCATGTTTGATATTTTCTCAGTGCACGAAGAAGTGCGAAAACCAAGAAAATCGAAAATTTAGTTTCTGTCGCGATTCCGAAGTGTTTTACAATGCTGCAGATGATTAGATTGTTTCAAAACGACGTTATTTTTTACCACTTTAATATTTTCTTAAGAAAGTAATTTTATAAGAATCTCATAAGACATCAATTACGTATACGATTCAAATTTAATTAAGAAAATAATGCGATTCGTTACAATTAAATCCGGATTGCAAAAACAAATTTTGAACCCCTCCTTTAATAAAATTTACCTAAATTAATTAATTACTAAAGTATTATTCTCGCTAAAATAAATTCCCATCGGAGAATTGTTGGGCCCTATGCCACAGTAGGAAATATTACGAACAAAGGGCTCCAGTAATAAATTTCAATTCCAGACGTCCCGCTCCTATTATATCATAATCATTTTATTGAACTAAAGACTTGACTGTGGCGGATGTGGAATATTGTGCACCTAACCCCCTGTCGGGCTAACAGCCGCTTGTATATTGTAATGCATCATACGAATCCTAAGTTTTTCTTCCTCAAGTTAATTCACTCAAACTCTAACAAGATTTCTATTTCTGTAATTTAAAGTGATTTGTATAGAGCGCCGATTTTTTTCTATTCAGCCTTCTTTTTAATTCTTCCTTAACTTCCTGTGCATACAGGAACTAAATAAAATTATCTACTGATGCAAAAATACTTCATTGTTTTATAGAAAGTGACCATTACTTAATTCAATTTAGAAGCTGACGAATAACTTGATACCCATCTGACATGTTACTTTTTTGTCAAGAAAGCACTTCAAAGGCCGCTTGAAACACATTTCATCTCATACAGACATCAACATGAAAAATTTCAATAATAAATATCAAACGTATTTAGGATGCGAGCAACGTCGTTCGGGCTCTTTGCGAGGTCCTCTGAAAGAGCGATGACTGTTATATAGGAAGGGAAAGTCGAAATAATGCACCCCTCAAGATTCCCGGGGTGCATTTTTTAGTGGTAGACCAAAAGGACGAATAAATATTGTTTTAGTGGAGTGCAATTTTCACTTTAGTGGCCGCTCGAGCACAGAATTAGGAGCGCAGCTTTAGGCTATATTATTTCTATTGGATTCTCCATTTCCACCGTTTCTGTCGCTCCTTCTCCTTGAAAGCGAAAACCGGAATCCCCCGAATAAATCTTTCTGGGGTTATGATTGAAAACAATAAAACGTTTTCATTATGCTTTATATTATCTGGGCTTTACCGAAAATATTTATCCTCGAGCACATTTAATCTATTATTTTCATCAATAACAATATTTTATTAAAACTATAAGGAAATTAAAACTTGTTCAGTTTATATTTGGACTAATTATATTCTAAACTGGTAATATTTTGAATGAAATTCTACTTAAACGATGCAAAATTAAAGCAATCTTTATTACAATCTCCTCGACGTCTTGAATAAGAACAACGAATGTCTTAAGGATACAATTATAGTGACTTAAATTTATACATCTCGTTATCATAAAAACCAAAGATAAAAGTTATTTCTGTGTTTGTATTGTTACCACTTTCTCTATACGAGTTATATTTTATGATAGGTAGATATATTGCTTTATTTTAGTCCATAAGTACCAACGAAAAACGAGGTTATCTTCTGCACACCTCTTCAGCATCTATTAATCACGGTATGCTTTATCTCTTCCTCGTGCACTTTCTCAAAGAAAATTCGTTCGTCCAAAAAAAAAGAAATTCATAAATGGAAATTTACATGTGATTATCAATTCGTAAGTTGCCTTAGAAAGTTATATGATTAATAACTGCAAGTTTTACTTCTATTTGTTTATATAACAATATAAATATATTAATATGTAGATTGGAGTACCTTGTTTGATGATTTTCATTGGATTAAAAGATAAAATCGATGTGATCTGTATTATACATTTAACGATAAACTTCCATATAGGTACATATTTCACGTTTTATTTCCTTTAAAAGTTATAAGAGCGTTATAATTTTTATACTGCAAGTGCAAGAGAGCGGTGAACTGTAAAAATCCTGTTAACAACTGCATATACCTAATTCCCTGCTGTTTTTATTTTCATACAGAAAAGTATAATTCAATTATTATGCGAATTAATTGCTTTCGGTATTATTCTTTCGCTTTAAAATGCAGAAAGAATAATTCCATTGTTTGCTTTTAATTGTACATACGAAATTACGGCTAATTGTTTTCATTATTTAGGTTAGCTTTTAATTAAGTTTAAATAAATTACATAAACGCAATTGTTTCTCAGTGGTGGTGAATTTTATTTTTGAATTTCAATTTTTTTGAGTTTGGCTTTTTGTTGCCTAGCGTAAATCTGGTAAATGTATAAATAAAAATAGTCCCTGGTGTTTTTTAATGGTTGGACTAATATTACAAATACAAAATTAAAATTCTGCATGGGAAAAGTGGTTGAGTAAATCTGCAGCTATTTATTCTTTGCACTGAAAATACGCATTTAATTGCTAAATTATTTGGAATGCAACTAGAAAATATTCTGCGTTTAAGTATTACCCCATTGCATATCTACTTGCACGGACTAGATTACGAACAATGCAAATAGTAAACTATAATCCCGTTCGATACAATCATAAATTTGGTTGAGTACTCATCAAGATGATATCTAATAATGCAACTTTACAATATAGTGATTTATCGAAACCACTATATGTAAATTCAAAGCCTGATTTTAATCTACATAATCAAGTGGATTTATCGAAGCTTGAAAAGAGGGAAATGGTTTAATTACCAACTGATTTAAAATCGATGATTATGGTTAGTTAATTATTTGAAACGTTCTACTAACTAAATTGGAAAACGATCACGAAGAGATTCCGTTTTTGGAGGGACAGACACCGTTTGAATTATTTAAAGTCCTTTTAATAGGAGCTCGCTATTTCAAATTGCCCGCAAATCTATTAATTTATTAGCAATAGAAAGAATGCTCTAAAGTAACGAATTTGCTTAATGGATATCGATAGAAAAACTTTGCAATTGTAGTTCCTTTTAAAGTAGAGTAGGATTGTTTCAGAGAAATAATTTGTTAATAAAAGTAATTATACATATTTTGTAACTTCGATGTGATTGCATGTTTATTGTTAATAACAAGGTAGTTAAACCAGGCCGACAAAATATTTGAGTAGGTGTTGGTAATAAAGCTAGAAATGTACACGGAACGGGCAATGCTACGTGTTAAAATCAACATTTCCATTATTAACTACTCCTAAGCTCTCGGTTAATGACTTTCGGGAGGGTTTGTGTGTATGTGTCAATTGACGAAATTTCGTAGTAATTAGAAAACTTGGAACGTTCGAAATCAGATTAAATTGCGATCGCGTACCTAATAATGCATTATTGCCTCAAAGCTATTCCACAAAACTATCGAAATATCGAATCGTGTATTCCGTTAAATCACAATATAACGTTGTCATCTCCAAAACGTTCCCCATGAAATATTACCGGTAGAGTATATTCAAACAAACATTTACTGGCGAGTATATTATACAATAACCCATTTGTAACCTCAACTACTCCAAAATACCATCGAGAGCACCTGCCATATCGACTCTATAATACACGTTCAAAAGTAATAAAAAATGTATGTTAAAGCGAATTAGTGGATTTGTATGTATCTAACGTTTAACAATTCCGTTTGAACCAACTTAACCAAACAGAATTTCTACTAATACTAACCCCTATTAACCGAATCGAGTAATAGCCGGCCAATCACGTTCCGCCGTTAAACCAATCAAGAACGACATACGTAAAACTCGGCTAATTACTTACGGGCCGATTCGTTCCTTCCCTTTTGTTTCAAGTTTTAATTAAACGGCTTAAGTGGATAGAGAGCTACTCGAATTTTAACCGCAAGTGTGTTAGTGTGATAATTAAGACGGAATTACGGGGGCCCCAGAACCATTTATTGCCTCTTATGGTGGGGTATATTGGCGGACGTGTGCTCGCTTGTTACGTGTAATATTTCCAATTTAATTGATTTTATTGCACTCGCGGAATTAGTGTTATAGAAGGTCAGAATATATCATTACTTTTAATGACTTTTAAGTAAACACTTTGATTATTACACTGATTAATGCAATTTTTATAAAGCTATTTATGCGGAATGTAAATTGGATCTTGAATCTTGTTTATATTACTTTAATACGATTTTAATACCTACTCTAATATTGAAGTAGAATATTGAAAAATATTGCTCTAAGTATATTAATTTATAAGGAAAATTGAAATCGCCTTGGAATTTAATCCACATGATTAAGTAAAGGAATGAATTCGAGTTTGTCGAACCTTTAATGCAGGTCTTTAGCTGACATTTTTATTAGTTTATTGATTTAAGTGCGATATTTTATATGGAAACAATAAAACCGTTTTCCTCTTGTATCTTGCATCTGCTATTAAAATAAAAATTTTATTGCAGCTTGAAATTAAATTCGATAAAGCTATTAATACTGGTAAACCGATTCGATAAATCTTCGAAATCTCTTGTTTTTCTTTATTTTTGTTGATGAAATTGAAATATAATCATAAAATTAGGTCCGTCACCAAATACGCGCGAAGTATTCGAAGTAGAAAAGTTTAAGGAAAATTTAGCATATCGAGCGGAGCCGTAACAATCGGAATTAGCAAATTGTTTGTGTAAATACTAACCTATGGAATGAATTTATGCTAACCAGTTGTAAACAGGGAATAGAGGGAGGCACGCTAACTTTTCCCTAAAAAGGATTACTATAAGTAAATATGCTAATTTGGTAAAAGTTTGTCTCGTACTTCTATTTGTATACGCGATTATGTTGTATTTTGTTCTGTTCTACATATAAATCATCTTCCCCAAATTAATAAGCTTTCCAGATTTGTTCGTCACTTGTCACAATATGCGTCATTAACATGGAGATAATACATTAGGGAGGACTGGAAAGCATCCAGATATTATAGAGATTATAGAGAGAAGAAAGGAAAGTTCTACTCCAAACATTGTCTTTTTAAAGTAGTATTTTTTAATATTTCTTGAACAGAATATGTATTATTGAGTACCAAACTTATCTAACAATCATTACTTTAAGTATAAAAGTGTCGGTATTTATGTTTTTGGGGTGTATTAGCAGCTTGACAACCTGTCAGTGATAGATAAATAGCCATATCCGTTTTGATGGTCACTTCTGGTAACGAAAATCGGCCCTCCTGGAGATCCGCCTTTCCTCAATTGTAATACCCTGACAATAACGAGCGTTTGTGATTTCAAATAAGGATTAGGCTTGTAGAATTTGTACAGGCCATTTTCGGCGATTTGTTATCTGCGGCACTATCATATTGGATATTGTGACTTGTCAAAATATTTGCAGATGTTCCCGCAAAGGGTTGTGAAATACAGTAAACACCTATAAGTGAGAATTTTATGGGTTTATATACAATCATTGTATAGGTCTGTTATCGTTGATCTTTCCCATTGATATAGGCTGTTTATTGCTGAATTATTTTAGTAGCTGTGAAATATGGAAAATATCTAAATTTCTCTCATGTAAATAACATTTCCATACATATGCTTTTAATTTAAAGTACAAATAAAATAATAATAGACATCGCTTTTTTAGGATAAGTAAATTTGTTCATACCTTATACTTTCTTTGGAAATTACTTTTATTTTGCCATTAATCTGTTTCATATGTATTACATTTTAGAAAATACGCTTCAAAATCCATTATACAAACATTAAATCGAAAAACTTCTATAACGTCTTTCCTTGCACTCGACGTGCTTGCATCCAAATTGCAGTTAATGAAATAACAACTCACTTAGGTAAATTGGGTAATTCAGGCAGGCGCCTCGACGGCTGAATAATAATTTATTGATTAAACGTTTATATTAAATTTAATTTAATTCATTCGAGCACATATTAATTTAAGTCTGTGTCTAGGGAATTGGAATTGCTATAGTGTGTGGGTAAAACTTAAATGGGAATATAGAATGTAGGCTTTGAATTTTAAAGCGAAAATCGAAACTAGCGAATCGATTCAATGGAATAGAATTAGATAACATATAAAGTCATCAATAGATCACATGATTAATATATAAATTGATTGAGCAGCGAAATAGTATTACATTTCTATTGAATTAGGTATAAAATTTAGGATAATGTCTGTTCTTTATTGCGTTACATTTTAATGATTAATATTTCTCTATATCATTAATATTTAATACTATTATTAGTAATCAATAATAATGTATTCCATTGAAAAGAAGAGTTATTAGTAAAAGTTGGACGACGCCTAATTTTCTTTTTTTGCAGCTTTCTGCCTTTTTCGTCCCTTGCGTTTTTCTTGGCCCCATCAAGACGTATTTTCATTAAGAAGATCAAAGCAATAAAAACGCTAACAACGTTGCTTGCATATTAAAGCCTTTAATTACTGCTTCTTTGCGAGTTTTAGTTTTAAGATCTATTAAAATTTCATTACAGTAAACGTGTAATCAAAACTTTTCACCGATTTTTTGTTGTTTATTTTTAAATTAATAGAATCGTGAGGGTTTTATTAAATCGCAATTACCATAAAAATCTAGTTTTAATATATTTCCTAGGAGTTGGATGCAATTTAAATATAAATAAACTTCTTTATTAAGTAATTAAAAACAAACACTTCAAATTATAAATTTAATTCAATATTAAATAATAATGGAAGTTAAACTTACTTCATAAATCAACCACCATAAAATAAAGTATGTACAAATAAACACGTAAATTAATTAAAATTTTAAATATTTTTATAGAGATCTATCAGATTGAAATTACAGGACCTAAATTATTGTACTCTTCTGGAAGATTTATATAATAAAATGCCTCCCATTAAATTGTTTGGACGTCCGTAATGCCCTTTTAATGACCAGATGCTCCCCGTGATTGGCCATAAATACCGAATTCTTGATTAAAGGTGGTGTTCAAAAGGGCCGCAGCGACAAATTGTTAATTCCGATTCCCAACTTCTTAATCTCTAATAGTTTTTTATGCTTTTTTAAATTACGATTGTATGCTCCTCGCTTGGGGTTATATTTGACGTGCAATATATAAGAAGTCCGTGCCATACGGTGTAAAAGGATATTTAACGGTTTGTTATAAAGGACGTGGAATGTTCGAAAAAGATATATTATATTTCTAGAAGGGCGAAAATGCGTGACAGATTTAATTTGTTATTTAGTTTGACAAGAAATAACATGCGATATAATCGTACTAAAAATAATAAGTACCTATTAATATTAATATAATTATGTTCATCAAAGTAACCATATTTTTTTATTATTGATATTTATATCCAATATTCCAGCCAATAAATATTATATAAAAATTTTTACGATAAAACAATAACATAAAATATTCAAACAAGTTCTAGTGGGAGAACGAATACATTAAAAAGCGAATTAAAATTCAAAATTATCGAACCACATGCCTCTTAAAACCCATGTTTCTGTACTTCTTCGATAATTTATATGCTTCCTCTTAGACGCCACACATCGCAGATGGAGTTAAGAATATAAAATCCTCACATAAGTAGGTATACTAACACAAAAATTAGACAATATGAAAACAAATAGTAGTTGTTTTCTTGTAAAACACACGTCACGCTACCCGTAGGCCCGATATATTATAGTTATTTTATTATGTGACAACAGACGTTAAATTATATATGGTGACACTATTTAGTTTTTTAAACTAGCATCTGGCAAACACGAATTGGTGGAGAAGAAAAGGATAATTTAAAAAAAAATCTATCCACATTATTATTGTACTGCTTATACGATACCTGCTTTAACTGTGCTATAGAATTATTATCAACGACACTATAGTACTTACGTTAATGCCTTGTATTTGTTTGCTGATATGTGATATAGATTTGATAGAATTCCCTGAAGTGAGAGGGTTAGGAATCGATATTTGTTCAGTTGTGAATATATCATAAATTACCGTAACATATACGAAGAATTTATCGATATTTGTAAATGTATGCTATGAATATTATACTTTATAAACAATAATTGATTAAAACGATACTATACATATACCTGCAGTGCTATATTCCTTTTATACAAAAATACCTACTATTGCTTCGAAAAAATTAATTTTATTGTAATCATTTAAATGATATATTTTATACGTAGGTATCAATAAAGTACGAACGTATCGAATAATGCAGATGTAATCTATAGAATAGAATTTTTTTAGAATAAAATTCGCCTTTTTCAACGGCATTCAACTACATTTGGTTTTCAAATGGCATTTAGGTGGGTTGAAAATCTTTTGTGAGTAAAGCTTGCAGGGAATTATATTTATTTACAAGACATCAGAGGCTTCTGCTCAAACACTTTAGGGGATTGAGATTTTATAAATGCAACAAATTCGAGATATAAATTTTCCTCTGATTTACGTATTGGGTGAGATTTATGTATTTGTCATATACATTTTTCAAACATAAGCATTATGGTTGAATTCAATGAATTATTTTTGAGCATTATAAGTTTATTTTTAAAAAAAATTTTGATATCTTATAGTCTGCACTAAATCCTTATTCCAAATTTCTTTTCGAGTTTAAGGTAAAATAGGTCAATAAACAGCACTGTTCGATAGCAAAATACTTACGTACCAGTAGCAACACCAATTTAAATATTTCAAAATGCTTGTTCACGTCTCGTCGATATCTAAAGAAATACAATGAATAATTATCGTCGAGTTTGAAGTCCTGTACGTATCACATTGATTGAATCTTTAACTGTTTCTTCAGAACACAATGTATTGTCAATTTCAAACGTCTCTGTCAAAAGAGTGTGGAAGGAGAGAACGGCAAAGTCTGTTCTGAAAGTCAGAGAATAAATAACATGCGACTACCTCACTATTTGTATCTGCTGAAATACGACGTGTCAAACAAATATAATACAGCCATTATTATGTCGAATTTTTCAATACCTTGTCCGGGACACGCAGACTTCGATCATGGGCCATCACAGGGCTGGCCTTACACTTTTAATTGACCGGTAATTCGTATTAATTATCCATCAAGTGTATCTATAATATACTTACTCAATGTAATTAATTTTATAACTGTTTATTCCGAACCAAACGAATTCATTAAAACACAATTTATTAATGTCCTTATCTCCCCACCATCTCCATTGACGCAAGTCTGAATCCGAGTCGGTTCTGCACTGTGAAGATAAATACAAGTAAATTTCCTCATTGTGGCGATGAATGGCAGAACGGGGCCCGAGATTCGGCTCAATACACCGTCGCATTGTAAGATGTAAATGATGGATCGGGACGCATCATCCAAAACCAATCTCGCAGGCATTTGCTCGGCGCCCGCTATTCCAGTTTTTAAATCGCCCAAGTATTGTTTAGTGGCCCGGCTGCGAGGCCGGTCTTCCTCTTTTCTCATTCATTCGATTTCATTGTGGTCCCATAACGTGACGGTTGATTCGGTTTCAAAGCAGACGTTTGTCGTATGGAGAATTCTTACCAAACGCCTTGAGGGCTGCAGTATTTAAATAATCATGATGAATAATTGCGGACTAGAAGAATCTTGTAACACGCGAGATAAAATCAATTAGTAATTAACTACACCTGATTAAGGTAATGGTTTAGGTATTTACAGCAATCAACAAGTTTGAACACATTGTAGCTTTAACCACGATGAAAAGATGCATTGTAAATAATCGCATAATGGCTTAAACCAATCACCGTTGTTTACTCTTGTCCTACATTCTCGTTTCCCTCGAAATATGACGTTCGACTGTGTGAAGAGAATCCTTCGGAGTGCGCCATTACGGCCTATTGTATACCATACTCCACCCATTTACCATAAAATACCTATTTAATTACTCCCGTTCCGAAACAAGGGAGAATCGCAGAGCGCTTCTAACAATTCGATCGTGTAATTAATACTCGGACTAAGTTTCGAACATTGTAGACATTAGCTATTGTGTTACAAGTTTCCAGTTTGATGTTTGAAATTAAAAATGAAAAATTGATGATAAGAAAGCAGAAAATTAAATAGAGGGTAAGTTTATAATCCATGATTCGTCGAGAACCCAGTTTTTATTACAAAATATTGATGATTTACGAGATATTGGTAGTCAGAATTGTATGCATTTACATGAATTAAAATCATTTGAAAAATAAATAAAAAGCTTTTGTATACATACGTCAGTTTGGCTGTACAGGGAGCCATTTTCATGCTTTCATCGTATTCCATCTTTGTTTGCGGTCTCGATGGGATTAGCGTGATACATGCTATGAATATGCGGTTTTACGTGTGGTTGCTTTTTAAACATTCTGTAAAATTAGCGGATAATTAAACGATAAATGAAATTTGCATGAATAGTTTTTATTCCCGACGTTGAATAAAAATCCAATTAAGCATGGTAAGCGATAAAATTTTCACCAAACAGAAAAGGCAATTTTAATGAGTTTTATGATGATGGACATTTAAAATGCAATTTCGCTATGTGTGAGAGCCTTTTTACAAGGTTATTTAACCAACCTCAGTTGGCTCGCATTCGTAGAATTTCGATCCCAACATTTATGTTTTACAACAAATATTTGCCAGAATTTTAATTCACTGGTGGTTATCAATAGTAATTGTAAACAGTATAAGTGAGGAATAAAACGTTTATAATTTACCGATATTTGTATTATATTGCCGGTTCCATGCGATGCGGTCGACTCATTAAAATTAGCACCTGCTTATTTTGTGGTTGACTATTATAAAATTTGGTTTCTACTATTTCTGAATTGTAGACCTTGAAATTTAAGATACATCCTTAATACGAGTTTTTCGGTTTGTTCAGAACAAGCAGAAATCGCTCTAAAGCTAGATGTATAAAAGGAGTATAATAGTATCCGGGCATCAATCAGCTGTCATCTTCATCCGAAAGGTTCCTTCCAGGTAAGCAGGTGTGTGTTTTGGTAACGTCCAATAAAAATAAACGCACCTCTCTGTCGTTATTAATCTTCAACAAAAGACCTTATACGAACACCCTGCAAAATATAGATATGATTTTTTTACAGATGGACGAAGCACAATACAATTTTTTCGTCCAAAAGAAGGGTTTAATTTTTTATGAAATAACCAGAAGCTGGTTTGCTACAAGATTGATTCGAAAACAACTCGAGCCTACGTTCCATTTCCATTCGCTCGAAACATTTCATTCCCAACGAATCACTCACGGTTTATTTTCAAATTATGATATTAATCAGATGAAAAATTTCCCATCCTTCAGCTCGGACCGACAATCGTTCGTTCTGTGAGCATGACCGAGCATCACCTGAACCATGCTAAATAGAAATAAATGACACGAAAGTGATTTGTCATGATATGATTAAACCAAGACGTTTGTTTCGGTGATTGATAGACACTTTAACTGGAATCTCGGACCGAGGACAGGCTGCAAGGGGTTTTTATGGTACTGTATGGACCGACCCTGTGGGATATCACAGCGAGATACTGGCCACAAAAAACCGAAAATCTACATTACAGTGGCGTTCAATGAATCTAAAATATGCTAAGGTGCACAAATAATTAAGCCCCCGAGCAGATTGGCTCAAATATAATCACTGAGATTGGTTTAACTAAGTCCTATAAAATTACAAATCTTAACATTGGAAGAAAATAATAGAAAGTCCGGGAATAAGATTGCACAAGGGACAATTTAAAGTCTTTGGTGATGATGACGAAACAATTGTGACCTACTTGCTACACAAAAACCCCTTACTAATAATTATTTTGAGTCAAAACAACCTCCTGCTGTGTGCTTGCTGGTGTTTTCCGAATTCGTCCAATTCCCCTTGCAATTCTCTAAGAACAGACGATTTGTCCGCGATTACGTTGAAGCAATTTTATTTTTAAGGAAACCGGAGCACTAATTCCGGGATTATTTCATTGATCCACCACTGCCGACAGGGCATAAAAAAGAGTAGAAAACCGGAGTGAAGTCAAGCAAAGCGGAACAGGGTAAATTTATTGTTTATTGTTAGACAGTTCGGTAATTTTCGTGTTGAAGATTAAGCCGTAATATCACCTGTATAGGAAAAAAAATATGGAAATGGGATTAGTCGGCTTTATGGAGATTAGGAGCCATTTTATACTCGTAATGTACTCCTGAATTATGTATGAAAGGAATTTATATACAGTAACTTTTTTAATATCAGAAATGTTGGGGAACTAGAATTTATGGGTATGTGTTTAGTTGAAAATTAACGGGCTGATATTTTAATTTTCAATAGATTAAAAGTGAAGCTTTCAAAATGAACCACATACATAGCCAAGCATATAACTTTTAAATTGTTGACTTTTCTTACTTATACTTCAGATTAAAATTTATAACTATCTAACTGCATAATTACATGTATGTAGATACGTATGAAGGTCCTTAAATTAGAGTAGGTACATTAATCTTGGAAGGGTTTCGAAATTTAGAACAAATGGCTATTTGATATTGATTAGGATATGAGGGTACATTCATTTCAACACCCTTGTATGTTTAATTAATATTCCGTTTTCTCGAGCAATTTGCTTACCTACAAAATATGTAAAAATGAATACTATGAAATTCTCCTATTTACTAATTAGCAATCGAACAAATAACTGACTGAATGGCATTTCCTACTTATACTTACAAATAACGGGTAAAGGCAATTATACACCCTTATAATTTAAAAATGGGCTCCCCAAAAAGAATAAAAAGTAACAACAAGCATTTCATTAATATTATTAGTTAAGCAATTTTGAAAGCTCACTTCAACCAATTTAATTTAATGAACTCTCAAAGGTATTAAGATGTAATGAGCAATATTACTCCATTAAAACAGTCTGTATAATTTTATGCTGGGTTATACAAACAGAGTTTATTTGAAGCTTTCGTGTTACAGTCTATATTCGTAATACCATAATGGTTGAGTTATGATTGGCTCTTATTTTAATTAGTTTATTGTCGATGGTAGCAATGATATATGCTTGAAAATATAAATAATGTAGGAACAAATGTGAAAACTTATCGAGTTGTGTAGAGAGTTAATGAGGCTTTATTTTTTGTCCCTGCAGTGATAATATGTTTTATGCGCTTTAATTAATATTACTAAATACTGTTTGTGATTATACTGGATGTAGAAAATGCAATGCAACAATAATACTTCCGATTTTTATTATACATCTCTTTTATAATATATTCTTTTATGTTTGTTAATTCTACAATAAATATTGTAGTAAAAAATGCATTTGTTTGTTTCAGGTATTGCAATATAGGAGTTTAAAGCCTGTTTATCAAGAAGTAAGTAAAGATTTAATTAGTGTAATAATTATGTCACCTACTTGTACCATTGTTTGCTTCATATTATCAATATTATACCATATAAGTACTGTTGATGAAACAATTTTTAAGAACTTTAAATCCAAAAATAAATTGAAGAATATATAACACATTTTCTTTTTATAATATAATCAGTATGCAAGGAAATTCGACTAAAAGATTTTCTGTACTTATTACATATTCAATAGAAACTTCAAACAAACTTTTATTGGACATCAAACTTCCCGCAAACAATATTTCATGCATGGAAAAATAATCTAAATGTGTGTCACTTAAAAACTTGTTTGATTGTCGAACAATTATTCTCGCTTTATTAGAGCCCTTCACTAAAACCACAAAGATCATTTGTTCTCATGAAACCTACAGTAGTTCAAAGCGATTTTACAGCATGAGCATTTTCCATATTGAATTGAATTTTTATGGGACATTTCAATGGCGTAGCACAAAAGTAGGTGTATATTGCTTTATTAAAGATATATACAAAAAACACGTGCTTATGATAATATTGTAATGATTGAGAATACATTTGTAATTTATTAGAATGGTTTTCAATTTTTTTTGTTATCGTATAACGTTGATTGATACATGTGGAATTGATTGGGTTTTAAATATAGTTATGAATTTAAAATTCGTGGATTAAATCCCATACGCTACTGACTGCAGGATTCGAATTTCGGAAAGAACAGAAAAATTAAATGCGGTTTTGTCAAACCTCCCCGAGCTATTGTCATTGAGATATTTGTCTCGCAAAAGTTTCAAAGAAATTTTACCTGTAGATTTCAAAAGGCACAGGCCAAAAAAGGTCTTTTTCGAGGTAGATCAATATTCTTTATATTATATTTTGGCGTTCAATAAAGAACATTTTTTGTGTGCATTGTGAGATTATTGTCGTTGGTCCTTTTTTTAATATCAATAGGAATTAAATATGAATTTCGGGACGCCCGGACGCCGGGATTGTTGTGTACACACGCTCAATTTATTGCAAAATAATAATAAAATTTATTGTCTCAATCACATTTTTTCAGCGAATAGAATTGAGCAATTATTACTTTATAATTTCCATTAAAATACGTAAAAATTCCTCTAATTACCTTAAGTGAAACTGAACAATATGAAAACTAATTTTGATAATATACCTAATTTATCGTAATAACCAATACAAATTTTGACATATAAAATTTACGATGCGGGAAGGATAAAGTTGTTTTGTATCGAGTTATTAACTTATCAAAAACTATTTTTCATTATCCTCCAGTTAAATGCTCCGAATGTGTACCGTAATGTTGTTTTAAATGCACAAAAAATTCTTGGAACATTTCCTTAGATAACTTTCGGTTCTTAATTAGAACCAATTTTCCCGTCACTGAAGAATGTCTGGAGATTATTTAGGACTTGAATGTATCCCATAAATAATTTTGGAAATATTTTAAATTTGAATTACTAGAAAATTATGTAGGGTAATAATTTTAGAAATATTTAAGGCACGGTTAATTATTGGTAATGCATAATGCATTTGCCTATTTATTATAGAGTTTTATTTTGTTAATTATTTTTGTTATAGTGAATATTATGACAGGAGTAAAAAAATAAAAATGAAATGAAAAAAATCAGAGCATACTGAATTTAAAAAGTGAACAAATTCACATCGAAAGCATGTTCGAAAGTTCAGCACAGACCCTCCCTACAAATGCTCCCATTGTCAATGCCATCGCGTTTTCCATTGAACAATAAATTCACCCCTCAACCCGCCGAACAAATAACTATCTCATGTAATCCGATATCGAAGCGAGGGAATTCGAAATCGACATTTCGGCGTTCTATTGAGTTTTCGAAAAATTCCCAAGCACTCTGCGGTTTCGAGGTCGACAATGTATATGATTCTCGAATTACGGTGATTGTATAATGGAGTAATTGTTTTACCTGTTCGCGGTAAAATGTTATTCGTTTCGAATTTTTTTATTGTTCCGTTTCGAAAACTATGCACATAGGTAATAAAAATACGAACAGTTTCGAACAGACTAACTATACTTTTCATATACCTTTTATTATGTTATAATTTACTTGGAGTCAATAGAGCAAGTTGTGTTTCAAATTATAAACTCAAAGTAATTAAAAATTAATCTGATTATTTGAATTACGTAAACAATTCAAATTATTCGTACAATTACACGAACTCTCAAAAAATCGTACTTTGTAAATTCCTCTGATAAGACAACATAATATTATTGTATGAAAACATGATTGTACACACGCTTTCCAACCGCTTGGCGTTTGTAAGTACACCGAGTTGAAACAAACATAGTAGGTAATTGAAATTTTGAATACGCAAACATTGGTTTAATTTCTATCAATACAACGTAGTTGCAAGGGAATTAACATTTGCTTCGGAATTGGCGCAAAAGCATACCAGGCGAAGCGACGATTAAATAAAGGGTTGTATGCTGCATTGTTATCCACCCTAAATTATTTTACAATGAATACATGATCGATATATCTCAAAACGTTTCTTAAACTTATTGTGCTGGTAATTCCATTAAAAAGTTGTCGAAAACTGAAATCTAAGTTTCGGGTTAACATCAAACGCATTTTTGATCCGTTTAATAATTGAAGAATCACCCTTTCCTCGTCGAACCTGAACTACCTACGTACAAATTAAATTGTACTAGAAATTCCCAAAACACGTCGAGTATCCACAACGGACTGTACCCTTCGCATAGTTTCCCGTGTAGTCGCTTCCATAGGGGATGGAACGCGGGGGAGGCGAGCGAAGTTTCACTTCTCATTCCGACCTTTAAGGACGATACTTTAACCCTTTCACGTGCGTACGTGCTAGAACTCACCCCTTTCCGCTCGTTTTCACCCCTCCTTTTTATGATGTAGATACACACTTGTGCAGGTGGCAACTTCATTCTAGTGTCTCTGCTGAAGGTTTCCTCCCCTGGCGGTAACATACGTCGTTATTGGAGTTAATTAGGCGAAAATTGGGGATGTCGACAATTAAAAAAAAATAACGGCTCTTTGGATTTTTTCCACTCGCACTTCTCAGAACATTGTTGTAAAAATGCTAGCCTAAGTATACAATATACAAAAATTCTAGTAATTTTTCGCACGTGACCAACAAACGGCAATAACTTACTAATAAACCCACTGTCGGGTGCACCTAGCTTCATTGAAAACGTGAAATCAAAAAAAAGAAAATCTTCCAGAGTCCGAAACACAATAAAACACGTCGGGAGGCAAAAGAGGCGCATTCCGTCAAAGAAATTAAGATTTTTAAAGGACACACCTGGGATGTGTCATCGCCGTTTAAACGATCTCAGGTAAATAAAACGAGAAGAGCGTTGACTGCAAAAAAGAAGAAGATTCGGAAGTGATGAAGCATAAGGACCGGTTTTTGGATATTTCTTCACGTTCAGCTATTTTAACTCCATCAGTTTTCATTTATTTTTAACTTACCATACACGGCTTTCTGCTCTACGTGATTGAGGTAGGTACTTTCATAAATTTTCTGGATGAAACTTACTAAATTCTTTCGAAGTTACTTAATGAAAACACGCACTTAAAATTACTATAAAATCAAAGTTATTAATTTCGTAGGGTTTATTAGTATACCATACATGGAATATAATGCAATCGTAGAGATGATGGGAATTGATATAAACCGAACATTTTTTCATTGAATTTATCAATTAATGAAAAATTATCATTCTACATTAGTGACTAGTCTGAGAGAGTTTTTATCAATCGTGGAACCGGCTCTGGAGGGAATAAAGAAGTAAATCATTCGGAACTTGTAGAAGTGTAAGTTCCTTTCGGGTGTTCAGGTGCCGGGATTAGTTTATTGCTACATCATAAAAGTGTACTTGGCAACTTTTACAATCTCAATCCTTTGCCTTTTACTGCGAACTTTATTATTTATTAGCTGTTACTCAAATGAAAAATGTTATGGACCGAGTGAGAGGTGCGCTGGAAAATTGTTTTCGAAAGCTCTGCGTTTTCACTGATGCAGTGGGATTTTCTTTCGAGAATTTAATGCCGGCTATTATTTAGATCGAGTTGAATTCGATTTTATTGGGGATATATTTTTATTGTAATGGAAATCACAAGTGGCTGAAGGAAACTAAAATCGTATGAACAAATTACTGCGAAATTAAGAAAATCGTCCATGCTACTGACGTATGAAGTCAAGAGGAATTCGATTTAGCATTTATGAATTTCATATACACCGTTGGTCTATACAACATATTCACTTGGTTTTACAAATATTGTGTTGTAACTTTACGCATCATTCGCTCAATTTTTCTACCAAAATATTTGAAGAGTAAAATTAGATTTTTTTGTAAGTATTCTATAAGCAATGTTTATAGTGAATTCTGTTCGCAATATGTACTTACCTAGTATCTTATGTATTACTATAAAAAATTGATGCAGCAGAGAAAAATGATATTCCTCCATGACTCACAATGTAAACAGAATTTATTTATTACCAAGCATTTCATGTACCTGTCAAACAAAAACACAGACGTCTGCCATTTTCGTGCCTATCGCCTATTAACAACGCCCCCACCCTCTTCAATTCCGGCATGTAAACATGCATGGAATTCGCCCGGAAAAAATCGTGGAATCGGTGATTCACTGGCTACCCAATAAAATATCAGTTAATGTATTTAGATGTAAAAATTTTCCTCACGAATGCCAAACCACCGGGCTTTATTTCCCCCTCATTGATCTACGTTTACGTCTCTTACCTGACCCAAACGCTTTTTTTTAGACAGTAGGTTCATTTTTTACGCCGGCTAGTGCGGTAGGAAGATAAATATTTATAGGTAAGAGGGCAGGTTCGAATACAACCAAATAGAGCATACATGAGTGAATTAATATACCAGGGGAGTTGGATAAGTACTTTGTATTTATAAAAGAAGCAACCAGTTGTTCAATTTAATTTCACTAATCCATTATAGGTCATCGAATTAATGCTTACATTTAGTAGACAAATCGCGTATGTTTAGAAGAGGGGTAGGCGGAGGATACTTTTTATAGCATACTTGTGTAGCAACTGTTGCTCTAATATCAAAGAATGAAAGAGTAAAGGATTTTTGGTGAGTTAACTTGGAATGTTTTGACCGATCCCCGTACAAAACGGCGGTAAACTGAATATGTGTTGTGCTTCATGCGATTAGTCAAATGGCGATGCGATGATAAAGTCCCCCAGAACACGAAGAGTCCGCTTGTAAATTCAAACAATGCACCGGGCATGGCGTGGCCGACTCCAACACCTTTGATTTAATGGATTTTCGGACGGACTATATCTCATTCTGATTAATAGGGATAGGTTAAGTCTTCTTTTCGGTGCTATTTCCGTCGAGGGAAAGAAATTTAGTGAATCACGCTTCGGGGGATATTTCATTAGGCGGATTTTTTTCTTTAGTTTTTAATTTAGCTTAGAAGAATAGCAAAAATATTAGGTAGGTATATGTTGTGACCGTAAAATTGTTATTACCTACCTACTTTCATTCTTCATTAAAAAATAATCTCGCATTGTATTCTAAATTTGAATAGAAGATTTGAATTAACCTTTGACAAAAAGTGTGAAACATCGCAAGGATTTACTAAGTTCTGGTATATTATAACACAATAACTTGATATTTTATAACAGATTAAAATAAACCGAGTAAAATTTGCTTAACAATGCCCGGTTCTCTTTATCTATCGCTTCCATCGTTCCAGCCCTGTCTCTTTCCGTCTCTTCGGCTTCACGGCGTACCGTCGCTGTTTTAATCGCCGAAACGATTGCCAGCGCCCTAATCGCCGTTCGCTGGAGGCGCGTTTTTCCGCGAAACTCGGCCCGTCCCGTTCTCATCGTCTATTGTTCGAAATTGCGGCGTATCCAGGATACGTTTTAGGCTCGACGAAAAACGTTCGCCAAAGGGACGCTGGCGAATTTTAAAAGAAATTCTCCGCGGAATTATGCGGAGCGCGATCGAACCGGTTTTAGCGCGGATCCGACGATTCATTTCGAATGCGACGATTTGATGCGATCGAAGCGAAGTTTTAAAGTTGGTGCTATACCTAGCTATTATTTGTACAAAAATGTTTGAGATGTAATAACTATTAATTATGCATTTTGATCTAAAAAATTGGTAGGTTGTAAGGAAGAGGCATGTATTAGGTATACTTACACAGCTTGTGTCACGATGATGGCCCATTAAAAGTATATGGAAAAATATACTAATTAAAATGCTGATATAATATCGGGTAATCTGCGAAAGGATTTATGTATGGCGATGGAGCGGGTCAATTAAATGGACCATTATTAGCAATCTACGTATCCTACAATAATTCAGTTAATATAGATAGCTCCCACGGGAATCTAAATTTTAGGCCCTTTCCTTTCAGCATCATACAATGAAGCATTTGCAAATTATAATCAGTACTTCTTCTCCAGATTCTTTTAAAATGTCCGAAATTGCCAAAATTTACAATGATGGGAATGATAATGACGATAATGATAATGATGATATTTATTTTAAGGTTCATCCATTCATTACATTTTGGAATGATTAAATAGAAAATATAGTCCATAAATTGTGTAATCATTGACACTAGCTGGTATATAATTGTAGCAACTAGTGTTAAAAACAGCTAGGTTACATTCAGTTTACTAAATCTACAAAAACAGCTATAATGCACACGCTAAATTACCATTTCCTCATTAATATTATACCCTCATTAATTTCTAATCGCTACTATTACTATCCTACGAGTCGCCCTGTACAATTCAATGGACGTCACTACGCTCCAAATGCCTGCTAAAGTTTACCAACAAACGTAAGGAAAGGACTTCGACTGCGTTTTTCACCATCCTTTTTTCCCCCATCCTTCGAATCGCTAGCGCAAAACGAACGGTCGGTCGTCGGGTCGTTTGGTGTGGAGCTCGAGTTGAATGTAGTTTGGTTTAGTTCAGTTTTCGACTCCACTTGGTGAGTTTGTGTTGTCGTTTTGGCTTCGCTCGGTGCGCGATCGCGATATTCATTCGAAATATCTGTGCGTACATGCGATATGGTTTAAAGCGTTTTTTTGAGACGGTTCACTTGTGCTGTTTTATTTTTTTTGTATTGTTTTCTTCAGTTAGAGTAACTGTTTAGAATAAAATTTGTTCGTTGATGGAAAATGTATGGATAACGAAGGTGTTCTGATTGTGGATGGAACATGTTTGCTTGATGAGGTAAATATTCTTCGAGTATTTAAAGCTTTTAATGAAATCACGTTTCTTTGTAATTCGAATCTAAATCACGTAGTAGATTTAAATCTCGGCGAAAATTTATGAGAGATACCTGTACCCAAATTGGCGATGACCTAAAATGATTCAATAGATAAAAATAAACTTTCGTTTTTCCTTAACTTAAAAACAGCAACAACGGTAGATAGCTATTTACGGACGTGCTCAGCCTAGAGACGAAACAAGAAACAATATGCCTTTAAAGGTTAAAAAACTTTCAGAATTGATATCTATTCTCTAATTTCTCAAACGCTATTCGTTTTCACGTCTCGTGTGAGCAGGTACCTAATTTTCTTTACCTAAATTTCTTTTTACGAATTATTTTAATTATACAAAGTGTAGTAAACAACCATCATATGTAACATTTTTCTTTTAGATTTTTTATAGATCATCGAATTGCCGCTAAAAGATTTATCACAGGAAACGGTTTTTCTACTATTACTACAGAAAATAATTAATTTAAGTAGCTATTTTAAAAACTAACGAATAATTTATCTACATTTAATTCCTTATATTGTTATAATTCACAATCATATGATGAGATCTCATTTTAAACTTACTGATATTGAATTTTGTCTAATCAACTTTATTAACTCTAAATAATATTGTATTTAAATCTTTTTGTTAATAGCTTACGTTGTTAACATTTTGTCCCACCAACCGGTAATTACATTATTATAATTATCGTAATTAAACATTGCGTGTTTTATGAATAATTATTACAAAATAAACCGCATGGACAACGCCATAGGACATCTATTAATTATATACGGTCGCATACTGTCCTTTACTTCTTATAGATTTGCATATTTTATTATTGGTTGAATTTTCAAAACATTTCCACCGCCCATATTAGTTTGCTGGGATTTATAGACGTCTATATGCAATTGCAATTTGTCTATTAATATTCAAATAACATCGTATAATCGTCACTATTTATCATTACACTTCGGTATAACTGTCTAGTCTAGTACAATGCAAGTATAACTTCTGATAATTTAATAAATATTTGATGAGAGTGTATCTTTTGCATCTATTCCGATAGCTTTTGTATTTAGATTATATCGGATAGGTATTATTGAACCGCGCGGTATGAACTACACTCTATAGTGCACATCAATGTAAAAATTGAAAAAACTTCCTTTATTTTGTTGATAATTACATTGTATTATTTATTATGTGGTTATATAAAGAAAAATGCATAAAATAAAGTTACAATTTATTTGGAACAAGTTTTTCGACATCTCTCTTGACACAAAAACATTAAGCAACAAAGTTTAACGAGTTACTCAAAACATTATTTTGTGATAATATAATTTTCAAGGTTCACATTACTATAAAAACATACATATGTATTTACATATGACGATAAAATTTTAGTGTGCCGGTACCTTTATAATACGTATAGGTAACTATTTAGACGAGTTTTATAGAAATTTAGTGCTCCACGTATAACGTTCTCTAGACACGATCTCGAAATTAGAATGATAAGTAACGAATATAGTAGATATTTGAAAAATTTAGTATAACGTGGATTCACTTTTAACCCGTCGACCTTAATAACTATACGATTGATAAATATTCATTTTGTTCGTTGCGCAATAGAACACTTAAATAAACACTTAATGTAAATATTTATTTTTAGACTTCTTAAAAAGCCTTGTTACTGCTAATGGCTATTCAATTCCAAATTAACTCTCTATACCTACAAAGATACACAGATATGCTTTTATTTTTTCTTGAAAAATAAAATTTACTTTAAATTACAAAGTTTGTAAGGTATGTTTAGTTATAGGTAAAGGTCATTCCGTGTTCATTAATTTCAACATACATATACATAATCTACCTATTTACGCATTTATTTCCATTAAAACTTTATATTTTATTTTTATGTAGGTACGTAATAAAATTTGGTAATAGTTTTAACAATATTATAATGAAGAGACCTTGATGTAAGTACTTACTTATTCTAATGATTAAGAATTAAACGGGTATATAAAAAATAGTATTTATTACACATTACAAAAACAAAAATAAAAAATTCATTTTAATATAAAAAATACCTTCCTTATTATACAAAATATAAAATATATATCACTGCGGACGCAGACAAGACGGCTATTTGTCCAGGTGTGAAAGTAGTTTTTTTCGCTTCTTTTTGGTGCCCGTTCTATTTGCGTCTCGTTCTCTCGCCGCGACACTTAATGAGAAAACCTGATGTAATAAAGACCGCCTCGCGGTTTCATGTTAATTACGCTGCCAACGATTCAACCATTCAACTTGGACTTGATCTTGGACTTTGTTTATTTATACATTAATTTAATTGCGAAACCGGTGCGGAGAATTTTTCTTTTACGGAGAGGAATGCACCATCACGTACAGGGACATAATAGAAGCGGATGCAGGAATGCAGAGAAAGACAAACCGCAAGTAGGCATACAATTTCTAATATGCTTCAACCCCATAGCGTAATTAGCTCGATGAAACCGCCGACCCGAAAAAAAGGGTAAAAATAAAACAACCACCTATAAAAGCGATTATCGCTAACGATGTTTGCCCGGTTGAAACTTGTTACACCCACTTTGCCGTGTGCGAACTGGAGCCGAACGGGCATAGAGAGAAGGTCGCTCTTAAGATCCCTGAACTATTAATTAAACCCGAACCCTAATCAAGCATGCCCCGAAACAATTGAAGAAACTCCACTAACAATCGCAATAACTTTGTAGTTTGGGCCCTTCGAATTGCGTAAATTAGCCATTTATCTAAAGCGTCTATACCAATCAGCAGCGATGAATACCAATATTTTTTATATCTTTAAATAGATAGATCTCTATTAAGAACGTAATACTCCATTATATTTATTATTTACCAGTAGTTCTAAATTTATGTAAAATAAAAATGGGAATTTTTGCTGTGATAAACATAACGTAATCCATTACTTAAATGTTACTACTAAAATTTTTGCGACAAATGTAGAGTAACCACCTAAAACCCGTAATAAAACATGCTACTCGAATAACATTACAACCCATAAAAATCCTATTAAAAAAAAGAAAAACTGCAGTAGGAAGTAAACCCGCCGAAAGTAATTTTCCGCAGAAATTACCCGTCGTAAAGTCCGAAGGCGAGGGGTCAGAAAAGAAGATTTTACGATATATTTTAAAAGCAGTTAATGCGACGGGGATGTACAAGTTGCATTGTGTAGTAGATGTATGTTATCAGTAATACATTTCTTCATAGAAGGCGCTCCCGGCTTCGATCTACCCCTAAAGGCGTCCACCGATATCGGACAAAGAGGTTTAGATAAAAGGGAATTCGATTTCGCGCAATGCGGTCGTAAAGGGATTTTATTTTCTAATCGGCTAGATAAGATGAAAATTGGTTACATTTTCACATTAGTTCAATTTACTACTAAGTATCTAACAAAAATCGCACAATTTATGTTTGCGTGATATCGCCAATTTTGGAAGTACAGTTGTGTCCATAAAATTTTATAATTATAGTATCTAATTTTCAACTTTTAAGTCTTCTATATTATCTTCGGTGCTCATTAACATGACAACTAACATTGAAATAAACGTATAGATAATTGTATTTATTACACAACAGGTGAACACTAAATTTACTTTCTTAAAACCACCCCTATACGTTCACTTCTGTTTTGAATTTTATACCATTATCAATAGTGTATCCGTATAATCTACAGTTCTTTGTGAATTCGGCTTGCACCCCTTGCGCTTCATCCATCATATACCGTGGATAGTCGACCCCTCCGCATGAGTCGAAAAGACCGTATCTTATCACGGCTTGAAACCCTAATCCTATGTCTAAAATATGATTAATACTCGCGCTAACCCCCGTTTTTAAGAGCAGATCTTATCGGAGAACTAGCCGGAGGTTAACCTCCTTGTGTTTATGCATTTTATTTCCCGTTGCTGTAGGGAAGCATTGTCTCAATGTAAGCGACAGGCGTTACGAGTTAATCCTGTTAGGCTGGTAAAATTTCTAAAATTACGAAAGTTATTTGTACGCTGCCCTAATTGGATGAAAAATGCTATGTTTTTCAACTTTTCTGTAAAAAAAATTGTATTTGCTTATTGTCATAAGATACAAAACGCAGTTTTGTTAACGATGTGCAAATTACCTGTGCAATTCCTCGTTTCTGACACCCGACGATTCGAATTTTCACGCCACAAACAGCAAATTGTGAAAAATCTGAAAAATGCATGAATATATTGCGAATGAATGCAGGTAAATTAATAGGCGCACCGAAATGTCAAAATGTTTCATTTCAAACCGCATGATTTTGAAAAAAAATGCACAATATTTAATGACTTTTTTAATGAATACTGACTCCGTTGGAAACAAATATTTGTTTGCTCAAATTCTGGTATAGTAATTGTAAATGTGAAAACACACAATTTGAAGTGCACTTCTTTTTGCATGTTTACGTTATTATCACACGTGTATTACATTTACGAAATTTTGTTTTATCCTTAGAAAATTCAGTTTTTCAATTAGAATTAATCAATGAAAATTCTCACTTCAGAATTACAATTCAATTAAGTAGTCTTTTAATCAATAAACTAATACTCCTGAAATTATAGAAACCTACGACACATAAAATTTATTAAAATATTCTTAAAATGATACAAATACATGAAGAACCGTAAAATTAAGCGATTTTATCCTGTTATGAATCGTATCAAACTCGCTTTTGCCATGTTTCATTGCAAATTTGTGAAAAACAGACAACCTACACATAGATTTCAGTGTCTACATACTGTGTTGTTATCATGTTTATAAAGCCTACAGATTTCAACTTGTTCAATTAAAAGAGAAAATATTTAACACTGACATAAACATGTATACCTAGTAGTAGTATCTATATTTTAATTTCAACTTAGTTTCTACCAAGAACCTTTTGTGGAACTTATACTTTTAATACCTAATAAATTAATAAAGAAACAGATAGAATGATACCAATTGCATAATATTTACAGTTTTACAAAACCAAACCGTATATTTACGTATAGTTCCGATTTATAGTTTTCTTATGATGAATACACTTTTTGTTTATAGCTATGCCTACAAATATCACAATAGGTGTTATAATTAACATTAATTATGATTAACTATGGCGGTCCATACACGTGGCATTAAAGCGTCGAAAACAATTGTATACCCACATGGTCAAAGCCCACATAAGTGAAGCCTCACAAAAAGAAATAAACAACCAACAAGTCAGCAAGTAGTTTTTAGATCAATGTCGGATAAAATGTGTACTGTAACATGTTATTAAAAAATTATGTACTTTGGATATGTCCGTTGCGTAATTAAATCCGAGTATAAACTGTCTGTTAAATATATCCCTGACAAGATAGAATGTAGGTATTTTTTATTAAACTTAATTGCTTATAAATAAATGCCTATGCATTATAGATAATCGTGTTTATTTTGAAGTGACTTACATTAGTTCCGTTATGCATATAGATCATTCAATGTACGTAACTCCATCTGAATTTTCAAGTGATTAGGAGCATTTCCATTAGACGTAGAGTTGGAAATGCGCCTATTTTATTTAATTTGCCGACCTGTCGGCCGTTTTCATTAAAGTAGGCTAAACGATACATTGTACATCCCTTTGGTTTTGACTTCACAGTTTTAAACCTACCGCACGCCAGCCACACCAACCATGTTAATTGATGATTTACAGAATATTTACACACATGGATTTTGAGGATTATCCGCGCCATAAAACAAACAATTTTCACTAAATGATTAATCGGTTAACGTGCTTGTGTGGGATTAAATAAACTAATTTTAGTTTACAGAGATAATAGAGCCGAGGAGCCGTGATGATAAGACGGCGAGGCGGTGGTGCTACTGTTTGAGGCTTTTGTACTTAAAGGTTATTGGCTGGTGAACGTGTATAATAAAGATGCTATATGTAGTACGAGTTGATGTAAAATATAAGTAAAAACACGAGAAGTAGGGCTTAAAAAGTTGTCTACTGTTCTACTGTTATAGCGTTGTAATTTTGGAATTAATCTACTAGTTGCAATTTAGTTGGATACATCCAGTAACTAGTTATTAATGCAGGCATTAGAGCAGTGATTATCGCCTCAAAAGGTTTATTGCTGGCGGTGAACTGTTGGTGCTTGGTTAAATTGTATGTAATTGGGGACACGTTTCGAACGAAATAAAATTATTTTTCTGGCACATAAATCTATACTGTTTCAATTGTATAATTGAATATGTTTGAACACGTGAATTCCAAGGATCAAAAGTCGCAAATACATTTACATAAATTGCTAATTTAAGTATCGACTATTATAGGACAAGGCCTTCTTATTTGCGTTTTCAAATGCCTTGAATTGAACTTTAGTATTTGCGAACAATGTGTTATTATTGAACAACATTTATTTCCTGAATTTATTAGGATAATTATTGTATATTTTTAAGCGTTTTTAATTTCCAAAAATAACCTTACTCTAATTCACCATATTTAATTATAAACATTATATCATACAATTAACCGTATTATTTTTTAGCGTATGAAAATTATCTGATAAGTTTATTGTTAGAATTATCATTATTACACACCGGTGGTTTGTTATTCGATCTCCTAGCCCAACTTGACACACAATGAGATCACCAAACATATTTCCGAGAAGAATATACTCAATTCTTATCTATATGTAGCAGATATCTATAAATAAATATATCATGAATAGATCAGCCATTGTGAACCGTACAGATAATAATTGCGTTTTTTGCATGAAGGCACACGCACATAGATGATGGTTTATCGAATAATGGGCGCACGTATGGGCTTCCGATTCAAGAATCAAATAAATAATGATATCGTCTTCCATTAGATCTTTCAACGGTTTTTCCATTACGCGAAATGAAAAAGTCCCGTGGGTGTTCGTTCGGGTGGCAGATCGCAAATCGGAATTAATTGCGAAACTTTTGTCGGAAAGATGGATTCTCTTCTAAAAGCATTTAGTAGAATGCAACAGCTCAGCGACGACGTTATTGCATTTCCCTTTTGATGCACTCCTTTTTTTCCATCCCCAGACGATCCGCGCCAACACATAAATTTGTCTTGTCGCCAGTGACAAATGCGTGAAGGATAAATTATTTAGCCATATCTAATTGAATTTTTTTACGTATATACTTTTACCTATTTAAATCAGCTACAGCTTTCGTCTTATTTTCTTTGATTAGTTATGAAGTATTTGATAAATTGGTAAATTTAATTTCATCATTTCAAATGAGCAGGATAATGTAATTGAACATCCACTCACTTATGCCTTCCTGCGTCTGCTCGATCCAACGAGATGGAAAACATTTCTTTCAATCAGCCTCGCCTCATTGAAACAATTCCTTCAACACTTTCATTATCGAATGTTGCAAGGAAGACGGTCGGAGAATTTCTAGACGAACTTGCCGAAAACTTGTTTCCGAACTTAGATTAGTTCCATCCAGTACGGTGGATGTCTTTGCCGTACTTCCAGTGATTTGTGATTATTCGAATCATAGTTCAGTCATTGTCTTGTCCTTACACGTGCGCCTTCCTCTATCAGCTCGAATTCGGCTCTTCAATTGGAAACGGAAACAGAAGTGACCAGAAAGCCTAATGGGACGTGTTCACGTGATTAAACATGGTTTCAAGTAGAAATAATGTTCATGTAATGTTTGATTGCATATCCGACGTTGATTTAGGTGGGTATTTACAGGTTGAATAAAGAGTTTGTGGAAGTTTTAAGAAGGCGTATTATGTCAAGTTTGAGGTAGTTCGATTGAGTTATTTAACTTTGCAAATGGGTTTTCTATTGATACCTATCGGTATAAAAAATTTAAATAGGTATTCATTTTTCTCGTTCCGAAAGCATTAAAGTTGTTGACATAAAAAATTACATAGTTGCGATTCCTGTAAGTAATGGTTTCGGTTTGTTAAAAGTTGCTTCGGGTGATTTGGGCAGGTTTCACTAATTGCATACGTACAGAAGAACGTGCTTTACGGATATCATTTAATCACACACACTGGTGCTTGTAGGTACAAGGTGTGTTCGAACGTAGGCGTACGAGTTAGTTGCATGTGCAATTTTTACCCGAACATCAATAAAATGATTTCATTTATCATTATTTATTTCGTATGGAATGCTTTATTTTAATGGTTTTTATAAGAGATTTTCTCTTTCGTGAAAAAAACGATGCTACCTAAAATAAGAATAGTCGATTTAGGACAAAGTATTCATGCATCTATTAGCGGTATATAGAAGGAAGTTTGCCAGTGATTTGAAATTTTAATGATGCACTAAAAACTTCGGACATGAACATACACCGCGTTCAATAATTCAAGCTCTAAGGACAATCGATGCTCCTATTTATTATTGTCATATGAAATCTGATTTGTTCACCGTTTTTTGAGCCAAAGCAATTATTTTCTCCTCTTTACATGAGAAGCATGTATATTTATTAGAGTTTTTGCATATAGTAAATGTTGAACAATGAAGATTGATAATGATGAAGTGCAACAGTTTTGATTTACATATTATGTACACTAAAAGTGTGAATTTTATTTTAACTACAAATATACTGGCTATAACTAACATAGAAAATATAATTATATTCACACTGAATGAAGTAGGTACGTATAAATATAATAATGACTAAACAAATATCGAACTATCATTATCATCAATTCGGAAAAACGGTCTGGTCTAATATTTGATCAAGAATAATTTAAACACGCATCAATATACGAAAATACGTTTAATAAAAACATTTATTGGTGTTGGTAACATTTATGTCCAGTGCTATCTACGATCTATAAACACGGAATTAATAAAATATTTTTAGAAATAACCGCAGTGGCGTGCGTGGTGGGTGTTTGAGTAACGTCTATATTTACTATAGTGTTAATAGTTTTGATGTAGTTGAAATGAAGTAAATTGAAGTAAAACTACTGATATATTCGCTATTACACTAAGAAAGCACTTAATTGCACAGTTTGTATTTTTGCACAGTTTGTATTTTTATAACTTTTACTATTAAATCGGTTTGTATCCTCAAAAGGCGCCTCTGTCGTTTGGAATAATCGAATGGCCGGTTCGCCTACATCTTGCTTCACCTACTGCAGCCAAGCTATAATGCTTATTAATGTATTTATTAGTCATGCAACTTAAACACCATTCAATTATATTACATTTAGATATGTCTATATTTATAATTTTATACTCGACAAAATGATAAAACCGACGTGAGAGCCGTCTATTTTACGATCTAACGTCGTTCGAAATGTCTCGTGAACCTGAACATTAGTTTTGACGTTAAGTTATTGATAACCGCACTAATTTGAGCGGTAACGTGTACTTAATCGTAATTAATTATTGAACAGGGCAAAGAATTTTTGGAACGAAAAGATTTATTTTGGAAACGTTCTACATAAATCGTGAGGAAAAAGCGTTTTACAAGCGAAAACAAAATCGTTGTAATTCTCTGTATGCTAGATAAATATTCTTGTTTATGACCTTTTTATTATGCAATGTTGCATTTATATTTTATAATCTTATACTCGACAATGTCAACTCACGTTTTAGATGTTAAATTCCTGTTATAGGTCAAAGTTATTTTCATCGGTTTAAATGATGGGAACGAAGCCGCGTTGTACGTTTTAGTTTGAGACTTTCCTAAAAATGCTAACTTATTTGTTACCGTCGAAAAGGAAGAAGTAGGTCAGTTGCCCGCTAATAGCGATAATCTCCCATCGATTTGGCGAGTTTAATTACGAAAGTCTGGAAAAAAATAACAGATTAAGTTGGCGAATGTGTAGTACTTATTTGAGTGCAAAATATAGGTTTGAACCGAGTATGTAGTGTGTCACAATTTCGAACTCCCGCTTCGCTGCAGGAATACTTAACCACTAACCTAGATCAATTTGGCACTGTTACAGAGTTAGAAACTACAATTCAGTTGGAATGTGTTCGAATCTAAAATCGAAGTTCTATGTTTAACACATATTCATTGAAATGCAGGTCAGGATTCTTATCGATGCTATTATCTATAAAAAGTAAATTCATTTCATCTATTATGCTTAGAAAAAGTTAAATATTTAAATGACTCTCATTTACCTGCCTTTGTTGTCATTTGCAAACAAAAACAAAACCAGTCTATCAATGCATCGGAAAACAAAAGCGTTCTTTGTAAAACCACGTTTAAACAACAGCTGCAATTAAAGTAAATTAACATCTTTTTAATAGCCGTTGATTTAATAAAATGCAGGTCTTGTAACGTGGAAATCTAACAAGTTATACTATTCATAACTATTCAAATTACAACGTTGTTCGAGGTCGACCACTATTTTTAATAGAATGGGTTATTGCTTAGGTAGATGACTACATAAATTGGTTGGGAATACGAACGTTGAATATCAATTTCGAAATCGAACGAAAAACAATTTGGACCGGTACTTTGCGGTAGTAATATCGCGGATTGATTGGTTAATCAGTTTTTTTAATCGCTTAATTAGTTTTTTTTAGGATTGTTAAGTATACTCTAAGTTGATTTTGCAATTAGAAATATCTCTAAAATCAATGTCTCCTATAGGAGTAAAAATTAAAAATAAGCTACCTACTTATATTTTTTAAGGAGAGATTTACAGTTTTCATAAATGCAGGCATGTGAACATTTTGACACCTCTCGGTCAATATTTGATAAAATTATCAAATACCAATCGTTCAACGAACTCGACTAAATTGCTGAACAATGACGAGAACTTACACGAGTTTATTATCGGTGTAGACACGTTGAGGTGAAATTAAATCTACTCGTACATATCATAATGTGCTTGATCAGTAATTATTTGCTTCCATATTTGGCAGATATAAAAATCAATTTCAATTTTGAGTTGTTACTTAATAGAGAATAAAATTTAACAAACTTTTGCTGATTTGCTCTTTTTAAAAGTTTAATTGTTGCTAATAACTATGATGACATAAAATCGTAAACACATGAATTTACTTTAAAAAATAATAACGCTGTTTGTTTGATAAAATCAAGCTGTTGATTCCTCGCGGTTAATTTATAAATGATGTGCCATTTGTTTTTTTACAAGTTAATTATTTAAACAAAACATATGTAATCACTGAAAGCTATGTCATATTAAATGGGACGTTAATAATAACCTTTAAACTATAAAACTAAATGAAACGTGCAAAACAATTTCTGACTCTTAATTTCGTGAATTATTAGTAAGGATTCTTTTATCGTATAATAGCCACGTAATTATCCCTATCTGTTCCCAACTTTTTATCGCAATGTTCGGTTTTTTTTATTTGGCAATTAATATTAAATTTCATGTGGTTCATTATACACGGCACGATACGATTTATCAAAACGTAATACTGTAACACAAATAAGTCACTTGGACACGTTTTGTTTGTAGTACGCCCTTATCGACTATTACTCTAATCGCTCCTATTTATCATCATTTTTTATTTCGAGAGATTTCAGCCAGATTTCCAGTACATATTCATCAAGTCGAATCGCAAAGTTCCGTGTAAACAATGCATGCACGTAACAAACTCATTAAAACGTGTGATAAGGACTTTTTTTGTACTTTTTTATCTTTACTTTATGTAGAGGGTGTCTATTGAAAGAGTTTTTTTGCAATTACATGTATGCTTTAATATGTGAATTCTAATATCTTAAAGGAACAAGTAATGGATATAATTTTATAAATAATTCATAGTTTCATTATATTTATTCAAAACAGAAATTACCTACCTGATGTATTATTATTTAATGTATGTATAGTTGTATAAAACAAATGTAGTACCTAGTTCTTTACATTTTTATTTACGTTTTTGAATTCCAATTTTACGATTGAATAGATTGCTGGTTGCTAATTGCATTTGGTCATATTGGTCATCCTGTATAGTTCTTCCTGATAAATAAATCACCGTGCGGTTCTACCTATGCAATTAACATGCAAAAAAGTGTACAGGCACACCTTGGTGCATGCTGCATATCGAAAATCTCATTAAACCTGGCTACATGGTAGGAAAATGACTGTAATTTAACATTTAAAGTAGTCTACTTACACCCACACACAACTTGGTAATTTCGGTACTAACTATTAATTGTTACCGTTTAAATTTATACAGAAAACGCAAGGGGCGTTTTGTATGCAGATATTACTGGCAGGGCGATAATGCTATCCAAACCGAGCGCTTTAAACAAATTCAACTAATTAACTATAAAACGATTTGGTGCGATGATATGGTTGTAATTTGCAGGTGCGGGGTCGAATCCGTGCTACCTAGTCTGCTGTGGAAATTGTATTGTGCAATTAATATTTCGATAATGTCTTCATTTAATTTTGTACTCGCAAAAGACAGTGTTTAATTATAACTACCATTATTTCGGTTAAATTTATCACCAAATAATTTTTTACCTAATATAAGTGGTAGCTTTAGTTTAAGTATCAATGGGAAAATATTATAGATATATTAATTTGATTTTTGTTACAGATTGTATTAAAAGAACAGCTTTTGGATAATCTCAGAGTGAGTATTAGTTATATGTTATTTTGCAAATGAACTATTAAACAATTTTCACAAATATGCAAGTTTTCTCAGACACTATTAATAGATAAACATCTAAAGTAATGTAAATACATTTTAAAGAAATTTGGCATACAATAAGCATCCCATTTGAAAAAATCTGTGTTATTGTTATAATTACGAATATTATATGATATTTCATTTCGAAATTTCAACAAGTTCCCAAACGCATTTAGCATGTTTATTTAACGCGCCCACATTTGCGAATTGTATTCCATCCCGAATATACTTTTACGAGGTATCTGCATGTTAAGGAAACCAGAGAATTTCTACGAAGTTTGCATAAACAAAAACACGAAACAAAGCAAACACGAACTCGATTCTTAGTTCGAAAATAAAACAAGAAGGCCTATGTGCAATGTCTGGGTACACCGTAGATATTTCGACGCGGAAAGTTCCAGTTTATTTTCGAAAAATAAACCCCACTAATTCGAGTAACGTTTAAAATGGAGATGTAAAAATCGACACCGTAAATATTTCGCATAAATTAAGTCGCTGTAATACCCAAAATAGACCAGACAACACCTGCACCGTGAACGTAAAAATCGCCTTAACGGTGTATTTGGAGAAGAAATACATGGAAAGCAAGAAACACCGGAGAAACAGTAATACTTACGACAGGGTTAGAGATTCTGATGTGTCTCCTTCTATTCTGTTACAGTTACTTTTCCGTTTAGGTTTATGTTGAAATTATAAATAGCAAATATGATTGTATAATGATTGAAAGCAGTATTTATTTTAGCAAAATTCTAGCGGTATAAATCTCGAGTACATTTTGTATTGAGTTCTGAATCTCAGCTTACAACTATTGACTTACCTTCACCTTAACAGTTTTCATCCGCATCTTATATAATGTTACTCTTAATTTAAATTTACTCTTACTTTAAATTTGTGACGAGATTCTCCATGGAGTATTAAATCTTTATTATTCATAAACGTTTTCTTGCTTTTGATTACTGCATTAAAGAAATAAAATTATGATGAATAACGCAAGTTTCAAGCACTTATTTACAAACTATGAAGTTTGACGCCTATTTTGTTATCCTCCCTCATGTTTTGAAGGAATACATGCTAACGTTATCTGCAGCTTTTCCGTTGGTAAAATTTTCCGTTCGTTCTCACCTCTACAAAAAGAAATGCGGTCAAGTTGATATGGGAAACTCGAGATAAAACGCGAATATTAACAATAACAGCTAGTGTTGTCGCTTAAAGGCATGTCTAACCTAATTTATTTATTTATTTAATGACCCTTTTTACGTGACGCTTGACTGGAGCAACGATAATGCGAAATTGCATTTCCTTGCTAGATTTATTCTATAATGTCGTTTGTGCATTTGCTCTTTTCGACTACTTTTATTATTGTTATTACGGGCATATTCGTTTTCTTTATCAAAGTCACAAGGTCTTGCAGACATAATTTATTGCTTATCACGAAAATATTTACTCTTATTTTTAAAAATACATCTTGAATAAAGTTGAATTGATTTTGATTGATAGAGAAAACAAGAAATCATCATGCACAACGGAGAGTTAGGTCAGCATACTTATTTGTAGAATTAATAGTTTAGGAATTTTTGAAGAGTTTCATATAAAAATAACCCGACTCCTGCCTTTTATTTATCTCCCCTTTGAATACGGACGTCTCGTTCGGAGAATAATGCCAATTTTCGAATCACGAGACAGACATCATGATGTATGCAAAGCAGAAATCATCGAGCATCTTTAATATCGGGACCCATTGTTATCTTTCTTTGCAGAAATCCCAGAGTCATCGTTTCCGATCTCTGTTCCACGTTTCGATTCGATTCGACCCGACCTAAACAATTTTTTCTGTTGTTCGGCGTGGATGGAAATTAAACGGGAACAAATAAATGAACGCGCCCCCGACGAATTGCTCGAATGCTATCCGATTTTCGAAATTAGATCGTTATTGACCTACAACACGCCGAATTTTTTTGCTCGGGAAATCTGAAAATTGCAAATTAATTAATTGCGATTAAAAGAACTCGATTTTCAACTTTTATAGAGGAAATTGAATAGGTTCGAATCGTTAAGGGGGTCGGTACTAATTAAGTTATTGGGCCTTCGTGCACCTTTTTAATTAGAAAAAATTGTTTCATAAAAATAAGTTTATAATTGACCAAATTAAAATAAGGTAATGTAATGAATATTAATAGTAGGACCTATAATGAATTTTTACCGCTCTTTATTATTTTTTTTATAGATTTATGTTTTTCAATACGGGATTATAATTTAAGTCGCGAGCAAACATAACGTTGGAAAAATTCAATTTTCTCTCCACCGGCCGTTTATTCCCAAGAAAATTATTGAAGAAAAAAAATGTAATAAAGGGTCCATTATCCCTATCCCGCCGCCCTTATCCGGAAAACGAGATTGTTTGTTAATTTTTCTAATGCCCTTTCCTGAGAATCTCTCTCCTCCAATTGAAAGCACAAATCATCGTCGTATCTTATAAGCCGGTTGGGTAAAAATAATTTATTAAATAAACAGTTTTTTTAATTATTTTAATAATTCAAGTGTAATTTATAGATAATAATTGTGATAAGTATAAATGAAATAAAAAATACGTTACAGTGTGTAATAATATATGTGCAAAATATATTTAATAGTTTTGATTAACACAACCCGTTTTTATTATTTATTTAGAGCTTTAACACTTTTACACATAGGCAATCTACTGGCGCACGTTATATCGAATTTAGAATATAAATCATCGTAAGCTCTTTTCCAAAAATAAGCTTTTTTCTGCTGAAATATTACCATGACAGTGCACGTTGTATAAGTTGATGCAGTAAACGACAAGCGAGATTAATGAAAAAATTCAATTAATTTTCCCAGCAATGTTGATCCAAGTGTGCCGCGCACGGATATTAAGTGATTAGCCTCCATTTTCTAATAACTATAAAGGGAGTGACAAGGTATTTTCACGGATTAAAGCACGTTTTTTAATTAACAGAAAACGAAAGATTTTCAGTGACAGGTTTAATGGATGGTCATATTTTTGGTATTTATTTTCTTAACAACTCCGTTAGATTAATTCATTGTTTAATAACCCAATGATTGGTATGAATGAATTCCTTACTTTCCTTATTTTTATTTAATTTCTAACGTTAAATTATCTTTATAAAAATCGCCAGGAAAACTGCCTCTTAAGCACCTCCTATTAAATTAAAAAAAATCGAAGTACAGGTACTCATTTAGTTCGCAATGACTGTTATAAAGCGGCGCGCAAGCGGTTTTTAATTATATTCGTTGGTGGTCGCACCACAGGTGAACTTGCAATAAGAAAACGAAACTATAGAATATTTCCAGACAATGTGTTACATGCTTTAAAACACTGTGTCGAGTAATATGATACGTAATTAGTTACGCAGGATGATGCAAGCACTTTTTGCCTAAGCGATGTGAAACCGTGATAACTGAAACTAAAGAGTGTGTTGTGTGCTGGAAGCATCGAATAAGAAAAAAATCGAAGTTAACCGGCAACCCATTTGTGCAACCGAGGGCGGTTTTGTGCGGCAACACAGAGATTCTGATATTAAGATTGTATATACCTACGCAATTAAAAATTAATGAGCTTCCGTAATAACCTCTTAGGTAAAAGAAAGTGATTGAAAGGCAGATACGATTCAACTTTAATCACGAATCACGCGAATTATTCCGATGCCTCGTTAAAATAACTCGAACGAATGAAATTTAAATATCTGCGAAATTTGAATAACAAAAATAATCCCATTCAAAGCCGAAAGAAATAACCATAATAATAACATTCATTTTTAACATCCAACCGCCCGCTAAAAAAATATGTATCCTCGTTCGATCACATATTCATCTCGCTCTGTCCTTTTCCCGCTGCCTTCGCAGTTCATATTCAGAGCAGTCGATAAAAAGCGAGAAAAAACAGAAGCGGCAAGTGTCGGAGAGCGGGCTTCCTTTCACAATTGTTCCGGACAGAGTGAATCTTGCGAGCAGATTTTGAATAAGAACAAATGAATCTGCGGAACGCGCTCGAATATCGTTTTGGAGGGCTGGAATATCGTGCCCGACGGGTTCATCCCGATAATCCACTCCGCGGTATCAACAGCGAGTGATAAATACGGCCATTTGTGAAGACTTTTCTCTTGTTCTCCGGAAATATGGAAATTTTTTCGGGATTGCGTCGAAAAATATTCCCACCTGATGGCACCTGCTGGTTCAAATTTTAGCCCAATATGTCTCTAGATGTGGAGATTTTAAGCGTGAAATTACTTGTATTGTAATAGAAATGTTAACAAAGAGTCTAAATGCGATTTTAAAAGGTATCAACTTTTTTTTTGATTGGGTATACTTCAATACAATTTTTTTTCCTGGACTTTTTTATACTTTCGGGGAATAGATGTATTGGAAGATCGAATCAAGTTATTTTTTTGCCACCGGATAAAGAAATAGAAAAACATCCAGCAGAAATATATAAATTTTTTTGTCCTTTTTCTGATTTCGTAAGGCCAATTTCAACCCTGAAATCCGAACGGCAACGAAATAAATTCAGCTTTCGGATAAGTCCGAAATCTTCGGCAACAGAAAAAGAGTTCATATATCTTTGAAGCAGGAGTAGTTGAGAGATAGATCTCGACGACTAAAAACCGATCTCGGTCGGATCCCTTGTATAAATACATGGCAAAACAGAACAATAACGGCTGCCGGAATAGATAAGCACTATCAGGAGCGTAGGTGATTGAAAATTGCCCGTCGTCGGATGAGAATTTCCATTTTCCTGGAAAATAGTACGGCGGAAAATCGCTTTGGCACGTTATATCCCGATAGCCGTCAATCGATATCCCGGACATTTTTTATTTATGATGCTATCTATAGATAAAACTATATACAAATACCTAGTACATAGCGAAATATCGCTGTCGCTGCTTGAATATTTCGCTACATTCTAATACAGCATGCTTATATTTTATAGGACCTACCTCTTGTATAGAACATGTTAGATGTCAACATTAATTATTTATTAAAATCAGTTCAATTTGTGCGATGATTTCCGGAATGTTAATCGAATTTCGGGCATTTTCGTTTCGCCGTGTACATTTTTTTTTATTTTTTGCACCGGTCGTGGAATATATTTCGAATGTTACGTAGAGAGAATTCGGTATGAGGGACGACACGGGATTTTCCTTCTTTTTTTTTGTTACGGAAAATTAAGTCGGAACGAGCGGCATGTGAATGTGAGTTCTGGTTAGGACAGAACTTGAAAAATGCCTCCGTGCCCTATATAGTTTTTTGGCGCGAATAAATCTCCCGAACGCTCCTCGCTTGTTTTATGTTGTCTGATAGGCCTTGAATAATCAGATGTACAATGGTGTCCAGCTCGATGTCTCACCCAAGAATCGAGTTCCTTATCTAGCGCACCCCACCACTTATTTCTGTTATAACTATTTGGGTATTGGATTTTAACGCTGGCAACTCCGTATAATCCCTAGTCTAGCCAGATGTCGTACACGCAGATTTCGTTCATACCGATATTACCGATGTAAATAAGAAAATAATGTTTAAAGCGCCGTTTCTTTCATTTATATCAAGAAAATAATTCGTAATATTACATCTTGATGTATTGAAAATTATGTTTTATTCTTCATTTATTCCCACTTGTGAAAAAGTACGTGTTGTAAAAGAACGACGCAGGTCTGTTTTGGAATACTAAAATGGTTTATGCACCTAATAGCTCAACTTATATTTTTATTCCTTGTACTTGACAGAGTTTGGTATTCCATGTTTTCATTTTTATGGGAATAGGTGACTAAAATTTAAATCTACTCTAATGAAACCTACACATTCTTTAGCCATAAGTAGTAGATCAATATAATATAAACAAACTTTATACGATAGGTATAGAGGTACCTACTGCTATGTTCATATAATACATAAAATACCTTTACGTTCCAGATATGTTATTCGTTTTTTGCGTTTATACGAAGGTATACTTTCCTTTCGCATAATATTGACTCCACTTTCGTATATCCGTTTATATGCTTATTTTTCCATTTTCGTCTGCAGTGAAACACATACATCTCTCTAAAGTATACGGCGGGAACATTAAGGTTTATCCTTGTAGGTATTGAAAAACTCTATCTGCATATATACCTACAACACCACTTTAAAAAATAAAACGAAAAAGGCAACCGGGAATCGAAAAATGGACGAAATGTATAGGGAATTTTTTACGCTTTATTAATCCCCAACAAATTCCAATTCGCGTTTAAGCTTAATATAAAAATATTTTTGTTTACCTCATATACTTTAATGTCTGTATTGCACACTAACTGACTGGTTGTTTACTCGGTCAGCAATTTAAAAAGATATGAGGTCGAATTGTGCTGGTAGTCGTAACGCAGAGTAAACTTTGAAAATGCTTACAAGGCAAGAGGGATTCCCGCACATTGTTTCTGATGGAATATTCATCGGACAAAAACGAGCTACTAAACCAAAATGACCGATTTTCACATTATGTAGAATAAAAAAAATCAGTCTTTAGCGGTATCAATAACAATACTTACACCTAGCTGTACCTTTATTATGCCTAGGTGATGTATAAAAGTATACTTATGTAATCAAAAAAGTAGTAGGAAACTAATATGTATTCACTCTACTTTTGGTCCAATTTTGTGCCCATTTGACCACTCGAGCAGGGCAGCGTGATATTTGTCGACTTGGACGAAAATAAAAAAAATGAATTTATCGGCAATTAAACTATTTTACAATGGCATTGTTCGAGTTATTTGGCACGTTATCAAGCAGATTTGGTCCCGCTTTTACTGGCTGAGTCGATTTATGCAGGGGACATTTTGATTTATACTGCTCAATAGAGATGATTTATGATTTATCCTGGCGTTTTATGAAAATCTCGGCGGTTTACTGTCGGAATTCATTGCCGGTTTCGATTGCTTAGTTTTTAGTTGTTATGCTGCCTTTTTAATTATAAACAATTAACGAGGTTTTTCCATTTTATGGACTAATTAATTAACTTTACAAGGACACTACACCAAACAACGCCAGTTTGAGAAAAAAATCTCTGATAATTATTAATGAACGAATATTTCAGTCGCCCGTAAATAATTTATACTATTTGTTAAATCGTGTTGAGGCGTACACCATGAAAATGACAGGAAACTCTTTTAAAATAGACAAACCGTGACCTTTCCAGCGGATGTTGGAAAAACAAACCTTAATAAAGGTACACAAAGATGGTAATCACAGGATTAACTCCTTGTCATAGCGTATAAACAAACTACACTGTTTCCTATTCCTGCAGAAAAAAATCTGTTTGATCTGTTGATACACGAGTGTATTAGTATGTGAAGAATTAAATTGTAAAGGTAGGGATTATTAACCACTTAATTATTCGTTTATTTTTTTGTACTGTTTTATATGGTACTTATAAGTTTGTTTGGAATTAAATGAAATCCTATTTATTGCCTCACGTGAAAAACAATTCAGGATTTTTTTTTGCGCAGGATATTCGCGGGGTGGTCGTATTTCCAAGTTTTATGTAAGCTCGAAATTGAGTTAATCTCCATAATGGAAAGTTCATCACCATAAAAGCGAGATAACCCGGCGAAATCCAATCGAAAAAAAACTTCCAAACAAATTTAGTGGTAAAACACTTCTGCGATTTTAATCCCGAAATTATTAGTGGGTAACTTCGAATATTCCGGACTTCCCGCCCCGTCGGGTATTGAATTTTCATCGTTCGATCAGCTTATAAATATGCATGCGTATTTTAGATTTTTGTCATTTTTGTTGCGAATAAAACGGTGTCTTCGTCCACAGTGAAATTCAGTCCGAACGTTCGCTTTGTAGTGTTTAACACTATTCTAATTGAGTTTTCCTTAGAGAAAAAACATTTCAAAAGGAATTCAAACGTAGAAAATCGACAAAACGTACTAGTCTCGAATGAAATTTATGCAACTCCATTACTCACGCTCCCCAAGTCTACGTGGTACCCGCGAGGATCGGCGGTGTGTACACCATTTTCCCGTTGTTGTTTTTTTTTTCTTTTGATTTAGTTTATCTCCACGTCCGCCGTCTATTTACGTGAATTTCCAGAGCACGGCGAAACGGGTCCGGTTTATTATTATAAACAATATAAAAGTGCAGGTCGCGTCCCGCAAAAATACGACCTGACATTTATCAAAGACGCGGCCAGGTCGCGGAAACGACTGAATAAATGTCAGCATCGTCGACGTGGCATTTACCCGGGTTTAATTATGTATTTTACTTCGAGATGGATGATTTTTTTTTCTACTCGCTGAAGAAAATGCTTATCTACTAGTTGATATTATAGTTGGAAATGGGTAGTGTAAAGTCTTTCAAATGCCTAGCTAAATAAACTAACGAACAGGTATAAGCCTTTGATGTCTACGTAGGTTTTGTAGTAGATAAATATGTATAGTCAATAAAGTGCAATTTATAGTCGGCATACAAATTGTTCGCCCGGTTATGTGTAATAAGAGACCCCACACACGTGAGATTTGAGACGGGATAAAACCAATTCATTTATTTTAATAGTGTGTAATTCAAGCGGTGTGTATAATTATTGCATACTTTGTTTCAGGTGGATTCGCTACGAAACCTATGTCATAAAAATTTTTCTAAGATGACGGTAAGTAATTTATCACTTTTACAAATTTATTGTTATATCAAAGAAATGAAAGTATGAAACAAACAATTTAATATGATGTAGAAGATAATTTTAGTAGCACGGTAATATGGGGGTAATAGATAGGTACTATAAAGCTGTCTTAACTATGTAAATTATCTGAATTATGTTTTTCCAGAAAACTAAATTCGTCCATATTCTCGAAAAAGCGGCGTTAACAATTACAAAAATTTCCATCCGCAGGGAAATCGTGTGTGGCCGTTGAATTATCGCGAATTTACATAATATTAATATAATTTTCTCGAAATAGCATTCATTATCGCATTGTTCCCGTTCTTGGTAATATTTATGATTTATCGTTATTGCTCTCGTACATTACGTATACGTACGTATACATAATGCTCCTAGGGCATGTAAAAAATTCCAGACTGTGTTCTGTCTGCTTCTATTAAAGCGTCGGAAGTACGGTTCGCCGATCAAAGTTCAGCATTCCGTAGGATATTACGACGATCTGACTAGTATTACGGCGACGTAAACACAATGTTTGGCGAAACTCCGGTTGTTTGCTTTGGAAACGTAACGGTACGAAGCCAGAGCTTCATGGGGTCCTATACATGAGTCGAAAGGGCTTTTCGTTATATTGTTTAAATAATTAAGCCTGTAAACAGATCAGTTTATTAGCTGGAGATCTCGTGGATTTCGTGCATTCACCGCTAGTAAATATACACAAAGTATAAGGATTAATATTGCGGTTTGTAAGTCAAAACTAAATTACTGCCATCTATAAAATGATTTTGCTTTGTAGATAGTTTTAATGACATAGTTATAATACCTACTTTTACAATTTATTTTACAGCATCTACTAAATTTATATCAGCTGTGTTATTCATATATTTTCCTTTAGAGTTTCCTAATCGAAGTGTCATAACAGGCAATAAATAATACAAGCATGTTGAAATTCCTTGTGAATTTTATGACAAAACGTGCGGAAACGACAACCAATTCTAAATTTAAAGTATACATGATATATTACAAAACGCTGTGATGTTGCATTAATTAATCCTACAAATTGTTGTTCATTGTTTTATTGTGTTAATTCTTTATTAATAACCTTTACTTTCACTCTAACGTGTTCGCAGTCATTTCTTCTCCACGCGCGTACTTTCTGTGACTTCAGTTTCTGAAAATAAGGTTGGGTAAATGGAAGCATTGTGAGATTAGAACCTATTTAAACGGGGTCAAGATTTGTTTACGGCTCTTGTAAATTGAATTATTCATTCTTCCGAATTGGATGGAATTCGATTCCATGAAAAATGGAGCTCTTATATCGGTATATCTGATGAATTGAACAACGCATTTTTATTGAGATAAAATACCGTAATTTTATATTATATTCTTATTAACTAGGTATCTACAATTTCTTAAAAACCTAAGGGATTTATATAATTTTTATATAAATATGTCAATAACTGTAGAATACAGAATATGCAGGTGCCACAAAAAATATGTATTTTTTTGTTCATTTGTAACACCTTTTATACCTAAATAATTTTACTTTAAATTGAAGAATATCCGCGCTTTCATCGGACGCATTATCGTCGTTCGAATGAAATTGATTAATTGTTTAATTTAAAGTTATGAAATAAAACTGATTTATGAGTTTTGTAAACTTGTCGAGGAAATAAAAGCGAAAGTTTTCCAATATTCCCGAGTAATTTGGCGTCCTTCAAATCCGTACGAAAAGATTTGTTTTAAAAGCGCTTCGTCAAGAGAGAAACAATGCCCGTTTTTCCGCCAAGTTTGTCGATAAATTCTACCCTAATAATTTCTTGATTTCGTAACATCGACAGTCATTATTTAAATAATCGCCGTAATTATGGTATAAGAAATATTCAAATAATTTCCATTAAGCCATTCCTAAAATAAAATCATTTCTTCAAAAACAAGAAATACAAATCGGGATGTAGAGAAATCTCAAATGGTTGTCTGGATATTTCAAATATAGCTAACAATCTAAACAAGCAAAGCCAAATCTAACAAGCCTCAGGAGCGAATATAAATCGATTACTATCCAATAATGATATAATAGCAAATTCCACAAGGAGCTAGAACGACTCAACTTATAACCTACCTACAGATAGCTTTTAGATAATAGAAATCCTGTAATATAAAGTAATTTTAGACGAACACACCGCCTTGTAATAAACCATTTAGATACAGAAAAGTTAAATCCAAAGTTTCGTAATTTATTATTTAAGTCCAAGTTGGCTTCTTTGCTATTATTATAACACTTCAAATTTATCCGAAAATAGTTCCTGAATGTCTTTCATAAATTGATCGCATTGTTTTATAGCTTATTAGCGAGTTTATACAAGTTTGAAAACCAAAATTCGCCGGCGATCTAAATGGAATAATCTTGTTTAGAAGCGCGCCGGCGGTCGAACAAAAAGTCCGAAATACCCTAGACAACAATTAAACTTACAAAATGCACCCTAATTACAGCGTTAACAGCGCAACTCGCCGAAGCAAAAATAAAAGTACGCACACACACACAAAATAAAAGCTATTCGCTAATTCCGCCACCGACTTTTGCTTAATTTCATTTTAAACAATCGCGCGAGCAGTTAGCATTGTGCATATCTAGTCGCCCGTTATAATTAATATCCACTAATCCGGTGGAAGTAAATTTTCAGAAGTAAAACGAAGGAAAAAAACAGCGGGGCGCTCGAAAATAAAATTCCGGGCGATGGCATCCAGTTCCTGCAACGCGGGGCACATTCAAATGGCGTCAAATGTCTCCAGTTCGCTGAATTAGTGATAGAGGTGGAAACGTTTTATTTCTGAATATTGCTCCTTTATTTTATTTACTCCGAGCCTTTTTTATTAATACATTTTTTATGCGAACGGACCGGACGGGCTACATTTTAGGGTTTCTTTTTTGGACGTGAAGGTGAAGGAATATTCCTTAATTTAAAAAATTAAAGCGAGTTCATACTTAATGAAATTATAGTTACATTACTCACATGTACATTAATGTTCACATTGACGTAATTGTTGTGTCAACAAAATTTTTAATGTATTCACGTTAATAACGTTTTCACTGATAAGGAAGGGGGAATAAAGATTTTATTTCAATAATGAGTAATTTTTGATTATTCATTTTTCCAGCAAGTGCAGTGGGAAAAAATATGATCTATTAATACAATCATTTATTGTAAGACTAGTATCATATCAACTATAATTGTAAAATTCATAACCCACTCACTTAAATTTTTTACACACCTAATTTTCTTCGGTTATCTTGTATACCATTTATCTCCATTCCCATCGTGTACGTGAGAAATATTAGGTTACTTTGTAACTGATTGGTTGATAAAAACGTTATCCCACCTTTAAGGTTAGAACGAAGCGGAATGGAAATGCGAGCCTACGGGGCCAGTCGTCATCGTTAGGGCTCCTTCGGGATCCGTCGAACAGATTGCTATTTAGGCCTGCTAGCAATTGGCGGAGTAATGCTGAGGCCACACCAAGCGCGATGTTCGCTACGTTCGCTACGTTCGCTACGTCCATTAAAAATATTCCCCATTATTATAAACGGACGTGGCCACATAGATGTATGACGCTACGTTCGCTACGTTCGCTACGTTCGGGACGTCGCCAACATGTTTGATTGTCGGCTATATTTTGAAAACGTCCGTAGCGAACGTAGCGAACATAGCGTAGCGCTTGGTGTGGCCGAAGCATAAAAGTGAGAGACTTTTCAAGTAGATATTGTCTTACTAACCGTTAATTGCGCTCCGAGATAGCCGGCGTAATTAGACTTATTGCGCACTTTCGCCGTTTTTAGTCTTATCGGGACTTTACCGGTTCGCGAAAAGTTTCTGGTTATTGTAGAACGGCTGATTTTCCTTCTTTTGCTCGGAAATTCGCGAAGATTTATTGTTTACATTAAAAAGGAATTTTAAGATATTAGAAAGCGTAGATATCTGTGGGTGTTATCAACCGAAACAATTAGAGACAGAGAGCTCGGTCCAAAAGGCCAATAATCCAATTATTTTAAAGAATAATTTACTCATGAATACAAATAGATACATTTTATTTCACTGCCTAAATAATTAATTGAAATTGAATACTACATACCTAAGTTACATACATAGTGGCTGGTTGAGTACTATTTTATAGTGAAATGCCTCATTTGAAAGGTAGATTTTTTTAAAAGCTTTTTATTTCATGCACTCGCAGCTACCTTTTATCTGCAAATTTCCCTAATTGCGGAATTTCACACTTGTTTTGTGTTCGAATTACACGGTAAAAAGCATAATACGATTGATTGCACCAGAAGTCACGATTTATTCTAGCGGCGTAGATAACTGGGAACAATTTCTGCGTTATTAAAGCGCTTTAATATCGAGATTAAAGCGTTAATAAATGCGGGCGAAATTACCATAACTAAGTCGATAGGCGACGTAATTAAAATTTAAATATGTAGAATTACGCATTTCTATAATATTTGAATGAATATCGGCCATTCATAGCAATAATTTAAATTGGACATTTGAAAGCAATTTATTGTTTGTTACTGTTACAGCTTTACTATGTACAGCAAGCTAATTTTATAGCAGTCTAAGCATAAACGTGTAATTGTTTTAATAATCACGCAAAACCGACTTTTTGCCTCGAGTCTTAACACCATCTCGACAGGTTTTTTTACAATCTTGCGCCATTATTACATACATCCTGCTCGGGCAGACAATTAGGGTAATCTTTTATAAACTGGCGTAAATAAGATGTTTCCTGAGAAGACAACAAACAAGAGTTTCTATTTGGTGCGTGAAAATCACTCATTCTTCTACTTTTTTTTACTCAACAGTAAATTAGGTTTTTGTACTAAGCTTTAAATTGTCTCTGAGGTGTGTTTGTGTGAATGAGTTCCATAATTGCGAGACATTTACAGGTTTGTTTCTTGTGTAACAAACATAATTTATTTTTAATTTTTTATCATAAAATTTTCAAATAATAGTGTACCTACTTCAATTAAATCGACAACAATACATCGAACGTATCGATAAAAATAAACATCTTAGATGCAATTTATTGGGCCCATCATTAAACAGTGCCTTCATTACACTATTCATTACAACATAAAAACGTGGAATCTGATTTCCTGGGAAAGCCGTCGAAGCCGACAGTCTGCGATCACGATTTCCAGCAAAACACCGCAATTATGAAGTATCTTTCATACTCATGTAACAATAAGCCCGTGGTCATTGCGAATAGGTGGTCAATTAAAAATTTCTAGTACCTACATCAACAATGTTCCCTTGCTCGGATCGTTCGGTTTTGCGATAACGTCGGCTTGCTGGTATTTGTTTTATATTCTCATTAGTCAAGGAGCGGTCATTGACATATTAAGGACTGTTGAATAGGAAGATTGTTATCGCATAACAACGATAAGCTCCAGAGACCAGTTGAATTAAATAAAAAAAATGTTTTAATCATTCCGTTTTATTGATTCTTATTGGTGTTTCTATACAGTTTTGCGGTCAATATAAGTAGCGTTCTAAAAACTATCAAAAGAGCTATCTTGAGTTGATTTTGATGCAGGCATAGTAAGAGGTGCATTTACTAACAGAAATTTTACCTTTTTTATTTAAGTAGGTACTCTTAACTACTGCGCATCTTTAATTATGACTTATATGAACTAACGATTTGCTCCTTGTAAAAGTTACGGGCTTCGGGACCGTATTATTTAGGATAATAAAAACAACGATTATAGAGAAATAAAAATGGCTGAACTACCCACAGCAAACGTTCTCGCTGCTAAATAACAATTATAACGACGAAACTGATGTAATGGTTGTAATTCTTGGTCGTTTCCTCAGCGTGTCTAGTAATTTACGACGAATTAAGGAAATTTTAACATGCTATGCTGGCTTGTTATTTTTTTAATTGGTCGTAAACATTAATTATGTACTGGTTTATTAACCACTAGGTACCCGATATAATGTGGTTCAAAGTTTATATAGCGGCATATGGGCCTGTTTTGACTCGCAATTGTGTATGTATATTTTATGTACAAGGGAAATTAGTATATATCATGAGAAAATGCGATAATCACCACCAGGAGTAAAACACAATATACCTATAATTAATCTACCATTAAATTTTTAGATATATGTAGGTATATACATACAATGCAATTTTGATTTTATATGACGATACATGACGATTAGGGTTAATAGAATATTCAAATTTCCAGAAGGTAAAAATATTGACAGCTTTCCTAATAACAGGCAATAAACAAATTGGCTGAAAATATGTAGCATTAAATGCCAAATTACCCAATTACACAATCATTTCTAACAATGGAAATAGTACAGCTGAGCTGTATATTAGGTTTTCTCGTTGAATTTTTTATCACCTTCGTTCGGCAAACGACATCAATATGCAAATTATTAACATCTGTTGTTCTAGTCTGGTTAAAAAAATAGTCATCATATTGATATAACCTAATTCCAGATTGCACTAATCGAACTAACATTAATAAATGTCAATGGCTTAATATTAATAATTTAGATTGGTCTCCATTAAGCCATAACACGTACAATAAACATTCTTGAAGAGCACATTTATCTATTTATTCGTTAATTAATACAGATTTATTCAATGCGCTGAATCTCGATGATTAATTAATAATTGTTTTCAATTAATAGCATATACGATCGTTTAATATTCGATTTATTTATATTAATTGAAATTTTTATGAGTTCTAAAAACATGAATGCTTTGAATTGTAGTGAGTAGTAAATAGTAAAGTGTAGTAAATAAAATAATATAAAGCATGTTGGATTTTAATTGGAACAAAGCATGATGAAGAACCTACAAGTATGAGTATTAGGCGCCGTTAAAATTGTAGATGAAATTAAAAATAACAGAATTGTATATGCAGAGAGTCAAGTACTTGTTATGAAACTAATTAAATACACTCGCTTTGTTAGAATACGTGTAAACATACTGTTAAAAATATCCAATTTCCATAAAAACATCAGATCTATAACAAAAGGAGAAGCTGCATCAGTTATTCCAATATATTGGATATACAGAAGTCGCGGATAACACCGAACATTTCCAACATTCCGAATCGAATCTCATACACGAACGGGGCGTCGTTTTTTCCGAAATAAAGCCGCGTAGCTCCGTTATTGTGTATACGAGCTGATACCCCGAATGGGTGTATACCGAAAACTATAAATAATGGATCGAGCATAAATAAATCCATTTATTTTCGACAGTCGGCATAAAGGTCCGGATTTATTCGCTCTTTATCGGGAACAGCTCAACATGGAAGAGGAGAACGACGTCGATATATTCTTTGTAAGAGTGTCAAGTTCACTGTGTCGATTACTTCCAACAGCCACTACGAACATGACGGTATCTGAGCTACTTTGAAAAATTGGAAAATTATGCACAAATCGTATTTTCAAAAAAAATATTTAACCCTTACACCATCATATATAAATTAACTCATCAATGTCATACATCTGCCTGCACTCGATGGACGGCAAACAAATTTTCCTTCTATGTTGTTAAATATTTGCAGATTACGATTCTACGTAGTTCCGGGGGATCAAAAGTGATTTCGTTAATAGCTGCTTTCTGTTTGGATTGAATGCAACAACGAAGCGCTAATGTTACATCGTGCATGTCTTTTGTATGCGATAAATAGGAAAAAAAGAAAGGCAGTTGGGGTTTTTATGGCCCAAATAATTATATTGTTGCGGAAATGAAGCGAGCGAGAAGGGACGAAGGAGTAAGGGCAATGGTGGAGAAGAAGGGCATACGATTTTCTAATTAAGTCGCGGCATATTTATACCAAAAATAATAATAATTTAAGTTTTAACTCGGTTATACTTATCGTACTTTATCATGAATATAAAAAGTAGATCTTTAAAGTTTGGAAGCCTTATTTCTATAGAAATAAATGCATTTTGTAGTACCTACCTACTACACATTCGTGAAATAATTTAATTCAACGATTTAGTACGAGTAGGTGTCTTTTAGTGTATTACCTAGGAGTTAGAAATTTCGTAATTTTCTTTAATTATTATCTAACGATTTAATTTTGTTCCAGATTATTTCAACTATAAAGAAACTAGCTACTACAACGGTAAGTTAACTAGTAACTGATTTTTTACCAATTGTAAAAAAATACACACATTTTACACAACGCGTATTGAATACGAGACCCATCGGTAATATGAATAAAAAGTATCAATTTAATAAGATTGAAAAGATAGCAACTGAAAAATAGTCAGCCCGGCTGTTCTTTCACACTCCGTCAATGGTCAGACCAATTATTTTGTGCGGAAATAAATCGAACAGACATAGGGGTGTCTGGGGCTGGAGTTGGGGTCGCTGTTGGAAGAGGGTGTTCCACCCCTGCGACAAAGTTTATATGCGAGCTACAGTAGTTAGCGCAGATGTTGATCCCGAGTGCGTGCCGTCTATAGGAAACTACTCCATATTTTAGCATTAATCTCTCGGAAGGCATTCGGACTTAAGTAGATTCAGTAGATCGTGGCATGTGTAAATATAATGGTGCATGTGCAATGACAAGGTATATGGGCGAGGGAAAAGGAAATCGTTAAGTAGAAAGGTTTTTATGACCGGAGTTGTGTATAGGCAGGAAAATGGCAACGACGTTGTTCCTCTTGCGAAATACCGACTGTAAATAAGGAACGTGTTCGCACTTTATGACTTGTTGGAATATTTAGATTTTTAATTGCATATTTACGTTTTATTCATTTAAATAACCTTCTTTATTAACTTTAATATTCATGCTTTGTTAGGTACTCATACATTTTCTTTTGATCAATTTTCAAGAATACCTACATACAAAATTACACACGCGGTTTCTCTTTTCATCTAATTGTCGATTTTCCTTCGAAAACGGCAGAATTGCGCCTAGAAACGAAATCGCTTCTATTGAAATTCGAAACAGACGAAACGTAGAATTTACATTTCGGCGTATCAAAGAGCCTCGGTTTGTGCATAACGGAGACGATTTGTCACGTCCTTTCCGTACGTGAGTGCGTATAATAAGCTATAGCGAATTTATCATCGAGCTAAAGGAGATGCATCGTGATGGGATCGACGTCGAGCGAAAAGCACCTGCTGAGTCTTATGATGTCAGGAATGTTTTAATACTATTTCCACCAGAAGACAAAGCAACACAGACTTTCTAACGGCGCATTTTTCATTTGAATCGAATTACGTTTAATTATGTACGGCGGTAATTTGTCTAGTTTTGGTACCTTAAATAATCTAAGATTATACTTTCCTAAAACGGAAAGGTTTTATATCGCTTATGAGCCACTGGTGGATTTAGACAAAGCTCCCCTTTTCTTCTTATTGGGTTCACGGAACTGTATGTGCGTGATTAGACCAGCACGTGGTCGGATCACGCACCGCTGGGACCTCTTCCGTTCGCTTTAGTTCCATTTTCCATTTTCGCTAGGTACACACACAACGTACATTCCTTGTACAAACAGCCGGCAACTCCCTGCGCACATACGCGGCAATCACTTTTTTCTGGGTGTCACTGACAAATTATTGCCACTGGCATGTTGTAAATTAGCGGCTCGTCTCGTGTTTTAAATTAATTGAGTGGGGTCTCGGTGTCGTTTCGTATTTAGGGAAAACCCTTTTCGTACACGCGGCGGCCCGAAGAATTCTGAATATTTTATCGCTTGGCTTTTTTTTGAAAGGTTAACTAGATAGGAATATGAAACGGTAGAAGTTGAAGAGGATTTTAAGGAATTAAGGCCGAATAAATGTAGCACAAAAATATTAATATTTATGTATTCTATTGCCGAACGAATTGATGAAATGGTTTCACAGCAGGTAGATGTGAAATTCAGTGAAAGAGGGAATTAAAAGTTGGAGTAAATAAAACCTATTTAAATATCGTTAAAAAATTCTTTTTAAAAAACATATCCTATTAATAATTCCTTAAATTTTATAATAACGTGTTATTACATTATCTTCAATACTTACCTACCTATTTATTTATTTTATAAAAACACTATTTATTTCATTACCATCAATTTGGAACGCTGTGACGGTAATATAAAACTACCTACTACATAAAATTTAAATACATGATACAAGAATTCAGAAATAGAAGAAGCAATTAATTATTTGATATTACACTCTATAAATAAAAATATCGTGTATTTCGTATTAAATTTCTTGTGTATTATTTCGTGTATACCCACCCTAAAAATTATACACCATCATCTAAAATTTCTTTTTTTTAATGTCGTCACCGCCTCAGACCGTTAATTATATTAAGAGAATGATGTACGGCGAATGCGTGCTTGTAACGGTCGACTACCTTTTGAAAAAAAAGGGAGAGAAGGGCGTTGTCCCTTGATTTGCTTATTAAATCGTTCGTGAAAATACATTGCATTGGTGGAGAGAAATTGTTCGTTGAAAATTAGATTCATCGAAATCAAAAATTGGCTCATATTCACAGTTCATTGAGAATAAGCATCACTAACTGACATATTCCAATGTAGAAAATTTAAATATTTTCATTATAATTATGGCAACTAAATTTTTCGAAAGGAAAATTCAATGTTGCAACGTACGCGTCAGGCGAAAAGCTCGTTCATTTTCCACAGGAATTTAATAACGGCAACGTTTGAATGTATACACGTTAGTACAAGCGGTGAAATAAAGAAAGAATCTCCGTCTGCTAATGAAACCCTTTGTGTGTGCAGTGAATGCAGCTCGTTTATTCCTTAAAAACGATTCAGATTCAATTTTAATTAATTGCACGTAACGTGTACACTAGTTGCACCGTTAATGCTGTTGTTGTGAAATCATATTTTAAGGTTGAGATGTATTAACCTAATTATTCCGGTTCGGTCCGAAACGGGACGCTCATTCTTCTCGATTCGTTAATGAAGAGAATGTATCAAAGCAAAAGAACCATTCGTTAAAGTCGTTTGTCAATGCAGTGTAAACGTAAATGTAAGTTTTAATTAACAGTGTTTCAAAATTTCAATCACAGGTAATTACGAGATGTAAATAAATTGTGTGCTTCAAGATTAATGGAAATATATATTATGTTCTCCACTCTTAAGAAAAAATGTTAGGCGTTTACCTAAGCTGATTGTATTAGCAACATTTGCTAAAATTACAAAAAAATTAGCATAAGTAAATAATGTACACATACGTATTTTGCCATATTAGTGTTAACTACATTTATTTACAATTATCAACAATAATAAAAAAAAATTTGAGGAAAATTGAGATAATAGGTACTTAGAAATCCATTTCGCGATGCAAGTGCAACACGATATTAATTACGTTAACTTGTTTACATTTTAAACACGAACAGCTCGGTACTGGTATCACTTTGTCAAGTTTAATTAATTCTAAACAACGAGCATTGTTTCGTTCATTTGCAAAAACGGGAACGATTATTTACTAATTCAGTTTTATTCTAATTGCCGCGATTATGCTAAGATTTACCATTCGTCGCTGAATAATTAATCGCGCTGATTTTTTCCAAGGCCTGACCGAGTTGATTGAAATAGAAATGGTAATTTATTACTTCGGTTTATTGTTGTACAGAGTTAATTTTATTATAATTTCAGTTATATATTTACTTTTTTTAAGTTACATTATTTTTACATGAGTAGGTATGTACCTATGTTATTTTAAAATGTACATACTTTCATTCTAGAAAATCATCCACGTTTTCTTTAATCCAAGAAATATATTTGCTTAGTTTCACGTAAATTCCAGAAGGTCCTGGTATTCTGAATGAAGGTGTTTGGTTGTAATATACAAATATCCACGAATGAATACCATAGGCGGTACCATTCAATAATAATGGGCCGCCAGAATCACCGTCAACATTCACTTTTGCCCCTCTGTTAATCGGTCCAGTGCATAAAGATACATTTTTATCTAGCAAAACAAGTTTCTCGATTCCACTAAAAACGTCCAACACAGCATTATAACAAGCTAAAATATTACAGAAATTAATTAAAGCTATACAATACCAGTAAGAGTTTGAACCATCCGGTATAAACACAAATGGTTTTTTTAACTCTATCTACTTACTATTGTAACTGAGTACGTTATACTCGATTGTCTGTAATCTTGCTTCCGTTTTCTCGAAGCAAACTTGTAAGCCCCATCCAACAAATTGGACGTCCTCCTTTTCGGCGAGTTCCTCATCCTTTCGAGGAAGTTTCACGGAGTTGGTGGCGTTGTCGAATCGCAATGAAGCGTTCAATTTTACTATAGCTATGTCATTAGGAGCCATGTAACCGAATTGTTCGCTAAATTCATACTGCAAAGTTATTATGCACTTACAGATGGTGTTTCTAAACGCTTGCTTACTATGTTGTCTTGTAATCAGGATGGATGATAATCTTCTCTATTCCGGCTTCTTGCCGATAGGTTTCGTCGCCGCCTCGAATATCGAGTAATCCCGTGACAACCTTAAGAATGGGGTATTGTCCATCTTGTTTGTTAACGCAATGAGCTGCTGTTAGTACGTAATTTGGGCTGATAATAGTAGCGCTGCATTCGTGTAAAGTAATCGGGCTACCGTAACAACCTATTCTTTGTAGCGAAGCTATGCATGGAAATTGTCCGAAAGTCGCATTGATGCCTCCATCGATTTGAAATGAAGGATCTGTAATATCACATAATGTATAGCTTACATGATCTATTAAGTGCGTCAAACTTTAATTGTTATTCGGGAAATGATATCAATGTTAATTTTTACCTTGATACGCACAATTAATGATTCCAATTAAGTATAATTAATTAATTTTTATTAATAATAAAAGTTATGGTATACTAACCTGCTAATGTTACTAGGCAAATAATTACAATCACAAGCATCTCTAACGTTATCTAACTCGGTGCCAATTAAATTGTTTTTGCGGAATATTCTCGTTAAATTATCATTGATTGATTTATCTTTAATTGGTTTTCATACATATTTAAGTATTAATTTCGTTCCACCAACATCATTTCCTTATTTTTTTTATTATTTCTTTTATCTAATATTATAAGTTCTTTACATCACCTTCCTCATATGTACGTACCTACTCTTAAAGCTAGGTGTATCATACAAAAAAATATTGATTTAATCCACAATCATTTTCATATTGTTGCGGTCAACCCACGATGTTTTTCTTTCTTAAAATGAAGTGAAACCTTCGTATTTATTAAAACTGCTTTACATAAAACATGACGATGCGCATCAAGATTATTTCGCAACGGTAAATCAAGATAAGAACAAATTTATGTATAGCGAATGCTTGTATATACACATCCTAGACGTGAGCAGTAGATACATGTACACGGTGAGATATTTAATCCCGACGTTCTAAATTCCCTATACCTTTTGCGATATTTTATTCAAAAGAAAAAGAAACCAACTATTTATAATGTAGAAATGCAAGTATATAGAGAAACGAACCGTCACTCTCATAATAAAACGAAACCAATAGGAGAATGTGATTACGTGAACGTGCCTAGTTCATGGCGAGTTTAAATTGAATTTAATCAAGCAATTATACTGCAAGTTCAAGTGTGTGTGCAGTTACTTCCTCGTTTTTCTATGGTCACTCACACAACCACAATACAATGGATTCATTCTACGCGGAATAGTCAAGCATCTGACAAGGTGGACAACTAAAACTACTAAAAATCAATGAAACTTGACGAGCTGTTTTACTATAAGTGTCTATAAATAGTATGTAATCTATGTAATTAGTAAAGAAATCAATAATAATCATCTTAATATGTGAGAAAATGATTACCTAATAAAATACAAAACAGAGTTATAGTAGAGTATGATCGGTTATTGAAATATAATTAATAGATATGTGTTGTAATTTAACAAATTAAATGTTAATAATGTTTTACTAAATCTAGGTGTTTTTTATTAATATAGGAAGTCATTAGGAACGAACATGAGATGGGTATATTTCCATTTTAAAATTAAGTTTATCTTTTACGAACTTTTAATATGTACTCACTCTTTATCAGTCGTGCCGGTGAACATTTTAGAGAAATGAAGAGGGTGTAGACATTTAGATGAGTTCAATAGATATCACAATATGGAATTAAAATATCTATTAAATATTGTGTTATCATCACTCACCGGATTTTATCATCAGATAATGTGTCTACACCGTCCTTAAAATTTAATTTATTTTATATTATCGCAATCAAACAATAAATTTCGAAGTAATCACGTGCTTAATAAAAATGAGGCTGTTTGTGTCCTTTTTGATTCTAATGGTCGCAATAGGTACTATATATTTCTATAATTATTTTATTTTTTTACACTATGCACTCTAGTTTCTGTATACCTCCGGTAAGAACTGATGTTTTTATGAGAACACCTTCAATATAACTTGTGTGCATTCACTCGGCAATTGTTATAATGTAATGCAATGGTGTAATACTCTTTCCTAATTGCAGGATTTTCTCATGAACACATCACTGTTTAGGTACCTTCGTTCTAAAGAAACATTATTCAGATAAATTTATCATTGTAACGTTATGTTATAGCTTCCGCATATGGACTAATTGGTGGCGACAGCGCTACAATAGGCCAGTTTCCCTACATAGCTTCTCTCCAAGGAACCCCTTGTCCTGACACTGGTTCAGTTTTGATAAAGTGTGTCGGTACAATTATCAGTCCTAACTATATTTTAACAGCCGCTCATTGCGTTAATAAACAAGACAGCCGCGATGCCGTTTTAAAAATAGTCACCGGTATAATCGATTTGGAGGGAGGTGATGTGACTTACAAGCAAGAAGTCGGTATAGCAAATATTATAATTAACCCTAATTACCTGCCTACTTAGTAAGTGCCAAATTTGTCTTGAATTAAAGTGAAATATTTTGCGGAATGTAATTTTAGTGATAGCGTAAATATGAATATGCCTGATGACATTGCTATCGTAAAATTGAATGCTCCGTTGAAGTTCGACAAAGGCACTGGTGCTATTAAACTGCCAGCAGAAGGAGCTGAATTAGATGATGGTACAAATGTAGAATTTGCTGGATGGAAAAGTCAAGGCTGCTGGCTAGACAAAAGAGATCCCAGGCTTTATTTTACCAAGAAATATACTTCAATTAGTTACAAAGGTACGTATGTAGTCAAGAAATCGGAGAAGATACAACAACATACATCAAACAGTCTAGTTGCTGCAAAGCCTGTTTTTCAGAATGTTACGATAAAATCTTGGCCCTTGAATACAATGAAGAAAATGCAGTGACATTAGATAAAGATGTATCTATGTGCACAGGTCCAATGACCAGCGGCTCTAATTATAACGAACTTGTCGATGCTGGTAGTCCTATTGTTAAGGACGGTGTTGCCTATGGTATTCATTCTTGGATTTTTAACTATCAGAGAGCATCGTTTATCATCGATACAAATGCTCTTCCTGGTCCTTCCGGGATCTACACGAAATTAAGCAAATACATTACGTGGATCAAAGAAAATGTAGATGATTTGTAATGTGGAGTTTTACTGAATTTAATGATAATAAATAATAACAATAAAATTAGCTGCATTTCATAAATAATGAAATGTAATAATAGCATTGTAAAAAATATCGTTATAATTTTTTATGGTAAAAATACCCATCCCATGTTATTTTTTACTGATAACCATCAAGGCAGTTCCAACAATTTGTTTTGAAACCAACCATTCTATGAGAAGAATGCATGAAATTACGCTCAATTTTTACCTTCGACTGGATTCCATGTTATTAGATACAATTAAACTATAATTGGCTCTCGTAGGAAACGATGTTACATTTCTGAAATATTCACCTGTCGAATCATAAATCATATTAACGAACGAGAATTACACCATTTTTTATATTTCTTTTATATATAAAAACGGCTTTTACACAATTCCTTGACTAATAAGTGAAAAGCATTTGCTCCTAATAGCGGCATAATTGAAGTCATTTAAGATACTTAAGAATATACGGGTCGTACCAAAAAGAATAAATAAATATCATCCAGATATTATTTTTCTTTATAGAACCAAATTAAATTAACATATTAAAGCACTTTGTAGATTTCTACTTAAAAGTCTACCCAAACAAAATCACTATTTAAAATAAGTAATTGGAAGTTTATTGAAATTAGGTGCCTCTTTAATAAAGACAAATATAAAGGTTTATTAAAAATAGGCAGAAAATTTTTAATACAAACTCAAATTTAGTTTCTTCATAAAATTCCTGAATATAAGTTTAGCACAAATTTCAATGCTAATTAAACAAAAGCACTCCGAAGTCTGAATACGAAACGAATCAAACAGCCGAAACTAAAGTAAAATAAATAATTTATGCAAATAGAACCGACACTTCCTGAGCCAAATCCCAAATCCTTTACGGCTTCCTCAAAAGTAAGTTATTCACTATTCCGGGGTAATGCGAAACTTTTGTCTCTGTATCGAGTTCACGTTCTCGCCCGACCCCGGCGGCGAGTGATTGAATTTAGAGGTGAAAAGGTGCGAGTGTTTGTGCATGTGTGTGTGCTGAGGTCCGAGGAGAGTTTTCTCCACGGCGAAACACATCCGGGAGATCCAGAGATCCTCCGTCCCGCCCGAAAACGGATGCAAATTGCCAGCGGAGGACGGCGGCGTGTTTTGAAAGTAAAATACGGCGTCTGGGGAAATCCGACCTAGCCTCCAAGTTGTCCGCAGGATATTATACCGAGCAGAGGTTTTTATTGAGAAGGGTGTGCTATGTTTATTGTCCAAGAAAAAAACAACAAACTTTCATTAATATTTGTTTATTAATTATCGATTGCTTGGAATCTCCGGATTGGCTACGATTAGATTAGATTCCACGTGATATGCTTATAGGAATTCCTATTTAAATTTCTTTGAGCAAAGATTATTAAATATCCAGGTTATATCCAGGGGAATTGAGCGTGTTTTCTGCGAAATGCCGTAACCCCTCTTGCGGGATGGAACCCCGCACGAATACGTTATGAGAGAGATCGGTATGGCGTTTAGATAGAGATTTTTTTACGAGACTCGAAGATGCCGGTTGCCGCTCGGAGTCTTCGTCGTGCTCACGAATAATCTCGAGAGCGATTTTTCACTTTTGAATTATTTCGAACCTGTGGGAAAGAATTTTATTGGTATGCTTATACTCGGAATTTGTTTTCTGGTGATATATATCAGGTTGATAAATTGGTGCTCTTCATGTGGTTTCGTGAAAAAAATGTCGTTTTACTTATTTAATTTCGAGATGGTTTTCTTCGGTTTTTTTTATCAGATAATTACGTACTGGAAAATCTCGATACACACGCCTACGGGAAATATTAATCATGACGGGTCGAAAAATGAAGCGGTGTATTAACCAGTTTTTTTCGGTCATTTCGTACATCCCGCGTTTGCTGTAACTTCCATTTTTCTCGGCTATCATTAATCATTTTCATTCGTAATTAACCTTTGATGACAATTACCAGAGGGATATACTTAATATCTTTCTACAGTTTTTTATATCTCAAAAACAGCATGGGATTGTTTTCATTATTGATTTTTCATTTCCCAATTATACGAGGAGCGAACAAAAGTTTAGTAGTCATCTAATGAATTATCTAATTTATTATCTAATTACCTAAAAAATAAATGGTTGATTTCATATAACTTTTGATTGACAATTAAGTTTTAATCATTGAATCAGATTTGACGGTGATTTATCAATTTGCATGCCTAACTAGCAATCAAAAAATTTCTTGAAATCGACCACAAATCTACTAAATTAATCCTATTTTTAACTAAAAAAAATTTATATCGTTTTCAAACGACCTGTAGACATATTTTTGCATGAATTTCTCATAATTAAACAAGTTTTTTGAATACAAAACTAACTATTTTTTTATGATCGCATTTTAGAATCCTTAATGCTACTAATTTATAAAGAAAAAAATAAACTTAAACCACAATAAACGACTTGCGGTGTCTTACACAACGAAACTTTATTGCCATTCGCGTCATTCTTGGAGTTACACAAACTATGACATAAACCTCTCACTATTCCATCTCAGGTAGGTATATTACCCGCTCGCTCTGCCTCATCCCATACGTACATTTAAATTCTCTTAGCGTTTCTCGGAAAGAAACCACTAATGTTTCAAAACTGTTTTAACAGAAATTTTAAACGACTTTGAGTTTTTTCCGACTTCTTTCAGAGTCTCCAGCGGGTTTAGTCGGAATGGTCAAACATTTTTTTGTATATGCTCAACTCTAAATTCTCATGATAGTTATGAATCTATACTAAGAAGTTTATAATTACTATTTAATTCTATAAAAACATTGCAGTAAGAGGTGAATGGATAGGGTCCTGTATTTTAGAAATATCCAAAAGTATGCCCTATGTGAGTTTATACCGCTAATACTATTTTCCAATGAGAATAAGTACCAATTACGTGAAGGTCAGGCTTGTTCATTATTAAATGCAACAGGATGGCATAAAGCAATGCTGACATGAGAAAATTGTGGTATTAATTTCAAGTGGCATTTCATTTATAAACATTTGCAAATTAGTAGGTATAATGTAAGTCCCATTGTTCGCATAAACGTATATTCGACGTTGTTCTTATTTAGGTAGAATCTCAATAATACCTGATAGGTCAAGTGCCTTTTGTTTTAAAACAACGTTTCATTTGCGTATATAAGCGAAACTGGTGTCTTATGTAAATTTAGCAGGAAATTCTGAAGTAAAAGTATGAAAATAGTGGATAGGAACAATACGCATTTAAAATGTTCTACAAGATTTTAGTTTTTATAAGTATTTAAAAGAATGTTAACCATTAAATTAGCCATGCTAGAATTTAATATGATCCGGTCTAAATTGTTAAAATAGTTTGCCTAGTAAATTGGAAAAGTTAACCCGTTATAGTATAAAATATATAATAAATCTTGCCACTTATTTGCCTATCGTTCTAACGAACAAAGATCTCAACTCCTTAATCACGGAACATTTTTCACGGCGTCGAGCTGTGGATTTTTCAGAGAGCACTTAAATCTCTCAAGTTCAGTCAACAGTTCCGTATAGCGTGCTAAGTAGCAATATAAACATTTTTCGAGTTTTTAATTTCGTTATATACGTTCCCGTTGACGGCACAAAACATTCCTTCCCTTTTGACATGCAGTTACTAATTAGTTTTCACGTTAAACTCGTAAACATCTTCCAGGGTATAATCACAATAATCATCAATTTGTTTTAAAAAATACGGTTGCTACTTACTGTTGCTCGAATACTTACCAATTTATTTACTACGTACATTAATAATTTTTAATTGGTTGCAGATACTTGGAACTTCAGTGATGACTGCTTACGTATTCTTTGTGGTCATCCTCATGGCATCGACCAGCTCTGCTTGGGCGGCCTCGTCACTCGGATGTCCCACCGGTTGCATGTGCAACGATGACACGTTCGTGGTGCAATGCGAGCGGAGCAAGTTGGACGTCATCCCCATAACCCTAAACCCTGCAATTCAAAGACTGGTGCTGAGGAACAACAAAATCAAGACCATCGACGCCGCTTTTCAGTTCTACAAAGAGCTGCAGTACGTCGATTTGTCGAGCAACCATCTGGTGAACATACCGGTGAGGAGTTTCGTCAACCAGGAGAAACTACAGGAGTTGCACCTCAACAAGAACAAACTGTCGACGATCAACAACAAGACTTTCCAAGGATTGAAATCGTTGACGGTGCTGAATTTGAGGGAGAACTTTTTGGAAGAACTCTCGAAGGGGTTGTTTACCATACTGCCCAAGCTCGAGGAGCTTAATTTGGGCCAAAACAGGATATCTAAAATAGATCCGTTAGCCTTCGATGGGTTACTGAGTCTCAGAGTGCTCTACTTAGATGATAACGCGTTAAGTTCAGTACCGACCCAATCGTTTTCTGTACTAGGCAGCTTAGCGGAGCTACACGTAGGTCTCAATGGATTTACAGTACTCACCGACGATGCTTTCACTGGACTAAGTCGACTGGCCGTACTTGATATAAGCAGCGGAGGCTTGTCCAACATTAGTATGGACGCCTTTAGAGGCCTCAATGGACTGAGGAGTTTGAATTTAGCAGACAACAGACTCCAGACCATTCCAACCTTGCAGCTAGCTCATTTAAATAGACTAGAAGAATTGACGATAGGCCAAAATGAGTTTAGTCGAATTGACAAGGGTGTTTTCAAGGGATTGACCAATCTAAGGAAAATTGATATCACAGGTGAGATACTTTCTCATAATTTAATTTGGTTCCTATTATTCATCACCATTCTTTTTCTTATTGTAATTTACATTTTGCAGGTGCCAATAACCTAGAGTATATCGAAAAAGGCGCATTTTCCGAAAACCTAAACTTAGAAACCATAATATTAGTGAGCAATAAAAAACTGACCAGCCTAGAAGACGGCGCTCTGGTGGGCCTGCCGAAGCTGAGGCACCTGGTGCTCCGCGAGAACTCCTTCAAAACCCTCTCGGAATCGGTAACCAGCTGGAACGAACTACGAGCGCTGGAGCTCACCGATAATCCCATAAACTGCGATTGCCAGCTGCTGTGGCTGTTGAACTCCATCAATTCGAAGAACATCACGAACGTGCAGTGCTCGACGCCGTTGCAGCTGCGCGACCGCTCCCTGCGCACGCTCACGCCGTACGATCTGGGCTGCTCGTTTCGCGACAACAGACAGCAGGCCATCATCATCACGTTCTGCGTCTCGGCGACGATACTGATCCTGTTCCTGGTGCTGTTCCTGTTCCGCTACCGGCAGCGGGTCGGCGACGCTCTCAAGGAGTACAAGTGGAACAAGCGGGCCATCAGCAGGAAAGAGCACGAGTACCAGAAGACCTTCTCCGACGAGGATTACATCACCCGTACCGGCCAGCACCATATCAAGCCGATACCGGTGACGGAATTGTAGCTAGAGCTCAGCGCGCCGCCTTCTGGGGTAAGTTATATTTACCCCGCTTTAATGTTTTGAGCTAATGATGATTGTCGTTTGTAGGTATTCTGTTTAGATGGAGAGGGTAGGCGTGCTGCTCGGGGCCCTCAGGGTACCTTACCCGCCACTGGATTCACCTATTTCAATGGTGATACGTGCAGAGCTCATTCTCTACGATCGCTGAAAGATACAAGGAACGGTTTGCCGAAGTGCCACGTCGACTTGTATCAACATTAGTGCTTAAAATTGAGAAAACTCGAGCAATAAATTCGATTCCATTCATTCCAGTGTGTGATCATTCGGTTATTTAGAGACTGTTGAATTTTAATTTTAGTTGTTTGGGTGAAAATTTACTGGGGTTGATTCGAATGTAGGGTTTCCATTGGGTTTTGGATCACTTGGTAATATTTTCACCAATGACTTTATTTTATTTCGTAAGCAATCTGTGATACTCGTGTATACACTATTTTTTATTACTATTATTATTGTATTATTTTATCCCGGTGCGACGGTGTGTTCGGTATTTTTGACGTAAATTTTATACAGTGCTGGTCGTAAATGTATATTATGTAAAAAGTTTTTGCGGTATTAAATACAGGAATAACTTCAGAAGTTATCTTGCAGTACATTTCTAATATGTACGGGAGATTTAATTAGTTTTATAAGTTTATTCATTGTTTAAATATTTGCAAGTTTTTGATAGTACTGGAGAGGAAATTAAATAATGTAAATGAAAATTACATCGTTAAAAAATGATTTACTTATAAAGTTTTCCTGGATTTCCTGCAGCAAAAAATTATTTACGGGGTAACACTTAAAACTAGCACTGTATAATAAAATTTAACTGAATTTTAAACGAATTTAATTTTAGTTAGCATTTAAATTTTTTGTGTTTTACACTTAATTTTTTAAATAGGTAATATTTTACTTTGAAAATTTTTCCACGTTAAATTCCAACACAAATTTCATTTTCAATCGGTTCACTTCTAACACTATTCGAATTATTAGTGTTCGATTTGACTATATCACATTTTTCTTATGAAATAAATTTATTACAGGATGTTACGAGTTAAATTTTAATTTTGCGTTCGTTCAAACGCCAATTTCAAGAATAATTTATTGTTTTAAAGTTGTATTTATTTTTAAAGACGTCCTGTATAATGTACATGTACGAAAAAAAGTGCTATAACTCGAAAATAAATGTTAATTTATGGTATAATGTGTATTATATAATGTAATGTCTATAAGAAGTCATTATTTGTAAATAAACCATCGTAATTATTACAATATTGATTGGACTGAACACGGCGTGTTTCTGTTACTTCTTGTGTGATAATTTATAACAAAGTAAGAAAAATTGTTTATGAAATTAATGATAGTGATCTTAAAACTGAAAAATTTATTTCACCAACATTTTAAAATTGTTTGAATGTTTTTCGAAGTAACAGAATCATCTCGAAAAAAATATGTGATATTTTGTGACTAAATTGAAATTTCATGCTTTGTGGAGAATTTGAAAAACATTTTGTCACAATGTATCGATTATGTTCAATTTGGTAGCGGTTTTTGAAGTTAAAATATTTCAAAAAGTAAAATAATTAGGTACCTAGAATACAAGGAACTGTTGAAAAGTCTAATTGAATGTATGTAATTTATTCCAAGCAAATTTCTTCAATTGCCGCCCAAACCAATAAAATCTTAATATGATTTCGTATTTTCAATGGGATTGAGAATATTTAAATCGATGTATATAGTATGTAATATTTCGGCATATTTGTACATAATTTTATCGTGTAAATGACTACTGTAATTTATTATATTACCTAAAGGAAATAAAATTTGTAAATAAGAAATATTGCATTCCTTTCCGGTTTCGTTGATGGTTTTTTCAAAATATTTTCTTAAAGAATTTTTGACTTGATTTTCAAAGAGCCCATTTGACAACACCAATTTGCAGTCGAAATATTTTACAAAATAAACAGAATTTCCAGTTAAAATAAAGCCCAGTAATTTCTTTTGTAAACTTGATGTGTTGATGAATCGGCCTACTTTTGTTCGTTTAAAAATACGTTTCTTAAGCTAGTCATAATGAATTCTGAGTTTCAATTTTGAGTGAGACGACAAAAAGTGACTTTTATAATGTAAATAATAATTTAGAATTTTTGTACATATTGACCTTATCTTAACTATAATAAAACTTATTTACAAACTAATATGAGTTTAATTTTCTCTTTTGTGTCTCCTGTTATGGGAACCTAAACCCTAAAATTAGAAGTTAAATATACTGATTTAAAAGAAAACTCTATAAATTCAGGAAGTGTTTATTAGTCACAATATTATGTACCAATAGTTAACAACTGCACTCTATAATAATAAGGATCAATAAAAAATTAATAGTAAAACCGAAACGAATTGAATTCAACAATTTCAACAATACATGTAGATATACCTATATAAAAACGGTCAACTAGAAGATAATAACGTATCAAAATAAAATTGGAACGAGATTTTGTCGTAATGGAATGGACAAAGAGCCGATACATAGATTAAGCAAAATATAGAAATCAATAACAATAATAGATAGGTAAAATTTCTAAAATCTAGTTAAGTACAAGTAAATTAGTCACAAATAAATTTAATTTAACTTTGAAACGATTCTAACAAAACTGTTAGAAATTATAATCACAGCATTACAAATTTTACAGTGTGCACAATTTTTCTATTAATGTTATGGTTTTTTAAAAATTAAAACTCAATTTTTTTTCAAAATACCAGATGACTACTAGCTCAACTTTCCACTAAAACCATAACTTCTAAGAGGAAAAAATTAATTAAAAAGGATTAAATATAAACGATTTTTTGAATGTGTTGCAAAAATAATTTGAATGTAAGTGGTTGATTAGTAAATAGGCTGATTAAGGTAAATAAAATTAACCTCATAGAGGTTGTTTTCTATGTAAAAGAACGTTACCTAAGGGTTATAAACATCCCACTGACCAGCTGGTTAAAGTACCAGATTCATTGATTTTAATTTTACAGCAGTGCTGGAATATTCAAAACCTCAAAGTGAATTTTTCTTTTTAGATAACTACTTCAAATAACTTCTTAATCTAATAACAAAATCTAATGACATACAGAGTTGGGCAAAAGTCCGGAATAAAATTATTATCTGTTGAACCAGTAATTTAAACAAAAACGCTGAAACACGTGAATTGATTTTATATTGGACGGATTTGTTGCAAATAAAATGATTTTTTTTTCTTCAACCCCTTAGTTGCCACCCTACCCAACTTATTTTTTTCAAATGCAAGGGTATGTCGTGTGTAGGGTCATTGAAAAGCCTGTGAAAAATGGAATCTAAAACCTACCTTTTTTTTTATTTTTTCTCATGTTGTTATTTGGAAATGGGCAAAAATTTCTTTTAAAAACAAAAAAGTTACAAATACTTTTTTAGTGCTATCGACGTAGCAATGTTGAAAATGTCCTCCACCATCTACTTGACAGGCTCCCAGGCATTGGTAAAACGTAATATCGATAGCATATCTTTAATTCTAAATGACTTTTTAATAAAAACATGCGAACCTTAGGTAAAAAAAAACTTGTACAAAAATGCAACACCTTTTTTCCTTTTTAAAGTTCACTGATAAACAATGGCTTAAAATTAAACCCATTTTATATTTTAGTGTTTTCTTAAAACATAAATTTCAACGAATGTTGATGCTAAGATGTCTTATCAGTTTTAAACGGAAAATCAATAAAATTTGGTGTGCTGCTTGCCCAGGCTCGCCTGTTTGTAATAAAAATTCATTCAGTATTAAAGATAGGCTGCCGATATTAGGTTTTACCATCGCCTTGGAGCCTGTTAAGTAGAGGGTGGAGGATATTTTTAACATTTCTACATCGATAGCACTAAAAAGATAATTGTAACTTTTTTGTTTTTAAAAGGAATTTTTGCCCACTTCCAAATAACAACATGAGACAAAATAAAAAAAAAGGTATGTTTTAGATTCCATTTTTCACGGGCTTTTCAATGACCCTACACACGACATACCTTTGCATTTGAAAAAAATAAAGTTGGGTAGGGTTGCAACTAAGGGGTTGAAGAAAAAAAAATCATTTTATTGGCAACAAATCCGTCCAATATAAAATTAATTTACGTGTTCAGCGTTTTTTGTTAAAATTAATGGTTCAACAGATAATAATTTTATTCCGGACTTTTGCCCAACCCTGTATAGCGTGTCCCGCATAAGAACCGATACAGAGCAGGAGCGTGTAGAGGAGCTCAAAATTTGTTGTTTTGCCCAACTTAACTTAATACAAAGTTACATTCCTGCGAAGTTAGTTACAGTGGAATTAGTTAAGTGGAGTTACAAATTAAAAAAATAATATCTTAGTAACACTCAAACTTACTACAACTAAATTTTGTATAAGTTACTAGTGTACTAAGAGCATTAATCGATAGTTGGGAGAGAACAATTCATGCATTTTAAAGGGTTCATTGGGAATGATACTCCCTTAAAATATTACATATTTTTTTGTTACCTGATGGATGATTTCAAAAATTATTAGTTCGTTTCATAGGTAATATTTTAAAACTTTTTGATTTTTTTTCTTTTTTTTAAATTAATTATCATTTGGATGAAAACGATAAAAAATAAAGTCAAGTACACCATCAATGTTACTTAAAAACTTTGATTGAAATTACTTATATTACTGTTACTTATAGCATAAATTAGGCTCCCCTACATGCCCCGCTTTGTGTCAGAACTTTTGCGGGACACCCTGTATAATAACACTATAAAAAGTTTTGCCAAAAAAACTTGAAATTTACTCAATATAATAAAACTACAAAATTGATTTACAAACACTTAACAACTATTTTAATAACACCGAAAAATTCCTCGTTTGCAAATTACTTAGAACCCCACAGGTAACGTATATTTACCATTAAAATATCGACTAAAGTGTGTAAATTATAAAGGGTGAAGGTTATTGCTTTAAAATTTAAAAAATAGAAAGAAATCGAGTGCAGTGACCATTTTAAAAGTACAGTGAACGCATACGATCGTACGCATTATCGGAAGTGTGTATATAACAATAATTTGAACTCCTAATGAATTATTATAAACAAGTAAATATAGATATATGTAGGTACTGTGCAGCTACAAACTAAGTAAAATGCCTGCTATTCTCAAAGTTTCTCTAATATCGTTTCGATAATAGCAGGCATTTTTTTATTTCTATTCATAAAAGTCGAAAAATTTTTCTAATTATAAATACTACATCATTTTTTTTTTACTATTTTAAGTTTGTTTTAAAGCTTACAATATTGAATACTTTTATGAAATTAATTCGACTAAAATAAATTTTACTACAGTATATTTTCAAATACACTTTTAAGTAATGCAGTGTCTCGTAAGATATAAAATTTTATTTGAATATATAATTTCAATAAAATCGTATTCCTATAGATATCATTTTTTTTTGTTAAAATACAAATTTACATTTTATTTAGTTTTTTTTTTCGATATATTGTATATTGGTGTTGTTGTGTCGCTCTTAATCCTCTCCTAAATAAAAGTTCTCTGTTTTTACCATTTCAATGTTTTTGTTTTATTTACAAATTTAATATTCGTATTTCAGACTTACATTTCCTTTTTTTAATTTTTTTTAACGTACTACTAAAGATTGTTTGATTTTTGATTGTATCTTGATTTCAGAAAAGGTGCTACGTTAATAATTAGGAAATAGCGTAATACTAAAAATTGCATTTACCTTAACTAATCGGTGGGAGCCCACGAGACTATATCAACCAGGAAATCCAAATGTTTTCCAATGAGATTTTTGGCAACAGTGGTACTTTTAACTTCCGAAACGCGAAAAATGGTGCTATCAAATTCGAATTTAATTTGATTCAAAATTGTTGAAATGCATTGATGAAGATTGATAATAACCACGACGCACGAATTACAATACAATCTTTATCGACTAATACTCGAAAATCAACTGAGCGAAAGCTCCACGTACGCTTTCGATTGTACTAATGATTCATTCGATTATTAAAAGACGAGAAGTAAAAAAAATCTTATCAGTTAAAACTTGTTTACGATAAACTGCACCGTTGTTTCGTTTTAATTTTTACAGAGATTTTTAATGTAATTGTAGCGGATTTTCTCGTGAACAGCGCCCAAAAAATTTATTTGTTTTCCGATACGTAAAAGGCCAAAGTTGTTCCCTGCAGTTTCTACACTTGAGATATTTTAATTAATGATGTTTTCAGTACGTTTTTAAGTAAAATTTTATTTAAAATTGTACTATAGATGTTATTAGAATTGTCCTTTCACTGTTCATAAGAAAATCCACTATTTTTATGTACCTATTTAGTAAATTTAATTACCAGTAACCACTGATTGACAATGTTTTTAGTAATATTAGCATTACATATTAAAATAAGCGAATTATTGATCAAGATGAACCTAAAATTAAGCATTTGTAGAATAATAACGAATTTATAATTAAGGTAAGTGCAAAATGACGAAAAATAATTATTAAAAACAAATTAATGTTGTTTGGGAATCATTAAAAAATATGTTATAATATATTTTTCTATTATTCACTAGCTGAATTCGAAAAATGCGGATCTACAATTTTAAATTTTAATCAATAATTTCTCTAGGAATGCTGTTTGAGAGATTAAAAGTGTTCAAGCTTTTTTTTCATTTATAAATATCAACATTAATTTTACACAATACTTTTACATAAGTACTGCATTTCATATATAAGAGCTCTATTTTTTTATGTATATATAATATATATTTATATGTTTTTAAAGAATAAAATTTCAAAAAACAAACAACGACTATTTACAAAGGAGGGAATATTCACAACTTATTTATATTACGAAAATTATCCTGCCTGCAGGTACTCGATTTATTTTTTACAGATAAGATAACCCAAATAACTTTCCCTCGTAATTGACGAAATTTTTAAGAACGAAAATAGTTAACTTTGTGCAAAATACACTTTTTATTGAGCACCAACGAACCCCCTATGTATTTAGACAATATTTATATATTTATATGGAAACAAAATTATATTTTATGTACAAGACTACTATTAAATCTTCGTTCACTTTACAGCAGGTAAGTAAATTACGATTACGATTAAGTAAATTTAGGTAGTATTATTCTAAAATGATATGTATGAGCGAACTTTTAAGTTAGTTAAAAAGGTCGAGCTCTAGCGTTATTCTATTTAGTTTTTCATAATATTTTTCTTAAAGTTACCAAACATTTTCATCATAAGAATTCAATTAAATGTATTACTTAACAGTCTTGCTACATAAAATTAAGTACAAGTGGCACAAAATGGTAAAAAAAAACTTGGGGGAAAAGGATTAAAACATATTAAGAAACTGTTTACTTAGAAATAGAAAAATTATTATGAAAAACGTTGGTATATGTTTTTTTGGAAAAAATACTATTTCCGGCGAAAGTGGTATTGAATATACTGCTAAATTGATAATTCAAAAACCTCGACTACGATGGCAGTGAATAGTCGACGAAAAAACACAATTATCGGAAAAATTCTAACGAAATTAATCAACAAACAACAATGGTAACTTCTTAATTTTTGTATAGCGGTATCGCAAAATTTTCAAGATGCATGTTTACATTTAATATGCACCTTGAACTTGAGACAAACTGCATATGCAACTAAAAACGAAGCTTAACCGATCCGTATTTCGTAAAATGTGATGTTTTTAAGAATATTGTTTTAAGTATACTAGGACTAGAACTTTTTACTACGGCAAACACTTTTCCTTAATACGTAACACAATTAATATTAATTTTAACAACATTTACTTTAAGTTTAAAATAGACGAGTTCTTAACACCATCATTACACATTTAATGGATGTAAGTAAACATTAAAATTATCAAAAAATTATTACAAATAAGCAACATTCCTAATGGAGAATGTAATTGATGAATTAATAAATTCAACACTCATCGATTACAAGTTCGTAAGGAAGGGAAAATAAAAATTTTTAAATCGATTCGAAAAATTCGATTTATGCTAAAAGAAAAAGTGTTTTCCTTACTACAATCACAGCTTTGAATCCATACAATCAGAAGATAAATATAATTATAATAAAAAGTTCGTACAAGGTCTAAAATTCATCTCACTTTTGTTGTCGATCCTTGCATTCTTGTATAAATGCATAAAAATGACGAAATAACAGCCAAATTAGACAATTGTAAAGATATAAGAATATTTCGGAGTAAATATAAGTACTAGATGCTATCCAGTAGCGACTATATTATACAAAATCAAAAATAACGCACCTGTACGGCATATTTTAAACATTAGGTACACGCGATTTTTTATTAGTTCCTCACTTCTTATCGTTGCTTTTTCTTGAGTCTTCTTTGAAGTCTGTATTATTTAATCTGAAAAAATAAATAATAAATTGCTCCATTAATACCTGTCTGAATACCAAACATGTTGAGTCAAGAACAAAACATTGGGTAATTGTATATTCAGAAGTTTCTTATAATCAAACGGTTTTGTAACCAACCGATTATATTAATACCGAACGTTACATATATTTCAATCAGAATTCAGAAAGCGATATAACCCGTTGGTTATAAAACAGGTGTAAAAATGGCAACGTTGCTTATTTGAATCGTTTGAAAAGGTAGAACTGTCAAATATACCAATCGGTAATATTATAATCGAGACTTCTGAATATGAGAATAATTGTGTGATATAGAACAAATATTTAAATTTGATTTGGTCAATATTACCTGCTATTTGGGCCTATGTAACTGGAGGAGCCCCCTGGACACTGTGACTTTTGATGGGCATCCACTGACTGGCCCCCCTGCCTCTCTCTTTCGGCTCGTTCTCTCTGTAATCTAAGAAGAAAATACGAAATTTAATAAAAGTTCTACAAAAAAATACACTTCACAGGGCAACAGAGATATTAATTTCGGCTTTCGTGACTTACATTCGCTGTAGGTCCCATCGGATCATCCCATATACTAAGTTAGCATTGAAAATTTAGAGAATTTAATAAAAAAATTGTCCAAGGAACATATTAATAAAATGAAAAAACTTATTGGTGTTAATTAATACGAGAAAAGAATTACTCACTTGTTCTTGGATTGCCTCATAAACTGCTGGATCTTCCTAGCAGCTTGGTGTTGTCTTCTTTGCGAGTAGGTACGTCTAAAATCAAACCGGTTTATAAAATTGTTAAAAAACACTAAAACCCAGCGTTAATGCACACTTAAAACTGCAATTTACACACGAGCAGGGGTCGAAGTTGCGAGTTATATGGTGTTAGGGAGTAAGTAGTATGTTACACTTATATGATAGCATCACAGCAAAAGCGAAAGAGTTCTTTCATATTTTCAATAATCATGATTTAAGGTAAATTACAAATTGTTAGTGACATACATAGATTAATGCAAAAGAAATCTTTACATAGAAACCAACACCAAAATTTTAACAGGAAGTAATTTAGTCGTCTGATTGGAATATGTACAGAATGCGTATTCAGAAGTGTCGATTATTATATTACCGGTTGGTTATATCAAATTTAATATCCTATAACGGTTGATAATAATAACCGTTTGGTTTCCTTATACATTGATGGGCAAATATGTGGAACCAAGTAAATATCTACGGAATTCGGAATTGTTACAGTATATTGTATATTAAATTTGTTGTTGACTTTTTAACATTTATTCCACTATTTTGTTATTCGTTTTGTTTTAGTTTATAATATGATTACTGTAATATCTACACTCCAAATTACACTTCGATATCTCGAAGAATTCCAAAGTTATTCACTTGGTTCTACATACTTGCCCATCACTGTATAATCGGTTGGTTACAAAACCATTTGATTACACGAAACTTCTGAGTACGGGTGTAAAAAAGGAATAATATATTACCAAGGATTAGATCTCTTTACTGTCGTAAATGAATCAGCTTTTATACGACACAAGTTGAGCAATCCTGGTAGTTTTATATTCTCTGCATTTTAATAAATCAGATAAAATAACTTCCTGCGAAGGTCATCAAAACGTCGACTTACTTCAGCCCGGCCTGAGCGGGCGTGCCCTCTCTACTACTCCTACCCCCCTGCTCCTTGTAATTTCGGTAATAGTTTTGAATGCACACGGCGGCCTCCTGGCTTTTCTTAAACCTTTTGTGCTCGCAGTACGACCGGTAGCCGTTCTGGATGACCATGGCGGCGTGCGTCATCTGCTTGTAGTAGGCGTACTGCTTGTAGCGCCTGTAGTAGTTCTGGATGACGACGGCGGCCGCCCTCTCTTTGTTCTGCTCCTGCTGCTGGCGGCCCTTGTACGAGCGGTAGGCTTTCTGGATGATTTTCGCGGCTTCGTAGAGCTCTCGTTGCTCGCGGTCTGGAAATAAAACGATTGTTAAATTATTATTGCACGTGATAATAATATTTTTTCTTACCTGATAGGGTGAGATTGGAAAAGTCCTTTTCGAAAACGGTGCCGGAGGCTTTGAAGAACTCGCAGAAATCGGCTGTGGTTGGAGGAGGAGACGGAGAATCTAGTGTGAAGGAGCAAGGTGACTGTAAACAACTGGAAGAGGCTGGGCTTAGACTCGAGCAAGGAGTGCTGACATCGTAGTATCTGGAAATCGATGGTCAGAAGGCTACGTACATTCTGGAGAAACGGGATTACCTGTAGTTGTGATCGGAGAATTCGAAATGGAATTCTGTCGATTCGAAACTCGACGATGTCTGATCCAACAAAGGTTCCATGAACACATCAGTTAGTGAATCGGTGGTTTGGATGTCTGATGCGCAGGGACTTTTGTCCATCATCATTTCCTCGCTTTCGTTCTTAAAAAATGCGTAAATTTGTTGTGAAATACGATATTAAAGTTACGAGTTTCTTACCTTTATTCTTTCAGGCATAGCAGCAATAATTTGTTCCGCCAGTGTTAATACTCTGGCATCTTGCTCCCCTAAAAGATAAATAATATTATTCAACAAACAATAAAGTTTATACAGATTTTAATGTTAGTTTTATTACGTATTAAAGTAAAAGAATATATCGCATGCACATCAATACATCACTTTTAATTAAATTTTGTACCAAAAAAGACCTTAAGTTTATCGTATTTTAGACTATTTAATAAAATCTCAAGGTCTTTTTTGGGCTAAGCGAAAATCAGAACAACCAAAACAATTAAAAAGCGTAAGCGGTAGAAGCTAAAACACTAAAAGTTGATCATCATTTCATATCTATTAGAAAGGAGTGTTATTTACTGATTCAAGTTAAAATCTTCATAGTAAAATGGCGTTAGCTTAGTTACGATTCTCAAGATTAGATCTAGAACATGGACAGAATCAAATGATTTCGTTATCGTTAGGGAGTGCATCACGTTTATCTATGGCTATGGTTAGAATGCATACAAGATGTCTCAGTAAACAGTGTAAATGTCGAACATTGATATCAGTTAATGATACTAGATATTTGCAAAACGATAACTTAGTGCTAAATTACTACTGATTATCAGACACCCTGTATAAGATAGATCTATTAAATATTGTTATTGTACAATGCTTTTCAAATTCGCAATGTTTAGATTAAGTATTTCCATTTTGGGTTAAATTTATGTACAATAAAAAACTATAGAGAAAAATGAATGGATTTTTTTCTTCTCAGCAACGACCATTTTCCTTCTTCCGTTGGACGTTTCCCGGCGTCTTCTTAATACTATGAATTTTTATAAAAAAAGTTTTAAATTAAATGAGCAATTATGTTTTTTTCAAAATGGAAATACTTTTAAGATGAAACAAAATCGTTGTAATTCAAATTATATGAGCCATACTTATTTCGTGTAAAAAATTCAAAAGTATTACTCAACTTTAATTAGTGTATTGCAGAATAATTAAAAACCTTTACATTTCTTCCTTTTTTCAACAAATTCCGGACTAACGCGTATTATTCTCTTATCTTCGATTATTCAGAAGAAAGAGCCAGCTCATCTCAGTTTGATCAGTATCGCATAAAAATTGTATTGTACAATAACGAACATGAAGGACAACAAAGAGTAGAATAAATTAATAAACAACAGTGAAACAACACCGAGAGACAACAAACAGACCATTTAGGGCACTGACCTACAGTACTGTTGGGTAGCTCATTTTCGTCATCCGAGACACCTTCTACGTCTATCAGAGGGCTACTGCTTCGGGGACCACTCCCTATCTCGCCTAGATATTCCAAGTTTCAAAATAACAAAAATCAGTCAGTGCTAAATCGAAAATTTTTAGTATGCATATTGTCTACTACCGAGTATTAATTGTTCTCGTAAAGGAACGAACTGAAAAACTCAAATAATAAATGTTGCAATTTAAAAGCAAAAAAATAATAGAGGGCCGGACTGAATTTACGATAAAAGGATGTTGTAAAAGCAGCGAAGATCGTGCCAAGTATTTCGTTTCATCGACAATTAACGAAATTTTACTACTATTTTACTCGCCAATGGTTCATTTATATTAATACCGAACAACGACCGATTATTTTATTTTCGATAAGAATATAGAAACAGAAAAATTCAGCTAGGCGCTCGTTTATACATGCATTTTATGATAATATTTACTACTTACCCGCTCGTAAAATAAAATACTTTTGTTTTATGTTCAACAATGAATTTACTAATACTTACACAACGCAAAATCCATCTTTTTATGGGATTCCATGTTTTCGTTGTCGTAGGAATTGTCCTTTAAGCATGAGGTCTGCAGAGGTAGAGACATGCTTCGGTCAGATCTGAAATTACATAAACTTTATCCTTAAAAACACCACCCTTAAACAAACGACTAGAAGAACCGAAGCACCTACTTTGAAAGTTTTGGAATGTCGCGGTTGTTCCAGACTTTGGAACTCTTAGGCCTGTAGCTCTCCGAAGCTGGACCGAAACTCATATTAATTCCGCTGTCGATGGAAGGCCTTTTCACCAACTTTTGACCGTTACTACCTCTGGTGCTCGACGAAAAATCCGACAGCAACGGACTTGGAGCCGACGTGATCAGTTTGTTGCTCATATCGGAATCGAGATCCACGTTTAAGATCTTGTACTTGTTGACATCGTTTCTAACAGAAAAAAATCTATCATATACGATTATAATTAAGATGGCTCGCTTATGAGTTCAGAAGTTCACCCAGCGCTTTTACTATCTTCGATATTTTACCAAAACGAATTTTTCATGGGAAACGAGTATATACGAAAGTTAAAGGAATCTTTGGAGAATACTTTGGGAGATCTTGAAGGAAAAAGCTTCGGCTCGATTCGAAAAAAGTGCAGAAAATCGATACAAAAATATTATTTTGCTGATTTGACACTAAAGCTGATTTGACTCTACTATAATTGTAGAGTTATAGTGATTGTAATACCTCGTTACGGCTCCGGGTCGTAAGAAAACCCCATCGTGAGACTTGCTAGTCGAAGCAATAGACACCAAGGAGCCAATCGAACTAGCAGGAGATATAATCGTGGGCGATAGAGCCGTTTCGGACGAAGACTGATTGGACTGTAACATCATATTGGCTTTGTCTCTTCTCAATTCCAGCTTTTCGATCTCTTTGACGAGGTCCACGTGATTGTTCGCCCTGGCGCAGTCCAAAGCCGTTTGATTCGAGTTGTTTTTCATGTACAAAGCGTTGTGGTTCCACTTGTAAAGCATCACCGCCGTTTCGATGTGACCTCTGGCGCACGCCCACATCTTAACCAATCAAAACAACGTTAATAATTTAATTGAATAAGTGTAATAGACTTACCAGAGGCGTGTAGCCGTCTTCGTCGAGACTAAGTGCGTCGACTTCGGTTTCCAGCAGCAGAGAAGAATTCTCCGCGCGCCAATGCAACATGGCGCAGACTAAACGCGAATAGCCCAGCGAAGCTGCGAGATGCAAAAGCGTCATGCCCCGGTGGCTGGCGAACCAAGACACGCTCAACTCCTCGCCGTGCCGCCAGATTCTACAGGTCATGTTCTGGCAGAAGCTCACCAAGCGATCCTCAAAATTCGACTGTCCAAACAAGGCCGTATCCTCAACCTAACAAACGAAGAGATTTGTGTAAAATGAAGCGATAATAGAGTAGTAGCTCACCACATCGTTGTCGACGGGTTCCTGCTTGATTTGCAAACGATCGTCCATGGCCTCGAGTCTTTGGAGCAACGTGAACTTAAGTAAATTGTCATTGCACCTTTCTACTTTCGGTTCAGGCGCGGCAACGTGTTCTTCTCTAGGCGGTAACTTGTACTCGAATATCACAGAGTTGGAAATCACATAACCATCGCACGCTACTTGCAGCGTCGCCAGACCGGCCTCGTGAGCTAAACAAATCACATGTCACAAATTCACAAATCACATTAATAATAAGGTAATTACCTGGACAATAACAACGCAGTACACCGCTTTGTACAAGAGTCGTAGGTACGGGGAATGTATCAAATAGTACAGTATACGGCCCGGAAGAATGCCAAGGACCTGTGACGAGCACTTTGACGCCTCCTTCGGGATAGGCCCATTCGGGCGAGTAGTCGGTGATCTTCGCCGACCCTTCCATCGGATGGTTGTTGTGTTCGTGTTCTGGTTGTGCTTTCGTATTATTTCTAGTTTCGGACGGATTAACATCTAGGAGTCCAGCATGACCAGAATCTAAACCTTCCAGATCGGGGAATTCGCCGAGCATGTCGAACGCGTCCAAGTTGACGAAGACGTCGTCGTCGACGACGTGCGTCGGCGACACCACGACGTCGCAACCGTCGATGAAGTCCATGGGGTTGATCTCGGCGGGCAGCTGCGGCTGTTGTTGGGCCTTGTTTTGGTGGTGGTGGTGGTGGTGCTGACGGTTGTGGATGTTCGCGTTGTTGGCCTCTTGGGCGTTGTTTTGATTATTTAATTCATTTGAACACAAAGGCATGTTTGCTGATAACGTTCTTTGAATGTCCTCCTAAAATATTGGTGTTATTTGTAAAAGAATAACTTGTTTTTTAACGAGCTATACTTGTGATAAATCCAAGGTTTCATTGAAGAAGCCACCGTTTATAATGGAAGAACCATCGCTTTTGCTAACTAATGATCCGCTGGAATCGGTTCCTAAAAGTACCACGGTTTCGTTGCAGAAATTTTGATGTTTGAAATCCTCGACGATTTCTTCCTGTGTGGTATCCATGTGCTTTGAAGGAGTCGACGGAGCACTAGACATAATGACTTCGGTTTGCTGATGGTGATGATTCCTAAAAAATATGTTTTTTCTAACAATCAGTAAAGGATTAAATGTTCATCGGTTTAAATAATCCAAAACATCATAATTACCTATTATTATAAATGGAATTATCATGAAAAACTGATTGTCTATGGTTTTCGCTCAGTTCCATTTTCATGTCTCTCTGACCGGCCTTCGAGTTTTGCTTAGAGGAATGCAAGCATGACGACGGATTCGTATCCATCACTTCTTGTTTAAGTACTAAATGACTAGTTTTCTCTTTGGGAATTACGTTGTTCGTGTTGCATACGAAATTAGCCACGGACACTGGATTCACCAGGTTCTGATGGGCACCGCCTCCGTTACCCGAATTACTGTTCAGTATCAACAATCCACCACCGCCTTGTATTTGAGAAAGACTCAAAACCAACGGCGGCGTATTATCCGAACTCGACGAGCAATTAATGTTGTTCGCGGTGGCCTGAAAATAAATTTAGTTATAACATATACGAGCTGGAATATGAACCAAAACTATGATACTAATGAATGATGTTAAATGATATTAATACTGGAATTACATGTTCCAAACTCATCCAGAGCCTACAGTTTAATGCCATCAACAAAAGGCAAGTAAGTATCGAGTTTACCTGTTGATTTCGCGAATCTCTGGAATAAACTCTGGGCGAACTCCCGTTGCCTAATATCATGGAACCCGACCCCGTAGTGGAAGAAACTTGATTATTGTTGTCCGAATTGCTCGGCGGTCTGGAATTGGAACTGACGCTTGGCAATGGCGAATTGGCCACCTCCTTGGCCGCGGTTATTCTTCTCATGGGATGAGAACAGCTCTTTCCATCGGCGCACGTCGAATCCGGACAGCCGCATTCTAATTGCTTGACCAAAGCCGCTTGTCTGGCTACTCGCTGTTTTTCCATTAATTGACTGACAATGGCCTCGACCGTTTCGGCAGTCTGCAATTTAAAATTCTATCCGGACGTTACACAATTCTCATTAACAATGTAAGTTTGACGAAGCGACAAAACTCACCGATATCTCTAATTCGTTGTTAATGTCCGGCTCGTCTTCGCTGAAAAACATCGGTTTTAGTTGCGAAACGAGTTCCTCCTTCGTCCATTCTTTTTTGTCGGCCCATAGCGCCAGACTCGGGGTTATGACGGCTAATTTGTTATCGTCTGGATAGGGGACGTTCAAATAGTGAACAAGAACGATGTCGGGGTTCTGGAAACAAGACAAGCAACAAACTCTTCAAAAGTGAAATAAAACGTTTTTTTGGCGTAGCTTTAATTAATCGTCGTGTTTCATTTAAGCGGTTATTATTACTATAATTCCAAGTTACTTAAATGTTAAATTTACCTGTAGTAGCCAGTAGCATCTTCGATGGAAAGTAGGTAGAATAGCGGAGTGAACATAACAGCCGTAGATGCACTGCAAAAACAAGGCATTTTAGTCTTAAAATATTCTGCGAATATTATTTCCGATGGGCTTTGAAATAGTGCATACTTCAGGAAGGAAATATTTCCTGTTATGAAGTAAATCACCGGCAAGGATTGAGCTTTCTGAATGTTTTTTCTTCTTCTTGCGGATTATCGACTCTTTAAATAAATGTCTTCGCGAACAAGTTTACACAGTACAGTCTTAGACATTAATCTTTATAGATACTCATTTCCGCTTGAAAAGTTTTGACAGGAAGGCAGGGACGTAATAGTAATAAAGGAAACGTTTTCTTTCCTGCTGAAATTAATGGGCCTTATTATTTTTGAAACTAAATTGAATTAATCTGAGTTTAAGAAATAAAGGCATGTTGTGGATTTAATTAAATTTGAAAGACTGTTTTTAATTTGAAAATAAGAACTTTTTACCATTGCAATGTAATTATTTTATCGTTCATTATCCTTATATAGTTTTTAGTAAATCTTAATCTGAGTTAGTATTAGCATATTAACGATATATGAAGTAGAAATTAATTTATGTTCTAAATTTTGATATATTTTTTATCAATTCCATTCTTTAACTTAATTAGAGATTTGCTTTGTTTATGCCGTACTACAGTTTTTTTAAATGTGAATACGACTCTGGTGATTTCTTCTGCGCGAAAAGTTTTACAGTCAACTTCGCAGAATTACTGATAATCCTTTATGCCTACTTCCTTTATGTTTACTCCTTAGAAGTTAATGAAGTGGTTATCTTCGAGCAGCGATTTTTTAGACCTCCGGAACATTTTTCACTTTTGATGACAGGAGTCTAGAAGGGGATAAATCGTTGATTTTCGAATGAAAACAAATATCCCGGATTGGTAACGTTTTAAGAAAACAATTAAAAGGAGTTTCGTTGATATTTGTTTGTGAAAATATTAAATATTTTTGCAACTGTTATTTTTGTTATTTACATACATTTTACTATGTACATTTAGTGTAACTACAGCAAAGATGAAAAATGGATGTTTATTAAAAATTTGAATAGAGAACTAAAAAAATACAAACATTTGTATTACCTTTCAAAGCATAAATAAATAAAACCTCTAGAAATAATGAACATTAACAAATAAATAAATAATTACAAAAAATTCCGTGCTATTCAATTAAATTCTCTCCGCTAATTTTTTGCATTAACAATTACTTTCAAAACGTCCCCAAAGCGTAACGAATAAGCTATAAAAAATAGTTCCGGAGCTCAAATTTATAACAATGCGATTTCGGCGAGCGGCCTTTTTCCAACCTCGTCAAAAAATAATTTTTCATTACGTAGCACTTCCAATTAACACAAAATCATTTCGAAAATAAATTGAAAATTGTCGCAGCAGCTTGCAGGGCGCGCCTGCCGGGAACGGGACCGAGTGAGTGAGTTTAAAATAAAACTCCGGTGCATTTATTGCATGATAAATTACAAAATGTTGGAAAACTTAATTCGATAATAAATGAGCGTAATGAAAAGCATCCATTACGGGAGCGATGTGAACAAAATTTGTCTATATTTTTGGATTCGTTGGTAACGTGCATGAATAAATGGCGACTTTTTTCAACCGTTAGTTATGTTCCCTTTTATGTAAGCGCACTGATATTAATGGTCAAATGTTAATATTAATTAATAGGTAAAATTTCCTGATTCGAGCCTATTTGGAATAGTAGGCGCGTTAAATTCTATTAGCTCCAATATAGGGGTGTATTTTATCGATCGAAACGAGGTTAAAGCAATTAACGTACGCTACAATTAAATAAAATACAATCCTTTAATTAAACTCATCGTCTGAAATTTTCGAAAACCTGTTGATGTGTAATTAAACGAATCTGTAAATCTGGTGCAATTTCCAATTAAAGGATTAAAAAATCGGCGTATGTAATTAAAATCAATGGTTTGATTTTAAAATTTTAAAATCGAGCAATGATTTAATTTACCTTAATTCTATTATGTAAGAAAAAAAGCAACCCAAGTGACCTACTAAACGAAAATCAATCAACGTATTGTATTCAATATTTATATAAAAACACTTCGGAAAATAAATTATGTAACACCAAACCCTCCAAAAAGAAAAAATAAAGAAGAATTAACGACTTTCCAGAAGTTTCATGAACTAATGATACCAAAATCCATAAATAACGTTTCTAAATATACACAGAAAAGTTAAGTAAAAACAAAACATTACCGAAAATTACCCAATATTTCTCTTTGATAGAAAACCGGAAAAGAAAAAGACGGAATTAGACTAAGCCTAAATCAGCCAGATTTACGACGGCGGTGGAATGTATAATTAAGGGTACGAAAAAAATTGGCGGGGTAAAAAGAAAAACACAAGAAGCTCATCTGAGAAGCGTAAAACTGTTTACGGGTTTTTTTAAACCCCGTTTAATGGGCGCGAATGAATTACTCCAGGTGTAATATATCTCTTTAAGACCTCGAAAACGCTGCATTTCGCAGGAAGTCGGGCGGACACAAGATTTGCCCCGTAAAAAATGCATATTTCAATTAAGGGATTCATTTATTTACATGCGAACAAGCCGGCAATGAACGCGAATGTAGGGGTTTTTTGATCTCCAGTAAATGTACTCATTAAAACGTTGGTATGATAGCAATTATTTATTTTTTCCTTGTTTTCTTTTTAATTATATACGCGGGTCGTACTGTATAATGGTGAACGTAGGATGTCATTAATTTCTTTTTCAACAAAATTTTTTAAATTACGTAAATTTATTTTTGGTGTAATCAACAAAAGTTTTTAAATATAGCGCGAATTTTAAAGAAATACTTAAAGCCATAAATCAATAAAGCGAGTAAAAATAAATATTGACGATTGAACGAAAGCGAAAACACCATCCATGACTTTCTAATTGTCACAACTTGTTGTAGAAGCAATTAGTCGACTGTTGATCCGTTCGTGATTTATGAGTCACGGCTTCCTTCTGCCCCGTTTATTTAAGGTCAATCGAATGATGATCGTGACAATGACGGCCGCAAAATATGTCGGAGGAAATTAATCGCTTCCCCTTTTCGACATCTTCCGTGTATTGATTTACACATACCGGGCACACACGTAATACACGTATGGTGTTAATCGTTAATGACCGACACGATATCGTGTTACAATATAAACAGATTGGGAAATGGCCAATACAATTAGAACCCTTGCATAGAACCTATAGGGTAATTGGAACAACCAAAATACAGCAATGGTATAATACACGCTACGTTTTGATATAACAATGTTGAATTGATCGCTATATTATAAGAAAAAAATAGGTAAAGGGCTGAAAGCTTTTATACGGGGTTAATGGTGAAAAAAGGTCATGCGAAATAAAATTTCAATGTTCGGTTTGCCGCACGCAAATGCTTCAACATCTGGCAGTGGCACACTTTTTTTCGGAAGCTACATAAAACATTTCCCAACAGGTGTTTTCGACTGCTGTCGCTTCTGTCGTTTTAAGTTGAACTTTTTAACTTTGCCAAAGGTGATTCACTCTCGTTTTCTTTTCCCCGGAAATGCGGACGAATGAATAAAGTCTCCACGGTCTCGCGTTTATTTTCTAGGCAGCGGGAGTTTCGGAGATTTTTCGCTTGTTTTCGGGGAGAAATTTAATTTGGTAAATTTTCGTTAATAAAACGTCGAGTTTTTTTATATTGCCAACAGAGGAATTTTATCTGAGAGATTTTTGTTCCACTTGTCTACTTCCGTCTTTTATTAAAACAACCCAACATAATATTCACGTAAATAATTGAAATTAGATACGCACGAACAATTTGATCTTTCAAACGTCACTGACTGAATAACTAATTGGATTATAAACCGATTACTTTTAAATACAAACCCATGCCGAAGGAATCGATAAATTTATGATCATGTATCATCAACAACTCAATTCCTTCATTTAATATTAATGTCCTCCTTCGACCACAAAGTCCTGAAGGAAAAACTCCCAACTATTAAATTTTGAGTCTAAATTTTCAAATAGGGAATATTCCGACCGCATCGAGAAAATACGACCCACATAACACAGAACGGAATTATTAGCCAATGCTTTACGTACTAAGCCATCGTTCTCATACAACAATAGAATCTAATATAGCACATATGGAGTTCAGTAATAAGGCAGTTTAAATTCATACGGCTCCAACAAGCTGACTTTGATTAAATCACACTGTCATGTCACGCGTCCGAAACGGAGAAAAAAAATAGGAGATGGAACGGTTCTTTTTGTCTTTTTATAAAATCCGGAAAAAAAGCTTTAATCTCGCTTTTACTGCTGTCAATTTTATTGTATTTTTTTTTTCGAATGCGCGAACGAAATTAACACTTTTGTATCGAGGCACGGTTTGCTTTGTAAAAGCGAAATTGTTTTTTTTTTATATATTGAATATGTATGAATGTTATTGGATGTACAATTCACTATTTTAAATTAGTTATTAAAAAATAGATTAAAAAACGCATATCCACAACAGTACGTTCATTAATAATGAACCAACAACTCTGATTAACGTAGATAAACTAAACTAATTACCAAATGGAAGAAGCGACTAAAGGGAACAGAAATGTAATATACATTTTAATAATTACATTTTGCATTGTAAGTCGCATAAAGAGGATTCTTAAAAATTTATTTTTAAAAAAATTAACGGTAACGGTAGCAGCAAATATCCTTTATTTCCAGTGGATAAAAACAGTAGGCAAATTTCGGAAAGTATAAAGAAGGCTAAAAAAATGGAGTAAAGAGGGATCGGATCGGTAGAGATAAAACGGGCGTCCTTTAATTCTGTTTAATTCCGAAAGACCGAATCGTTACGTCTGTCGCCATTGGAAAGCTCTAATGCTTTCAATTCAGACATTACGCGAGAGAAAGCTTTTGTTCGACATTATCGGAAGTCCAATTAATGACGTATCTGACGCTTTTTAGGGCTTTCATCGAGTAGTTCCGATGGTTACAAGACCGCCGATTTCACATTGGTGTGCTCGGTAAGAATATTATATAAGTTTTAGATATTTTATGTAAGTTTATAGTTAGATTTTCCAGCTAATGATGAAGGTATGAATGGACCAAAGCTTACATTCATTGAAACCAACACCAAAAGAATTAAAATACATTTTCATGAGCTCAAAAGGTGTGTAAACCATTTTAATAATTAAAAAAAAACTATCTTGGTTAAATAAATTGGGACGCGGAATTGTAATTTGTGTGTAGTAGCAAAAGTTTCGTAATCGAAAATATCTGAACGTCAATAAAGTAACTCGTACATAAAAAAAGAAATAATGAAAAATTTCATTTCCTCCAGTTTAATCCGAATGATATTCTCATTCACAATTCAGTGCGTCCAATTTCGATCTTGCTGGATCTCATTTCACTTTATGGTTATGTAAATATTGAATATAATCTTTCGTTCAACTTTTAAATATCAAATTTGTATTTTATGTTCCACTTAAAAACTTGGCTTGCTCATTCTTGCCGGAATTTATGCATTTTCATACCCCATTTGGTTGTTTATCGATACGAGATTGGGAAAACGAGGTGGCGAAATTAGAAAAATTTTTTGTGCGAAAGACGTAATTCGGAGAGAAATGAGAAATCGGTAGATACTCACCTCGGTTCCTTGAACTTTTAATTTCATGTGATCTTCTCTCGTAGTTTTTCCGTCTTTCCTTTTTTTCCAGCAGTAACCGTCTCTGCGGTAGCGTACTTTCTTCCTGCTGTACAACAACATCGATCCGCTTTTCGGTCTGAAAGGGAAAAATTATTAAAATTGTTGTTAAAGCAAACAATTATTTGAAATATTACCCGTTTTCAAAACAAAAGTAATTTATAAAATAGTTTATTCCAAATTAGACCGTTCCTATTGAGTCGACTATTGCAAAAAGCGATAAAAACTGCGAAATTCCGGAAGTTCGGAAAACTCCCGGACGGGAAAACTTTCGATTCGCGACCGGTCGACGAGATAAGAAAAACGGGAAATTCAACTTTCGAAACGATTCTTTAGCGCAATTTACTATCCTTTTTAGTCGTTGAAAAGGTAGAGGAATGTAAGTAATAATGATAGCTACCCGAAAAGCACGAAAACCAATCGATCACGACTAAAAGGATTAAAATATTTAACGTCGAAGAGCAACAGCGGAACCTTTGATTCAATTTTATCCAAGTCACGAACGGGACGAGAAGTGTTTTTTACACCGTGACAAAACTTAAATATGCTATTATAGTGGTTATATTAGAAAAAAAATCAATTTTTTAGAAAATTTTACAGGCAATTTTAAGTTCGAATTTTCCTACAATCACCTCTCAATTATGACACATTATCCAACTATGTAGATAAATTTATAATCACTAGAAAAAAATTAAATGTAGGTATAGGTACTATAGAAATTCATACAAGATAAATGTAATTAAGCAATAGACACATAAATTAATTGGCTTAAATTTAATTATACGTAATACTTCTTAGTAAATACAAATAATAATTAAAATACTTGTTGAAATAAATTTTAGCAGTGTCGTCTACCCAGGCCGGATTATAAACACAACGGGCAAATTTCCCACCGGTTATAGAAATAACAAACAAACGCTTTTCGCGATCTAAGTCCGAAAGGCAAAACAAATCTGCTTAAAATACGTTAACTACTGCTGCGGAGAAATCGCTAATCCCGAACATTTAAAATAAAATATATAGGATCCCGGCGAGCGCGGACCCATTTAAAATAGACTACTCCGCTTGACTAATAAACCGATTATAATTAAAGCTATTTTAATTAATTCGGACCAGCCATGAAGAACAAACCCACAATGCATTTAAATTGCAATTACAAGTTGATTACAATCAAAATCGAATGGGCGGCCAAACTAAATTTTAGGTCTTAACTTTCTCGCAGACGTCGACTAAATTCCAGATATCCTGCATCTCAGATGGAAATTAAATTACTCATCCGGCTTGACAGCCTGCGATTTGAATAGTTTCAAAAGCGAGTTTTTGATTGCAAATAACTCAGTCAACCTGTGAGTACGTCAATATTTCGGTGAACCTACCAAACCAATAGTAAATTCTAATCCAAAAGTCTTTTGGAATGTTTAACGAACAATTTAATGCAATATAATAAATTATCAGCTTTTAATGCGGTATATTTAGGTTGAGATAATATGATATGCATGCAAAATCAAGTGGGGACAAAATAGTCAATAAATTAGTTAAGAAGACAGCTGAGAAGACATTTGAGAACACAGTTAAGAAGTCAATTGAGAAGACAGTTGAGAATGCAGTTGACAAGACAGTTAAGAAGACAATTGAAAAAATATTTGAGAATGTGTTAGAGATTGAAGAATACAGTTGATAGTATAGTAGAGAATACAGTTGAGAAAGCAATTGAGAAGACATTTCTGAAGATAATTGAGAATGCAGTAGAGTGTACAGTTGAGAGGATATTTGAGAATGCAGTTGAATATGGAGTTCTCTATTGAGAAGGGCAATTGGTTTTGCATGAAAAAGTGGTTGAAAATGATTAGTAATTATTTCTGTCTAATTGCAAAATATTAAAACACGGTTCCAGCAAATATAAACAGCAAAAGCGTGAAGTTAAAAATAACGCGATAAATACGAGACGTGTTCGCAAAAAAGCAATTCCATTTAAGTTGCGCGAGACAATCGCGTCCGAACGTAAAATAAAATTACAATTTACTAACTATCCCATTAATTCAAAACTAGTTTAATGAAAACTTTTTTTTCCGTCGACGACGAGTAATAACTGTTCGTCGACACTTAAAAGATCACGAGACCGAAAGAAAAACAAAACGAATTTTATTCGTACTAAAGCCATGCCATAAAGAGGATCCTTAAACGAACCACTTGGACAAATACTACTGTAAAATGCAAGTCGTTACTTGGCAATTACTGCCTACATAAAAGTTATATTAAATTCCGTATAAAGCATCCTAATGTCTTGTAAAAGGTTGGTTCGCATGTACTCATTGACGTAGAATGTTCTTCCTTCTCTAGAAATTCATATTTCTTGGTCCTTAATATTCCTATAATGTGGTACAAAAATAATTTAAAACAATTAAAATTGCAAATTATAAGAAACCAAATTTAACAAAGGTTTTATAAAATTAGTAGATAACTTAATTGGTTATTAATTTATTAAATCGAAAATATTTAATAATTAAATTCATGTGGTACGCCAATGTACCGAGTTGTAGTACAAATTACGAAAATTACTTTCCTTAATATTAGTTACATTTGAAGTGCAGGCCGAAATGAACGTGTGTCGTTCGTATATTTGTGCATTCACTGCATTTAACGTTTATATTGCTTTCTAAAATGGCGGTAAACTTATGTTTAACGACGAAAACGGCAATAAACCTGTATTTAATTACGCGAAAAGTGCGTTTTTCTTAACCGTTATATAAAAGGCCGCGTTTAATTGCCGTCAATAATAAAAAATAAGCCTATTATTACAGTTCTTCAAGCTTTGTGCTTTAATAAAACTTAATAAAGATTTAATAGGAGCAGTAAACGTTAGTTTTTTCGGTTTATCGTTTAGACTAGGAGCCCGTTTTAATTTAATTAAAGCAGAAAATTTTATTTCGAATGATGTAATAGTAATAAAACTGCTATATTTAATTCATACTATTTTTTGAACATATAACATAATATGTATAATAAAAAAGAAAAAATTGTATTAAACCAAAGTCACTAAGTACTTAACAGTATTTTTTTAGCTGTATCAATTCAATATTTACAGAGAAATAGAGACTGCATAAACTTTTAGTGTTTATGTAACCGTAAATAAATCGGACACTGGAATTACGATTGAAGAGAGAATATTGATTGTAGTGTAAATCAGTTGATAATCTATTCATCGCAAAATAAACATGTTAGGAACATGTCCAGCTCACATGAGAGTTATTTTACTACAGTAATATGTATACTAGACTGCAAATATACACCTATAATGCATTGTAGATAAAGGTCTAATAGTAATGGATCTTCAACACAAAATTTTAAATTTCAGAGTATAATAGATACTTTTAACTTGCAATTATTATATTAAATATTACGTACTACAGTGATTTCAAAAAATAGTTGAGAAGAAGAGGAAGCAGAACCAAAATATTCAAAAACCTACTCGTAGTAGACAAAAGAGCGCAAAAAATTATTCCATATTCCATTTAACAAAGTAGCACAAATAAATTTACAGCTCGGCCTAAAATGGAAATGGACAGCGGCAGATAATCGAATTGGGGCGATTTGTGAATATGGAATTGCAGTAATAAATTATCATTAAATATACAGACCTGATCTTGACCTCCTTGCTTTGCCATTCCGAGTGCCGATCGAAGCTGATAAGGATGGCGGCGATTTCCTGAAAACAACAAGAACATTCTAAATACTGCCCAAACATACTCGTATACTGGGACTCACTGTTTATTTGATTAGATAGATATTTATTAACATTTTTGTTTGATGATGTTTTAGTTTATTTCGTCATTTATAAATGATTAATAAAGAAAATAGATAGTTATAAACAGATATCAAAATAATAAAAGTTAGGTACGTTATTAATTTTAATGAGATTGAATTTTATATGCTATTGGATATATTTTTTATATTGTTTTGAATCGAGTTATATTAATTAATTAATACTCTATTTTGAGTACACTAATTATTGCAAAGTACGCTTTCCATAATGCGATTTATTATAAATCCCTTCATAAAACATGCAGATTGGGATAAAACGTTCTAAAAATATCCATCAACAAACAACGTTGTTTTTACCGTTCGCTTTATTAGCCCTAACGACAGTAAATTCATTATAACAGACAAACAACAATCAGAAACTCCGTTTGTTTTGGGAAATAAACTCTTTTCCGATATGCGACTAATTAAATTAATCATCCGCAATTCGCAACAGCAAACAGAGCGTTTTCGTTTATTTCTCGTCGCAGAGCTATTTCCGGAGAAAATCCCCGACTTAAGCCGCTTACTCTTTCGTTCTGCCGCAACAAGCGAACACGGAAAGTGGAAAGAAAATAAAGCTATAGGCTGTTAGTGAACACGATCTGATTACAGCGGCTAAAATCCGCTACTGATAGTCGATGAGGGTAATCAAGTGTCAATATTTAAACGCTATGCAATACATTTAATCAGTCGAATTCGAAGGAAATCTCTGCACACGAACAAATAATTACCAAACTTTGGAAAAGAATTAAGCTTTTTAATCTTAATATAGTAGATAGTATTAACTAACTTCGGATGGGTTTCAGGTTTCAGTTTTTTACTCTTTTATCCCATAATTTTTGTATATAAAATTTTGGTGAAATTAGATTTCCTCCGCCAAAATTTATAATATGATTAATAACCCCACATTGATCTAATAATTTACGGCGTTCAGTGCTTAGTGTCTGTAATTTTTAAGAGTGTAGTAGTCTAAGGTATAAATCAAGATCATGTTTCCGTAAAATATATACGGGTTTATAAAGGAATCCGCTTCGGAATCCACAAATTATTATAGCAAGGAGTGAAAAGATTATTCCATACATATACTCTACCTATCAAAAAGCTTTCTAAATATCCTCTTCTCAATGTCTAAATGAAAATAAAATATCCAACTAAACAAAAATACTAAAATACCTAGTGGTATTTTATAAACGTATAAATATGCCAACAATACACAAGTGTTAAATACGTTTGAAACAATGTAACCATAAAAATTTTTGATATTGATAAAAATATAACAGTAAATTTTGAAAAGTTTCCAACGGCTGATATTTCACCATCACGACAATTAAACGGACCATCCACTATTTTGTTAATTACCAACAGGATCCGTTGCAAAAATCAAAGTCAATGTTTATTAGACCATAAAACATACCGACCGAAAAAAGTGTAGGTAATAAAATTCCAAATTACTGTATATCTCACGATTTAAAGCGATGTAATCTGTTTGTGATCCATTAAAAAAAGCTCTGTGTCAATATATCCGCGATAATACGGAAAATATACGAACCGGAAAACTTTGTTCGCTGTATGATATGTTGGTACAGATAGGTACGTTTTATTACATAAGTGAGATGCAACAAATAAAAGCGATATTGTCTATAAATTAATTACCTACAAGCGGCGCAGATTAGATAAAATGCAATATAAATTATTAATTGCTATTTACTGAAGGTTGTACGTTATTACCGCCCTCGAAAATGCCCGTATAAAATTTCTTAAAGGCTTTTAGCGCAAATTAAAAGGCCGCAAGAAAAATCGTTTGCGAACCGGCCCTCGACAGCAAATACGGGATTATAAATTACAGCTGATATCCTTTTAATTATTTTAATGTCATCAAAGTCCTTTCTGGTACTTTCGAGTAATACGTTTCAACGTTGTTTCAGCGATGTCGTTTTTGCGTATTTCTTAGTTTACGGTTTCCGCCGGGTCTACCCTTATCTTTTATCTTCCAGGCGAAATTAATGGACCTGTCAAGGAATTAAATTTCTGGCAAATATTTGACCGAAACCCCTTATGCAAACAGAGCGAAAATTCGGAGAACGTTTACCTTTCGCTAATAAAATTTTCAAATTTGTTTTGAAGAAGATTAAATATATTTACATGTTTATCGTTTATCGTTTATCGAGTACTTCTTTTAAATATCACCCTATATTGAATAATATTTTTAATACTATATTGTTGAGTAAATATCGATTTGTCTAATTTAATGCCATTGTCAAATGCAGGTCGATTTGCAACAACGATAGGCCATTATGGTCGATCTTTGAAAGTCCTCGTTAGCGATTCAATTCGGTCGCAACCCGTAAACTTATCAGATTTACGTTATTCGGTAAGTAGAACTTTGATCCGATAGTTAAGAATTTCTGTTCGTTGCGTTTCGGTAACGTTTCCACTATTTCCCACTGTTATGTCGATAGTGTCGAGAATTATCTGAAGTACTGGCGTGTTATTCTCATCTCTCAATCGTATCTACTGCTCGGTTTATATGAGATTTAAATTACAATTCGATTGGAATTCTGTCTAATAATTTCCACGTTCCGTTGCGGAGTTCTATTTTGATCTCGGTGTTTGTTAGTTATAGAGCTGCTCTCCGATTCAAGTACTTATACTTACAAGCTCGAATTTAGTAGGTTTGTTCCATCACTTAATTCTTTTTCCTTTTAACTATACAATACAGGGTGATTCTTGAGGCGAATTAATTACTTCGAAGGTTGGAAAAGAACAAAAAAATTGCATTAACGTTTGAAGAGAAGGATTTAGAATCGCGTGATGCGTAAACCGACCGAAAAGTAAACATTTCAAGAAAAAAGCGAAAACGGTGAATGTAGTGTGTGTTGATATGGCGTGTTAGCGTGTTTGGGTCACCGGGTGCATCGATAAATCATCGCTCGTATGTAATTTTGTGTTGTTAATTACTTTATGAGAAACTTGAAAAGGTGTGACTGCCGGGTTGATGGAGCGCCCAACTGATAGAAACATCTACGAATGGAAATTGCTTTATGTAATTACCTCGTGATTATATTTCCGTAGAATACGGATTTGTTCGACAAGCAAAAATATGATTTTCAAAAATAAAAACCACTTTTCAAAGCAATATTCCCTATGTACTCACTTACTTCGATACACTTTGTGTGCACGTTTGTTGAGGTGGAAAATTAAAACGAGCCTCCGTGAATGGATTTAAATTACACACCGTTTTAAATCCCCGCTAAAATATTATTTTATTCAAATTTTCATTTAGAAATGTACACACTCCAACAACTTTACATCTCTATTTTAATGCCCAGAATTATTTCGAAACGACTGGTTAAGCAGATTTTACACTCAATTATATTACAGTTCAATTTGAATTTTATAAATAATTAGTCGCGGTTTGATAATTCGATTTCTTTTAATGGGAATTAATAATTTCGGATTTCGAGTGAAATTAATTCAGGCGTAAAAGCAATGATTGTTTTAGGAGAATTAATTATTGTTTGTTTGTGAAATTTGACATATGGAAATGTAAAATTGATTTAAAATGTAAGCTACATAATACTTTGAATTTAGATTGAATGTCTACCCAAGTGGCTAATTTGATAAAATGTTGCAAAAAAAATAAAAATGTTTCCTCCTCCGTTTCTTTGTAACAAAAACCGCAATAATTAGGGAAATATTTCGGGTTACAATTTCCACAAAAATATTCTTTTTTATATCGGCATAATGAAAAAACTTCCAATTCTTAATTTTGAATTCCGTTAAAAATTCCTTCCTTTTGTAAAAATGGTTTTTTTAAGTTTCCTTCCTTTATCGCCGACAAAGGATCTCTATTTCAAAAAGTCTTGAAAAAAATCGAAATAAAGATGAAATTATTAAACACAACATGAAAGCCGACTGCCTTATTTTCCATACAAAAAGAAGTCGGTGAAATTACGATGGAAATCTCCTAATTACCCGAAGGTACGAGAGCACAGGAGCCATTTCGTCCGCTTTGTCTTTGTGCTATATGTTCTTTTTATTATCCTTATAAAAATTCCCCGCAGCAACCATCGACAAAGGGCCTTTTTAACCTTTAACAGAGATGCCCCACTCCAGTACCGGTTCAGAAAAAAAGATTAATCGCGCATTACGAAATTCTTTTAATCAACCACTGATTTTTTTTTCACTATCATTTAATATTACAACCCCAATTTAAAATTTTATACAAAGCTTTATTTAAACAACAAAAGGGTCACAAAAATATATTACTAAAAATTATATTATTTATACCATTGAATTTTCAATAATAATCAATTTTGTTATGGAATAATTATTTAGTTTACTTGTAAATAGAGATGTGAATGTTTAATGACTATGCATGCATATTTTAAAATCTCTACATCAGGTACGGGCCTGTCTCTTCACGTAGCCCCAAGATAATTGAAAAATGAAACAAAATGTATTATTGCATTTAAAATGATTTAGAGAAAGCCGCCAGATATCCTTATTGCATTCTGGACCTGCCGCCGCAGCGAAGCCTTTTAATTGATAAATACTACTACGTGCCTCCAAATTTAATACCCTTAATTCCATTTTCCCGGCTTGTATGATTGTTCAGAGATTTCTTCGGAAAGGAATTTATCGTCGTCGGCTCTGATGAATACGGTTCCCGTTCGAAAAAATAGTCGCGGTGTTTAAACGATTTATCCCCAACAAAAATTCAGTTCCTTTAATTAATTTACCACTAAATAGTTTAATCAAATATAAAATAGGAACAATGAATGAGTTTTTTATTATTTGAATAACGATCTTTTCAAAACTATACTAATAATGCAATAAAGAATGTTTATTATGATCATTAAAAGTAAATTAAGGGTAATTTTATTTAGGAAATCTTGATATGTCCCTATTTATAGGAAATAAATTACCTACTTAAGTAGATTACTGGAGTATTGCTGGGCTTAAAGACTGCAATCCCATGTACTATACATGACGGTTTATCATGAATATGGCTTGTATTCGACTATAAGAAAATTTATTTATCACCGATATTGAATTGTGTTTCATTGTGGGAAACGAAATGGAAAGGGAATTTATAAGAGAATGGCAAAATATTTCACCCGAGGGATATGATTTTTCCAAATGGGAATGAAATAAGATCATTGTTATATATCTTCTTATTTTTTTATTGAAGGTAGGACAAAATATATTCCAAATTGGTAGGTACTGAATTCGAAAACATTCGGCTGGGATATTGGAATAAGTAAGAGAACTTTATTGTAGCATGTACGAATACATAAAAAGGAACATTGAAAATAATGAAGGTTGAGTAAATAATATTTTTGGTCGAACATCAACATATAAAGGCTGATCCAAAAAAGACCATAAAAATGTTTTCCGAAATGATTGTAATACACTTTGGATATGATATTACAACAGCCACCTGAATTATCCGCCCTTCGTACGATTAAAAGGTAAAAGTTAAACATATATATCGCGATACATATTCATGAGCCGAATGGAAGTTAGTTATCTAAGAAATCGCCCGGCTTTCCTCTTTTTGCGGCCGCTTTCGGTTCACTATCTTCGAAAATTAATGCCATGAAGCCAGACTTCTGGAAACCATAAACTTCTAAAATGGGAATAAAATGTTAAAATACAACATTTGCATTACGTAAGTAATCGGTTGATATCTCCATCGGAATAAGTAGCTTAATACCATGAAGGTCTAGTTGAAGAACAGCTCGGTTTTTTTCACCGGTAGTCGTGCCAGTTTTGCATAAATGCCGTTAACAAGCTTTTGGAAAATTGCTAGGTAAGTTAATTAAATTAAGCATTATTTCTTAGAATGTTCATTAAGTTCATTAAGGAAATATTTTTTAAAAGTTTAAAGCTTCTTTATACGTGCAATTAATAGCGGGGTAAATATTTTTTGGAGTAAATTTTTTGCCTAGTTTTACAAACGTTACATTGTATGCACAAACAACGCATTAAAAATTACACAATTAACGTTTCCTGTTTCCCGTTTTGTACCCAATCGATTAAATCGAGCCTTTTTTCCCGCTACAAAAAAACAAAAGGCAAATAATCCGAATGAATTTCTGGGATCTATAGACATTAATGAAAACGTTCGCATGGTACATTTATCAACATTAGGTTCGGAAATTCGTTCGGTTAGAGATTCTGGATTTGTGGAAGTTGAAATTAACTCATTTGTTCGACATCGATTAGTTTTAAAACTGACTCTGTTACGGGAATCACGCATGGCCGCCCAATTAGAGTTAGACGGTTGTATTTCGGAGATTTTTTTGTTTCCGCCCAAAAGTTTTAAAGTCACTCCGAAGTTGCTTATGTGGACCAATTAAAAAAACTAAATAAAAACAGGTAATTTCGGGAAGCGTTGTTCTGAAATAGACCATTAAACAGCAGACAGACGAATTAAAACAGTAATAAAACTGTAATGTAGATGGAAAATCTGGGTTTTGTTAACTAATAAACGCGGCAGATTTCCAAAAATGATAAAAAAATGTCCCAAAGCAATAAAAGATTAAACGAAAAGAAATTGGGCAAAACTTATGTGAAACAATATCATTGACTCTGAGTTATTAGGCTTTGTCTCCATAAGTGGAATTCTGAGAAAAATATTAAGTTAATTATCTATAAATAACAAAATATATTTTTTATAAAATTCTGTATTTTCTATTATTCAGTAATGTCTGTATTACAATTTTGTTATTTATATATAATAAGTCAGTCACTGACAAATGTAGGATTATAGTTGTTCGATATAACTCCTATAGTATGAAAAAACCCATGGCTAAGTATTTTTCCAAACGCAATTACGGGATATAAACGTGCGCGTTTTCCACATCACCATTACGAGTTCTTCTTCGAGCCCTCCAACCCTATACGTTCGCGATCGGAAAACGCTTCGGTTCCGCAAATTGCGCTGCGCCAAGCAAATTTCTAATATTTTAATCGACGCCGAATTTCGCGGCTGCACTTTCGTGACACGTCTAATGAATTTAGTGCCTTCGCCGCTCCGCGTGCTCGCGCTCCCGGTTCACGGGGGATAGGAGCCGGGATATTTTCGGCGATTAGGGTCACAGGAATGCATTAGGTAAATTTCGCAACGGCCGTATATAATTCGGCGCTAGATGAACGAGCACAGCTTCAGTTTTTGTCTATAAAGGGTCTGTTTCTGTGTTCATTTTTACTATTCAGAATGGTTAACTTAATTAGTATTAGATTAATATAGACCAATACAGACCAATACAGTCCAAAATGCAGACCAATACACAATAATATGGATCGATATAGACCAATATAATAGCAAAATCAATATAGACAAAAATTAAGAGTTGGAATAAAGATGACTATTCTTTCTGTTAATTGAAATTGAAAATATGTAAGTGAAAGAGCAGTGTATCATGAGTATGTGCTTAAAATATTTTCGATCGGGCAATCAATTATCCGAATTTCATGTGGAAAAATAACCGTAAATAAAGTTTCCGGACTTCCCTTCCCTTCCGTTGGCGTTGCCATGCTCTCGCATGAGCGTCGTAAAAATGAAATATCGCGAAGCACCGAGAGTCGACTGGTGCTCATCTCCATACGACTGACGTCTGGATTTTTTTCCCGAACCGGAAGCGGATATAAAGCTAGCGCTGATTCCCCGGCTGGTGCCGGACGGGGAAAGTATTTAATTTAATGCAAACTATTTCTGGGAGAGGCCGGAGTATTTTGGGGCGAAATGTCCACATTCGTTCATGTGTCAAATAAATTTTCCGCCAGAATAGATTTTTTTTGCTAAATTAAGCGTGTAGGAGATTTCGCTGAAAAATCGCACAACTTTTCCGGAACAGACATGCAATTCATATAGGAGCAGTTAGAAAAATTAAGGAAAAAAAAAAGTAGTTGAAAATTTTCATAGCGTTCGATTGAAAATCCGGATCGTTAGAACGTACTCGAAATTGCCCCAATTATACCAGGCGGTGTAAAAGTTTGAATAAACGACAAAAGTGAACGGCTCGAAAACACCAATTATTATTTCATAGCTGGTATTTGATCTCATCGAGAGTATCTTTGAAAAGTTCCGCCGAGCGGATGAAATTAGTTAGGCTTGTTTTGTGTTTCTTGGCAAGGAAAGGGCCGGATCCCGACGGATCACAACTTTATAAGCTCCCGTTATTAGAAGGAAAACCATTCTTGCCTCAAGTTTAATTGAAATTATTTAAATTAAACCGTTAAATTAGTAACACTTTTAGATCCTAGTAAATTAATTTCAAACCGAGTACGAACGATATCGGATTTTAGCAGAAATCGAGTCCGTAGGTTCGTTCCAATTTTCGTCTGCTAATATAATCACTTGAATTATGTCGCTGCCAAATTAGTTTATACGTAAATTTTGCTCGTTAATTACTTTTTCTCTCTTTTTTTAATTATCCAAAATGACTACTTTCGAAAGAAGTACATTCCAATTTCAGATTCAATTTCTTCTTGTAACTTTCTCTATCGGTATATTCCATTTCTTCTCATTTCTCCTACTTTTTCCTTTACCTACCTATCGTTCATCATCTGTACAATTATTTCCTGTAAATGTTTGTGTCACGATTACATGCTTTTACAGCTATCAACATTTTTTTTTATTTTATGATTTATAAAAGTGCAAACATGTCGACACGAATACTAAATAAAATATCTATTCGAAATAATTTCACTCCAAAGTTGGACTGATGCAAATCTCGTTTTTCCTAGTTTTTCTATTTTAATAGTAGAAAAACATTCAATTTAAGTGTAGCGATAGACAGCACAATAGTTGTCAACGGCAGTTCTGGATTTTCTAACCGACACAGTTTAATTTTCTGGGTTGAAAGAAGCCGCCTGATTGAAAATGGATTGATGTAACGTCGAAAAGAACCATACAGTGGATATTTAAAATATGTTATTAAAATGTTAATTTTGTTGACTTATTAATATGAATATTATTAACACATTTAAAAGGTACCTAATAAATTAATGTATAAAAATTTCGGAATTATTGCTAACAAAATTAAATTTAGGTTTTTATTCGTAGAGGACAATAATTCCTATTTTATATTCACGAATATTTAAAATCTGTAGTATAAAATAGCGACAGACTTATGAATTTTTATTGAATATAAAATGCACATATTCGAGCTGACATCACCAAATTTAAGAAGTTTCCATAATATAATATAGCCTTTGCAGTTTGAAATTTAATTTATTAAAATTCCTCTGACCTAAATTTACTTTTGCGGTTTTAAAAAGCTCAACCCGTGACTGAGAAGGCGGGCCCTAGGGCCCAATATATCAATTTAGGGTCAAGTGTTAATTGCTTCGGTGCTAGCATAATTTAATTAAACGTAATAAAGATATTAAACGCATTAGAGCCGTTCTGAAGGCTCCGATGTCGTGCGTTTTTCAAGCGCAACGGAAATGCACCTTATTTTAATGAATTTTAACACGATAATAGCAGGAAGTTTTATTTTTTACACTCATTTGCATCGCCAACTATATTCAAATTCGATGCGAAATATTCTAAAATTTGCAAGAATTTTTTGTGTTAGGTACATTATTTTTTATCATATAGCTGGATTATTATATTTTCTGCTATACTAATACGCAGGCTCTTAAACGGATAAAAATCGTTGGATTTAAACACGAAATAGGAGGAATACAATTTGAAATCGATAAAGTAATAAATCGTCTGTATTCGATTTTAGAGAACAAATTAATGTTGAGCCTACTTGTTAGGTGGCCATGCCGATTTTTGGAAACGAACAAAGAGAGCACACCGCAAAAGCACTTTACGTAAATCGTAGGTGAAACGGTCTCATTTTTTATCATTACCCGAATGTGACTACATGCATTAGGTTTTAGGATATGCGCTATAGGCTCCCTAAGCCCCTGTAAATCTTCCGATGTGTCTCTCTGTTTACAGGGCTTACTGTGTATTTTTCAATAGCTTTGTTATGTTTACATCACAACTATTTGAATGTGAAGAACGGCAACGCTTTAAGAAATTCGTAACAAAACGTATGGTAAAATTAAAAAATAAATTTCGTAGTGCATGGACAACTTTTATCGACCGGTCGCTTAACTCAGATCGCTCCGGGGGCCGACCTCCAATAGGAATTCCTTTTATTTATTGCAGCACACAATCCATGCAGTTAAACGTAAAAATAGTCCAATTTTACTGGTTGCCAATTAACGCTTTGAAAATGGGCCTTTTTGTCAATCATTGTTTATCGCCTTTGTCAAAAGGCAAAATGGTAAAAAGCTTCCATTTTTTTTAAAACGAACTTTATATGATCTACTTAATACGTTTACCCAAACATCTAATAATTTTCTAATGGAAATTTACTTTATAGTTAGGTAATTTTAGCGTGAATTGATATATTTGCATCTTCGCAAAAATAACATTCAATCCGAATCGACGGCTGTATGTAAACTTTCAGTTGCTTTGTAAAATGAATATGTATAATGCAAGACATTTATTTTACAGTTAATTACAGTTTTGCAATGCAAATTCGCAGCACTCCTATATTTACATTGAGATAAAGTCGCATATACCGTTATAGACCTCTTTTGTTTCATATTCACTAGTTTAATATTTTAATACAGCGTTACAAGGGCGTCGGGGTTCCTGCTAAGGAAACATTATTCCTGCCTCGTGAAATTTAAGTTGAATCAACATTATGTAGCTAATTAAATATCTTAAACAAAGGTTATTTTAGGCCTTTTTGGCTTGCTGTAAATGTTATCCCTTATGTGTCTCCAGAAAATCACAGCAGTTTCAAGGTAATTTCTAATCGGAAAATCAATTTATGAGTTGATTTAGCAGAGATAGTCTTTGTCGAGTGTATAACAACGAATCAATTGCACCTCCACAAAGAGCGATTTAGGAGCTTAGCTTTGTCACAAAAGCGAACAGAACGCGAGCCCCCCGATGCTTTGACACAATATCGTAGCTCCCTGAAAACCGCGCAACAACTTCCAAAGTCAAAAAAGCGCTTCGGATAAATATTATGTAACGGAAACAAAAGGAATATCGGATTACTCTACGTAATATTTCGCGGTCGAGAAAATTTCGCGACACCCGATACCGAGGACTCGGTAACAGGCGGCAAGTGAATTCTTTCTTTCAGAAGTGTTGTAGAGTTTCAAAGGGAATTCTGTCAGTTTGACGCTGAGCGCTTTTGTTCCGATACTTGGTGTATGTATATTGAAAGCAAAAGCTTTAAATTTGAACCATTATTTTTGATTGACAACGGTATAACATCAACTATTTATAAAAAATGTATTTATTAAGCTACGAGCTATTATTAACGAGATTAACTCTAGAATAAACAAGTTGGTTCGAAAGTGCCAAAGAAAATTTTTAGGTGTGCTTAACAGCTATTGATTACAGCGGAGAATCCAATGGCTGTCGCTTTACTTATCCAGACAGACGGTGTAATTACAATGTAATACAAGAACGGAGGATTCGAAGTAGGTGTTCCTATTACAAACTTATTCCCTTTCCCCTTATTTTGCACTTCCAGCGGGGATAACGAGGCGCGTTATTAAACGTGGAGAGCTATCTTGCGGCATTAAACAAGTGACACGTTGTATGTTGTGTCAAAGATAATACTTAATCCACTCGGAATTTATGTTCTGTAACATGTTAGGCGAATGCACGAACCGAGTCTCTGCGTTATCAATTAATAAATTATAATGTAACACTTCGTGTAATCCGAATGGTGTTGCTCAGAATTGCAGGTGTTTTCTTTTCATCGCTTTAGCTATACTTTTAGTCGCCCTGTATAATTCAGACTGTTTCGTAATGAAATCTAAAGGTTACAGAAAATGTGCGTTCGAAGGCTTCAGAATTAAATGGTGCCGACGGAAAAAATGCGGATCATCGATCTTGCCATTCATTATGTCCGTGTCGTTAAAATATAATACATTTAACTTTTGTTGTACTTAAATGTCAATCAAATGTCGGTACATAATGAAATGGTAAAGTGCGTTTCGTTATCGATTATAATGTAGAAAAGTGTGTTTTGGAAATGGTACAGTATTTCTTCTATTTTAGAAATGTGTAGGTTAAAAATAACTCGGTAAGAACAATTTTAGTCAACAACAAGTCCCCGATCAATCTGCAACAAACGAATCTGTTATACCTACATATAGTCGACTAACCGATTGCATTTGAAATAAAAAAAAAAACGAGAAAAGTAACAATTTCGGTTCGGGAATGTTCAACTCTTTTATGTCTAGCCATTTCGAACAATACATCATTATTTATCTTTCTACATGGACGGCTAAACAAACGATACAGCCAAAAATATATCGCTTTAATTCGTACGTGATTTAAATTTGATAAATTTTATTCGTTCCGGCTATTTTTACGGTTCGTAAATTGCGCTGCCCATTTTCTGCACTATAAAACTCATTTATGGCATCCGGGGGTCCTTTGTTGATATCACGTTAAGGAAACCTACCTATAGGTAAAACGTTTAATCAACAAAAAAATTTACAAAAGCATTTTTTAATCATAAATTCTGATATTGGAACAGATTTTCTTAATAAAATGGGCTCAAGTACCTATATTGAAAATTAATTCAAACATTTAGTATCTAATATATTAATTCAGTATCAATTTATTTCAACAATAAAAAGAAGAAGAAATTAATCTACTTGATATGGCTTACTCGCTTTAGCATAAATTCCTCCAAGTTCTAAAGGAAGTACTTAATGTTTTAAATGTGAGCTTATTTTCACTTAGAAGATCCGACTATACAAGTTATACAGTATGAAAGGATAAGTTAGAAGGATGTAAAGCGATTAATATTTAAAGAACGTCCGTCGTTGCAAAACTCTCCGAAAGTTGGAAGTTAGAGAGTTATTTTAAAGGAAAAGCGTTAAAAGATGAAGTGGAACTTGAACTGTTAGAGCAATTAAAGAGTACTTTGATCTGAGTTTTGTAAGTTTGTTGTCCGGGCCTCGGCTTTTTATCGGTAACAGAGCGGAGTGAATCGAATCGTCGGCCCCTGGTGAAAATACAACTGCTGATTGTGACACCCCAGAGAGACGGGGAGATCCGGGCTCGGCGGAACGCTTGTTTTATATTTATTTTGTCGTTTGGAAACCTCTATGTCGGACGAATTAAGAAAAACGTAGCCACAACAATCGATACGAGACTCTAAAGACCAATTTCGTCCAATTTAGTTTATGTGTAGTTTTCGGTCCGAGAAGATGCCAAGTTTGCTTCATCAAATCAGGAGAAAACGAACATGAGCGGGATTTTAAGTAAAATCCAATTCCTGTTCGAAGAAACAATGCTTTATTAGGTACGCCACAATTTACATAATTTATTCCAACTTCTTTATTCCATAAGCATCTATCACTCATTAAAATGCCTTTATTAAGTTTAAAAAGCGAGTAACATCAAAGAAAACTTATGGTTAGAAAAATAAAAACCATCCTCGTTAAGATTAAATCGAAATAAATTCATTCATTGGAACGCTTCTAAACGCTTTAACAAAAAAATATTCTTCGTAGAAATTTATCAAAAGCTTTCAGAATTGTGTAGGTAATTCCGCAGGTTTTATTTTCCGAATGTTCCTCGAACAGCTTGAAGGCACCTCAAATGTAATAACCTGTTTCTTTTCTTGAAATAGGCAATTAATGTTTCTTTCAAATCAAATGCTCGTTTTTACGTTGCACGCAAATAACACTAAAGTGAATTAGATCCGGCGTATTACAATTTAGAAAACAGCGACGTCGAAAACTACTCGCATTGTTACATTACCGCACATAATTGGGTACTAAATTTTTTAACTACAAGGTTGAAAAAAACTTTTAAATTGGTCAAAAGTGAACAAGAAAACTCGTCCTGCGCAGGACACCTAATGAGGTATTACAATATTTAGCTAAAAGGTTGAAAAAACTTTTAAACTAGTCAAAAGTGAACAAGAAGACTGGTCCTGAGCAGGAGTAGCGCATGATTGGTCTCTAGTTACGCCTTTCGCACTGTATACTAACTTTAAAATAAAAAAGAAGTAAAGAAGAAGTATAATAATTATGTTCGCCCACGCCAATGAATTATTTTTCTCAAAGAAAATGGAACGAAAAACAATTTGGCCTTAGTATAATCTAAAATTAAACTCGTGTACCGTGAAATTTGAAATAAATTTAGGAGCATGCAAATAAGAGTTAAAGAAGGGGACCGGTTCAAGTAAAATGAAAGATAAATGTTGAATAACGTCTGTTTTGCCACCACGAATGTTGGGAAAATCGCATCTTAAACAGTTCTGAAATTAACGCCAGCCGTTATTGCAGTTCCTCCCGGGCTCTTCCGGCGGGTTGGTTCTTTTTATTCGATTAAGCTGAACCCGACCTGGACGCGTTTACACCGAGTTTGAAAGTATGTTCACTCGCCAGGAAGACTATCTGCAAATTGTTGAATATATACGTTCGTTAACAGGCAATTATTCGCAGAAGTACAATTAGAGACGTAAAATAGCTGCACGAAAAATGTCGAAAATAAAACAGACAAATCAAACAGCGGAGCAATGTGACCCAATTAAAATCCGAACAATGGAAAGTGGGAAAGTCAACATTTCATCGAATTAACATGTTAAAAGTGAACGTAAAACGTGGAGTATCGGCGAATTGCGCCGAACAGACGTGTAAACGAATATCGTCATGTTGACATATACTAACAGTAAACGTTTAAACGTTACGGGGACAGCAGATAACCGAAATAAACGAGACATTTCGCTTTATCGAACAAGGCCATCGGCCACATTACTAATGCAAATCGGCGCGAGAACAGCCTGCAACGTGTTCAACGTGTTTGCTCTTGTTGAGCTGATTATGACCACACAGTTCGGCGGGTCCCGGTGGACGGATAGAGGCTCTCTGGGGGCTTTAAGCGCCCATATTGCGTTGGCCTCTTTCTCAAAGGTTGCGTTCCTTATACCAGTTATACAATGAATGTCAATTACAACAAAAATATTTGCAATAGATAGGATATACCAAGTATAGAAAAAAAAATCGTTTGGATCAGAATGATTTAAATAATAATGCAACAGTAGAAGAACATTACATATTGGTACATTTCGTACTACGATAACTCGAGTCTTAACTTCAAGTCATTGTGATGACTTCATATCTATTACTATCTACTTTAAATCTACATATTATATTAAGAGAGAGGCAACATCAGTGTCTAACAGCGGTTTTAATAAATGAGCAAATAGGTTTTGGGATGTTCATATTTATTGAGGTACCTTTTGCTGGGACCGATTCGATGCGGAAACCTCATCTAGAACAGTGCCCAAACTGCCATTTCTATGGCAAACGCCGTTAAACTTTGACATGGCGCCGATGTCTATTCCGACATGCGAACGGAAAATTTCATTTGCAGTGAAGGTGAGGGTGAGTGATTTATGAATAGGGAATCAATCAAGCTTGTTAGCTAGTCCGAGATGGAAACGGATGTATGTATATGCGAATTGAACACGAATTTTTTGTTGGTTATTCGAATTCGGGCCGGAATGATGCGAAATTTTCGTCATTTTCCAGCCTGTGGATGCGTCCCATTATTTAAATTTTTCTTTTATCTAATTGAACTATTAGTTAATATTTACTTACATACATACATTTAACTTTTTATCTAAAAGAATCATTTCTCACGTATAAAACAAATAGGTAGTCGTATTTTTCCCATAACATCTACTAACCAGGTTTTTCCTTAAACAATTTCGATAAAAAAGTAGGCAATAAAATACTGACCACATAAGGGTCAGAGCCTAAACCTTTTTAATAGATAGGTGCGGAGGTATTTATATGAAAAAAAATATTCATATTACCTATCATATCGACGACGTTTTGAGTTATTTTGAAAACGCCGAAATTCATCAGAGACCGTAAATCATTCAATAAATTCCCATTGAATAAATATCAAGAAAGGGATGGCAAACAAAATTACACGGCAAACTGAATTTATTAGGGTTCGAATGAATCGGGTCCCGTACGGACCCGCGTCTTTTCGACGAGATGGCGAGCGCAGAGTGAGGTCGAAAGGACTCCCGGACAACGGAAACTCCGAGAGTTTAATATTTGTTATAATAATTTCGCATCCCGAAGGTCCATGAATATGGCCATCACGCAATTGCTTATTATATGCAAATTGAATGTGGAATACGGTTAAGGCCGTTTCCAATTATTTACAGGCAACATTTCTAATTTACTAACCTTTACTATGATTATTGGAAACACGGTCATTGATTAATATTACATTATCTTCCCATGATATATTTTACCATAATTCCTTGAGTTATATGAAACCCTAAATTATTAATCATTTAATATCTATTACTTCGTATACCAAATACTGAATTTAATTCTTTGAGAGAACTAGAAGTATTAGGAGTTGTAGGTGCGACCGGAGAACTCTAAGATGATGACTTCGAGTTCTCGGCTTAAAGGAGCTTTCGAGGATTAAAACTGTACCAGTGGCGCCAAGTCTCTTCTCGATATATTGATACACAAATATCGAGTTATTGCGAGATGTGCCGTCCCGAGGGAACGAATTCTTTCCGGTCAACGGGCATTACTCTTGCGGAAGTTGTGTTTTGTAAAGGACTTCTAACAGATTTATTTGCTTTTATGCACTGTCTATAGACTTAGATTTTTGTAATGTTTTACAGGAAAAGGTACAAAAATGTACACATTTCGAATTGGATAATTCAATTTTTAATTGGATTACTTACTTTTTAAGTCGCCTGGATGAAAATACGAAGGTATGAAATCCTAGAGAACGATGGACTATTTTTTATCAATCGAAAATTACTCATTAGGAATTTATCGAATATCAAATAAATAAACCGAGAACCCGAGATAAAAAATTCACGATCAAAAGAAGTGTCCGTTATAAACTATTCAAAACCCTTAAATCCCGGCAAAGGAAATGAGGAAAACGTAAGGAACTTCTGAATAAATAAACGCACTGATTCCTTACGCTTTCTAACAGGCAATTTGTCTTTTTCGCCACGTGTAAATTAGACAACCGCCGCCGTTCTAAAAGATAACCTGTCGGTAAATGTTCTTGTTAAATCTCGAAAGGTATACAGGCAATAAATGCGAAACAAACAATATTCATTAAATATTTAGGTCAACGCAAAATTGGGTTTTGCAATCAGGGTCGGTTTAATTGTATAATGATTTAAAAATAGTGTTAAAGAAAAAATGTTGGAGAAAATGGAGGAACTTACGAAAATAGTTAAGAATATTTGGTGTAGGAAGCATAATTTACCAACTAATTCTTTGACAAACTTTCTACACTATTTTTACAAACATGGGTAGGTACATAATTTAAAATTTGGTGGAGGAATAAACGCATGCAACAAAAAATTGAAAGACTTCTAAATCACCCACAAAAGAAATCTTAAAATCGATTAACACCAATTCCAAATCTACGAAATGAAGTAAAAGTAGCAGATAAGAAAAAACGAACCTTGCAAGCAAAAGCCAAAAAAAATTTAACCTTTATCTACCATAATAACCGAAATCATTCGAGCAAATTAAACCACAGAAGCGCACTTTCCACAATGTAAATTCGCATTCACGGACATCTTTCCATTCCGTTTGTTATTTTTCTTTTATCTTCGTTAAAGTCTTCTCTTTTCAGTAGGATTTACCGCGCTATTGTTTACATTCGGAAACATTCATCTGACGCGCCAGGAGCCGCTCCTGTCCCTCGTCTCGTTTAGGCGGCCTGTGTATACCGCCGCCTCCATCTTACCTCGGCCGCCTCACTGACTAACTCTGACCGCGTCGGTAAATACAGGAATTTATAGAAGTGTTTACTTAGAGTCCGCGAACGCGGCCCGGGCAGCGTAGCGGGACAAACAAGGTGGAAGTGAATAATTAAAATTCGGTAATTATCCCGAAGGCAATCTGCCCTGAGCTAATGGGATTTCGGGCTGAGTTATCAAGTGCCCGTTGCCGGTGAAACACGACCTGACTAATTCGATTGGTCATTTTCTTAACATCTAGATATACGCAGATGGAAATCTGGAAAAGACATTGGACGGATTCCAAGCGTTGTTTTATCAGATGGCTTTTCGAAAGAGTATTAAATAATTGAGTATTTTATCCTGGGTTTAGTGTGTTAGCGGGTTTTTAAAACCGAATGAATGTATCGAGGCGGAATTACTTCAAAAATAAGCCTACGAGATATCGGATACAGTCCTGAAATGTCATTTCGAAGTTCGGTGCGGTTTTTTGGGTTAATGCATGACAAACCAAATTTGCCAAGAGGTCGCCCAAACTTCGCTTATTAAACTTGAAATCCAATTTGTGACCTCCGTGTACCGTTATCACGACTTTTATGTAGTTAATATACGAGAACGTTCATAACAACGTACACACGTGAGAAATTGCACGGCTATTTTATTATACATAAATTTCAGTTTAGATACATAGTGTGCATAATAGATAAATGATAAATCCCTGGAAACTGCAGCACCAATTCGCAACTTAGAAAAGCTTATTTTTTATACCCATCGCGCAATGTCTACTATTTTCCATTTGCAATATATGAAAATTAACGATAACTAAGTTAAAAAAGATGTTTCCGACTGAAACAAGTAATCTTCATGCATAATGTTAACTGATTAATATTAATTAGAGTTTCATACAAAACTTTATTGTCAAACTTCGAAGGATTATAATTAAAACTTACCCAAAAAAGGCAGTTTTATAATTATTTGTGCTATTATAATCTAATGTGTCAGGTGTAAAATACCTACTAACAATACAATTTCTTAATTTTTCAAAATATATTTATTATTCTATTAATTTATATGTAAATCTAGTATGTTACTTTACCTATATTTATTTGAAAATAATGCTGGTCGTATAGTTCCAATACCAGTATGAAAAAACGTGAAAAAGGAATCGAAAAATATCGAAATATAAATAATTAATTCGAAATAAACATTCGATTAAATGTGTTATTTGCAGTTAATTACTCCTGTATTTGTTTTCGTTATAGGAAAAGCAGAAATGCGCGACCAAAAAGCATATAATCAATGTTGGATGCGAATATTCACATATATTTTCCAATACAAATAAAATGTGTTCCGGAAATGTCCCAAAAACAATAAATATTAATACAGCCCTTGAAAATGCGGCGGTTTTATACGTTTTTGCTGTAAATTTACATTGAAACAAACACATATTTTATAGACTCAACGATGATAATCTAACCGTGAAATATATATATTAAATACGGGGATACGCAACCGCAAAGTTAAATTTTCATCTCGTGCAATAAAAATGAGTCGATGTTATCAAATTTCATTGTCCCATTAAAATATTCATTGATACCTGCGGTGCGACGACGCGAATAATACATCTACCTAATACCCTATAAATTTATTATAATAAAATGCGTATCGAGTAAAATGTAGTACATAAATCTTAAAGTCTCTTTCAGATAAGAAGCTCAAAACCTAATTGTCAAATATTTGAAAAATTACTACCAACAAAGTAACTGGTAATCTGTTACCTGTAATCTTTATACAAGAATATTGTACAAGTTTAACAAAAGTTAATGCACCACTATAGATATAGGTACCTCTATCTGCTTTCGCTCAAAGTTTAACTACCTAGTAAAAAGATACAATATGAATAAATTTGCCGTAATTAAAATTTACCGGAGATATGGTTTTAGAATGCACATCATATAAAATGTAACTGCTTCAATAAATCCCGGCTTTGAGCTCAGTTTCTCCACTTTTTTCACTCTGAAAACACGCGTCACCTACTTCACATAAACGCTTATCTTTGCTCATTCGCCAACTTCAACCTATGCTACTGTGCACAGCGTGCCGCGTTAGCTCCTAGGCTCGATTATTAAAAAGTTTATTTGAAAATGTGCACAAAGTAAATACAAGAAAAAAAGCTAGTTTATTGAACGAATGTTTCATTAGTATACTTCTAAAAATGTCTACTTAAGATAAGTAAATTAATTTGTTACATATACTCAATAATATTCTTTTAGAGAAATGTGACAGGAGTAATCCCATGGACTAAACGTTTGAAAGTAGAAATTTCACTGGAAAAGAAAAGTTTCCAGCAAAAGCCAAGTGGGCCGTGAGTTATCTGTTGTTCGCTCTTTAATGACGTTTGCCGTGGAAAGTTAAGAAAACATCAGTGGGAAAGTTTTTAAATGGCATTGGAACGGTCGCTTTCCTTTTAAACGCCGTGATGCTGCGAAGCCAAGGAACGGTGAAAAATGTTATTTAGACCGGTCCAAATGTAGCGGACAGCTATCAATGAGAACTGATGAAGACGATTCAAAAATGAAAAGGGCTGCCTATTGGAAAGTGTAATAATCGATTTTCTATTTTTATCTATAGTCTGTATACTTACAGTGGCTACAGCTTATTTTTTTCTTAAAAAATCTTAAAAACTATTAAAAATAAAAATATTGTTTAATAGGTAAACCAAGTTCTAATTTGAAAATTCACTTAAAAAGTGAATTGCAAATAAGCTCGTATTGTACATTACAGGTAAAAAAGTAAAGAAACATTAAAATTAACGACTTTAAAAAATTTATTTACCTACACAAACCGAGCTAAAAACGGGTGTTCGTGTCGCAACCTTCATAAAAATACGAAGTGAAAAATGGCATTATAGAAACGTCAGTACCTTGATGACAAAAAAGATTTCGTTGTATGTTAAGTGGGGTTCTCGCGGTTTTTATATGGGTTTCCTTGTTCCGATCTCGCCTCATTCCGAAGAGTTATGTCTTTTCTCAGTTTAAAGTAGATTAAGGAATATAATAGATGTAAAGAAAAGCGATAAGAGGGGCTCGTTTTTGACGATTTTCGGATAAATTATTATAGAGGTGGAGTTCAAGAGATTGTCGGTTCTGTAAAATATAGCCACCTTGGGTATTATGGTGAATGGATTTTTTTACGATTCGTTTCAATTTAGTAAAGTATTTGCGACAACAAGCAACATTCACTAACAAATCGAAATGAAGTATTGAAGTGCGTGTTTAATTAATACACTTTGATATAAAGTTAGTAATCGTGAAAAATCGGCATATACACACAGCGTAAAAAATTCAATTTAATTTGCAAAATACATTCGTTCCAATAAAAATAGCTTCGCCTTTAAACGCAAAATTAAAAGGGCACCCAATTTTCATGGCGCTCGCTATCGGCTGTATACTCGTACGTCCTTTGTAAAAGGATATTGAATAGATCATCTGAAAAAACCTACATGAAAAACGCGATAGTTACACGTTTAAACAATAATTCCTCGAATCAAAGGACCTTCCCGTCAAACAATTCAAAGGGAGAAATTCGAGAATACTGACATTATACTGGTTTTTTTTGGTAAATCGCGACATCGTCATTTTTTAATCTCAACAATTTAATTATCCTGAGCCGACAATTGAACAAAAATAGGTTATTTTTAGGCTACCATAGGCTACCATTTTTTTTCAGTGTATAATGATTGAAATTGCATGGAAACCGTTGTACATAAATTCTGACACCTCCAACATTAAAATTTTAATAGATAATTTAATGTTTAATAAAAGATACCCGTATAAAACCTTTATTTCCCCGAAGAAAAATGGACACTCCAATAAACAGCGGTACATAGGAGAATTGAAATTATCCTTTTCCCGCCTCTTACATTTCCAACATTCCGATAATCCCGTTTCTCTGTATATTTCGTTCGGATGCTTCCTAAAGAATTTTCCTCGCCAACATAGAGGTGACAAAGTGCCTGAACATCGTCCCCGGAAAATCGTAAATATGCGTGTGTGACAAATATCCTTTACAAAGAGAATGCCTTTGAGCCTTTACCCCATTTGACTATGAAAGCGCGTGTGTTAAAGCAAGGATTCAAAATTATTCGAATATTTCCATCGGCCCTCGAGAACGGACAGATGTTCGCTAAGCAATTTTAAATGTAAGAATTTACCGAAAAACGAATAAATTTCTAAACCAACGTGAATTCGAGAAAAAACTGGCAAAAATAATTAATAGGTATAGTAACTAAATAAATCAAAATTCAAATAAATCAAATAAAAGTTTACGTATTTTTCGAAGCGTTGTCGAAAGTAAATCCTCATTTAGCTTCTATTTAATAACTCACTATTTATCTAAAATAACGAGGAATATTTTATTAAGTTCCCTATAGGAAAACGCGGAAAAACTAAAAGCTTTTGTTACATACGAACACGTTATTTGTACATTCAACGTTTGTATTTGCTCCCAACGGTTTCATGCTCGAGGAGAGAAAATATGTTATTTCGTGCATTTTTCGTGCTATCCGTGTAAGTAAAACATAATTTCCTTCAGCAAACATATTTGTGTTGCATTTAATTATAATAGGTATAACAAGGATGTTTTTCCAGGGAACATTACCGTGCCACAGTTCACCCGATGAAATACGTACGTATAGGAACACTTGAATTAATTTTATGCCATAGTATAATAATGCACTTATATGCATAATTTAGTCGAGTTGTTTAATAATATCAAGTAATTATTTTCATTAGATGATTCTAAATGTAGCCTGCCAAAGAGAGAAGAATCCATTGCATTTTTCTATTTCGAGCTTTCGTTTCTTTCAAAAGAGTATAAAAACCCGTTGAATAGGTGGAACAGTTATTCAAAGGCCCTTTAATTGCGCTTGCATTTTGCAAGCATCATGTTAGCAAACCATGCAAAATTCGAGAAATTAGTGTAACTGACCTCCGTATGAATTGAAGCGCAATTTAAACGCAGATCGATGATAATGTTATCTCTTTACTAGAGTGCAGTTTCGCTTCTTGCTAGCGCTGAAAGGCCACAGGTTAGCTGGCTAATGCGCTGCTTAATTCCTGTTCACTCGCAAATAAGCATCAAGGAACTTCTGGAACTTGTTAGTTTAGTTATTTTCTACTTATCTGCAGGTTTATAAATATCTGATACAATAATTATATAAGAAGGTTTATTTAATAAATTTACAGCATATGCCATTCAAAAGGTTGTTATTAGTAAACAATTTAATTATTTAATTGCGTATATTTACAATTATAACTCTTCTTGTAATAACAACAAGCGTGTTAATTGTACCCACATACTTCAACATGTAATTTCATAGGTATAAATAGGAACTGTGACCGATTTCTTAAGTATGCTTCCTAACTAAAGTTTTTTATTGTAATGTAATAAGCAGTTAAACTAGACATTATGTGCATTTTAGAACTTTGTTGCATGCTTTTGGAGAATTACATGTCATATACAAGTAAAGGTATATTTATTTCTCTGATAAAGATAAAGGATCTGTATAAGGAAAAGCAGTCCAGTTGGAAAATATGTGTAATGAAAAACGAAAATTTAATCACTTTTTCTTGGCAAATTTGAATTAATTTTGATTGCCGATTGCTGAGCAGTATATGCATACATAATTTATTACAACAGAGTTATTTTTAAACTGTACCTACATAAAAAATCGAAAATTATTTATACGTATTTTATACCAATAAATTTACTTTTTTATTAACAAATTTTGTGTCCAAAGTGTATCATATCATCATCCAAAGTATATCATCTAATAGGTAAAGTACATAATTAACTGAATTTGTTTACTCAAACATACCATGATGCATCGATCTGCATCAGTGCTCATTTCCTTTAATGCGATTAAAATGTATCTTATTATAAAAGAGGGAGCTAATGAAGATAGGACATGCTGTGCATTAATTAACTATTACTTTGTCAACAGCTAACGCAAACAATTTATCAAGCAAGATCTCTCGCCTTAACGAGTTTACGGCGTTACGGCTGTACGTTTCGTTTTCTCCCGTTTTCTACGCCTCACTTAATTAATTACCATCAATTAGTGACATGTGAAAATATTTTTCCAGGCGAAGAGGATAATCGGGCGGAATAGGCGAAAGCTAATTGTTGTCGAACATGCGAAAACAAACGCATTAAGGAATTTATCTGATGAAAATCCTTGTTAAGGATCCCAAGGTTTTCCGCAATAAAACCAGTACAATGTTTTATATTGCAAACATCTTCTTGTCTAATTTTATCACGGGAATTTGTATTCAATTTAAAGTATTTATTAAAAATTTATCTGTTGAAGGTACTATTAAAATAAGGACGATTTTTCTGGTAATTTGCAAGAAATACCAGACCGCCATTATTGCCATACTTCGCTTATTCTGAGACATAACTCGAGCAAAGTTGGAAGGTTTTGCCTTCATAGTATATTTTGCGGTTTCTTGCAAAACAAACGTTCGGTCCGTTAAGACGGAACAGACGCAAGGAATGGAACAAGTTTAATTGTTTATTTCAATTTGGAGTGCGTCTCTTAATAGTTGTGCGGCGGGGCCGTTTGTTGCGCCGGGTCGGGGCTGCTACGAAACATTTGCGCCCTTACGAGAATACTTTGGATAACTTATTAGCGACTTTAATTTAAATTGTAACTATTGTTCCGGCCCATAAAACAGGCTGCTCAAATTCGAATATTTAAGATGTTTGTATTTACCGTATTCTATAACAGGAAAGCTCTTTGGAAATTAAGCACAACAACTAGCCGTATTTACATAAATTTTGTACAAGAGAACAGAAAGAAAAGGGAATCGAGTGAAACGTTTCGCGAACTCGTATATCTCAGCGACGGCAAAAAATGTACAACAAACTGGCACACCTGTACTTAAAATGAATTATTGAAAGCAATGTTACATGAAAAAATCCTTTATGCGTTCTGAGGGTTTCAGCCTCTATCCAAAAATTTTGCCTCCGGTAACATCTCAATTTAAAATTCAAAGCGTATTCGGAAAATATCATGGAAAGAAACGCAACCGATACGCGCCATAAACAGAGTCAATTGGTCTTGGGGAGCGATGGGAAGAAACCCACCTGTGAAAATATCGAATACAAATGGGCTAGGGGGAGATAACCTGAAAAAAATGTTATAACCAATCGGTGTACCTTAAGCGGTGCTCCTTTATTTAATCGATAAATTAAATACCTGATGCTTAATTAAAGAATAATAAAGTTGCCTCCCATCATATCGTCTGGCTTGTAACAATTTGAATATTTCCCTCGAAACCCAACCCAAAAGTACAAAGAAAACATTTTATTATTTTGTTTTGATTGGTAAAAAAATCAACAAATGTTATTTTCTGAAATATAACGAACAAGGATCATTAATTTCTTCCACTCCAATTCAACACAATTTGATATTTTTTACAACACGCTGAAATTTACAGTAGTGAGAACAAACGGAATTGAAACACTTATGAAACATCATTCTTTAGCCCTTGGGGTCAATTTAAAAATGGTGAATTACATCAATAACATTAAACGTTGGTGTATTACGAATTAAAGATAAATGAAGAAACGCGTGTTGTTAAAATTAGATAACTTTCGAGGCATCTGGTTATCACAAAACCAAATTAGCCCTTGACATTCAACATTCAACAAAACACCAATCCGTTGAAAGGAAAGGCCGTCAGTGAACTTTCGGTCCTTCGAAAAAACGGAGGTCGCCTAATATATCCCGTACGCAGTCGTGTGATAATTCTAGCGCACTTTTTTGTATACAGGAAAATGTAATTTCCCCTCAAATTAACGTTATTAGATGGACGTTGTAGCAGAATGAAATGGGCCTTTTAGTATAATGAGAGGTTCTCTACAGGCCGAGCCTATTCCATGCACCGGACCCACAATAGGGTCGACAGGGTCGAAACACGAAAACGAACTAACAACTGAGGCTCAGTGGGTCAGGGGCCGAACCATTAATGTTTCATTCAATAATATCGTTCGAATGGGCGCGTTTTTGTTATAACGATAAGGGCATTAAATGAATGCAAATTGGTCAGTTTACAATTGATATCGTTAACTAAACGAGAATTGGTGGGTATCTGTGAAATCAGCTAGCAAAATTGAATTCAATCAGGATTTTCTTTTATATGTACCTAAATGTTATCTCAAAAATGATAAAATTTTAATTATGATAACCACATAATTAAAAAAAACTCAGGTCAGACACGTTTATTCCCACCCATTTTAAAATTAGTAGATAATACTGATTACTTGTAGGTATCAACTTACCATGCATAATTAGTTTCTATTTGTTTCTACTAAATGAGCGCCTTATGTCCAATAGTTAAAAAAATATATATAAACAAAGTAACCAAATGAAAGATATTCCAAAAAAAAATCTTAGAACGAAAAATCTCAAGGGAAATCGACCCGACCTCTATGAATTGTTATCGGGACAATTAGAGAAGTTCCTGTTTACGCACAGACCGAATCCGGTCCTGGTCAAAGAGACCGCCACCTCACCGCATTTTCTGTGTAATAACAGTTTTGCGTGTTATCCCAATCTAGCCGAGGGCTCTGTTGTCACAGGTTGGACAATGTTTACACAGTATTTTACCTTTAACCGCCCCCAAACCAACACCAAAAACAACATCGTACCGCGTCGGAACACAGAGGACTTATGGGCCTCCATGGTCATTTCATCTCTAATGTGTGTTATGTGTGTGTGTTTGAAATTAATTAAAATTTAATGTATGGAAAGCCGGGATTTCGGATGTGTTTGCCAGTTCACTGAGGTTTATTAGAGTTAGGACTTAATGTATACTTTGCCGTTATATTTTTTGCGTTACAGATGCAAGCTAGAGGCGTTATTTTTTAAAGCGGAGCAAAAAACCGAGCTACTAATACCGGGAAAAGAGGAAATTATCGCGTTTAATCCGTACGGTCCAATTTCCATTCAAATTAGTCATCGTTCGTAAAAAATTTGTAACGCTGATTTCGAATGCGAAACGTCGAACAATCGTTCATTTTTCGCCGACATTCGCAACACCGATAGGTAATTTCATACAAGCTTTACCTATAAAAAGCCAAGCGTCCAAAAGAGCATCAGCGATATCGTTCTATTGTATGCGGCCGGCAAAGCGTGTTTTGTGAAAGGATAAAAACGTATCGATTTGCGGATTGTGGCCACTTTCGGCTTGAATATCTATCACGAGGTTAAATAACTGTCAGCTGAAGGGTCTCTCGCGTTCTTTCGCCAGTCAGTCCATGCGAACGCGTGCAAGCAAGGGCCGAATTCTAAAATATCACGAAAAGATATTCAAACATAAAAGGGAACAAGAATGTCAGCAGAAATAAGTTACTTAAAAGGAATCCGTTAGGTTTGAAAAATACAGCAGCTGCTCGAAATTGATGGTTTAGCCATTTCTAGTAAAGGTTGTGATATGATTGATGGATGTGAGTAATAGAGTAAACGAATGCACGCAGAATTATTTCCAACGAGTAGGTAAATTGCTAAATGAGCTAGGCGTTTAATATAATTTCAATAGAGACTATATTGAGCAATTTTCACTTTAAAGACAGCTGTATAAATTGCACTGGCGGAGAAGGAGATTTAGAGAAGCCGACAAAACGCCTAATATATAATACACAGATTTGATTAAGACACTTGAAACCGAGATGAATCATATGTGCATGCATTTATGCATTTAATAAGAGACTCACTTCAACGTTGAACGTAATCCAGTACTGAAATAATGTTAACTCTCTGTTTATTTTGCTAGTTGGTTTCGCTTGGAGAATATGTACACGGTTTTACAGTTTAGATATATCCATATACCGTAAAACTTTTAATTGGTAATTAAACCTATACTGGAAATACTTTTAGTTTTCCTATCGAATTAAACATTTAAAAAAGTTTAAGTAGGTAGGTGTTTCTAGGTTTTTCTCGAACAGTCTATAAAATTGGACATTACTCCTGATGGTATCTAAGCAAACATTTACTACCGGCTCTATAAAACAAATATTTAAAATATTTAATTAACCGTAAAAGTCAAAATTGGTAATTTTAATAGTAAAATGTATTTTAGCGTGCACAATGAATTTAATTTAAATTAATAAAAAACCAATTTGTGAGAGCCGAATTGAACTAAAAAATAAATATTCGCGTGAATTCAACACAGCATTTAAAGCTAAATATAATTACTAATAAAAAGTTAATTGTTTAAAATAAAACTTTTCAGTGGGATTTCGGTTCGGCAATAACCTTAACAACGCTGTTAAAACTAGTTTAAACGTTAATCACGCCGACCGACTTCCATGGAAGTTTTAATTTAAGTAATTTCGAACATGCAATTTTACCTTCAAAAAACTAATCTTCGTTTTAAAGTTTTCCATAAATTATATTTCCCAACTTATCTGATGACAAAATTCCCAATAAAAGTGTCGATTAAACACAATGCTCACCCTTCGGCCGGTAATTGCCTAATTTGTAAGGAAATGATATGCATTTAAAGTCACGTTAGTCGAAATTGTTGCTTATCCATTTTACTGTAGTTGTACAAAAATGATATAGTAGGTATTGCTGTTATTTTCAGCTGATTAAGTATGTTCGAAATTCGAAACATATCGGTCGAAAGTATAATGCAAGTACAATAGTTGAAGAGGTCCTTTAAAATTATATGACCAACAGAAATATTTTTAGTGATTATTATACAAGTTTTTTTTTAAGAATATAAGAGGTAAAAAATTAATACCCCGTTAACTATAAAATTGGGACATGACAGAATTTTATCGAATGTGTATCGAGTAATAAGACATGAAACATGAAACATTTCTAATAGAACCGGAATTATGCAAATTGTCTTGTTCAAAATAAGGTATGTTTGCTCGTACGTTGTTATTGCGATTACCGATCGCACTAGGTGGAAAAGTTTTTTCCCTTTTGTTTCCCTTTCATACACGTATCTATTAATTCCTGTTGCACATATTTAAATATTACTTTGTTCATTCGGTTAACAGCCAGTACACCCTTTTTATGTAAATTTCGCTTAAATTACTTTCGAATTCCTCTAGTTAATGCTAATTTGCTTCTTCTATACGTTTTAAAAATAGAGCTAAATTGCAGTTGGTGGTATTCAAATGAGAGGAAAATCGTGTGCTTATACAAAAATTCGTTGCAAGTACAAAAATTGTAATTTATAAATTCAGATATCAATTGAATAATAGAATTCATTGTTTTGATATAAAAATAAACAATTTCAGAATATGTATTTATTTTTGGAATATCTAAATACTTTAAATAACACGAAAATTTTCTACCTACGTATTTATTTATATCCAACATTCGCGAGATGAAGCATGAATCTTTTATAATTTAAAGAGAATTATTAGGTATATCTAATTTAGAAGCGGTGAAACGGAGAACAAAATAATGTTTCACCAGTACATTATCCACATTCAAGAATTCAACGTTCTCCAAAAATAATATCTGGAAAGTCCATATGCCGGAGAATCATTGGCAAAAATTAATTGGAGCGGAAGCGAATTTACCTAAGAAGATTGTAATAGTCTAAACCCTCTGAAGGGGGTCATAACCCAAGTCGGTACTAATCCCCCGAGGGGCACGGTGAGACCAAGGCGCCCTTCGTCAGGAACTAATTAACTCGAATTTCCTACAATAACAATAAACGAGGCGGTGATATTAAAACTTTCAGTAAGTCGATGGAAGGCTGCATTATTATATCTATCCAACGTCACGGCAAGTCATTCCGGGAAAAACATTAATTCCCAATTTTAGCGGCGTCTGTTTGCCCGTTTCGCTCTTAATTCAGTATAATTTAGCAGTAGATCACGAGTTAATTCAATGATAAAACGATTCCGAAGCCAAGATGTAGCAAGAGTGCAAATGAAATTCTAATTTCTAATCGAAATAATAAAAAGTAATATTACATTTGTTTAAATTATCTAACGATGTACTAAGTATTATTTGATAATTGTTAATTTACTTCAGATATATTTATTATTTCCCTAATTCAGATGGAAATGTCAACAATTATTCTGTGTAGCCTTACATGAAATAAACTTTTCTGTTTAAAAAGTTCGCATTATTAGAAAATAAGTAATTAAACTTTAACTTTAAAGTTGCAATATCAGTTCTAAAGCAATTGCATATACAATTGGATACAATAAGAAACTCCCAACTAGGAATTACGAGGATATTTTAAACAAATATTAGTGTTTAGGAGAATTCAAAACCGCGAAAAGTCGCGTAAAAACAACAAGAACGCCGCAACTTTATATTCTTTCGGAACTCAAATTGGAAATTGCGCCGACAAACAAGCCCAACAGTAAGCGAACAAGTTTATATTTATTTATTTGTTTATATATTTCTACCGGGCAAAAGCAAATCGCTTTTGAGTCGGGGTGAATGTATAAAATTCTAGCGACTTCAAAAGATTGCATTCAGTCGTGCGGGGAAACTTTTCCATGGTAAACGAGTCAGCTGATAAATAAATGTATCGAAAAGTGGAAGCGATAAAATAGAACTCTGCGAATTGCAATTTTTATCAGGATTTTGATCCAGATTTAGATATTATACCGTATAAAGGTGACGCTTAAAATGCGATGCAAATTTAAACTTGTAGAACATTCTAGTTGGAAACTTTACTGAAGGAATGTCGCTAAAATTGCATGAATATCTAACATCTTATTGACATACCACTTATTTTATAGGATGTGTTCTTTTACTCACATGTAGTTTAAAAAAAGCACTTTTATTTATGTACAGTCTCGGTTCTAAAAATTCCTTTGAACTAATATAAGAATTTTAATTAATTTCTTAAGAATCCATCCGTTAACTATCGCCATTTACCTACCGTTCTAGATTCTATAGACCATACAAAAACTCCATCCGGACGATTTAAGGCGGCAATTAATGCCCTCGTAAACATTTAATGCACATCGTCATTGATATTACTTAAACGGTTTGATATGTTACATACAAAATTACTGTGTGTAATAAAATAAACGACGGAACATTATCTTTAAAACGGGCTACAACTGTACAATTTCAAGTTTTCTTCTGCGTTCCGAAGCGAACTATTACTTTATTTTATTGTTATATAACATCGTTTCATATCGCGTTTTCGTTCCCTGCTGGTTTTGAGAAAATTTTATTACAGACTTTTTATGATTTCTTAAGCTGCTTCTATTTAATGCTATAAATAGGAATGCAATTCGCGTGCGTTTCATTGCCAGCGCTCGCATCGAAAAATGATATTAGAAAGATATTAGAGACCTATGAGTATATATGCTAGTGGTTAGAGCATTGTAATGATACAATCACTGTAGTAAAATCTTGTATTTAAATGAATTAATTAGTTACTTAAAAGATACCTGCGTTCTTGATGTGAAGAGGCAGTGAAGAATACAGCTGCATTTTTAAATATCAATGCTTCTATTATACCTAAATTCTCGCAATGTATAGGTACTATACGAAAGAGGCAAGAAAATGTAAAATTGCCATCTGGTGGATAAATGGGTTAAAGGCACAATGCACTTTTAGAATGAAAGAAGGAAAACACCCACAAAATATCTGCTCATGTGAAAAGTAGAAGCACTCCTAATGGGATTATGTTCTTTCAAAAAGACTTTAAATATGCAATAACTCACGTAATTTTCCTATATCATCGTTGATGCAGGTAATTCCAAATTAAATAATCACTTACTTCAAATATAATCATACAAAAGAAATTAACTTGATTCTATTGAGAATAGAACAAATCAAAGTAAAAACTAAAAATTTATGTGTAAATTTTCTCATTAAACCAACATTATTATTAAAGAATAAGGTAATTAATTCCCAAAAATGTGTGTGTCCTAATAGACTTTCGGTTGGCCAAAAACTTTTTCGTACATTATACGAAACCATACCGCTCTCGTTCGTAAATTAACCTTTCGGGTCAGATTTTCGGCCGGTTGTTTGTCGGCCGACAATAAATCTTTAATAAGTTTTGTTGTTTTAACAGCGTTAAAGATCCTCCGCAAAATACACTCACCTCATTCGTATTCCAGCGATGGCGCTGCGTGGGAAAGTGGTCAGATCGTGGCAAACTTTCCAAGTTTTCGGGCAGCTTGATCGGCTCCCCGTCTGAAACAAACAATTCCTAATTACCATTTGAGTCTTTGCGAATCGAATTGAATCTGAGTTGAATTTCTTTAAATGCCTGATATAAATAATTTCGGGGCGTGCGGAATGATATTTGTTAGAAGACTTTGGACGTGTCGCGCCTTAAGCTGGCTTTATTTTCGCCGGAGGTCCTCGAGCGTGTGATGGACGATCGGCAAAACCACGATTTATAACCTGGAGACACGAGATATTTTTAGTACCTTCACTTAAGATTTCGATTTATGAGTTTGCGGTCGAGAAAGTGATTTTCTGGACTGGTGGCGTTCGTATCGATGACGATAAACGAACTTCCGTAAATATTGTCTTCAAAAAATATTTGCCGAGAAATCCGTCGGCCGGAAAATCGTCTTAAAAAAACCCTAAGGTCAGCTTCTGCACTATAAATAAACGGATTACAGCTTGAGCTATGTAAATTTATGTTGGCACAAAAAAGAAGAGAATCTCGCATCTAATTGTGAGTTCGGAAATAATTTGTTGTTACAATTTTATAGCGGACTGCTTAGGTTTTTGAACCACCTGCCTGTCTTGTAAATCAAAAAGTTTTTGTAAACAAAATACCTGCTTATTTATATTCTTTGTTTGAATCGAATGCGTGGACGTTGAATTGTTTAATCCTTTCGAACAAATGGTCACATAAATTTGGCATTATTCAAAAAGCAAGATTCAAATTACCCTCGTAAATTACTCTATTGCGTTTAACGAAAAAAATCCACGTGATTTACAGCGTTGTTCTTCAAAGTGAATAGTTTAATCTTCACTTCGAACATAAACTTTAACCGTTTATTTTAGCATTCATAATTTAGAACTTCCGAATGTTTGGCACTCGTGCATACCTATATAACCAGTCGAATGTTAGTTATTGTTTCTGTGGGTCATAAATAGGCTATAAATTAGTTCAATAAACATTCATATTCATTATTAATTTGTGATAGTTTCCTTTGAAAAACGAATAATCAAATTACCAGTAAGTACCTACTGCATATACTCGTTTGTAGGATTTTCCAACATTCAAATTCTTTTTTAAAATTATTCTTTTATACATATAAGAACAGTGTACAAAATCTGTAAAGGCATGTTATGTGTTACAAATTAACTTTTTTCTGAAAAACTGCCTTGTTATAAATTAAATTATAAAATGAAATGAAATGTAAAACTGATCATTATGGTGTATATAGTGAACCAATATTTATAAATAATTACGATAAAATCAAAGCGGTAATAATTTACAAATTATAAAGCGCAATACGTATCAAATTTGCATTTTTTAAATATAAATTACGAAAGCAGTAACTAATTGAATTATGGTTTTTGAGGCAATTATAGTGCAAACGATAAGAAAATGAAATTCTTTATGCGACATGCGACTATAAAAATTCGTATACGGGAAAATATGACAGGTGATATAATTACAATGATGCTAAATATAATGGAAGCATTTAAATCATTCAGCAGGAGAGAAAAAATCAGCGAATGTTCTTCCTATGGAAAACCGGCGGTCACGGTGAATTAAACTTGACATAAATCCTTCGCACAATACTGACCTACTCTCACCGAATTTACTATTCGAATATTTTATTTTAGAGCGTTTTATTTTCGGGTGAACCTAGAAAAATATTTTCACGTGATACTTGGACAAACATCAACTTTGTTAAATCTCTGGTAACGAGTATTCTACGCTGGGTCATTATAAAATAATCGAGTGAATGTTTTCTTGGCTAAAATGAATGCATAAATCGTGTAAATTTACATGAAGTTGTAAATATCAAGTTTTACTTTAAAAAATACGGTTCTTAGAATTTAATAAGAAAATGAATTAACAAAATTATTGCATGACTTTTAAAAGACATTAGAAATTAAAATCAAAACAACAGAAAATTTATGTATTAGTGAATTCTGATTTACGGAAGCAACTTCAGGTAACAAAATTTCGCCCTAAATAAATCATCATTTTATTTTTAACGCTTGCCTAGAATAAAGCTAATAAAAACTTTTTTAACGATTTAGAGTAGTGCAGTACAGTCTATAAACTTAACATAAACGAAAACTTTTTTTTATTGTTTATTCCCCGAAAGCTCTATTCTTCATAAAATTTAGTGCAGCCTTTAAAACTTCCGAATGCGTCCTAGGAAATATCAGTCGAAACAAAACCGATGCACGTTCCGGATTTTTACTACCTCCAAATCTATCAAACTCTATCGGTTATTTCATATGCAGTAAAAATACGAGTGGAATAAAGGATTTCCTCTAATTCACTGAACCGTAAATGCTAACGAACAAATTAGTAAAATAGTAGAGCAGTGTGGCCTATTTCACGAGGAAAATAATTTATGTACCTACGCGATACATCGTTTAAAGGATAAGGAGTCCCACAGACCGTTTCCATATATATTTTCCAGAACTCCTCGCATAGATCCCTATCGCAAATAGTTTGTATATTATTACGATATTAATTCAACAGCTAATGCATGCGTGTGCGAGTCTGATCTGATTCGTTTGATATAGTTTGTAGTTAAATTATATGCATAAAACGATAATACGATAAACACTACGCACATTCAGTTAAATAACTATAAGGTTATAAGAAACACAAGGTGAAAACTACAAACGTATTACCTACCCCATACTTTGTTTTGTAATGGCAAAAAAATGGCTTAATTTAAATTCGAGCACTTTAATCGAGTAATTTCCACGATACCTCTACTTTCATATGGCTAAAAATTATTATTATAACATCTAAAAACTCATTGTAGTAAATTAAAACAACGGGTGAAGTGAATAACGAATTCAACTCGAGTTTCACCCCGTAAAATCCGCGTGTTATCGTTAAATTTGCCCCCGATTGCACATTTTAGTAAATATATCAAGTGGTGCAATCGCCATTTCAAACGGCGGCGATTAGTTTTAGAATAATTAAAAATGTGCCACTGCCGTGTGTCATTTTTCATCGATTGCGTGATTTTAATAAGCGTGAATTAAGTCGTTTCCACAAAGGGCGTGATTTCGACTTCTGATTTACCTAAATACATACAAGGTTTACATAAATTTTATGTAATTAAAAAATTATATTCCTATAAACTTAAGTAATTAATAAATTGGTATAATAAAGCGCCCGATACACCTACAGGTTTTTTATTATTGTAACAAAGAGAGAGTGTAGGGATTGATATGCATTTGCACAAACAAGAGGATCATGGTGCCTAATTCAAACAAATATTTACTACAACACGCTTAGATAAAGAAGAGCCTTTTGAAATGGATCCATAAAATATGTAAAAGCTTATCAGTAGCGTCTATGTAATAAAGCATTTTTAGGATAAAATAATTCAAACAAAGGGGAATAAATTATCATCAGACACCCAGTAATAAAGACAAATTTTAAAAATATTACAGACAATTAAAGCATTAAGTAACAAGGTAGGAATTTTAAGAAAATGAAATGTACGCTACTGAATACAAGTTTGAAATTTACCGATGCCATTTTTATGTATCGCTTGTTTCAGCAAGAGAACGAATTTTACTGGAGTTGTTTGTCTTTTCGGATATACCATCAAGCTACATTGTCGGAAAGCTCAAACCAGTTGATAAAATACCGTTGTATTGAATCTCTCGAATATATCACACAAACTTATGTGCAGCGTCGATTTTACTTGAAAAGTTCCATAAACATGGCATAAATGCGCTCGGAAATCGGGCTGTTATGTTTATGTATGAAAGCAATTATCGTTGTTTCGGATTTCTCTTCAAAAATGGATGAAACATTTCGGTTAATTTATTGTAAATCGGTGTTTAATGATGGAGTAATCTATAAACCATGCATTTTTATAGATTGAAAATTTTAGCTACCCTCTATTTAAAGAGCTATATTTTTCATATTATTCGAAAAATTCGTAAAATAACAAATGATGTGATCTATTTTAAAATTTTTCAGCATAAAAAATGACTTTACATACCTATACAGCTGATTTAATTAATTAGTGCATAAATATGTGTTGAAATTGCTCGCGGTAATTTCGTCTATTCATGAAACAAAAATAAAAGATACATATTCGTGCAGTTTAATTCGTTTTTTAAGTAAATGTCGGTGTGTCAATTAAAAAACGTTTCATGCATGTGAATTTTTCCGTGAGAACTATAGCATAAAATTAGCAGTAATACGTGTGAAATCCCGGGACATGAAAAACATGACAACGACATAAATAACCTATTTTATGCCCAACGCTAGCGCTTTTAAATTAATGCAAATGGAGATATTTGAAATCTTACATACAGTGATATATCGCTTTAAGAGGTTTTAAAATCATTTTTACATCTCCAACTAGCCGGCGTGTTTCACTTGCAACGTTCCCCGTCGATCCGAATCGCATGTAAATGTGACGGCGGCGAATTCCTCCGTCGAAAGGAAAGCGGAAAAAAGAAAACTAAGCAACAGTCGTTAGGACGAAGCTAATATAGAGAGTATTTCCAGCGAAATTGGAAACGCATCGACCTCGGTGTTATTTTCAACGAATTTTGTTCAATAGCATACTTTGCATACAGATGATCTCTTGTGAGATGTTCTTGTTTTTCTTAGACATACTCCTTGTATCGAGCCAATAATGTCATTCTCTTATTTTTATTTATAAAGTATTACTTTAATGCATTCTAAAACTCTCTTGCGTTTATTTTCTCCTCGAAGCATCTTTAATATTAAACAGTAAAGAAAATTATATAATATGGCATCATAGAGATAGAGATTCGCTGGATGCGAAAATTCTATTTACAAGAAACTACTCTCATTTCAGTATTCTTATGTGTTTATTGTAAATTTTGCGTTCTCAAATAAAAGCTTAAGTTTAAATCAGAATTCAGAAAACCATACCGTCCATTCCGAAATGTACTTTCCATATCGGACTGCATAAAATTGTATAAATAAACAAGCAATGTAGCAGGAATAGGAATGGGGTGAACGTACATACATTTCGTCTAAATTGTATAGGTATTCAAAACACCATCGCATCGTCACATTCGGCCGTTTTGTCCCAGCTACATCGATGAGAGTACACATAGTTTGCTTGATGTTATGGCCTTGCTCTAACGCTTGTTGAATTCGAAAATCAACGTCCGATAGTGCCTGCTGTTCCGTTCCGGACGTAGACGAAAAAAAAAGCAGCGGAAAGCAATGAAGGAAACGCTGAATATTCCATTCACGAAAAGTGATCCCATTTGACGGATTTCGATTTTCCACGATTTTTTATAAGGTGCAAATGTACGCCGCGTGCGGATGGATTTGAAAGTAGAAAATTTTACATTTCGAGAAAGGAATTTTATTTCCCGCTATTTGTCAGTTAAACAACGTATTATTTGTATAAAAAGGTAATGTAAATATTACCCTAACGCATGGTAATTTGTGGATACAAAATACAAAAACCTGAATATTCTCTCAGAATTTTTTACATCACATGCACATACCCGAATACTTCGAATAATTTATTTTTGCCTCAGAATTATTAGATACTACAACAAATCTATAAAATGGTAATAATAAAATTTATTAGATATTTTATTCTATTAGTTGTTATTACTTATTATAGTAGGGAAAGCGCGAGAGTAAGCACGTTTGGCTTTACAAGCTCCATGAGAGCAAGCTGCGAGTCAAATATTCCCAAAAGTATAAAAATTTTTATTGCCCCGCAATAAAATGGCGAACTTTTACCTTCCGAAAGATTATATTCGTAATTGTTTCATTCTCGTGCGGGATTTATTACGTCAGCGAAAATATAAAAATGTTTGGTACACGTGGAACAGTGTGTTAAATATTAATAAAAAAACTGATCTACAAAAATATTGCTAAATATTCCCATTCATTCGGTTCTTCGGAACCAATATTTATTAACAATTGTTTTCGTAACATAATACATCGTCTAGGTAGAGGAATCCATGATTCAATCACCTTTTATTTTATAAATAGAACATCGGTATGTAATGACAACATAGTTGGAGTATAACAATTTAAAATAAACGTGCACCGCCTGCCATTCATAACAATCATCTAAGATGTACTAAATTCCGAACGTAAATAACCCGGAGTGATTATTTTCGATCCAGCTTCGTTCCGTCTTACTTGCGCGTACATTTTTGGGTCCGTTTCGCGTTATTGTCACGAGCATTGATGCCGTAAATTAAAATCGCGCTTCTGGAACACCAACTGCCATCAATATTTTCCTCTTTTTGAGAAATACTCCGTATTTTATAGGATTTAATCAATCATTCTATCACAGTGTAACTTTTACTGCTCCTTCATATACTTCATATACCTACTAATATCGAAAAAAATCCGTTTTAATTTTTTTTTAGGAATTCGATATCCAGGATTAGTAAAATACGTTGGCGTACTTTCATAACGGTTCCAAAAAAACGTATACATATATTTTTTGGTGATTTATTTGTCACAACTCGACGAAATGTTAGGCGCTATCTGCGAGTCTCGATCCCCAACGAAACATTTTTTTCATTTCGCAAATCACTTTTTACGGGCACATGTAAACCAGGAAACAAATTGCCTCAAATATCAGTATCAGTGTGTCAGTATGTGAATACCGACACGATACGTTTTTAGTAATATCATAAATTCCAAGTGGCGTGGTACATTTTATGCAAATTTCCCTTATATCAATTCCAACTATGCATTCGTGACCTACGCACGCGTTTACATACAATATACAAGTATACGTATGTGTGTTGTGGAAAGAGGCTTATTTCGGCCGTCGATATCGCTATATTTCGTACGTTATTGCTATATTTTTTCCTTATTTATAAGGAAATTTTGAATATAAATTTCCTTCTATTTTACCATTTTTTCAGTTTTTCCTATATGCCTTTTTAAAGTGTTTTGACGATGAAGAAATACTTACCTACGTAAGTTTCTTATTTGTGTAGTACCTTTTTGATAAATACAGATTTGTCGTCTTAAAAAGATCAAACAATGTTTCTGTGCATTTTATTACCAACATCTGAATAGTTAATTTTAGTTATTTATAAATTAAATACTACTGCAGAATGTTAGTAAACAAAAAATACAATATTAAAAAATCTTAAATTATTCAATATATTACACATTATTTTGAAAGTTAATAATATATAGCCATTTAAAACGAAAAACCTGTTTTGCCATGCCAAGTTTCACGGAGTGAAAAAAAAATATTTTGGACAGAATCCAATAAAAATAAAAGTTTGTTTTATCTGGTCTTAAATTTTTTATAAGTGTAGCGGAAGCTCAACCTTAGCGCATATAGATCCCGATCAATCGATGTCCCATTCCACATACATCAAACAGTTTATTCACGGAAATATTGATAAGGGGATTCATTCGGCTAGTCAAGACGCGTCTTCCTTCATAAATACTCATTCGTCGAAAGTGCGTCTCAACGGCAAAAGACGGCATCGCGACGCTACCAGACGCCAGATGCTCTTATACTGCTTCTCAATAATTCAATCCCTTGATTTGGAAACCCATCTGATGTCCCGTCGTCGTCACTAGAAAATTTCTTGCCTTGTTTCGCGTTTTTCGGGTAGCTAGTTGTTCGTCTTTCTCGATACTGACCCTTTACGCTTTACGATAATCGTTTTACCGAATTACGTTACCTAATTTATTTGATTTAAACAGTTTTATTTCAGATAAAATTAAATTGCAAGCGAACGATTTAAAAGAATGAAAAAGATAATATATATAGGTAATATACGCGCGTATTGCGAAAAGTTTTTATTAAAATGCATATTTCGCTATAAATTTTTATAATCTGTTGACTGATTCGATTTTTAGCGAAGAATAAATCATCCCAGAGTCGCCTTAATTTTTCACGACCTTCAACTTTAAATAATACAACTTACGCTCGGATGCGATGGGAAAAACGCCCCGACGAAATTTTTCAATATTTTATTCCGGCAATTCGCATTTCATACATTAAGGACGCGCGCACCCGTGAGATACACACAGTTTATTTTATTTACGAACGAGAACGGCATTTTGACAGGCGACATGACTCAACAATTTTTATTGATGACAGGCTTTAAAAATTTTATGGATATTGATTTGCCGTTGTTGCAACTGCACTCGGAGCCTGTTTAGACTTTTACTGCGACCGAGATGACTGGTGAAAAATATCCCGACTAAAAATAGACCCGCGATTATATATTTTCCACCAAACGAGTTTTTCTACTTTATTCCAAGCAAAGCTCTCATAATTTATTAGAATTTTCCTTGCATCATTTATAATCAATTAATATCATAGTCGCACAACATAAGATTATAGTGATAATTCTATTAAAATTATAGCTAAATCATGATATAAAAGATCATGTGATAACGAAGAAAAACAAAAACAACTCTCACCGCCAAACTATATCCTCGATGTCTTTGGTAAGTTGGATCCACATAAAACGACGATAAGCTATTGTTTGATGATGGCCTACTTTTTAGGAGTTGGAAAGTTCGAAATAAAAGCGTCCTGTTTTTCCCACTTGTATACGTTCTTTGTTCCCGCAAAGCTTTTCTTGTGCGTGGTGCTATTTTCTTACGATAATTGCGCCCCGACAAAAGAAAAACGGACCAAATTGATTGAAATGGGATGTACTAAGGTCCGAGTTTAATTACACGTTACTATACGGAGTGTACCGAAAATGTTTCAAAGTTGCTTTCCAGTTCAAAACAGCCATATTATTGGCAATTGGTGAACGGTAACTACAAATTAAAGTCTAATTTGGAGCACCGACAAACAATGAATGATAATATTAGAACAATCGCAGCGATAGGGCGGACATTTCTATTACACGGCCCGTCATATTCAGTTGCAATGAGCGAAAACGACCAATAATGAAATTATGGCCATCCATACACGTCGTTTTATGTGAATCCGTTTTAATATCACAATTTGTGTGAAATCAATAAATTCTACAAATCTATAGCAATATAAAAGTAACCTAACCTAATTAGAAGCTCATTAAAATGTTTGATAATTCGAGAATATCAACTAGAATACTCCACAAAACAGGTATGGCCGCCTATTTGGAAGACCCGGTAAGTAGCGGAAGTTGCAATAACGCAATTATATCTATATTTCGCGCTGCTGGTTGGGAACGCTGTCGGCTATCTCGCGTCTCTTGAATTCGCTTTCATGTTAGATTGATTGCTTATGTCAGTAGTGTTATCTAAATTAACTACTGTGAAATAAGCAAACGAGGAGTTGTGTTTACCGTGGCGGCGGTACGCTCATTTACTTTCCGAATTTAGCTCGCTGTTCCACCCTTTAAAGTTAATATTCAAATTAGCGTTCATGTTCATAGTCGGGAAAGTGAGCTTAACAATTAATTTCGATTCAATTGGAGCAACGATCAAATAGAATCCAGCAAACAGTTTCGGAATATTTCTAACTAAATATCGAATTGCATAGTAAAAAGAATACCTTAAAATACTATAATAGTGTTTTCCAACCTCACAGCTCCATATCGTTTCATAGTAACGTATAAAATAAGGCAGTTAACGTTTTATTGCATTAAAATGCTACTTATTGAATAGTAACTTCCATTACCTATAATTTCGTCAATTCTTCTTCTCTGCTCGTAAAATCCTAAAAGAAAATGATTACTTGGACGCTAGATATCCTATAGAGACAGCCAGCACACATATGTTCCATTCTGGATCCTATATTGGATATAGCCTTTGCTCAAATTTCTTCTATTGAATTTCTTTTAGATGCTTTCATGTCTGGGATTTTTTCCAATTATGTTTACTCACATCTTGCTTGAGCTTTAATTTTAATCTGGACGCCGGAGAAAGTATCCCGAGTAATCGCCGATATTAGATAGTATACAGATTGGAATTCCTTCGTTATACGTACAATTATTTAGATAATGCATTTTTTACGAAATGTATCATAAAAAAATATTGATAAAAATCAGTATATTGCAGGGTAGGTATAAAGAGTAAATTGAGAGAAAGTTTTCATTACATATAGGACACATATTTTGTGTCCTGTGTGATCCTTAAGGGCTATCATTAAGGGTATGATGCCATCAGGCTTAAGATGCTTGACCCAAATATGTGATATATTATGTAATAAGTATTACAACTGGAGTATAAATTTAAATTGAATTAATAGAGATCTCTCTTGACTGAAATAATAATAAATTAATCAAACACCAAAATAGAGGTAAAAACAACCAAAAAAAATTTATGATTTAATTGAATCCGGCAAGCCATAAAAACCGGAACAGTGTATCGTTAAAATCAGCCCGGTAGTAAATTAGAGCGGGTTCCGACAAAAAGCCTTATTAAATCTTGAAAGGATACGATGTCCGAGATAAGTCCTTCCGGTCTGGGACCCTCCGCCAGTATTTACAGTGATCCTCATAATAAAGTTTAGAAAAACTTCCAGCCGATCGTAAATCAGGAAGAAAGCAAGGAGCGACCGATAAATAAGGACGGTCCCGGAGTCCATCTGGGGCTGTGGTCCGCGCCACATCAGCACGTCCCACCGACCATGAACCGTAAAATAAACCGTCACAATAACAGCGGTGGACGTGAGTGGAAAATTAAATTGGATACAATTTGGTAAATTATATATAAAGGTGAGAAAACATTTAAATGTAATTAGAAAAATATTTTTTCTGAAGTGATCACCAATATTATAGTTGTAACTTCATAATAACCCCAGTATGTAGTTCTAGAATTATATCAAAGTATCATGTCATTCGTATCCAAACTATTCCGGATCCCGCGTTACCTACATTGAAAGTGAAATATCAATTCAACCCGAAGTAAAGATCAAAATTACTATGGATTGTTTTCGTCGACATGAAAATACAGCGAAATTGAAGGATTGCGTGTCATTCCATTAAGTTCGATATTACGTGAAATATAATATTTCGATCTGCCCGAGCTTTCCACCATAAAAACCGTCAAAACAACAAACACTCGACCTCTTGCATGAAAGCACAGAGAAACAAAAATAAGGAAAACGTTCGAAATTGAAAATGCACGTGCCACGAACGAACGGATTAATATTAAAGCAGGGAAATTCCAGAGATTTTCCATCGATGATCACAATAATAAGTCATTCAACTTAAAAAAAAATAATTTGGATCAGTAACAGTTTGTAGATACGTACTGTAGAAGTTCCAACTAGTATTTAGTATAGAATAAGATGTAAAAAAATCGAAGTAAATACGCGAAAAAATCGCTTAAAAGGAAGCGAAGAATTTTCGCTTGAGCGATAACAGCTTTAAAAGCCTTCGGGAACGCACACACACACACACCCGGAACGAGAACCAGGATTCGACTTGATTTAGTTTGGAGCGCTCCTTCCTCAATCTGCACCATCGGCATCGACGTGGAGGCGTCTAAGCGAAACAGGTGGCGTCATTCCACGCTAATTCCCTGATAAAACACCACTCGTCCGTAACGTTCGTGATCACTGTATCCATCTAGCTATTCAATTAGAAAGGCGCCGTTAAATACGCTCCTGCGTCCCTGGCCGTTCGCGCTGGATGGGATCGGAAGGAAAATTTAACGAGACTCACACGTGTGTAATTTACGTCACATGCATAGGTACGTTATTAACGGCTCACATTAAAATTAACTCAACTGCACATAAATGAAATATTCCTCTATATTTCCTCTATTATCAAATGGAATATTCCATATGTAAAAAAAGATCAATATACTTATGAAATACTTCAAAGCGATGATTGAAATAATTACCTGATGAAACCTTTGAAGATTGTAGGCGATACTGATTGCCAATAATAAAGTTTACCATGTTAATACCCCGAAACGGCAGAGATGTAGTAAATTTGTGGGTGAGTTTTGGGACCAAATAATCCTAAATTTCATACAAATAGCGGTGATAACATTTTTATTTACGCATACTCCTCAGCGAATTTAGATGACCGGCACAGGTCCATAAAACATCCATGATTTTTTTTGGTCGTAAAATTTATATTCCGGCAGTTTATGACATAAAAAAAATCTTATGTATCGATCAATTTTTGATAATATATTTAATCGAAAAATGGGTGTATTATGGATATTTACAAAAAATAGATCCATATTATCTGTAATATATTCATGGATTAGGCGTATTTAATAGGAATAAAATCCTAAAAGAAAAACTAAAAATAGGAAAAATCAGAAGTTAAGATCACACAAAACATACTTTATGCCATTCATACCATATTACCTTGGTTTCGGAATTATAATGCATATTAAATTTATGTGAAATGATTTTAATTAATTAGTTTTTTCGCTAATATTCATTTAGCGTGATGATAATATCCACTTAGGGTTATAAATAAAATATCCTTCCCTTTCGCATTATAAGCAGACACTTTTTACACGTCAACTTATTATAATTATTCATTCTGTATTATACGTTTTTAAAATTAGCTCCAGTTTTATCTTGAATAGGTACCGGGTTTCGTAGGAATGGTAAGTAGAGAGACGGATATAATAATAAATTTCCGTTAACGTAAGTTTGCATTAGAGACTTTACCGTCGCCTTTTTTTTCGCAACAACATTCAACCGGTTACATAATATTCAAGCTCGCATTATCGTAATTAAAGGCACAGATTTTACAGTAAAATGTTATTTAATAATCGTTATCTCATTCTCGCGCGCTCCGTTCCCCTGCTTTGCACCGCGCCCTTTTTCGCCCCGAATAAAGGAAGCCATTCGTACAGCTCCCGCTTTTTATGTTACACGAAACCCTAACTTATGCCCGGCGCGGTATAATGTTCCCGCGAAAAAATCCCTCACGTACCAAAAATCGAAAATCGACTTCGAAGCCGATATTAAAATTTAAAACATAATGCCGGAGGTTAAATTCGACAACAATGAGACCGAGCCACCTGAGGTACTCATGAAAAAAAGATTTGACTATATTTGTATGCGATAACGATGAAGGAAAAGGAACGAAATAACCATTGTATGTACATAATACTATTGTATTATAGGAATAGGTACTATTAAATCTATTCACTAAATCAGTATAGTGGATAACTAGTTTCGGATATGTCATCTTCAGGCTACCCTTAATTAAACACGCTTTGTTGTAGTAAGTTCCTAATTTTGTCACAATTTCTCCCAATATGTATTTAGTGTTTGTTATTAGTAAAGCCTGAAAATGACATTTAGCCGAAACTAAAATAGTAAATGATTCTACTTCCTTGGTATACAGTGTGTGTCATGACGATGGTTCATTAGAAGTATCTAGAAAAGTAGTGTTATAATTAAAACTTAAAAATTTGCAACATCTAGTCGATGCGCTCTATTCAGTGAAAATATTTTCAACTTTTCCTTACTTCCGGATATACCGGCAGTAGGCATCAACTGTGTTATTTCAAATGGAACCTGTATATATTAATACATTTTCGAAATCTACGTAAAATTTAATGGTGCATTTGCCTAAAATGCTTTTTTCAAAAATGCATACTTTTTGAGTAGGTAAATTTCAGACAAATTTTCAAATTTTAATTACCACTACTTTTCCAGAAACTTCTAATGGGCCATCATCGCGACACACACTGTAGTGTGCACCATCAAATTCAATGAAAACGATGTGCATAAAAAAACAAGTAAAAAAGTATTCCTAATTCGTCAAGTTTTGGGAGAATTGTTGGAAAATGTAAATAAATCAAATTGAACGCATATAGATTGTTATACCCATACAAAGAGTCCTGTTTGTATCGTTCGAATTCCATTGCCATGGCGCTACATCCGTCAGATCCAGATTAGGTTAAACCGATATAATGGAAATCGAATTTCCTCTTTGAATTTCACAATGTCTTCAATTTCAAATCAAACACTACTTCGACGATTCGAAAATGCCCTCTTCGGAATTGAGTGGTCCTTAAATTGCGTATACCTACCCTCCGATATCAGTATGTAGCATTTGATCGCTCTACCGATCAAATCTAATTAAATTTAGGTAACATTACCAACCTGGAAAAGTAGATAAGGAGAATATTATAAATTACTTTTTTTAATTTAAGTAGATATATAGGTGTAAAAAATTTCCAATTAATTAAAGCCGATACTTGCACGAACGAAATCAATTTAAAATAAATATCGGTAGGGCAAGCGGCGTCGGCGTCGGAATATACCATCACGAAATCCGAAACTGCGAATCCGTAACGGCGACGCTCGCATTTCGCCCCTTTAAGCGTTTCCGAAAAAAATAAATAATCCCACATAACCCGTTCCGAAGCACGAGGAGCCCTCAAGTGTAATTGTTTAAAGTAAATTACCGCCCATTACGTTCATTAGGGCAACACAATACCTTTAACGTGTATATTAAGCGAGCTTAGTTGTTGGCGCGAAGCCGGCAGAGGCCGCTTTGCGCCGATCCCGGGTTTAATGTGCTAATGTTCATCAGAGAATAGGGAATTATTATGATTATGTTAATACAATATGCAAATTGTTATTATATCGCTTTTAGTTTTGACGAGTTGGATACCTTACCTTCCACTGACATATGCAGATCTTAAAGAAAAACCCTAATAAAGTCGTTGCCATAGAAAAATCCAATTCATATTTAAGTGATGCTCAAAATCTTCCCATTTTTATTTCCCTTCTGGTTAAAATGTAGATATTTTGTAATTTTTATATTTGTTACTAAAATAATAGCTAAATTCGAATGTTGAAAATTTGAATAATATAGCAAAAATTTTTATAGGTATAAAGAAAATACAAATACGTGCATGCAAGACCTGTTTTTCTACTAAAATATAATCAACGAAAAAATTTAAAATTTAGATAATTCTCGTAAAACGTACTTTCATTAACTAATAGAAACATAAAATTACACACACACATACACATTTATTACCTACAAATGTACAAATTTAATATTGCAGAAATGTATCCAAAACTCCTGATAGTTAGTTAAAGCAAATAAACAGGAAATGTTTTCATAACGTTCGGTGCACTTACAACATTTACTGTTATAATTTACAAACCAAATGAAGCGAATGGGAACACAAAGTTGGGAAAATATTAAATTACATCAGGTGTATTCTTTAATTTGAACTAACGTAATAATGTTTCATCTCGCTTTCGAAACTCGCAGTATCCAACTAATTTCTGGCGATTATTTTCCTTTATCGCACGAACAAATTAGGTTTTGTCTGACTATTTTGCCTCTCATAAAACCTTCTAACTACTCCTTTCAGAACTAAATGACACAATAAATTCCGTGGCGTTCTTCTAATTTATTTTCTCAAATAAACTTTATATCCTCACACAATGGTCCGGAGCTTGAGAAGTAAATATTTCGGCAGAACAATATAATCCCCAGTAGATAATGAGTCATAAATCGTTTGGAAAATGAATGAAAAGCGGAAAAAGCTCGAGCGAACAAAAAAAAACGAGGGGAAAGAGAATAGAGAAAAAGTCGGCAGCATCGCAGGAAGGCCAAGATAAACATTGATTTTGGAATCTGCGGTCGTCTCGAAACACAACAATAAATAAGAGAAAGAAAAATAACTGTGTTTTCCTTCAATCGTTTGTAGCAGGCGGCAACTCCAACAAATCACTGTGGATAGACAGGGGTGGCATTGACCGCCTTCAGCCGCCCGCTGACGCGCAGCCTGCGAAATATGTGAAGAGAAAATTAAGTGTTTTCGACTATACGCGGAAAATAGTTTATTTTTATTCGACTCATGTTTTCCATATTACTTCCCAAAGTCAGCGAGTTAATTGAAATCGACAAACAACCGATGAACTAAGTAGATTTCAATGTCACACCTAATATCCCGCAATAAAGTTGCTTAAATATCGATATTTGTTGCAGAACTGTTCTAAATATGCCATAAGGGCAATTTAGCAAGACCATAAGACACACTCGCACCGACCATTACGACTCAAACAACGACTCGTCTATCAATATACGAGGCGATAAATGGCTCACGCATGAGAAACTTACCACCTTAAATGCCCTATATAGTCGAATTTCCGATATTAGATTTTTTAAGTTATTCAACGATAGGTTTTTATGTCCAATTTTATATTATACCAGCTAGCATTTTGAAGATTGAAGAAAGAAGTATAATAATGTGAAATCTAAGGATTTTGGATCACAATTAAGTAATCAAAATTTTTTTAAATATATCTGCATGTACTTTTTAGTTGAACTAATCAACATCACTTAAATCAGACAATAAAAGAATTAATTAATACAGAGCTTTATTAAATGCATTAGATCTTCATGTAGCACACTATACCGAATTATTGTGTACCTAATATACGGTATTTGAATATTTTTTTATAGATAGGTTTAGGGTAAATGTAAAAATAGTGCCACTTTTGCGGTTAAACTTCCACTGGCCCACTATCTACCACCGTCGGCATAGGAAGTTACCGTATGTTCGTTATTGCAATCGATACGGCAGTAACTCAAGAAAAGGACAATAAAACGACGCGAAGAACAACTCCAAGTAGAAAGACAATACAATATTTGCGGAGTTAAAGGGCATAAAACAATTTTTATTAAAGCCATAAACGTAAATATATAAACCGATAAATATCCCTGTAGTGGATAAATTATTGTGTTTCACATTCATGAATATTTCACGAAACTATAACTTTTGCGGTCCAACAACAAGTCAACAGCCATTGTCCAACTATTCTATTCGAATTTATAAGTAATTTCAAGAGATGTTTATTGTGAGTATTCACCCATAGGTACTTATCACTTTTATTGCAAAATAAAAGTTCAGTTGGATTTAAAGAAAAAAATATTCAAATTATATTAGTATCTATTCTATTACAAGAACTTATGAATCAATATAATTTATAGACCTATTTACCAAGTGACTATAGTAGCAGAAAAATTCAGAGGGAAAACGTTTTCTTAAACTTAAAAAATATATAGAAAAATTTATTGCGCAATTTGTAGAAAACTAAATAACCCAATTTTCTGATCTGCAAATATATGGGCTACGGCTGGATTATAAAATTGGGCTGTAACCATAAAACAATTTTTCCTTATGTAGTGCTGAGACAATACGTAGAAGTGACTATATTTCTTTTAGGAAATAAAACGGAATTCTAAATCGCTACGTTTTATGGAAGGCGCTTCGTTGTTTTATTTAAAAATTATATTTAGTTAGAAAGGCATTTTCGCGAATTACACTCTGAGAACTTTCAACGTCGAATTTTCCTTAAGGCGGATTTTATTTGAATTAATTTAATTTATGCAAATGACGGCTATTGTAGAATTTATGTTGATAAAAGGGCGAATTGATCGAATTAGGAGAAATTTTACTGTTAATTATATTCATAAAAAATTAAATTACTAAAAATAATTTAATTTTGCGAATATAAAAACGCATAATACAGCTATGTGAACTTTATTATTTATAATTGGGTTGGATATTCTTTACAATTCGTTTCATGAAATGATATGTTAAATAATTGAAGCATAAATTTATCGATACTTAAAAAAATCCTTCAATTTACAACAAAACGCCCGTTCTCTTGGTGCTCATTTCACAAACGAGTCACATTCATTGTTTTATTTAAAAATTATATTTATTTTGTCCTCATGTTAGACGTGAGTTATTATCTTGCACTCGCCTTTCTTTATTTCGCGATTTATGGCGTCCCCCGAGTGTCTTTGAAGACATTTTCGCTCTCCCATTTCGCACTCTTCGGTCGACTTTCGCATTCTGTTTTTTAATTAGATGTAATATTCAACGTGCCTTCTGCATTTTTAATTATGGCTGCAGGGTCGTAGTCTTTTGCAAATGTCGAAGTGCCTGTTTCGGTTGAAAAAAGAGTTAATAACAAAGAATTGGCATTAATTTTAGAGAATCGTTATGGGCGGATAGATTATAGTGTTTTCTTCTTTAGTGGTGTGTTTTGATTAAAAATTTCAAGTTTAAATTTGATTAGATGGTGGGTTAATAAAAATAGCACATGGACGTTTTTATTTGCATTTCGGACTTGCAACTGGTTCTCCAACAAGCTGTTAATATGCTTATCCTTTAGTCCGTTCAACTCACTATGCTGCAACTTGAGAACTGAAACTTTGGATAAACGACAGTTTTGCATAAGTGAGCACTTCTCCCTGTGGCGGCTAATTCAGAACTTTTTATGCGGTTTTTATTCATGGTCGAAGTTTCGCGCAGCAAATTTATCGCCCAACCGTTTCGTATGAATGAAAGTTAGACGATATTTTGAACGAATTAGTTATTATAATAAGTTGATTAAAAAGTTGTCGCTGCAATACAGGTTCGGCGGCACAAAGTGCAAGTTAATTAAAAAGTATATCTAAATTTAATTAACGAATTAATTAACTCAGGTATTGCTAACCTTTTCCGCCGAACGTTCACTTCAGACGCTATCTATGGCAAACATTTAGAATCCACCCGGAATTTTCCTTCAATTCGCCCCGTCGCTTTCCTAACAAGCTAAAAACGCCATAAACGCTAACGACTCAATCAACATTCGATATTTTTGTGTAAACCGAAATTGGATTTCAATAATAAAATCTTATTTTCGGATATATTCGTTCGACTTTGAAGCGAGCTCGCCGCTCTAACCTTGACTCGAATTTACGTGGTTTTTTCTCCCCTTTTGTATCATCCCTCGTTCCGTTCGAAATTAAGAAATCGACCGTGTCTTCTCCCATTCACACATTTCAATTTACGCGGCTATCGCGTGCTCGAATTCGGTTAGATAGTACCACAGAAATGCCACGATAAGATTTTATTTTTCTTATAAAAACGGAGTAGGTACCTAGAGGAAACTACAAAATTATTTCGATATTCGACATTTCGATTAAAAGTGCATTTTATTTTTGAATAAGGTAAGTCCAGTAATTTATGCATGCAAATGGTGCGTTTAATAATTCCCCCGGAACAAAATTCCAAATTGTTTATAAACCCGATATGGATGCAAAAAAATGTACGTTAAGTTAAATTTAATCTAAAAATACGACGCGACGGGGCTATTTTCCCTTCTTTTTTCGTCGCCTCGAATTTTTTTTTCGCCAGTTAACCCGTCGAGCTCGATAACTGCGGCTTTCGCTCACCGTTCGGGAAAGTTTTTGTTTTCGCCCGCGACAATTGTTTCTGTGACGAACGACTTTATTGGGAGACCGCCTTTTCAGGTGAAAAGAGTTTTATTGCTTTTTACGTCTCCCTCTTTGCGCCTTTCTCCGTCGAAATTTGCATGGCCGGAATCCGGGCTACTATTTATACGTTTCCCGTCGATCGTCGAAATGCTCAATGGTGTAACGTTCGTTTATGGGGGAGCTGCTTGCTTGCATTTGAATAAAGCGGTCGTATGTCAATCGGCTACAAAAATTATAAGCGCCTAATCCTTTTTGGTTTACTGCCTTATATCTCGACTTGATATGCCGATTGAAGCTTTAAAATTAATTTTTACGGAAACACGGAAATGTAATAAAAATATGCGTGTCAGTGTTGAATTTTGTCGACTAAACTGGGTTAAAACGCTAAAATTTACTTAGGATCTTTATACAGGAGCTATTAGTCTTTTCCATTTAATTTCTGACAAATTCAAACTTTTACTTTTTTACATTAAAAAATGTAGGTAAAATAACCATAATCAACTAATTATAGAAAATTAGAATTAACTTAGGACTAGGGGAAAATAAGACATTTATTCGATTTGAAATTCGATTTGCCGAGCGAAATCGTTTTTTGATTACTTTCGGAACTTTTCTAATTAACCGTTTTCTACTTGGCACCGATAATAATTATGAGCCGGATGTAAACAAAAAACGCAATCGATGAAAAGTTCTCGGATAGCTGTTGTAATGTATCAATCAAACAGGAAAACAGGAAAACTTGAACGATGAAAAAACACCACAGAAGTTCCACATACATAAGTTAAAAGAATATATTTTTCTTTTAGTTATCTTTTAGATATGTTCTAATTAAGTACTGATGATTGTAGTACCAGCATTTAGTAATAAGGGGAAAGAAAAACTGATAAGTTAAAGCAGGATAATCAGTGATCATGAAGCCACAAAACCACAACCAGTTTTTTCGGCTAAAACTTTTTCATAGGGAACCTCTTTTTTACCTTCATTAATATTCCCTTAAACACCCACATGGGCGTAAAAAGAGCAAAAACCAGAACGACATCTATATTCACTACCGTACGGAATTTGTGACACGCAGCTTTTTTCCATTTAATAAAACGTGTCGAGCAAACGGTGTCTCGCCCGCACGAAAACTCACTATTAATCTTGCACATCACATTATGCCGCGAAAAGAGAAACACGGGCACAAAGGAGCAAGACGAGGGGTCAGTGTTCAGCTTTGTTTTGTCAGTTTTCGAAGGCATTTTTCTTCTCCTGCGTCCTTTCGCGGTCGGCTTTTCGCGCCGTTAATGAATAGAAAAAAGGTTCATTTTTTTCACTTAAAAACTCCCTCGAAGCGAAATCCGTTTGAATAAAAAACGGCCGAACGAATTTGAATTTATAATGCGCCATCATTTTTAATTTCGCGATAATTCTCGAATAATTAATTGGCCGTAGTCGAGGAAGCTAAGGAAAGCTGCGCTTCCTGGTGCGAACAAAAAGAATTATCACTTAATACTTACCAAATGGCTAATTGGTAATTTCGAGTGCTTATTATTTCAATTAAAACAATTAATAAAACATACTTATTATTATACACATTTCGTCGTTGGTATTTTTTAAATAAATGCTATGAGATAGAGTAGTATACTTTTAAGGACCTTGATTTTTGAAAATGAACGACATTTACTTTATACCTTTACAATTTTTGTATACTTCTCATTAAGTTTTTGAGCTATCTATCTGTAATAAGTTCAACAACTGACCTTGCATCTTTTGAAAGCGACATTTCACCTGCAATTAATGCTTCCTGAGTTTTTCCAACAAGCAAAAAAATATTTATTAATAAAATAGCCGCCTTTATTTAGCCGTACCGCGGTCGACATTAGTCGGCTCATTAAGCTCGCTGAATTCGATTATTTATAGAGGCCGCCGTTGAGGTCGCCACTGGTTACCCTCTTCTGTCAACTATGCACCGCCCCGAGAGGATTACACTTCGATATCGATTGGTATTAGCTTAAATTATACCACAGTCACTATCACTAAAAGTTAATGGTCCTTTGTGGCCGGATGCAATAATGTTATGAGGGTCTCCTCGCCCTGGTCCGCTATTAATTGGATGTATCGCCAAGGGGACGGCGGCGGGTGCGATCCAGAAGTAAATGAAAAGGTGCAGGAACTCGCCCCATTTAGTGCAAATACCGATAGATGCTGTTTATTAAATTGTTCGGTCGATTAGTGGTAATGATAGTGTCATTTAAAAAAGGTGTATGCACACTTTTTTTATTGCCGTTTTTTTTGTAATTTTTTGACCTTTTTATATGGAAATACTCAGCATATAATTACACCACATAGGTATATTCATTTCTACCAAACAATAGGTTGTCGTTTTCAGGCCTCCGCAATTAAACAAATTTTTACGTCCCCGCTAATATAGTAATTTCATACAGAAATGGCTATTAATTCTTTTCGTAATAGCGTCGCATCGTGCATGAGTAGAACGCGTCGAATCACGCACTGGCATCATCTGACAAAAATATCATTCGTGATGCCACCCGCAGCTTTTCGGGAATATCCCGGTCGTTTCTACGTCGAATAAAACAATTACACGCAAGAGAGCCACGGGAAATTCCACGTTGATTAAAGCGGGATTTTTTTTACGGGGTATAGTGCGGGTAGACAGGCGCGCGATTTTCTGTAATGAACGAAACGCCCCGATGTTTACGCCTCAAAGGTGAATAATTTAAAATGGACACCGGCCTCTAGGAAGCCGGATGGAATTCGCCCGTTTGCGTACTTTGATAATTATTTTTTTTGTTAGGCATGCGGATAATTTATTCACGTACATCGAGATGCGTCCTAAACCACAAAAAAACCGCGCATCTACAACACAAACACCTTCTCTAAGTAAAAAAACTCATGCATAATGCCGGGGAAAAGCGGCAAGGGAAAGTTTACAAATGTTACAAAGTCGGGGGGAAGTAAAAAAGGGGGAAAATAACTGGGCAGATAATTTGTTATTTGGAAAGTCAAAGAATAATTTTCAACAATTTTTCTTTGCGCGCAAATTTCTTTTTATTCAAATTTTCGCGTTCACCGGTCGTTTATGCCTCATTACAATGTTTAAATTAAAATGATTATCGCTACTTGGATACTCCCTACCAATTCGTTTAGCCGAAACCGAAATTTGCAATTATAATATCGCTCGAAATTTACCTGTGCACGACGAAATAATTCTTGTTGTTTCTCACTATTTTTTCGCGAGACACCGACCTCATGAATATTCTTCGTGGAAATTTCGGAAAATAAACAGTTTCGTTAATATCGCAAACAATGTTAAATATTCAATTTCGCAATCAAACGGTCAATGAATAGTTCATGCTCCCTTTAATCATTCGCAAGTGTATCTTTGATACAGGAAACAAACTAATTGTCAATTAGTATAAACGTTGCTATTTTCCGCTATTTGTCCCATAAATAAATTAGTTATAAGTGATTTGTAATATTTGGAACGATTGCGCCCATTTTGGCTTGTTTGTATTTATTTCCAATGATTATGAAACAATTGAAGCGGTAATGGCTATGTAATGTTCCGAATGGACATTATCTTTTATATCCTTTGACCCCAATTACAATAAATGTTTGGTACAATGTTGCAAATTTTAATAATGCAATTATTAGTGTCCCAATAATTCAAATACAAAGAAGCGATATTTTGATTTTTTTACAGTCCTTCAAATTATAAAATTTGCAGAATTGCAAATAAAGTACCACCTATTTGTGATTAATACTAGACAGAATAATGCAAAACTTTATGTTACTGATGACAGCAACATTAGCAACCTTCACTCCTAAACTTTAATTATAAAGCCACACAGAGAAATGAACAACAGAACAAAACGTGCATCTCATAAATGAGGATATCGGAAATTCATCACATGTTCCGACGTTCGAAAATTGTGATGTAATAGCGAAAAATAATTATTAATTAATATCTGGTAGGAAATAGCGCAAGTTTTCTTCAATCTTCCCTTTCCTGTATGGAGTGGTACAAGAGAGATAACAAGCAGGCAATAGATCTTTTTATCCTAATAAAAAGCTGTTAAAAGATAAGAAATTAAGTTTTAGAATTAAGCTGAGAATATACAAAACTGTGATAAGACCGAAATTAATGTTTGCCGGAAAAATAACGTCATTAACAACAAGCTAAAAGGGAAAAGTATAAGAACGCCAAAGAAAATCTATAAAAATGAACGTTCTTAATGAATTCGCAGAATTATAGTTACATACACAAAAATCGTGTAAATTTTTAGATATAATATTGATCTGAAAGACGATACCAAACCTTTATCTAAAACGAAAATACTAATTTATTGAAGTAATGGTAAAGGTAGCAAAACGGAATGTTCAGCATTAAGCTGAAAAATTACACAGATTTGCATCAGGAATGTATCAGAAATCATTTATCACTTCAGTGAATCCAATTTTCAATATTATATTCTGTACCGGAAATAAATGATTGATACTCCCTATTTGTTGCAAGCCATTTGTTAGGGCAAACCGTTCATTGACGCGCCGATTTTTTTTATTCAAAATTCAATTCCATAGATTTCATTATTTATGGAAATTAAATCTTTTTTGCGAGTTTCGGTAAATTATTATTTAACAGTAATTTTTAGACGAATTAATCACCGTACGCCGACGAATGTGTATTTATGAAAATGTTTCATTATTATTTTCCGGATATTAATATTGACTCAATGGAAATATAAATGTTCGATAATTTATTGGACGTTTCACACGTTGTAATTAAAATAATTTAATTAAAAATATATTTCTGGGTGAGCGGATAATAAATGCAGAACTAATCGCGTTGATTAAAATTTCGCCCACCGTCAAACACTGCGTTTTTCAATAACATAATTCTATTAATTTAATACGATACGTATATCTATAATTTATATACAAGCCTACTCAAATTTTATTGCAAATTATTAATTTTTAATTGTTGCAATAAAATCAAAGCATAGGTAATTATAAATGTTTGTATAGTAGGCAAGTTGATATCTTTTTTTGTATTTTTCTCCACATTTTTATTGTCAGGGAAAATAATTTTTGTGTGGACGAATAGCTTTCAATTTCGCGCGACCTAATCCGTCGAGCGAAACTTTTCTGGAATTCGACCCGACCAGTAAACCGAATACTCCCATTAGTCGGGATCCTCGTCTGTAATTTGTCTCTCCGGCGGGGCCCCCGTTTCGGCGGCCCTGAAAAGGAGTAAAGCCGGTGTCGGTGCGGTCGACGTTCCCGCCTAACGAACCGGAATTCGCGTCGGTAAAAGAGGAAAAGTGTCCCGACACGGCTCACGGGACTCCCGAGACACTTTCATCGATGTCTCCCGCTTTTCAGCTGATATTAACTGTGCACAATGGGAAACCGTGGTCTAAAAATAGATGCGGGGGTCGTCGACGTTAGTGGTCGATGTACTGGAATTTTTCGCTTTTACTTATGATCCTTAATGGATATAGGGCGATAGGACGATTCCTCCATTACCGAAATTGTTTAGGGACTATTAGCAGATGCAATATCAATACGGAATTGTATGAAGTCATTCGTGAATTTGAATACATCGACATTTAATAACCGTTTAATGCCCACTTTGCCGGCGAAATACGAGACAGTCCCCTTTACAAATATTCCTGAAATTGTTCGACGGGAACGCGGAAAATTGCCGTGAACCGGCAATTCGGAATCAATTTCGAAACCGATGACGACTATCTATTGTTCGATTAAATTCTATAATCCGTTTTTGGGCAATTTAGTCGAAAAATAATTTTAATTTCGTAGCGAAAACGCATGGAAATCGACCGTTTCTGCGCGGAAAATTACGAATTAAATTTTAATTAATATTTTGGGGTCGCCATAACCGACGCGTGCATACGAGAATGTGTCCGTTCGGCAATTTCCAGAATTGTTTGCCTTCGTGGACTATTCAATAATTAAGCACCAAGGTACTACAGATCGTGTTTAAAATAAAAATCATCAAATATCAATAATATTACCTAATCTAATATTATTATTTATCCCTTTTCTGAATTACAAATGTTATTCACCTATATTTTTTTGAATGGTTGTAGGTTAATTATCATTTTATAGAAAAAAAATCATAGATTAAAATAAATCGCCAGAGGAATTCCCTCGAGTGTTAATTTTACAGTAGTAAAATTATCGGGCGAAAATCCCATTTCAATTTAAAAGCGCTTTATAACAGGTATATACGCATATTTATCATTATCTGGAAAATTCGTTTTGAACTGATTGCTTATAAAATCTGTAGGTATCGTAAGTGCCCGTATAAAATATATTTATGGAATATTCTGCTTCCCTTTTGTATTGCCAAGGATATCTGAGGTTTATTTCTGCATGTATTTTATTTAGGTAGTTGGAATATAAATATAGGCAAATAACTGAATTAACAACCTATTTTAACTTAACGTCCTAAATTTACAATCCAATTACATGATAGGATTAAAGTTTTAATAGTCCATTAACTTCGAATATAAACACTAGATAGTTTGGCCTTGCACAAAACAAAAATTTTCGTAAAAAATATGAATAAGACACATGACGGGTACGCGCAGTCAAACCAATCAGGCGGATTACTTTCGATTTTTCGATGGAACGATGAAATTAATAAAGTAACTACGGGAAGAAATATTAGATTTAAGCGATAGTTGATTTATGTCCGAAAATAGAACAAATACAAGGTGAGTTTATTTTCGCTCGCGATTTGTGTCTAATATTAACATCTTGTAATTGCATGTAGGTAAACAGATTTCGTTAATGTCTTAAATGTAAAATTAAATATCCTGTTAAATTAAATTTTCTAATGTATTCAAAACATACATACCTTTGCCACTTGCTAATTTAGTTAATTTTTTATATACAGTATATGCTTTTATGTGAACTACGTGATAAGTAGCTAATTGAAAAATGAACAGCGTGGGAGTTTAAAACCATAACATTTCAGAAATAGTTTTTTTCCCAAAAGCCAAAAACACACCAATAAATCACATGTAAATATAGTAATTACACAGTTATTTGTTCTGTACACGTTTCTAGTATTATTATAATGTCGGATCTACCTGTGTGAAACTAAACAGCAGCTAAAATTATCGTTTATTGCGGGGTAGCCGAATACATCCTAAAAATTTCGTGCGAAACTACTAAAAATATTCGCAGGAGTGCCCGTTCATTTTCCGCGATATCAATAATATAATTCACAGATTAACGCTTCGCTGGGTTTATTTTTAGTTTCGCGCAAATCCGAGAATATTAAGAAATAAAAAACGGAGCAAATAAGCGGCGTGGTAAATTACAGAAGAATACACCAAAAAATTATGCCCCATAAATAACGCGTCGGTCGAGCGGACTCGCAACTTGCCGGCGATTTACAATTCCAAATCTATTTATGAAAAGGAAATATTGATGGAGAAAATATTTAAAATAAAGTGGCGCAGTCGATAGTGCACTTGACTCATTAAAAATGAATTATTTAGGGGTGAATCTGGTTTGATTCTAAATTGGAATTAAAACAAATTTACCCTTACCCACCTCAAATAGATTCCATATGACACTATTAAAGAATTTAATGGACAAAGTAAAATTCTCTTGCTGTCGGTCATATTTTGGAGTCACCACAATTTCTTGTCCAACTTGACTCCATCAAATTCTGTTGGTACTTACTATATCCAAGTACCTTCAATACTATTATGAAATGGAGTAGTTTACTTACTTGCATTTAGCGGAACGGAGGAAAGAGCGGGCAGGTTGGCGATGTGGTGGTGGGTGTTCTGGACGTGTCTGCCCTGGTAACCGAGGACGGCGCCATGATGGTAGAGCACGTGGTGACCGTGCCCACCATTGTGGTGCTGCCTGTATCCCGCCACTGTGTTCGCTAAACGTCACTTTTTGTACGGCGTCGTCATTTTTATTCAAGCGGCTGAGACCGTATGACGCGTTCGCGGAACGGTCATTTAAGAGGCCATCGTTCGATGCCTCGATTGCCGGGAAAGTTTTCGATGTTATGACGGACTGTGGGAAAGTTAGAGGTCGGTTTCGTTGGTGCGGTTTTTGTTCTATATTTTCTCGACGTAATGTAATTGCGTGTGGGTTAGACAAAAAGTTGAGTGGATGGATTAGTTCGGAATGTAGAACCCTTGTTGTAGTTGTAGAAATAAGAATGGAGGAGGATTTATTTATACGAACTGAATTTTAAATGTATAATAAAATAGCGGTATTTTAATCGTAAAACCGAGTAATGGGACGTATTTTTGAGAACAACGCGCGAACATTGTTTTTTATAATAGTTAATTAACTATTTTTGAAATTTCGGGATATTTATCGACGTTCATAAACCAGAGTTTTACAACCCGTACAAAATAAAATATCTATAAAATCTTTTTCCTGCATTATTTTCAACATAAAACCATACAAGCATATTATACATGGGATATTTATTAACCAACGTATTTAATGTATTTTTGTTATCGACATCGTTCCATACGAAGAGCAGCGTACTAATAAATTTCAACTAGATATATAATTTATTTTTTACGTTATTCCATCGCACACCTAAATCATTTACCATCACGGTTTCTATAAATAGAGGACGCTTTTTTGTTATCAACAAACATCAACAGGTATATGTAGGTTATGAATTTTGAATGCAAATACACCCACACGCGTATGGGTGATAACGGTACATACTTTACCAGACCAATTTTATCAAATGCAAACTGTGTGTACAAACATGCTCATGAATAATCACCATCTTTGAATAAGTGATGCTACTAGAATAGTTCAGAATATTTGTAAAAAAATATTTTACAGTTGTATCCTTAAATCTCCTAATAGGATCACTGGGAGGCTACAAAAAATTTAAACAACTACATTAGCGTATCAAAAGCTTCGAATTGAATTCGCCACTCTGCCGAAGAGAACCAAAAAAATAACCATACATCAACTAAACGAACTGTTTACCAAACCACTTCATTTAGTTAGGGTTGTCGTAGGGTACCGAAACAAAAGCAATCTCAGAAACAAAAGTTATAAAACCAACTTCGCGAATCACGAATTTTATCAGAGTGATAAAGTACGTCGTAACCGGAATAAGATATGCTGGTTCCGTCTCTTTTGCTCATCTTTATTAACAATAAACCCGGAGAATGTATGCTACATTAAAGGAGACAAGACAAATTTTTTACAACAGAAATTGAATAATTGAAAAGGAGAAGAAAATCGCTAGATAATATTAAAAAAATGTTTCTCTCTTAATATCATTAATAACTCCCTGATGTAATTCTTATCTTAATAAAATTTTAGGTAGACGAAATGGTGATCAAATATTTTTCTTGTGATAATTTTAATGCATTTTTATTACATTTCGTTAACGAAAAGATAATCAAAAATTAATATAGGCAAAAAACTCTTTGAATTTTATGCGAAAATAAATTGGCAACATGAATTTGTTTATTCAGTACTTGAATAATTCCTTTTGAAGTTCACCTGAAATCCACCTGGTAAAAGGACACTCTGATTTACATTTAGGAAAATGTAAACAAATTTTCGATTTTAAGTGCGCTAAAATGTAAAACATATTTACAGATATCAAATAACTCTGTTTACAGGGCCTTTGATTTATCAAAGAGTGTTATTTAATTACTTGCGGATTTAATTTCGTAATTAATTAAATGGAGTTTAAGTTTAAGGGATGTATGATGCGGATTGATGAAATGGAACGAAGCGGGCTACGAAATATTCAATCATGAAAATGGAAATTAAATTACCGAAAACTTTCTTCTCGTCGATGTAACAGCCGAAGAATTCATTGTTCTAATTTTAATAAACTCCGCAAATGTTCGAATGAAAAAGTTTACAACAACAATACCTGTGGTTGGGCCAAAAATTCGTAAACAAAAACACAACCCAATTACATAAAGCAAACAACAGAGTCGGACAAAAAAAATTGGAAAAAATATCAATTACCTAAACGTTCCCGTAGCTTTCTCATTTGTTAATTTTTGAGGACGAATTATCCCATGAGAAACGCGGGGGTGGAACAAACGCGATTTTTGTAATGTACGTACGCTCGCTTCGATTCCACCAAATATTTATACAGAGACTCCAAACATTCTCGTTTGCATTATTAAATAAATTGTATGCTTTGCGTAAATTGAAAATAAACAATCAGCCAAACCGGAGCCCGCACGTTTCCATAATACAAGGAACTCAGAATATATTACACAACGTTATCGAGTTAATTCATTGAAAAATATACCAAGGTTGGATACTGAATCATTTGTACTAAGTATATAACTAGATTAGCGCCCCTCGTACTATCCACACTAGCTCCTTCAAATTTATGTTTTATGTATTGTGAATGGTTATTAAAAGAGATGAGTTGGTTATCAATTAAGGTGGATCGATTAATTAGGTATATGGAGGAGTAATTAATTGGGATAAATTGTTTAGAGCTTCAGAAAAGACTGTAACATCTCTCAAAGAGAGGTTTAATTAAGGCAATTTTAATATTTACACATTAGTGATGTTATCATGAAAAAATGTTTGCTTTTTGGAAATATAAGAGACTATATTTTTACAATAGAAAAATCGCAATGAGACAATTAAATATACGAAGATCCATTAGTAAATTATTTTAAAGAAATACTTATGTATAAGTTATTACGACAGAAAAATCTCCAATTTAAAATCGTCCCTATCCAATTTGGAAGCGGAAAAAATATCGCGTTATAAATACAAATTTTCCACCACTTAAAACGGCGAGCCGTACCAATCAATCATTGTTTTGCAGAAATCTGTCGAAACTTTAAAGAACACTCCGAACGAAAATACGCCATAACGAAGTAAAAGTTTTCAGCCGTTATGAAAATTTTATGTTTGCTGCGAAAAGTTTCTGTATATTTTTACAATGTTCGAAATTGAATGAAATTGACTTAGAAAAATTTCACTTGGTTCTTTATCGAGGGCCTATGAAAACTTATTAGGTATTAGTAAATTTTACTTGCTAAAATCTCTACGAAATGATGGAAATATTTCGACCATAAGGCACCTAAAACGTAGATCCTCTTGCTTCCTGAACCCGTTTTTTACAGGTATCACAGGTTTCGTATATTATATGTACAAAATAGGGACTACCCCGTGGGAAATCTTTTTGAAGCACTCAGATACTCTGAAGGGCAGAAATTTCACTTGAGTTTTTCTTTGGGCGAAGTAAATTTTCCTTAGAATAATGTATAACGAGAAAGCGATGAGATAGGAGGGAATACAAAAAAAAGTTATTGAATTTTAATAAAATGCTACTCCGTATATTTACGAAACAAGAGAAAGGGCTCGTTCCCTTATGGTTTGTTTCGAGGGATTTCTGGTTTTCGACATAAATCATTCAAGTAAATCAGTTCAATAACGTATATACACGTGAAAGCAAGTTATCCCGGGGGAATGGAATCCGATGGAAGCTTTCAAATTGAGCAATATTTTACTCTTCTATGTAAATCATAAAAAAATAATAAATCCGTTCTATGAGAATTCTTAGAGATTATATCTATTCGCATATTGCTGGTTTTAAATTGATTAAAGTGAAAATAGAAAAAAGATCTAAGGTACCTAAGTAATTAATATATTTTTTTAAATTGTACGTAGTTATATACAATATTTAATGTATTATTATAAAAATATTAAGTTGGTTCATTTGAAAAATTGGAGTAATATTTTATTTGCTACATTTGTATTGACCCTATAATAATACTCAGAATTTTCTACTTGTACCGCCACTTATCAATATTACCAAGTACATTGTATTGAAGTTACTATTTACGTTTATACTCTACATTTTTTAGTAACGTTGGTAATTAATTTTAAATGCTAAATAAATATATTTTCCGTTTTTCCATTCACTCTCTTTTGTATACCTAAGCAATAGAAATGCATTAACACAAAATTTACGAAATATAAAAAATTATGTTAAGTACCCATTAAGTACAAAATTATTTGTATACAAGTAATTTACCGAAACAATTCCTATAGGAACAGCATTTTGACGAGAAAATATATACAATAGTACCAACACTATTCACCAAACCGACCACTTTTTCAAAAAATGAATTGATACAACTCAAATAAACAACCCAAATTTCCCCTTGGAAACGCAAGTTTCTCAAAAATTTATGCTCTTTTTCGCAATCACGTGTCAATGAAACCCACACGAAAGGGCGTCAGGACAGGACGGCCCAATAAAAATTTTTGAGAAAAATCGTGGTTTATTTCGTATTCACGGCGTGGTTCGTGGATCACGTGCGATCGGCGCTGATTCGAACTTGGTGCCCAACCGACGCCGGCGACGAATGAATGACGACTGGCGTCGGTATGGACGGAAAGGCGTCGCGACGCGTGCCTCTGGAGAGGCGAATGCGCGCGCACTCTCACTTCCGGCTAAATATTCCCGAAATATTGTCATCCCGACAGGATAGATAGGAAGCTTTGTCACCGACTTTGTGCTCGAGAATTGGTGACATACTTTTGGAGATTTTCGGCTACTTATATAAAGCGTAGGTATGGCGATTCATACGGCATATTATTCAAGCGGAACGTACGGAGTTAGTGAATGGAACTGTAATTAGTGAATGAATAATGAATAGCAATATCGAAATGTAAATCTCACGTATCGGTGAATGATTTATTAATTAATGAAGTGAAAGAACTAATTACCAAATGATACATAAAATTAACAATTAGCGAAATAAATATTTACCTACCGTTCATAGGTTTCCCACTTTTAAAAAATCTATTTATTTCAAAATTTGTCAATAATGATATATTATGTCCTTTTGGTAAAGTATTAATAAGTACCTATTGGGGTGCAATCCAGATATATTTTGGAAATTTTCAAATGAATAGTTTCTTGCATAATTTATGTTTCATCCAAAAAGCTATCTTTGCTGTGGCATGCCACAATCTGTATACATTTATAATCAGCTGTAAACATACCTAATAAACAAATATGACATGATGAAGATAAATTATAAATAATGCAAAATCGCTCATTAAATTGGCGATTAAATAATCTATCATTTAATTATATTTATCCCCACTAAAATATGTATTACGTACAGTATTATTTATGTTTGGTATTCTGTAATTAATCCATTGATATCGTTTAGTTTCGTTACAAAATTAAAACAAATTTTACACGTTATAAATAAATCGAAATTTAAGTGTTATTTTTTTATTCCAACGTTAAAAAAACAGTAAAATAAGAGAAAAAAATTAAAGAAACTCTTAGTTGACAGTAATAAATATTGCTATACTTTTCAAAAATATGCAGTAGGTATAATATTAAATAATTTTCGCTATAAGAAATAAATCAAGCTGCACGAATTTCATCAAAAAAGTAAAAGGAATAGTACACCCCCTTTAAAAAAGTACTTCCTCGGGCGACATTAATCATGATTTATACTTGCAGTAAATTTGTTGGTGTCTGCAATAATTTACTTGCATGTGATAAATTAATGTCAAATTAACCGCCACCTACCTGATAATGGGCCGACGCGAGAAATCAAATTAATCACTGGTTAAATACAAAATGATGACAGAATAATTAGAATCTGGTAATTGTATCACGAAGGTGCGTTAAAAAAATCACCTTCGAAATTTAAAGCAAATAAAGCAGTTTAATTACGTAGGTAACTTATTGAATTTTCTCAGCCTTTAGCCTACGAAAACGGTATACATTCAAAAGTAAATTAATTTAACTTACTACTCTATCTGAGGCCAACGAATTCTTACCTGGAACAAAAATAAAAGCATTCAATTTTGATTATGTCTTGTTTGCGTTACGTAAAATGTTTGTAAATTCAATACACTGGCACCGACGGTTTACATGATATTTACAAAATACGAACATGTTTCTGCCGTTTTAGCTTATTCCCATTCGTTCGCTTTGCATCGCGAATAACAGTACAATGATATAACGAAAAAATAAACAACTTTATTTATTGTACGCAACTTTATTAAAAAGCATCTTTATTTATGTATCACAACCATCAAAACAGTATTATATTTACAGTAGTTTAAATAAGGCACCAAAAGCAAGGAAGCTCATAAGCGCTAGAACTGCATACAATTTTATCGTACCCAACGCTAAACATTGCGCCGGTATTTCGAGTTAATGCCCGCTCATTTCCATTACCATACCAATAATTGCATTTCTAATTTTAGTTGTATGTCGCTTGGTTTTGTTTGTTTTTGTCTGTACCAATTTAGAATAATTGATACATTTATTACCGTTACTCACTAACTGTGAAATTAACTTCGGTTTCGTTTTTCTGTGGGCCGCAAAATTAATTTAGGAATTTAGTTTTGCGCCCCGCTCGAATCGCTTTCCGTTTTATGGGGGCGCACAACGCGATAAATGCAATTCATTTTTGATTAATTATATTGTCTCAGTTGATATCAAATACAAAATTTTGAATTATGTAGCTTTGTTTGATACGAAAATTACACGTAAATTTAATCAACGATAAAAGTTTGTTTTTTGGGAATTACGGAACTGATTTTTTATATAATTAATTTAGAGTTATGTAAAAAGAAACATCAAATGAAGGTCCTGTTTTAATTAAATGGAACTCCCGTAGACTCTCAGTAATAATGCAGAAATCGTTTTCATCTCATTTTATACCATCAAAGAGGCATAACCGATCAATTAGTGCCTTTCTATGCAGTGTACAAACGGCTCAAAGAGTATTTGATTTGAAACAAAATTGACTCGAATATCGCTCGTGATTATTTTTTATAAAAAGAAATCAGACTGATTAAAGGGATTAAACGATTAAAACGATAAAAAAGACGTACGCCTACAAATTGAGAGTTTTTATGCAGGAATTATTCATATTTATTAGCGACTTACCGTACGTGAAAACGGTCATTTGTTCCTAAACCACACTTAACGGGGTGCAATTCGGATGCGAAATGCTGCATTAATTTAAAAATTAATGGTCTATTAAACATGAGACCACACAAAATATAAATTAAAATGTGGCTTTTTGAATAGTACCATCACTGCAACGTAGTTTTTAATAAATGCGATGCCCGCTTATAATTACAATTTAACAACAACGGGCCAGAAATTTTATATTCACGAATAATGGCTCAAAATCGGTGTTTATTTAACGGTTTATTAGGTGAAAAATGCGGCTTTCCACTAAATAATTTAGTAAATATTAAACATATAAAAATGAATTATTAGATAATTAATGAAATATATTAATTTCAAATTATTGACAATAATCAAGTGAATTCAAAAATCTTGAAGTGAAAAAAAAACACAGTTATTAATGAATACGTTCAATCCAATAGAGTATGCTTTTTCCATTTAATTCTACACGAATTTTTCCCGGCGATTCATTAAATATTTACAAGTGGTTAACAGGAAGTTGAGTTATTGGCAATTTAAAAAAAAGCGTCCATTTGTTTTAATACGAAAAAGTAAAATAATTGGTTATTCGCTGAATTTTTCATACGTGTAAATAGATGTTGGTTGGAAATGTTTTTATGCGATTTCCAGTTTTTCATATAGTTGGTGATGGCTATGAATCCAAATAACGGTAGTATAAAAATAAACATAATATGTGAAACTGAATTCATCATTTATTGTCGGTGTATTACTACAAAAAAATAATTTGTTTATTTACAATTTTCGAATCGATTGAATTTTACGAGCGGTAAAATTGTAAGTATTGTAGGTACCTACTTTAAATCTCAATTAATGGAAACCATAAATATATTAAGTAATTTTATTTGCTAGATAATAAATGTATAAATGTTAATTTTTATTTGTAGAACTTAATTGTGTTATTCCAGAGCGGAGGTTCGCAAAAAGTCCAATTCCAATTAACATCAAAGAAGCATATAGGTAATTAACTTTCCAAATAATGGGGTTTTTTACTCTTTGTAATATCCGCACTGAATAATCCGACCGTCAGTACATTCTTTTTTCTCTTTGTTAAAAAATAATCATTCTACAAACTTTTTTATCCACATAATTAAATTGCAGGTAATAAAAACAATTTCAATTTATAATGAGTAAACCCTCCGTAAAAATATATAAAAGTTAATAGAGAGGAAACTTCCGCGTCAGAAATTTCTTGGGGAATTATTCCATATTTGTTACGCTGCGAAAAATTGTTTCTTTTTTAGCAAATTAACGTTGAAGTTGGTTACAGAGCCACTGCCGTTATAAATAAATTAGTAGTCAGTGATTTGTTTAAACACATAAAAAATTCTTTTTTATTTCCACAGTGATTTAACGAGCCGCGTTAACGCTGGAAAGTCTCTTTTTATACAATTCTGATGCATGTACATATGTATTAAATGATTTCAATCAATAGGTTACACAATACGTGCATTATTGTCCACAAAAGAGACTTCGATACAGTATTTGTAAAATACAGTGTACACAAAATCAATTTTTCAATTGATTCAATTGATAAATAATTTTCAATATAATTATCGTTTTAGTACATACACCTAATAAACGTAAAAAATATTTTGTAAACTTTGGGAAGTTGAACTTTAATATAATTAACGATTATTGTAAATATACAATATTTCTGATGGTATTTGTAATATAATTTAGTTTGTTTTAATAATCATAATATTGCTTTAATTAAATAATGTGCGTTGCCGTTGATGTGCACGTAAATATGTATGTATATTAATTGACGGCTAAATTTCATGAGTTACAGGCAAATAAAAAAATATTTAAATTCTTTTTATCGTTCGAACAATAAATTTCCCACTTTTCAATATAAAATGAAATTGTCGCTTAAAAAAAGTAATATCCACTTCATAACCGAAAGAAACTTCTGGAGAAAATTAATCAAAAATCTTACCCGTAAAGGTTTTTACGCGATGAAGACAATTCTCCGGTGGATCTTACACAGAAAGAGCCGGAGCACTTTTAATAAATCTTCATCCTCAGGTTCATTAATTTCGCAAAAACTCGCCGGTCCCAATTCGACATTAAATAAGCCGCTTTAGGACGATAAAGTGTCGCGGATGAAATTTTCGAAAGTCGTCGCGAGAGAAAAAGTACACTTTTCTAAAGTTTCCTTTTTTTCACTATTTCATCTTATTCAATATGTAGAGTCATCAGTCATCGTTAGGAAGTTGTGTTGCGAAGCACCTTTTAAATAATGGCGTTTATATCCCTTTGTTTTAAACGCGATATTCAAAAATGTTTCGCCGAGACGCTGCAACGAAAATACAGAGATCGCTTTGCTTATATTACAGAGTATTTTTCGTTGAGCGGCACCGTCTCGCCGATTATTTTTCATGGTAAAAATGAAAATAAATGAACTTTCAGATTTAAAAAGGAACTAGACAACTTTCTTATTTAATTTCCAATAAAGCACCGTGTTTAAAGAAATAATTATATTTTTTGTAATTCCCCACACGCATCCTATTAACACTAAATTGTTTTACTTATACAAACCGTTGAAAAGTTTTGTCATAATTTTCAACAAAAACATTGTACGACACTAGCACAAATTTAATTTATTGATTGAACATACATTCAAATACCTTGGCTCACATTAAATTGAAATCAAAGAGAACCACTCGTAATTAAACGAAATTCCAACGCTAATTTATCCAAATCGACGCCAAATAATTTCTCTCGATCGTTGTTTGGTATAATTCGAATTTAAATTTTATGAAATATTAGGCAGCTTAATAATTATCCTATAAATATACTCACATACAAAGCCCGATAGACACTATAAAATTGTAATGACGTTACCAAAGGGTGAAATATTACATTAACCGGTTGCCAATGGCGCAAGATCTGTTTATGCTTATTATAGTAACCCAATTAACTGTGATATAATGTAGCGCTGTTTCTTTAACGATCTGTTTATACATACACATACATTTATATCATATTTAACTTCCTCTAAATAGTTGTTATTGTCATGCAAAGATTTCATGATAAATCGTTATAATCATAACATACATGCATACACCATCGCAATCACGAACAGGGTGGAACCCTCTAAAATATTCGGAATAAATTTCTCTCGCAAAATCCGAGCCGGTTATACCGAAACCGTAAATTTTACTACCGTTTCTGATATTTCCATTTTTTCCGAAGCGAATTGTTCCCCATTACGGAGGCCTTCGCCGTCGCCACGTAATTGAGCAGGTGGCTACGACAAAGACCCCGCGGAGGCGGCGGGAGGCAGCCAATTCGGTTATCTGGTTAACAGTAAGATTTAAACTCGACCGATCCGCAGGTGGGTAATGGGAAAGCAGCAGTCGTATAGAACAGAGGACGGCGCAAAGGGATTGGATTATAATCCCATAGGCGTAATAAGAAATATCTCACCAAGAAAATCTCATAAGGAAGCTGAAGTACGAATTAAAAATTCTTGTAACTAAATGAGGCGTTGTGGAAGTATTATGGTTATCACGTAGTTCGAGGTTATGAAACTTGGTCCATGAAGATGAGAGTGTAAAATATATCAATTCTCCTAATTACATGCTAGTTTTGATGGTTTATGGAACTTATTTTTAAATGTTTACTTATCTTTAGCAAATTTTCAGTAATTTCCACAACATCATGGAGAATTAATCCGAAGCACGCCCATGGGCAATGTAGGGAAATTCGAACGACGGCGGCCACCGTAAGATTACATGTCTACTGGATGGTGATATAATGTTTGGGTAATAGAGTCACGCGTGCCTATTTACTCTATACCTCATATACCGCCTCCGATGAACCGAGTGCCTTCTCTCCTGCCCTATCGCCATCGTTGCATGAATATCAAAAGTCTGACTTGGGCGAGCGGAGAGCCGGGAAAATCGTTGATTATTTCTTATAGGGATGTTTTAAAATGCGGCTTAGAGAATACTGTTTTCATAAGCTTGCAGGAAATTGGTTGTGGAATCGTTCTAACAGTGCAGAGAGCACCAATACCAAAATAGAACTTACATAAGAAATTTATACTACTTCCTCCAAAAAATTGAGCAATTTTCATTAACCTTGTCACTTTCGATTTTGTTTTTCCCGATATTCGTACAGCTCCTCCGAGCGCCTTCTTTGGGAGCAATGTTTTTTCCTATAATGGATTGTGGGAATAGAGCACGAAATATGGCGGTCTCGATGTCATGCTTCGACTGGAAGCTTATCGCTTTTATGAAAAGTACACAAAGGAAAACAAAACAATAAACAAAAGAAATGAAAGTGTTTTCAGCGCTTCAATGCTCCGTATCGGAAATGGTTAGTATACTATTTCTATTAGGAAACGGAATACGATGGGTTTTCGAACAAAAAAAATTGAATATGATATGTAATAAATAAGAATTTTTCTATCCGGTTCAATTTCATGTTATTAGAAATTTTAATTTACCACTAAAACTTGAAGTGTATAGGTAATGCATTAGCGTGGCGATTCATGTAATGACGCAATTTATTAAAGAATTGAACAGACACTTCTCTTATCTCTTTTCGACTATTTTAACAATCCCGAAAAAGGCCTTTATTGCAAAACGGGTTCCTTTTATTAAATCCCAACATCGATCAGATTGGCCATAATATGGGATTTAGCCGGTAAGGTAGGTGTCTATTTCACGTAAGTGCAATTCCCTTCTATCCCTCTCGCTAACGCCCGTAGTCGATAGGAGCGTCTTTGTCTAGGCACCTTGCGCTCCGGAAATGATCTAAAAACCTCATATCTATATCAAAGTAGTCTATATACGTAGAGATTGGCCCATGATCAGCATCCCTTACCGATTGAGACGTTGACACAGCAATGTACTCGGCAATATCCATTTCCTGCATAATCCGACTATTCAACTTCCGCAAAAAGGATATTCTTCGCAGACGTAATTCACTATTAAAATATTCAAATTGATTTTGCAGTTCTTATTGCCTTGTCTATGGGATTTTCTTTCCCTAAATTTTTCCGCATAAGCGGCGTTAACCGAACCTAAATTTACACGGGCCGTCCAATTCATGGTGTAATTTAAAACCTTATTTATGATAAAGTCTACATTTTTGTAAGCATTATTGTACATCTCATCGATATTCGTAACGAGTATAATTTTATTAAATCTTGCTAATTGGTTTCATTTTAAAATAGTCGGCCAATTTGTACCTATTAGTATTCGATGCGTCGTTCAATTCGAGATTAAAATATTTAATTTTTCATTGTTCGCGAAAAATCTAGCAGAAGTTAGGAGGACCATTTGGCATTTTTAAACGGCGGCCGAAATGAAAAACCGGCCGCGTTTCATGAATACGAAGGAACCAAAGTCCGTCCAATTGATTCGTCCCTTTCGTCGTCCCGCCTCGGAGAAAAGACTTAATTAGACAATTGTTTGATCCTAATTTGATTAGCTTTTGTCTCGAGTTACTTTTTCGGTTCTTTTGTTTCCTTTAGTATGGAAATGAAGCTGTAGGTATCTTTAGCATTTTAAGTAGTGTTTGAGTTTAATTAAATTTAGAGTTTATTAATTTGAATGGGCCATTATTTCGCGAGGCTCGCTCCAAGAGTTAATTCCTTTGTGTTCGGGCGGAATACTTTTTTCTGGTATTTAAGTTCTTTTGGGTTGTATTAAGGGTAGGTTAGGATAAAATAAAATTACCCAATTAAATGCAATTAACGCTTAATGCAAAACTGTCATAATTCTCTACTTATCCGTCAAACATAAATAAAACAAAAAAGTGCATGCCAACCTAATTGGATCACTTAACATTAAACACGTAATTAAATGCCTATTCATTAATCGGGCAGGTATTTAAGTTTCCGGAACTTTCGCACAACAGCCTCCTCCAAAGTAAATGAAATTCGAGAACATCGAACAAAGTCGCCCCGTTCGATTTTGTCGAAATAATAAATGCCAAATTCAATTATAAACTTAATGGCTCAGAAAGATTGCCGGGCGACTCAATTTACAATAAATATCATTTAGCGAAAGTTTTATAAGTGCTTCCATTGGGTTCTAATTAAAAGTTTATAACTTCAGGAGTCGACGGTTCGGTCTTTTGAGAGGTTTAAATGTATTGGTAAAATTAAATTGGCAAATTAGTTATTTTACTTGTAAGTAATTCGGTGTAATTTCCGACAGATATCTCTGGGGAGAATCGGCAACTTTTTAATCGCTGAATTTATGGAATGGATATAAAAAATTAACAACAATGAAGCCTAAAGAGGGAGGCCTGATTTTGTCAGAAATTGCCTCTTAAATTATTATATTAAAGTTTAAATTCGTTTTAAAGGATAAAGAATATTTGACATAAATTTGGAGAAATAAAAATTATATAAATTCTTTATTAGTGAATTCCATGAATTCCAAAAATTTACAATAAAGATTTTATTTACCACCATTGGAGTCTAACAAGTTTACTACATAGGTATAACATCTCCAAATCCTTGAATTTTTTTATTAGTTATTATTAAGATTAGGTGCCTTTATCTCCGCCGAACGGCACAACTATTAATAAAACACGCCTTCAAAATATAAAATATTCCGAAAACTTCATCAAAGTTTCGAGCTCGCCCGGAGCAGAGGGGGCCAGCGGAAGGAGCAGAAAAAAAAAGGAGTGAAATTATCGTGGGCCGGCACGAAAAACTGTTCTATTCAGCCGCGTCGGCAGTAAAAGCACGAAAAATTATGTGTGGCCGTAACAAAACCGAAACTTTTCCAAAAGATACAGTTTGTTGCGTGTTTAAAATCGGGCGGAAATGAGACGGCGGCGTGCCCGAAAAAAGGACCGAAAACGGAGCGACATCTCGTACCAGGAGGCCCCGATGAGCGGGGCAAAAAACACACCCAAGGCCTTTAAAATATAGACCATTGCCACGTTAGAACCGTAGTCGATGTGCCAGGCCGGAATTTATTTCAACCTAAGTTATTAAGATACAAATTAAGAGGAAACGTACCATATAAATGGTAACAGGTAAAAACGAAACACAAAAACTAATAATCTATTTTTTACAACCTTATGGATACATCAGTACCTATCTCAATCTAACGCAGTTAAATAATCCGATGTAATTGATGAAGTAAATTACAGTCTGAAGAGTACATATCTACATTTATTTTTGCTTATTTCATTGCTGGATGTTGTGATATTATTTATTGAATTACTTTAGAATTTACAGATCTCTCCTTCTACAAAAGCTCGACTTCATCAACGTAGATCCGTTAAAATAAATCAATAAAAATCTTTAGTAATATTGGTGAATAATAGACACGGAATAATGAGATTTAGCGTACCTACAGATCCAGTACTTTGATTAGGGCGGTAATTTTTCTTATCGATAATCGATTAGTCGGTGGAAATGCCGGAGTTGGAGCCCGATTAGCAAAAGGGATCAACGAATTTATCTACGGACGTGCAAACACACCGGGCAAACGTTAGAGAAAACACGGCAAACTCCTTTATCGATTTCTGATTCCGAAGTCATAAAACAAATTGGAACTTGACTCGAATTAGATCAAATATCGTCTCTCCCTTAAGTGATGACTAACCAGATAATTCATTTCGGTTCTGTATTCGCCGTGAAAGGAACATTAATTGTGATGAAAGCTGGGCTATAAATAAACCTGGAGGACGGAATTGAAAAAGCCGGAAAGAGGTAAATATGGTAAAAACGTGAACCGATATAGATTAATCGATACGGGGAAAAACACGTTCGGTGAACAGGTTAAGGTTGAAGTTGAAAAGCCCTATAGTCTTGTGGCAATAAAAAATGTTTTCGATTCCATCATTTCCTTTATTGCCTCTTGATTTGCATTTTATTTGACGAATCTTTAGCGCTTTATAACAGCTCTGGAACATATTGGGACAATAACGTATGCATTTTTTTCGACCGCATACACCATAATTAATAATAAACCAAGAAGTGAAGTACATAATAGACCTGGTAAAACATCCGTTATCAATTCGGTGTGTCGTCGCTTCGCGTCGGCGTTTCGGTTTCCGGGGGTTAGGGAGGTAAACACAGGCCCGTGTTGGCATAATAAATTCCGAGTTTAGAGTACGTATCCGAACACCAGAATGGCGTTCTTAAATCTTGTTAACTGTTCTAATTACACGGCAGCCTAGAATAGTTAAATTATATTTTAAAAGGGCATGATTAACCGACAAAGGCGACCAATTAAAGTTTATTCGGTTTTGTTGAAACGTAAGTTTAAAGGCGACGTCCCGTAGGATCGAAAGTCACTGGCAACTACTAAATCAGCGAGTCCTAAGTGCTGTTCTATGCAACTTAAAATAAATGGCCGTTTGATAAAAAAAACCTTACTCGTTTAGTTTTCTGCCGTCGAAATTCAACGCAGCGCCGCTATTGCGCCGGTCGCTTTTATAAATTAACAATTTTTGCACTCTAATTAATTCCGGGGAATTAACTCTAACGGAATTTTCGTTGCTAAACGGCAATAAGCCGGAATTACAACGCATTAGTCATCGCCATTCTAATGTCGGATTCCGCCATTTCTAGCACGCACCTCACCGCAAAGACCAGTTATTTCGACGTTTCATACCCAAATGAATCAAGGTACGCAAGTGTTGTGTTAAATTGAATGCGAAAGGACAAAAGGCTCCTTCTCTCTATTAATTTGTTTTATATCTACGAGGATTTGGGCTTCATGTCTACGCAAATTAAGTGACTATTTAGGTCCAGATTAACCTTCTAGTAGGTATATGAGGAGAAGCATACGCGTATGTGGTAAAGGGTGTTAATGACTATCTACAGACTTCTACGATATATTTTAAACAATGTAGGTATAGCAAAAAATAGGTTTACACTTTTGAAGGAGACTTTATATTTTGCAAATATGCTATTTGTTAGTCTCTACATTTCAAGGATTTCATATGTATATATGTGCAGTACTAAATGAACAAACAATTTCTGTGATTTTTTCACGCAATAATCCCTGAAAATTTTCCCTGAAGATAAGATTTAATATGGTGAAATAACGAATCGACCGTTTACTTGTTCTATATTTAGACAATAATGAGCGTCAATTGCGCGGAATGATAACGGCAATAATAATTTCAGCTTTTTATGGCGACTCGGTTCATTAGGGTTATTTTCTAGAAAGTTTTTCCACCATCATCGGCGCTTAAACAATTATTTCCGCGAGATTGAACAGTGGGCGATATTTATAAAATGTTGCACTTTTTCAACGGCCGCAAAATTTTCCACGTCAGCAGAATTAGCTTCATACACCTACAATAATCCTGCGGGAACGAGGTTTTTTTAATGGAATCCTTTTATCTCTTCTAGGAGATATAATTAGCGATGCGCGGCTTTGAAAACGAAAATTAGGTTTTGTAAAAATGCATGAAATTTCATTATGCGAGTAGGGCGATTTTAATTGAGTGAAATCCAACAATTTTACCGGCTTTCCCCGATATCAAATCTAATTTTGAAGCGGATATATGCAGCATTAACAAACACCTGTCGGGAAATGAACGTTGTTCCTGTTTTTTTATACTGCGCCACTTGAATACAACGAAATCTTCTTCAAAGTGGCTCGTAAACCACCAGAACAAGCCGTAATTGTTTTTTAATAACCATAACTAAGCGATTTGCATATTTTTATAGCGTCCGGCACGACCCCCTTGGTCTGCGGCCGGTTATTATCTTGTCAAATTTTTCGGGGCCCTGTCTGGTTTACGTCGCCCGTTTCGGAGGTTTATTCGGATTTCATGGGGGAATTCAATTACTATTTCAACACGGAAACAACACAAAAGTAATACCGCAATCCAAAATTATTTATAGCAGAACCGGTTAAACACAGGGTTGGTATTGGACAGGATTTGCAGATTTTCATATTTCATCAAAATGCGATTCTTCCGGGCGCATAAGCAAATGGAGCCTTTGACGGAATATTAAAACGGCACGATGGGGTGTTTCCCATTCAAATTCACGCATGTGTGGACTTATGTACATTTTTTTAATTTTTGATATGTAATTAGAAGAGCGTTTGCAACATGCAAAAAATAAAATTTATTACAACCTTTTGTATAGAAAAAAAAAAACTGGTCTAATTGAAGAGTTTGTAGCGAATTAAAATATTCGTTTATAAGGATGAAATTATTTCATTCAATTTTTAATAAATTTCCCTCCTTTTATATTACCACTTATAAGGTTGTGTACCTCAATATAAGGTAATTTAGGGCGTATAAAAATGTCAATTACGCCGTAAGCTTCTAATTAGCCAAAAAAGCTTCAGTCTAGATGGCTTTCGGCTCTTATCTTTCCAGAAAACGAGCCCTCGAGAATGACTCTTAGAAAACGTAAGACAAATTAAAGGAAACGCCGACGAGTAGATTTACAAAAGCAATTAAAAAGAATGCACTTTGTCAAGGAAAAAGTTTCGGTCAAATTTTTCGCAATTAGGTTTGCCTTTCGAATATCGTTTCGTTTTAGAGCGTTCAATTTATTTTCCGGTTTGCTTCGCCGTGAAATTCGACGAAACTTAAACCGAATACGAAGCAATTTTTAACCAAATCGCTTTCCGCGACAAATTACTGTGTCAACACGTACCCGTTAAAAGAGTAACATCATAAAAGCGTCGGTAATATACGCCCCGTCGTAATCGTCTTGTTTTGTTTCAGGAACGTATAATTCAAAATTTATTTTCAATTTATACAGACTATTAAAGTGTCTCATTTGAGATGGGATCGCATGACCCTCCATGTATTGCGAGCTTGCACTCCTCGGTCTCGATGTCATGCATTTATCATGTTAGGAAAGTTTTCATTGTTTTCAATAAATTTGCGGCCCACAACGAGGGCGAATATTTGAATAAATTACGTTTAAATGACATTTGTAATCTACCAGTATGGGGGGATATTCCAAATTATGCTTTGAAATATTTAATCCTACTATTGAAGGTTTTTATAATGCTAATTAATTATATTACAATTAATTCACTTTATCTCTATAAATAATTAGTAAATCTATTACCAATTTCAGCAAAATATTGTGTTTTAAGAGTTACAGGGAAAAGAAGCTTAATAATCCAATTTGATTCATTCTACAGCAATTTCGAATTTGACGGGACATTTCCGGAGTTTCCTCTATATTAAATTCGAATAACGCGTTTTTCGATATCCATCCGAGTGTCCATCGAAGAGATATACATCGTTGTTTTTCCCAAGGATAGTTCATTACCATGGAAAAGTACGGAGTTTATTTCGCAACTGCCGACATTCTCAAAGAGAAATTACGACAAAAAGGGGCCAGTAATAGTGACCCGAGTACGGCCAAGGGGAACAAAACAACTATTTGTTCGCCTCTAACTTTGAGTCATTAAATTGAAAAAGTACTTCGATAACTCGCCGGCCCGTTCCGCAACAATGAAACTCGGGGAAAATATGTAAATTTCCCGTGCGGAAATAGAGCCACCGGCATCAAATATTTATAAAAGTAATTGTGGATATAATTCAAAGCCCACACACACAGAATACTACTTTGATTGAACGTTTCTACCAATTTTATAGTTTTGCATATTCCGATGAAGTTTCTCCAAAATTCAATTACTCCACACCTTTAATTGTATTTTTATAGAACCCTTCATGTTACCTTTAAAAATCATTATTTTCGAAAATAAAATGACAACATGGCAACGTTGTAATATTTCAACTAACTCTACATTTTAATTGAAAGTGTGAAATATTTCAAATAATTTACATCCCTCAACCTTTTTATAGTACAAATATTACAATAAAGGGTGGACTTTTTATTGGACACTTTTTTTTAATTAAACTGCAGGTAATGATGGAAACCGGCCAACAAGACAAAACAAAAAGGGGTTGGCGAAAAAACGAGCGCATTTTCCCTCTCGGCTCTCTCGTAAAAAAGTGCACTGTTTAAATTGAGCCGACCTTTTTATCCGACATCGAGGCGAAATTATAATGTTTGATTAAATAGAACTCTATATATTCCGGGGCGCCTGAAACCCCTCTGATCTGTGATTCAATTCGTAGGAGCATTTCCCCTCTCCGTTTTTTATAGGTCAAATTAAAGCTCGGCGTGTATAAAAAGTCGGATAGCGTCGGTTGTACGAGAGTGGATGTGAGGATTGCAATTTCCAAGTAAATGTAAATTTTATTTTTGAACTCGTTCACCAAGGATTACGCGAGCTAGGAAAGAAATCGCTCCGCTCGTACTTGTGTATAATACGTCATTATATTACGTGTATGTAATTAAAAATTTATCCGTTTAACTACTGACCTAGTTTATCTCCTGGTTGATGTTTTGCGTATCTGAAATTTATCTATCGCGACGAAGAAAGTTCCTTTGGAGGAAATGAAATATGGGGAATTACAGGGAATTTTTCCTGTTCGGTAACGCGCGGGGAAAACCGTTCGATGGAATGTCGTTCAGGGCGGATATACATTCTTAAAGTGAGCGACTTTTTGATTTACGATGCGTCGTAAAACGGCGAACCGTCAAATAAAGCGCATATCTCTCAGTGTCAATGCAAGTTCAAAACAATATATCCTCCTCCGAAAGAAAAGGGAAATTCGACATTTTTAAGTGGAAAACTTCACGTCGGGTGGAACGAATTATCGAATTATAAACAAGAAAACGTCTTTAAAAAGTAACGGCGAAAATATAAGATACTAAAATCTTCACCTTTTACATCTTAATCTCCAAAGGTTAAAAAGAAATCCCGGGAAAATCTTTTAATTTAATCGCCTGCGAAGCAATTTATTTTTTATGGAGGCGAAATCACTTACCAACCCCTTACAGGAATAAATTATTCCATGGCTTGTCGTTCAAAACAGATGAGAATATAAAAACGCCGGAATTAACCCGTTAACCCAGATTAGTTTATAAATCAACAAAAATTTTATGTACGTAATAAAAACGACAGTTGTATCCGATACGGAACGAAAAAATATTGTTACCGAAACAGCATAAAATCACATAAATTTGTGACTTATTTTTACGCATTTTCCCGCTGAGCGTTAAGATATTTACGAGTGATGGTGTTTTATTAGCCTCCAACAAACACCTCTGCGAGAACGCGAAGAGAATTTCAAGAAAATAGGAAAATTTTCCATTAATTCAATAATTAACATAAATTCCATTCACATTTTGAAACTCGAAATTACATACTGAACTCTAGAAATAGTCCAGCGATTTTCCATTGAAACTATTTAGCGAGGTACGGTAAATTCTGAATGACTTAATAAAAAAGCAATTTGGAATATTTTCTAGCCGCATAGGTATAACTATATCAAACCGCAAATTATAAAACTTAATGAAATTCTCAATTGATTTAGCAATGCCGTTACGGTAATATTGCAATACCAAAAACTTCGGTATGCCGGTGTACGTTTCGGTGATAAAATTTATTTCATCTAGACATACGATATTAGCATTCGTAATAAAATTTTATTCAAAGTTCGTTAGTCGTAGTAATACGGAAAGGTCTTTTCTGAAAATAATACTCGGGAATGCAATAGGATCCCATTTAAGGAATAAATACTCGGCTATCACGAAACAGGACGGATAGGGTGGAAGTTTTATTTAAAGGGCCATTTGTCAATTTTTAGCCTAACCTGTAATTTTCAGCCCAAGTGCATTTCGCAACGATTTTTCTCCTCGATGGTGTTTTTTTTGTCCGTCAAATCGTTACCGTTCTCACTCATTATTGGTCAATGAAAAATTGCGTCGAGTTCAACACGCGAAACTTGAATTTTTTTATTCCTAAATTATAATATGGTCATGTCACAGAAATACGACCACTACAATTAAGCAAATGAGACTCGATTATTTTTATTTAAAAATATACTATTAACTAATGAATTTCATATTAAAAAAGTAGTAAGTAGTTACTACATGTAATTTAATTTTCCAAAGTGAAAAATCGTTATTCGATTAGGTTTTTCGTCGTTAATTAGTAATAAATAACACTTGTCCAACAAAATCTAATCGCACTTCCTTGAAACATCAAAACCTAGTAAAAGAGGAAATCCTTCATGTTGTCTACTTCTGTTTGATAGCGCATTTAAAATAATGCAAGGCACGAAGAGGTTCTTACAGTTCGAAGGTTTTACGTTCGAAAATACCGAGACCGTTTAAAAAGGTTATCAGAAAAATACAATAAAAAGTTCAGACGTAAAGATTGATTTTACTATTGCAATAAAACCGTTATCATTCTTAAAACGTCATTGAAGCAGAAAATAGTAAAAAATCGTTAAACGAATCGACAAAGTATATCATTACAGAATAAAAGAGCAATTGTAAGATTTAAAACAAACGTACCTGAACCGATAGGCGTCGATAATCCCCTGCTGCTGGTCGAATCGCCATCCTGGATACCCTCTAGAGCCTGCACCAAAATATTTTCGCTACCATCTTCGATTTCCACCGTCTGCTGCCTCGTATCCTCAGTCGCCGCCGCCGTATGTATCAAGATATGCCCGTTGCTGTTATCTCCTGCGCTCAGCAGGAATATCGGCGACGTGAGTCTCTTCACCGATTGCACGAGCACCCCCTTCTTGATCTCGCTTTGCTGGATCAGAATTTGGCCTGCCGAAGGAACATTCTCCAATATCAACTAGTTTCTTCCAGCAAAAAGCATTAGCATTAGCAAGAAGATGAGCAAGAAGATGGGCAAGAAGATGAGCAAGAAGATGAACAAGAAGATGAGCAAGAAGAGCAAGAAAAAGATAAAAATAGAAGAGTTGGTGACTTACCGATTTTCCCTCCATCGGTGTCCTCCAGCAGGATGTTGTTCTTGGCATGAGCGAAGGCGTCAGTGCGCAGGAGAATATGACCGCTCTCATTGCCTTTGGAGTTTCTGAGTAGTATGAAGTTGTTGCGGTTCAACTCGGCGCCGCTGGAGGTCGTTTGGTTTTCGTTGAGAGCCGACGTCGTTATGGTACGGATAATTTTCGAATTGTTGCCGTGCATTTGTTTGTCGTTTTTCGAAATCGCGCTCACATCGGTTGATTTTGCATCATTGGACTCTGAAATAAAATTAAACATTTTTTGAACTGCATTTATACAATTTTATGATGTTCTAAAAGTTAGTAAAAACGCTGAAAGAAGTGTTGATTAACACTGCCTGTTAAAATCAGCAGATATTTCAAATATTTAATAAATCAAAAACTAAGATAATAGAGTATCTCAGATTCCTCATTTTTTTATTTAAAAATACATTCAAAGTGAAAATTCGAAATCTTGCCAACTGACGAGCGGTAGAATAATCAAATGAAAGATTTTCAAATTAACTCAGACAATTTGTCTACTAACATATTAAGCAGATGCTCGACTCGCTCGAAGTAATTAGAAATGTTTAATAAAACGAAAAAATTTCCATTTCATATTTTCGAAGCAATGCGGATAAATTGGGTGTTGCGTATTTATAAAATGGGGGCAATTAGACCGATTGCTTAGTAAAACCCCTGGTATAATTCGGCGAACGTGTCTAAAAATACACACAACAGGCGCGAGAAAATCGAATTAGGAACAAAAATGTATCAGAAAAACGATTATAGCGAACCGTTTCTCGCTAAGTTTCTTTATCGAAGTTAACAAGCATCAGCGAAATGGAGACGCGACTTTTTCTGAACTGCCATTCGCCTCTGATAATCATTATTTCACTAACCTTTATTAAAACTTTTAAGAAGATCGCATAAAAACCGTAAATCAAAAGCGTATCGTCGATTCCGTCGGCAAACCGACCCTCCAAGATGTATAAAATGTAATGAAAATTGTTATGCACGCTTGCAGGCCAGTTCTTCTAGCTAGGGAAATTTCGTTTACTACCATTTTCTCTATAAATATGTACCAAAAAATAATTACAAAATTACCATATCAAAAGGCCTATAAAAAAACCTACTAATCACCACACCAATTTAGTATCGATTTTATGATTGTCCATTTTTTTAAAGTCTCTTCAAGTCATATTCCATATTTCAAATTACTCCAGTGAAATAATGATGGTTCAATTTTTTTTGTGAAAATTTGTGACTGGCCTAATATTCAAAGGCTATCGTGTTCTGCGATTTTTGCTGATGCTGAAGGTCTCGTGGTTTTTGTCTAGTGGGTCCGTTACAAGATTATTATGTGCCAACTCACCGAAAGGATATTGTTATTGGATCCTTCCTGTCGAGTACGCGGCTCCTATTTATGAGCCAGTCCTGGAAGTGACGGGATATATTCATTGAATTTAATTGCGCAAAAACTCTCCGAAATTTGTGTAGCAATTTGAATTTTTCACTCCCTCTGGCAGATTCTTATCTCCGGCGATAAACGGCGGAAGTTGCATTCCGTAGAGAAAACTTATTTATTTAGGTCAATGGAAATTCACGAGTTTTTTTCAGTACAGCAGTAAGTATTTATTTAGATTAACTAGATTGTCGTTTTGCATGTACCATGAAGAATGAACGAAAAATTAATAGGTATGTAATATCTCAATTTTAATGCTATTTTTTATCAACTATCACGCGACACGTTCCTCAACGTGTGCAATTTGATATGTACACCATACTTATTATCTCAACTGGTATCGAATAATTTAAATACATAGATATTTTAATTTCTGAAATGTTGGTTAACGTAACACGTCAAATTACTTAGATAGAAGAAAACAGGTGATGCGTATATGTGGACGAGATGATACAGTTTTTGACAAGATATACACTAAACTAATAAACATGTCATCCATCAACATGTCGGGCGTGTTTAAATGTTTTAATTTTGGCACACTACCAATTTTATTTCTGTTTAATACAATTAATGCTTATAAAAAATATTTTCGCAAATTTTAACACACAAGGTGTTGATGATCTCGAAGCAAAAAACAACACAAATTAAATCAGGAAAGAAAATAAAGCAGAAAGAAAAAAATCAATTGCATTAAAACCCTTATAAAATATTCAACCGACTCAACAACATACTTCTCCCTTTCGACGTTCGCGACATATTTTTTCTTGTTTCGTCTTTATTCGACATCATCCTTCGTCTTAAGAAAATCCATCGGAAATCTGTAAAAGAATATCCTCGAGGGCATATTGTCGCCCTTTTGACGTCTCGATTCCCCGAGGAGCGCCCCTGAAATGAAAATAAAGCTGATTTCCAGGTACTCCCTCTGAAACTTTTCCGTTCGAAGAGAAACATCTTTCTATTCGGGAATTTACAGGAAATGTTTACAAATCTGTTCTTATTACTTCCCGGCGAAAATACCCGCCCGAATGGAAAGGATTGGGGATAAACTTGGAATCTGTAGATATATTCTTTTCGTTTAATTATTAGGTCGATGCATTTCCTATCTACTTACGTTTTAACATTTAAAACAATGTAAATACATTCAAAGTAAACTATAAATAAATCGTGATTTGCGTTCATTCTAATTTCCATTAAATATACTTGTACGGGAACGTTTTCATTTGTAAAAAGTCGAAATTACTTCTGTATTAGTATCGTGTGGCTTATTTCTCTTTCAGGCGAAATTACTGTTTTTTAATATTTCTTAAAACCCCCGGAATTTACATTAGACTGAGGATTTCTTTATTGTTTTTGAAATTCTTGTTTCCCAATTTTAATACTTTACAGATATTACTTTTATGCATGAAATGTTTTAATAAATTTTTCTTCATTAGGAATTCTTGCCGATAAAATGTTCAACAAATATTTTGTACACCAGCAATAATACAACGACCCAATTATCCAACTATAGCTACGTTTTATTTAACCCGAAACGTACTAGAGGCGTTGAAATAGGTATACATTTCGCAGATAATCGCATATTTAATTCTAAATCCGCTTCCAATCTTTATCCAATTTACAATAAACGGCTAATAGGGAATATAAATCTGAAATATAACTACCCTATTAACGTTTTGAATTTGAAATGTCTCTTGTGAGACAAAATTTACATTATAATGTCGACCGATTTGTTTATGTTCTACCAACACACAATGGACTGGTTTTAATCGAAACTCCTATCTACTAATAGACCTATTATTTCCCAAGTATTGAAGGTAGTTTGATATTAAATTTCAATGTGGATTAAAAATTTGCTTTTAAGAGATTTTCTTTATCGTGTAGGTACCTACATTTAGTAAAACATTCAATCAAGTCAAAAATATTTTTTGCATTTATCTCTTTAATAAATGTAAACACATTAAAATTTATGTAGGTACCTGTAACAGAGTTTACCTACTGAGTGAGTTAATCGATCCGATATATCTTCAAATACCGTGAAATAAAAAAAACGAATCCGAATAAAATTAAGCAAATATTGCTTTATTCCCATCAAGAGAAAAAGGAAGCATAAAAAGAAACGTCCGTAACGTAACGGTCGGAGATGAAGCCTTCGGGGATCCAGAGTTTCGAGCCAGAAATCCAAATGCGAGCAATTTCTTAATCCCCAGAAGAAATCGTTCGTGCATTTTATCGTCGTAAATGCGATTTATCAGTCGACTCGATACAGCCGGGCCAGTTCTTGCCTGCCCTCGCGTCTGCCTGACCCATTAACACCCTCAGAACTGAGAGAAATTACAGTCAAACTTGATTTCGCTCCGACTGATGTGCAGTTGATTGCGTGGTTTTTGTGATTTGTTCGATAGACGAGTGGATAGCACGCTTTTTTTGTATAATCCCAGTCTCTGATCTTACGTTAAGATTGTTCCCGAAATCTTGGCGAAAACATAATTTTAGTTCTCGTTCATTCCATGGATTAATGTTATTGAAATAGAAAAACTATGTACGACTGGAACCTTCTTAAATTATCATCAAAATGTTACCCAACAATGTAAGCAAATAAATTTCATTACCACTTAAATTTAAACCACCTATTATAGTATACCTATAAAATTTATCTTAAAATTCTCTTTGTTTAACAGAGTATACCTTCGGTTTTATTCGCTTGCATAACCAAGAGCAACCTACTATTGTTTATTGTTGATCATTAAACGGACCCGAAAAATTATTGCCTTTAATACGGTTTCTACATGCGCTGCATTTATGGATGCAATTACAATTTCTCTACCATTATAAATATTTTCAACGTTTTTAATGAGAGTTTTTTCCCCGTTCGACTTCTTTGGGTAATGTAAAGCGTTTCTATTTAACCAGAACGTGGATTTCCAGTTTTATTCTACGCGCGCCGAAGACTAAATTACGACTTCTATGTTCATTTGCAGAAATAATGTACTCGATTAAAAGTAGCTGTTTGGAATTATTAGCTATGTTTTAAACTTATGCATTTAGAAGCCGCATTATAGAACTCAAACAAAATTTTGCCAGTAAAAAGATTTCAGAATAAAATGCTTTTGGTGTTATGTGAATTTTACAATATGCATCAATGGTGTATTATACTGAACTAACAGAGAGCATTAATAACATGTGCTATTGTAAAGTTTGCTCTCGCTAATCAATTGGAGGTCATTATTTGCTTTTACCCTTGCAAATACTAATATGAATACTTGCTAATTTCAACGCTTGTAGAGCTCTGGTAATTGATTTTTTATGTGCAATTTACCTAAAAGTTTCAATTCCCTGACTGTGTCATAAATTAAATTAAATTTAATCTGATGTTCCTTATATTTGAGTAGCCATACGTAGCTAGTAACAATGATATTTTTACGGCCAATTTTCGTCAAAATGCAATAGGCATCTCGTAGAGAAGCCGATGTCATTAAAATTTTGGCTAGCGTTCACCGCAAGCATTATTATTTGTCAAGTGAAAGACGTTTACGTGATAGGCGAGCAAATCCAAACAATAAATTTTATTTGCAACATTAACTCTAACGTCCAAATTACAATTATACGCTAAAAACACCGTAATAAACGATTTAGAGGAAGAAATGCAAGTGAATTTTCATAAAGTTAGAGCATTAATCATCACGTATTTTTCGACGAAATAGGCAGCCGACCTTGCGTTTGCATCTGTAATAAAGAAAGACCAGAAATCACGCAGAAAATCGAGCGACTCCAATTTAACGATGTAACAACCACCCTTATAGATTATGCGAAACGAGCGACAAAAAAAAAAGATTAATATCCACTTTCGATATGTGTAACTGAATACGGGTCATGTTGGTCACGCGAATGCCTAAACATGTCAACATGAAAGCACGATCTTAGCCTAAACTAAGCGCAGAAAAAATAAGCGAACGAGGATTTTAAAAAGCGATAGCTTGTTGGGTCCGTTATCGAGGAAATTTCTCCAATTATGGCTAATTTAACCGAATTTAATACGTCTCCGATAATTAGTATTAATGGACAAAATGATTCCAATTTAATTTAACAACGCTGAGCAATACGTTTATATCCGCTAATAATTTTTACATTTCTATAATGGAGCAAATTCAGAAAATTCAGAAAAAAAACCTGCACTAATTTATTGGGTTTCCCAAATCTTTAGACACATAAATTTATTTAAACCTCTTTGTTTCACGAGAGCCAATAAATTTCCAAAAGTAGGCACTTCGAAAAACGGTAAATGCATTTTGTTCTGATTATAGACCAGTCACTAATGTCTCCAGTAATTCAAACAGTATACTATAAATTGCATGACCTAATTTACCTACGGAGTAAATAACTGATAAAATTTAGAAATTAGTAAAGTTGTTTGGAAAGAATCACTTATAAAATAATTACAGGAAATTACACAACATTATTTCAGGGATCATATTAGCACCTAAAAAATATAGGTCGACATTAGTACTTTCTCCTATAATGTAACATCTATAATTATGGAGGAAATTTATAAAGCGATTGACCGTACTGAACAAACTTCAGTCCTTGTAGGTCGCCGCCGAGCGGCAGTTAATTTTTACCGAATTAATTAACAACCGAATTATTTCCCTCGGCCCTTTGCTCGTAACGGGGGAACGAGGGTAATAATACATAACTCCTTTGCCTACTAAAAATCCCGAATGCCAAAGGCACAAAAGGGCCCGGATAAAAGGGGTTAACTGCTGCCCCTACAGTGAAGGATTACACAAACTCGCAGGTAAGATCCTTCGGAACGTTTGCGAACCCGCCCTTTGCTTTGATGTGAACAACAAGAATGAGTTAGGCATGGTAAGGGAGAAGTGTGCGAATCCAGGACCGTTTAAGTATAAGTTATGAAAGATATTTTGGTGAAGGTGAACTAACTATCTGAACTTTCAAAATACCTACTTCATTACTTGCGATACCCTTTTCTTGCTAATATAAAGTAATGTTTTGTTAAAGTATACTTATCCTAAATTCAATGTTCATGAAGAACTTGAGACGTTACGTAAGATTTTTTAAAGTTAAGTTAGTAATGTGTTCGTAATGAATTGATATAGTTTTCCTATTTTGACTTTTAGATAATAATGGCTAGTGCGGTCCTGATAAAGTTGAGGTAAATTGGTTAAATTAACTGACTTTTATAATTAATATGGGAATTATGTTTCAATTTTGGGAACAAAAGTGTTAATTCCAAAGGAGCACTGTTTTAGACAATTGGTAGATTTACTCTTGTCTTGTTTACCTGTATTTCAAAATTCAAACACAAGGCCGTGAATGATGAATAATTAATTAACGGCATAATTATGAAATTAGTGGATGAAGAAGGTTACACATACAAACCCTAGTCTAAATAATGAAATAAAAACAGGAGCAACGCACTAAAACGCTGGGCTGTAATTTAATTTAGTACATCGAAGCTACCTTCGTAAAACGCTAACTGAAAATTCCGCGTACGTTATATAGCCGTGAATTTAATCCGCTCATCTGCATGACTGCCAAGAAAAGGTCGAAAGAAAGCAAAAACCGCTTTCCGGAATGTCGACCAATTAGCCTTCGTTAAGTTTTTCGAAACGTCTTGGAGCGGTCTCGACGGGCCATCGTCGAGCTCGGGCGGCGGCGGCGGCGACGGCGAAGGACGAGAAACGGACGTCACGTGATGATGTATGGGCGGCGGGGGCGCTTGGCAAACGCCCAACATCTTCCGGGCGGCCGATCCGCGATCTCGACTCGACGTTATAAACCCAAAAAGCGGCGGTTACGCCAGCGGTGGACGGAACTCAATATCGCTATTAGTCCGTTTTTCAACGGCTGATCGGACTTTTTTAATGTTATCGTCGAGAGTCGTATTCGAAACAGTTTGGAAAATTACAAAAATGCTTAAGTTTTCGAGCTGTCGAGCTTGCGAAGCGTGCGATAGATGCATACAAACGTGAGATTTAAAGGTCCGCTACGAGCCTAGGAGGTTTCTGAGAGAGGTTTTGGTGGTATTTGGGAAGCTTCTTGATGCTTCTAGTAGATTTTTGAGAGGTTTTTTGAAAGATTTTTGAGAAAAGAAACTGTCTTCAAAAAAAAAGAATAAGGATTAACATAGGGGTCTTGGAAACGGAAAAAGAGATACAGTAACGGTTAAATAATGAAAAAGTTGGGCGTTAAGAGGAAATGTGCTACAGAAAGAAAATGCTAAAAGTAGACCATATTTCATAGATTTTTAATAGACTTGAAAATTACATTTTTCAATTTTAATGCATGAAATTTTATTTTACTTCTTTTCATCAGACGTTTCGTTTTTACAGAACTTTATATTTTTAAATACGGTCTCGATTTTTCACGGATTTTGGAAGATTTTTGCGTCCTAAATCCGTCCCTATCTTGCACACATCGTATATAATTCGGAAAAAAATCGCACAAAAATGGTAATACTAATCCGATAAAAATCTATCTTTTTAGCGCTACCGGTGTCCGAATAACCGACTCTTAACAGGCGACGTTCAGGGAATTCCGTGTGTATACGTTGCGGTTTCGACCGCTGCGCTGGCCGGCGATGATAATGCCGGGCGAACGAAAATTACAACAGTAATTTAACGTTTTATTTTTTCGGCGGAAACAATTCGCGTATACGAAATAAGTGCATGTGTGACCGAGCACAGTTTACGATATCCCGACGGCAAGTATTCGCGAAATGAAAATATTCCCGTTGACCGGCAAAAAACCGAGCTGCCCGTCGACCAGTTCGGTGGAGGCCGGTTTTTTGCCAGCGCGAAAAAATGTTGGTCGACGCTTTTAATTTTCGCCGTAGAATTTTCCGAAAACTATTTCATTATACGAAAATCCATTACGAGCGAAATAACTTGAATAGACAATCAAATAATTTTACGACAATTCGAAACATCCACTTGCAGTTATATTAGACTTGTTGGAGTTTAAAATTTGTTTGATAAGTTCTTAGTTAAATTGCCGCTATAAATTTATATAATTCGACAATTTATTGTGCAGGACGAGTCGTTCATAAATTAGGCGAATTTATGATATTCATTTTACTAAATTTAGGTGTGTAGGGACTAACAAGATTAAGTAAAGGTATGTATAACGTATTCATACCCCAACATTATGAAATATTATAAATATAAAAAAAATAAAACGAAACGAAAACCTTATATCAGGAAATTTTTACTAGTAAAACATGTTAAATAGACTCTGAGTCCCCGATGAAAAGAAATTAACCCAACTTTTTCAACCCTCTTTTGTGCTTTCATGTGCATTGATAAATAATTCATCGGGATACGTCTTAAGAACGGAGTCGTCTCCGAATTCTCCGGTTATATCCTGTTGTTCCACTGGCCTATAAAAGCAGGAACGGCGGTATCTCTTTGAGAACGGCGGGAGATGTTTGACCGGCCGGCGTTTCTGCATAACTTTCAACTCATCAAGATCCATTGTGGCCCTCGGATAAAGGCTTGATGAATAATTTTGATTCGTTCCGGAAATCATGCGGGTAAGTGGATGCTCCCGTTATGTATTCGGTTTAGCCGCTGCTCCGCAGGGAATTTAAATAGACAATAACGCATATTGTTCAAATTCATCAGGGACTCTCTTAAATTCAATCAAACCGTGTTATATACTACTAGATAAAAGTTATAAATATTTAATAATTCTATTTATAAGAACTCTTAATGATAGGTTCATTCTGTCTTTAGATTTACCTATGCATGATTAAAACTTAAACATACAACAATGTTAAGTTGTTGATGATCAAGGTAAGTAAACGTATACATATCTTTGTATAATATATCTAACAATAACATAATGGTAATAATTTCGGATACAATCCCTATATTTACATATTTAAATAGAACAAAGCAAATTATTTAGCCCCCTAGGTATATAATATCCGCACAAACATGATATAATTCCTCATAATTCAGGAAACAACAATGAGGAAACGTCGGCAACATTACTCAATATTAAGTTATAAAATCGGCAAATAAGACATATAAATAACAACGGGGTTGGAGCCACGACAAGGTGAAGTATAAAGTTTTCTACTTAATTAACATGCTATCGACTGGGACTAATTGTGCGAGTTTGGTCCGCATCGTACCATCCTCGTGTCAGACGAAAACTGTAAATAGTTTCAAAATACCGCCGGTTATTAATTAGAATGGGATAGCAGGATATTATGTTGTGCATTGCTTTCTTGTTAATTGTTGGTCTGGAATAATATCGTGAATGTTGAGGCAATGGAAAACATCATGCGCGTATGTCACTCTGTATCAGTTCGTTATAGAGAAGAAATGTTCCTCCTGAATATAGAAACGTATCCTTCGATTTAATGATATTATAGTATAGTTGAATTGGTTGGGTTGCCTTGGATTTGAAGCTGAAGAAATTACATTTTTTTACAACTTTTTTGAGTATCATCATCTTAAACAATTTGCTTCCTTCTGGGATTCATCAATAATCAATTATTAAGCAGCATAAATATTTGTCGGTAGTCTTCTTCCGTACTTTTAAAAATAAATACGAATTTTCTCGTCTGCGAGTTAATTTATTATTCTATTTAATGAAAAACGTGCTGGTGCCTTTTTCTTTGCTAATTAAGCCGAAGGATCCATTACGCAAACGGTGAATAATTTATCGATAATTTACCAGAAATGGGGTCGGTTATTCTCGATGTGTTCGATCATTTTAAGCGTCTCAAGCGAACGATTAATTTCGATTCTACAAAAATAAAGGAACCGATTCTTATTCACAATATAAACGGCGCGACCCGATTCCAATATCGCAAAATTCGAATTTCCATTTAATCCCCCGAAAGTCGAGGCAGTTTTTAGACGTTTCCGTACAACTTCCGAGTCGCCCGCTTTTGTATTACATATTAAAATTTCACGGATTGAAATTTTGCGAGAGCGGCGCATTACGCAATCCCATCTATTTCCTACCGCTTGATTGCACGTAGCGTTTTGAAGTAATTATCCCGTGTTTATCGAAGGTAATAATAATTATTCCAGAGAAGCCTCGTATTATCCCAGTGTAATTACTATGAGTGCCCCAAGTGAAAGTCGTAACTCTACAGCCAAAAATATTAATAATGTCTAATAATTATTTTATTGGTATAACGAAATCTTGCAAACGTAGAAATCGGATGCATTCAGCATTTTTTCCAGCGCGTTTTTGTGATAACTTACGAAAACAGTGTGGTCAAAAAGGAGTTCCCCGTACTTTTAGATTTAGTTCCTCCCCGGAGAAGTCCGGGCGGCCCCTTTTTGCGCGGCTTTCTTGTTCATATGATCGGCACGTAGCGCTAAAAATTGCTCGTTCGGTTCGCCTTCGGCTCGCCGGCCGTATTTTTCGTTCTTTTTGCTGGCGAACGCGAGGTGTGACTTGGTTGTGATCAGAACGATAATTGAAAACCAATTATTGCGGTAAATCAATCGAAAAATGAACGAAAACACTCGCGGGAAACGGGGATTCCGTTGATTATTTCCTCTTTTTTTCTTTCTTCATTTCGAGTTCTGTACTGGATTCGTGAGCTGAAATAACTTCCGGAATCATGTTTTCCATTTAAAATACAATAATGGGATGGGAATAATTCAATTTACAGTACTACTGCATGAAATATTTCATTTCTAAAAACTGATAATCAATTCTAAGAAACCACCATTAAAATTGTATCTTCATTTTTTTATACTTTAGCAAAACATATTTTAGAGCTATAGATTCTAATATAGAAAATGCAAAGTTTCTTCTAGCGTGTCTTTGTCTCCCTAGAAACGAAATTAAAAATTTACCAACGTGTAATAATTAATTGGATTTTCGGTCATAGTTGACTTCGTTCTCGGTCTCTAAACTATACGAAATCACGTCGAAAACGGCCCCGGGACGCCCAACTTCTGTTAATTTTAAGGTACATTGTGCATTAATGAAAATTTCAGAAAGCTCTCGGCACGGAATGATTCCTGTTACATGGAGTTTTACAATTTTTACGTGTAGAATTTTTTTGAAAATTCTCTAGTAAAGGCAAAAATATCCAGGATGTAAGAAGAATCTGAAGACATAATTACATTTAAAAGATTATGGGATAATAAAATGTGTTGTTAAAGTAATTGAGAAGAGAATTTTGTAGTCTAGTTTCTGCGAATTTTTAGAAATTATGTAGGTAACTACTAAATAAGGAAAAATATAATAAATCGGAATGAAATTGGAGTTACCTAATCAATGCATTTGTCTGTAGGTAACAAATGCATAACTACTCTATAGCATAATGAATATTTCAAATATGGAATAGATTTCGTCAAATAGATAATTATTCGGTTGGATAAATATAGGTAGGAAATTTCGGAAAATCGCGCGTTAAATTAATAAACGATCCCCGATTATTTCATGCAGAGCAGGATTTTCGCATAAAACAATTTCCTTGAGCTGTTAACCCCAATTAATGCTTTATTAACTCAAGAAAATTACATAATAATATTTATTTTTAAAAAATCACGAATTTCTCTGCGTACGTAGGTACTTGTTTATATTCTACAAAGGAGAACATTTAAAATTCATTAACGAAACTATAAATAATTAATACCTTTTAAAATCACCCTAAGTGGCCTTGCTCTCTGTATATACACAGACTGAAAATATCTGAATTGTTAATGCCCGACCTATATAAAGTATACATCGACTGATGCTTTTGTAATCCTCGCGCTCGTCTCTAAGGTTTCTTGTATCAGGTTAGTGAGTTATTGAAGTGTAGAATTTTAATTTAGGCCTTTACTTTACCAGTCTTTACGTATTCCACTTCGGAAACGGAAAAGAGAGTAACGCTATCCGCGAGTTTGTAATTTGAAGGTTGCTAATGAATCCGACGGCGGCGTAATTAAAACGTATTCCTTTCTGTTTGCCTAACGAAATTACGAGATATAAACTAAACTGCATTTACTCTGTCATTATTATCTAATTTTGCTTTAATATGCTCCTCAGCAAAACCAACAAAAAGTTGTTGTTTATACAATCAAATTATAAAACGTTACTAAAAATATGTAACATTTTTAGTCGTTAAAATCGTTCATATTATGCAATTAAAGACAATTATTAAATTAACAAAACGAATCGTCCTTTCATTATTATTTTAATTACGTGAGGAAGGGCAATTAAAATTCCGTAAAGTCATTGCAGTTTCCGCATTATAAGGCTAAGAAATTCTACGGTAATTTCAAAGGTAGATGCCAGTCACATACAAGTAACCGAAATGAAGTTCTTAAGAACTGCGAAATGCACCGTGCATAAAATAGGTAAACCATTACGGTTGAATATTTCAGAATAATTTACAAAGGCGAAATTAATTAATGTTCTTTAGAGAATAGGCGATTTTTTTGCTAAAAGTGTTGAAGCATAGCACGTTCAAGCTAACATGGTAATAGAGTTATAAACTGAAAGATGTACCGTTGCCAAATTGATATTTTTAATTCTAGATTGAAGGTTTTTTTGAATAAATTCTTAGATGAATTGATAAAATTTTACAATAAAAAATCATTTACTAATCTAATTCAAATTTACAATAAATATTATGGACCACATATCATCGAAAAAACGTCGGAAACAAATTAAAATAAAATTCCCATTTCCGCTTAGAACGTTCCGTTGGCTTTTTTATTAGAAATATTTCGGGCTGTAAATAACAATAAATAAGCCCCGGAATTTCGAAGAGCTTCGTTGACAATAAGAACAGAGTTATCTAAAATTTAAAATACGGAATACTTGTAATTCTGTCAACGATGTGATGTACTGAGCAACCGACTCATTTTCCATTCTTATAACTCGACGAAACGCTTTCCCCGAAATAGTAACGAAATCCGCGGACTTACATGCGAAGAGGAACGCAACTCAAAATGCAAATTAGCGGAATAAATTCCGAACGGAATTTAATATTATTACGGCCTTGTTATATACCATAACAACTACAGCCGCCGTTATTAACAGTACTTCTGTTAGTGCATATGTACGAATTGCATTAATATACGCTTTGCGATCGTGTAAAATGAATGTAAACAACGTCTTCAACGATATTAGGTGTCATGCGGTTTGTACTAATCTTCAAACGAATACAGGCAATCGCTATGCAAAGACGAGAGTGCATGTAAAAGGATCAAAACATCATGGCATTAATTTTTCATACTACTTTGACATTCATGATTAAAAGTTTGTCTCGACAAAACAAAAATGAGATGGAGACGAATTTTGAAGTAAAGTGTAAGTTTGTTTCAACTATAATATGTATCAAGAGGAGGTGAAGGAAGTTAAGGAAAATGTGGAATACTCGTATGAGGAATAAATGTCTAAAGTTGGGTAAAATTATTGCCTAATAGAGAAAATGATGGAGGAGAAGAATACTTACATAGGAAAACGTAAGTAAATTGAGCAGGATTCAGAGTAATACAGTCGAAGAATAAATTCATACGAGTCGTCAATTAAAGCAATTCTAAATTACTAAACACGGAAGCAAAAAAAAAAACAGTGAAGCAACGGGGACAGCAGTCGCATCACCGCCGCCAGTTATTAGTTAATCCAGAGAATCGGTTCGAATATAACTTTTCCGGTCGCAAACAACTTGTTCGAGTAGAAAAGAGCCGTCGTACGTACGTATAGGAAATTGCATTACCCGTCGCCCGGCGTCCTTTCGTGAGCTCGGCGGGCGGCATGTTGTCAGACTAGTTAATTAATTAAAAGCGATGGTGGCGGAGCAGTTGAAGCGAATCGAAAACGTAACGGACGTCTAATGCAACGGCGGCCCGGCGGAGAGACACGACAGAAACTGCTCCATAACCGGATACTCCGCGATGATGGACTAATTGTCCCGACTTTGAAGTTGCAACACCCGACGTTCCAGCTCAACTTAGCCGCAGATGTTGTAAATGTGCCGATAACGGGAGGCTAATATCGTTCGATATCTCTTTTATTAAAGATTATAGAAGCCGTTAGAGTTCGTTTAATCGAACCGAAAATTACTGTTGATATTTTCCGTTTTATGGTCATTTTTTTGAGGGTAATAATTTATTTTCGCTAATAGCTTAACAACCTTGAACGGATATTGGTTTTTCCTGTCCAATCTACACCAGCAACCTTTTACCTACAAACAATTTTAACAAAAGCTCAGCCACTCGCTCTTCGCCGGTATCCGATGAAAGTGAGAGAACAGCTGATATAAGGTTATATAAGGCGCTCTTTGAAAAGCATCGACTTGCTCACAAAACGTCTCTCAGGAGAAGAAAGCGATAAATCAAGCCAGTTATATCGCTTTAAACGAGTCAATTGGTCCTTTTTTTGACCCGGCGACGTCGAACGTCTAGTACTTTTATCCGGACAATCAACATTATCGGCTGAAAAGAAGTAGGAAACGTCAGGAAAAGCGAACCGACACAACCCGATGGAATTCGCAACGAGTTTTCCAGGCTCAGTATTCCGAACACGAGGAGACTAGGAGGACGGCCTCTTGTCAACTTCTACCGACGACTGTCTTTATCCCAAGTGTTTATTTTGTTCCCTTTTTGATGGGAAAATGACTCAATAACTACTTCCGAAAACAGAACTAAAAAAATACTTCTACCTTGTTATACCTGCCTAAGTTTAATTTTTTCGATCAAATAAGTTACCGGGTGTAAAAATCGGGGGTGAATAATAATAAATTTCCCTATGTCAGTAACCTTGCGTGCACCTATCCGGAAAACAAAGAAAAACATCGAAAACCCCTTTCGTCGATTTAAGCCCGGCTTCCCGTAAGCGGAGCGCTCGCATTATTTGACTGGAAAAATATGCGCAAACTTTTAAATTTGTTTGTTATCTCGTTGCGGATGGCAGAGGGACGCCCGACCGACGCGTTCTGACGAAACTCAATTTGGGCAACGAAAACACGATACACGCCCTGTTACCTTGTTATACGTACGGGGCGAACTGTCAAATTTAAATTGCATGAGATTGATTTAACGCCTCCGCGCCTTTTCGCTTTCTTATTGATGATATACCTAATCGCAAGAGGAAAAATCCTACGAGGAATTTATTAGCCGGATCTGGATAAAAAAATATGAGGTGGATTTGCCAAGTTCCGGAAGAATAAGAAAGTAGAGCTTATAAGATGAAAAAATATATTCTATTATCTATACAGTGCGTTTTAAAATGTTGTCGAAAATTTATGCAAAGTTATACATGCTTTATTTATTGGACAATTTGTGAAATTATCAAGACTGTATTTATTGGTATGAATTATTAATGGAAGTAGAAAAAAGTAATAGTTAACATCTGGAAAATTTTAAACATTCTAGAATATTCAATGCAGCATCGGGTTGCATTGTGTATACAACTGGATAAACTGGAAAATAATTGCTTAGTGCTAATAATGTAATCGCTTGTAATAATCACCATACATACAAATTGTTTGTGTCTTCTCGCTTTTTAAATTGCAAAGTTTAAAAAAATTCACCTACTACAATAGTGAAAGTACGTACAACTTCCATAATTTAACAATTCCTGCTATCTCCAAAAAAAAGTTCTAGATAAGCTAGAGAAATTCATCATTTACTTCGCCGAACAAAATCCCCTTAGCCGTTAAATTCCGAAGCGCTTCTCCGCTACCTAAAATGTTTTGCTGGCCAGTAATTTCTGGAGCTCCATTCATGCGCCGATTTCGAAAGTTCGAGCGTCCCTCTTCCGCGATCCCGCCGTATACCGACTTTTGTCCGCCTCTACGTTTCGTTGTCATAAACAAAACACTACATCCAGCGAGCTAATAAATCTTATTAATGCGCCGAGAGAGCAAAAAATCAAACTACCCTTGTTTGTTGACGTCCGGCCAACTTGTTATCGTCCAAGTTGTACGCCATCTAATGGCTCTTACTGACACTTTACTGCTTGCTCTCGACGATGTACTGCCAGTAGTGCCTTCGTATTTTTTCCTTAATTTAGTATATCCTTTTTTTATGCATTGTTGTAGTTCACTAATGGCACTTAACTTGTCTAATTTAAACCAATTTTATATGCTAGAGGTTGTAGCTCTAATCAATGATTCGGTTAGTGTTGACTGGGGCTTTATAAATTACTGGTTTAACAAGACAATTCCATCAATTTAAGTAATATTTACACATTGCGACCAGCTAAAGCGAATTATGCTATCAATTCGAGTTATCCTGAGAAAATTCAGAATTTAGATCGTTCCTGTACCGGTGTGTATGTTCGAAAGTGGAGCGCATTCCTTCGGCTGCACGTGCTGTTAACTTGCGAGATCATGCAAACATCCAGAAAATCCATTTCGCCCGTACACACATACAGTGGAAACTCGCGACCGCTTTATTTATGAACATGGCCGCCGCAAACACGCAACATCATTTATCTTTTTCGAAAAAGATTTGCAAAGTTCCCCGCCGAATCCCTTAACACTTTACGGACGCCCAGGCACACCGAAAAGACATTAAAAAACATAACCTAATAATTTTTTGATGTATTACTTTGTGGTCGCCTCCAGAATTGCGTATGGTTTATTCATAATGCGTTTCATTACATTCTAGTTCGTTTAATCTCCAAGGCGACCCAAATCATTCGCATGTCAACGTTGTTGACCGCGAATTAAATTACTAAACCGACCACCCCTAAACCAAATAAAGTACTTAATTTACATTATTTTTTCTAATCGAATAAATAAATGAATCATATTTTTTTAAGTAATCTACTGGTGTTTTAACGTAGGAATGTTGGAGAGTATTTTCTACAATGTAAACTATCAGTTATAGATAGAAAATCTTTTATTATTCCAAACATTTGCGCCCGCCTAAATTAAACCGCCTAAAAACCTATAAAGTGAAATGGGCGAACGCGTCGAAAACCTATCGCATAGCCTTTTCCCCATCGATAATAACAAATGCACTTTCTTATAGACGATAAGTAAAGAGTTTTCACGACTAGCGACTATCCCCGGCGAATGGAAAACTCCCTCGACCGAGCGGATGCTTTTCCCGATAAACTTCGCAATTCTTGTACATAAAATCAAATATTCAACCATTGAAATTGAAATATGTGGGGGCGCTGCATATCTAGCCGTCGAGAGGAATGCCGTCCGGAAAACTAATACACTTCAATTTTAATAACAAATACTCGCTCCCGTTCGCATAGGTGCCGGCGCAAATCGAATCCCCTAACAAACTCGGCTCGATTCAGCTTATTTCGATATATTTTGTTGGCTCAAATTTTTTGTTTTAATACTAAAAAGTATACTCACTTGTTTGAATGTTAATGCAATAGAGAGCAGACGAAGCCATACTACACGCTATCCATTGTGAGAGATCTAAAACGGAAAAAATAAAAATTAAAACCTAACAAAGAGGCTTATTTATTCATATAGTAAATATGTTGAATTATTAGCACCAAAGTGTTTATCGAGCTGCTAAAACAAATAATGTAGCAGGTATTTAGACCATGCAGGAATTCAACGGGGCCATAGAGGAGCGAGTTTTATGGTGCGGCGGGACATCGGCACTTCAAAGGTCGTCAGGAAATTCGGGGAAATTGAAAATTGAAATTCGCCGCCACCGCCGCTGCCGGATGGCAAATTGAGAGGCGGTGTGATATGCTAAGTCGAATTGGCGGTGACAAATGGACCGAACGTCGACGGTGACTGTGCCGCCCCCGAACCGATTGCCGTTCGTGTAGAGGTAAATTGTCACCGTTGCTTCGCCGGAAATATGGGCCCCGGCTGGCCTATTGACGTTTTAGTCCGGCGGCTCTGGGGACGCTCCGAGGAGTCTTGTCCATATTATTTACAGCCCGACGTGGATAATTTCAAATTAACAATAATTGTTATTATGATACATGTATGTTGTTGCAGATCTTAACTTTAAGTATAACTCACATTAATTACCTATATTGCATACGTTTCAAATTAAATAGAAAATTTACAAATGCAACAAATAATCCTTCATGGGATTCAGAATTACAATTATTTAAGTTAGGTACCTACATTTTTAATAGACAAACAAATGGTTCAAACCATTGTCCATCTAAATCCACTTATTCATAACCGTGATTAAGTAATGATTTTCAAGTAATATGAACTTTATAGATTTGAAAATGTATGTATTTCGGTGTTACAATACACCGATGAAAATAAGTCTCCGCACTAAAAGTAGTAGTAAACAGGTCCCAGATACCGCCGGAAAAAGATCCGACGGCTATGCATTTCCGTTTAAGTGGAATTCGCCCGAATTTATGTCGAGAATGACCCGGAATGGATACAGAACATGGAAGTTCGTTGCGATCAAGGTTGGTTGTTGGATGAAATGGAATTTCACCAAATTTAATATTTTATCTATGAGCCATATGCATATCTGGAGGTAAAATGAAAATATACAAGGTGATACGCTAAAAACGGAACAGCAAAACTCTGGTAATATTATAAAAGAGACACCTGTAATAACACCCATAAAATCCATTATTACAGTAATATACATCAAGGGCTCTAGATGTCATTTGGGGAATAACTTATTGTCTCAATTGTGATTGGAAATCGGCTAAATTAAAGCATCGAACATAGTCAAATATTGATATTTCCTTGCCGGAAATTTTCCTGATAGAATATTGTTCATAAATTTCGGATCAATTCGTGCTCGTACATAAGGATCAGATATTTGGCAAACGCTGATCCAATGAAAGGACCGAAATAAACGGAACAGAAACGAAATACGATATTATATGTAACGGCCACGGCCGCATTACTCGTCCTTCCGAGTTAAACAGAGTGTGATTAAGATATTAGATGAAAAACTCGAGGTTGATATACCGGATTATATCCGGAAATTATGTTTTGCAGGATCATTTCGCATCGCTCGAGATTCCAGATAATTCCGAAAACTACGATTAATATAAATTATACGCTTATATTCGCAAAAAATAGAAAGCGTCCTTGCACATTATACGAAACAACATGGGTAATAAAAAATCGCGACGAAATGGAGTTTTACAACTAAAATATACCAGTAAAAAGTCGGAAAATTTTTATCATAGGTTAATTGTAATTTAGTTTAAATCAGAATATTAAACCCGAGACTTTAGTAGATATTGTTGTAGCATAACATGAGGTTTAAAATATTAATTTGGATTAATATGTACAAGGGTGCTCACATCAGGACGATCGAGATAAAACCCACTTTTTGTTGTCTGAAACGCCACTTTACGCGGCACAACTAAACAAAAACTATTTAATTACGAGCTCATGCCCTTATTTCAAAGACAACCTATCTCTCTAGAAAAGCTATAAAGTTATTAAGTTGGCGTACCCTTGGGAAGAGCAACGCAGGTATTTGCCAAGGTGAATTTAGGATAACGAATCGCTTAGCTAATGAATTCCGCCAGGAGTAGCGAAAACGGCGCGCTAAGGACTCGCTCCTTGCCCGTTGTTTCGACGCTAAAAGGATAAACAGTTCCGGATTTTACGCGAAACATCGCTAGAACGGAGGGCGCAAAACGGGATAGAAAAAACTGGTTTCATTTCAAAGGCAATATGTTTGAATTAAATTCCGAAAAAAATATAGTTCAAAATAAATCACGCCTAATTTTCACGTTGAAATTAAACAAGCAGGTATGTTATGGTAAGGTATTACGCGAATAGGCGGGTATTACGTACAGCTTAATAGGAAATTAGTACAATGTCAGCCATCTCTGAACCTCAGGATGTTATTTTTAGTCATGCTCTACATGTGGCGCGTAAACCGCGAGATACACTCCAGATTACGTCATCGGGATGCAATCCGTTCCGGGTTCGGGAGTTGCGGGCTTGCGGTTTTGTACACAGAAACGAGAACGTCACTCAGCGATCAAAACCACCTCGACCTCTCGCTCCGACGCCTAATCTGAGAACATTAGGAATTAGGAGAGGAGCTGGGGATGTGCGCGCCTGAGTGTGTGTGTGTGCATGTCGGGGGGGTTCTAGTCTCCAGAGCAGAGCTGATTTTACGTACGAGCGACTACGCCGGGTTAACAAAATCCGGGGATTAACACCTCGCTACCATTAGAGGATTGCTTAATTTTTCGACTTTTACTCTAATATATTGCATTGCAAGTAATAATAGATAGCGCAAGTGAGCCAAATATGGACCGGTCTTATAATATGGACCACCGCTATTTTAAAAAGAACGGGCTTTATATCATCACACACTAAGTATCACTCCTCTCTTGATCCATATGTCGCTTGTAGTGATTCAGGATACACGCATATATTTACGACAGCCTTTTTTAGTTTTCTGCAACGCGCATTCTAATTTTCTAGCGAACTTTGGAAGTTTTTTAATCCAAAAATTACTATTTTATGTGAAAGTGGATAAGACCACGAGGAAGGTGAGTCATGGTTTTAATATTCTATTATATTCCAATTTCCTGAAAAAAATAATAATCTTAAAATGAGTAAGTATCACAATATGGAGCAGTGGCACGTTTTAAATATGGAGTGGCTAAAAATTAATTTTTATGTTCTAGAATGGCTTCTAAAACAATGGAGAAGACCAGACAAGCATGGGATAAAAAAACGCAATGGCGGAGGTAATTAAAAATGCACGAAAAAAGAAAATGGGCTTTTTGAATGCTTCCAAAACGTACACCCAAAACAAATCACTTAATTATATCACCACCCAAAAACTTGGGAGACAATTAACATTACCGAGTGAATTGGAAGATGAATTAGTCAATTATATTCTAGAAATGGAAAATCTAGATGTGGTCCATATATGGACATAATATATTATGTTCAATTTCTGAAAGTTCATAAAAATGATATATTTTAGAAAATGTTATTTATTTCAAAGATTTTGTTTTTTTTGGAGAATTTTCTTAACTAAATGGTTAAGGAATTGTTTAATATAAATAAAGTGGATTAAAATTTAAAATTCAACGTTTTATTGAGAGAAGTACTTATGGTGGTCCATATATGGTGCACTTACTCTAATAATAATTTGAGGTATAAATTGTGCAAAAATTTGCAGCAATAAAATCGATTTAGTCTAGGAAACACAATATAACTCCTTGTTTCTCATCCCGTTTTCTGTTCAACATTTGACCGCAAACACTCATAATGCTCCTCATAAACTCGATCCCAAAATCGCTTTGATCCACTTTAAAATCGGGCCGGATATTTCTTTTCAGAATTTTCAATTCAATCCGGACCGAGTTGACTTTTATAGGGCCGATAAATACTGCGTTCTGAAGATTTCTTATTAAGATCCTCCTGGTCGCGATTCTATAGAAACGAGTATAAGTTATGTATCCACGCTGCCTTAATTCCATGCCAAATGTGACGTCGCATATATCACCGATGATTCCATTAGAGCTTCCTGGCAACGTTTGACGTGTCAAAGTGGGTCTTAAATTGCCACACACGGTGATCAACATCGCGCAACTTCTGCTTTCGAAATAATACACAAACTTCCAGACAACGTCCGTCTATTAAAAGACCCGACTCCGTTCTTCCTTTCGCTGTCATCCGCGTGACGTATGACAAGTTGCATGATGCCCGTAGAGCCTCCCGAAATGCAGGGCCACCCCTTTTGCTTCACCTCTCCAACTCCCCGGTTAACCCCGGCTCGAACCCGTCGGACGGACGCACAGACATGCGATAAATTAAACATAATGGTCGAGAGGGAGGCTGTGCACGCCGTGTGTGACGTCAGCGTTCCGTGCACTGAATCCGGAATCCGGGACGGTTTCGACATCGAACCCAGGCGACGCGATTCTTCCTTTTTAGAGAAAGGAAATGAGAACGTTCACTTCGACCAGGAGGACAGCCGAGACTGCTATATTCTCCGGCATGCCTTATTGGTTATCAATTGTCTGTGAGGGTTGGAAAGAAAATAGTGGGTATTCGAGGATTCGATGATAGTATGCTCCCTTTTAGAAGGCAAAAAGATGAGATAAAGGATTGATTTATTGATACTTGAAGTAATTGGGAAGTACAAAATGTTCATTAATCGCTTGTACATACATATAAGAGGATAAATATTGAGTCTATTTTGAGAAATAATCGTCATATTGGGTGAAATATTCTAAAAAAAAAACAAACGTTTAAGGGATGGTAAAAACAACCAACTATTTTATTAATCGAATCTGGGATAAAGCAAAATAAAATTATCATAAAATTGATTTAATATGGAAGAATAGGCAAATGGAATGCAATTTTTAATTTCCCAACATATGCGCTTTTTAATTAATCTAAACTTTCGAGTTGACAGTCGTTATTGCAAAAAAAAAAGACGGAATAATTGACGGACACATAATTGGATTGTTTTCCGGTCACAAATTCATTATTCGATTACAAAAAAATATATCAATTTAAAAAATTCCTATCGGTTTAAATTAATTTCGTCCGGCCATATTAAATTTACAAATCCAACGGAATTTGTTGTAATTTTTCGACGTGAAACTTCCCATCGGTTGTTTGTTTATTTTTTTTATTAAATAATCGAAAATTCTTTTGAAAAACATTAACTTTTAATGAGAACGCCGCTTTAACTGGGAAACAAGTTCGGTAAAAGAAAACAGACGAAAAATTAACTTTCTTGCGAATTAATTTTAACTCGAAAACCGTCATTTTAAGTGATTTCAATTTGTTCACAGCAATCGAAGAAAATTCCGCCCGTTTTCCATTCGCCGAACCAACCTGTACTTGGCAACCAAAATAATACAGGATCGACGCCAACTTTTTTACTATTCCTCAAAAATCTTTATTTATCTTATATTTCACCCACATTTTAACAGTTAAGCATTAGGTACACCTTCATTTTCCGATAGTTGTAAAAATACAGTAACAAAGGATATAATAGAGAATCGGGTTTTAAGCACAAAAGGGAACGCCGATCCTGCCTCAAGGGGTTGGAAATAATGTCGCGCCGTGGACTCATTAAAAAAGAAAAGTAATTAAAACTTATATACAAGAATGTTTTTCCATCGATTCTGGCGGAAAATCCGGCATTAGAAATGGAAAGAAAAAGGAGCGAAGAGGTTATTAAATTAAATATACAACAGTCGGTACTATGATGAATACAAATTTTCAGAGAGAGAAATTTAACTTTCATTTCATATTCATAGAGAATTCTAAGCATCAACCGAGCTTATTTGAATATAAGGGAGAGATGTTTTTGGAGGATATATATAGGTATAGATATATAGGGAAATGGTGTTGAGAAAGAGCCGGGGAAATAAATAAATATGGCAACAGACGGGGAAATTTATTTGGTTAATTTTATTTCTCAGTTTCCTTTCTCCCGTTCTTATCGGGTTCAATCCAATTAATTATACTTGTGTTACGTTAAGTTTGGCGTTTTCTTCCAAGGGCGCGGAAACTCGACGAATTGCTCTAAACGGTAGGTAATTGTTCTGTTCGCAAAAGACAATTATTATCGTACCTAATAAACGTTTCTTCGGTCCATCCTCAAAATTACCCTGCAAAATTTAATTTCAAGCAAACGCGTACGCTAAGCAAGCGAAAGCTAAGTGTCGTAGGTGCATATTAAACGCAACGATGGTTTCCGGCGAATGTAGAATGCTAATTGCGGCCCGACCCATTTACATAATGGACCATATTTAAACGTTGCCCGACGACGCCCCGAAGACTATTTATTTGTCGCTTGACTTTGTCTTGGAGTTTCTGGGTCGAGCAGAAGAGCGGTAGATAAAGCCAAGTTCGAGGATTCGGAAATTTAAAAGTTCCAAACGTTATTCGATCGGACGGAATGCGGAATGTCTGGGTAATTTTCTTTGTCGTGCGAATGTGTTCGGAATAGATTACGATTATACAGGTCGAAAAGTTATTTTGAATAAACTTTTACTGTCTACAGGATATCGCATTTTTTTATCTCGATATTTTTTTTAACTTTCCTCCGCATCATGATTTTCTATTCTGATAGTCGATAAAAGTTAACTGGTTTTAATAAAAGAACAGTTAATTCGAATAGGACGTTAAGCAAACTATTCGTTCTTTCATTTACCTACTGAAAATGTATACACAAACTTGCCCGTGATGAAACACACAATGTTGGAAATTTAAAACGTATTCGGAAACTTTTCGAATAATGGCGGGTGTAATGCGAAATTTTGGCGGAACAACCGACATTATGGAACAGAATTTTAATACAATGTTAGGAAAATTGATTGTAAATGTCAACAAACGAAGTTTATTAATTATTTCGTTTGTGAAATATTTAAATGAATTACCATTTAAACCTGCAAATTATTTTAATATTAATGTTAATTAAAGCTTGATTCTGAACGCAAAGCTGCTAAAAAAACCTACTAGAAATTATTAAAAATAGCTTTTTACTTGGTAACAAGGTAATGTAATAAAATCTGATAATGCATCAATTTATTAATTATTTTTAACAAACTGATTTTGCTTCAAATTTCAACGAATCCTTCTACATCCCCGCATTAATTAAATCAAGTCGGATTCATTTTTCACAGCGTTTGTCATTTGCACGGCGGCTGACAAAAAAAACATCAGGTATTCCGGGCGAATATTTATTTCGAATTCCCAAAGTTTAAACTACTTGGCATTAAATTAAACGGCGATAATAAATTAGAAAAGTATTCTGCTTTTAATATGGCCGCACGAAATGCTAAATCCAACATTATATAAGTTTACCGCAGGAGCGGGAATTTTTTACTTTGCAGTTTTATATACACGTGCCGTAAAAATTTTGTGCGGACCGATGTCGGGGTCCCTTAAATAAAACGATACGTACAGCAGGACACAAAAATACGCTTTTTCCTGCTACTGACTATAAAATTCAAATTCATTATAATGTTAATAAAATCAACAACATACAGAACTTGAATTTTATAAGCTTTCTTAAACGCCGTAAGAAAAACATCTCGAGATATGATTATTTTCTTAATGGTAATTTAAAGACTATATTGAATAGGAAAACACAAATTTATATAAAAATGAGATTCTCTGGTTCAGAAGGTACACTTAAATTATACAGCAACATATAAGCAAAAGCGCCTTTCGGCATTTTGTTGTTTATCGTACTACCTTCGCTCGGGAAAATATTTATAAAATGTTAGTACGTTAATAAAATTTTAGATATGCATATAATTTAGCCGTATCTTTCGAGGATATCTGGAGCAAGGGATGAAAGAAAGAAAATAAAATATCTATCATAACCGACGCTCGATGTCCTCCATTTCAATAATGGATCATTTCGAATTTATCATAAAACGTGTAGGGTATAGGCAGAAGTCCGCGTGTTTTATACGACTTGTTTTCCTCCCGTTTCGCCGGCATAAAGCAGACTATTTTTTCATTCCAAATTGCCGAATACAATTGAATTAAAAAACGTAAATATCCACATAAAAAATACTACTGATACTGATGTACTGAATTTGAAATAACCGACGGAAGAAACGAATAATTTCAAATAAGTTGGCAATTAAAAAGCCCGATAGCGTTGCGAATACACTATGCAAAACGGCCGGAAAATCGCGATTTACCTCGCAATTTATTTCCCGAAAGAAATCTACGCCAATAACTTTAAAATCAAAAAGAGCTTCGGCTTTTGTGCCGACACATAGGCCGTCGAAAACAGCCAGTAAAAAAAATAGATGTATTACGCCGTTAATCCCACTTCATGTTTCTGAACCGAAAGACAAAAAGTGTTCGTTGTTTTTATCTGTCGACCATTAACAATGGAAAAATATGTATGGACTTTAGCTCTCATGCACCCGTTATTTATACGCTGCTATCGGCTTTGGCTTGCAAATTTTTCTGTTAATTGTCGATGGCTACAGTGAATAACGAGCACAAAAGGAGAAAAAATTGATAGGAAGCCGATTTTTAGACGACCTCCTAATTCGCGGTAACGTGTGATGATATTGTAATCCTGTATACCAAATTTGTTGTGCCATTCTCTCTTCCATCCCTCCATTATCTGTATACAGGCAGCTCTAATTTCAATACTACAATTTTAGATTTACGGAGAGAATTTTAAATAGATAATAAGAGGCATTTCAACAGTATATTAACAGAATTAAGACATATATCTCACACATACCGTTGCCTCAAATACTTTTTTTAGTATATTTATCACCGAATTTCGCTTTTAAGTGTGCGTACTTATCCTCTTTACAGCCTCTGAGACCGTATAAAAATGACAAATTTCGATGTGTATTCGTGTAAATATCCGACATGGTTTGAGTACCAGTATGTTTCAAATGATATGTCTGCGTCGCTATTGCGTCAATATTCATTTTCTTCTCAGTGTTCACTGTTTTCGAAACCATTGTCGTTAGATTAAGCTAAAAATGAAAATTATCCAAAATCATGCAAGAAGCAACCGTTGATCAGAACATCATAACGACCAAAGTTCGAAGCAATTATCAAAAGTCCTGATCATCGATTCCAGATAAATTTACCAATTCTGTCGCCTGTTTTCTATAATACCAGACGCTGGATGATAATTGTTTGCTGCTAAATATATCGAGCAGGAGATCAAGATCGACTTGACAACCAACATCCGCGTGCGTAACAACACTGATCAGTTCCGGTACGAGTCTAAAATGGGTGCAATAACACAAAATGGACACGATTTAAACGTATAAGGTTCTTACTCATAATCATTCTTGAATTCTATCATTCTATCATGCATGTTCAAGTAACATATTAATCCGCAATTGCTGCGTGCAATTTTTATTACACTTTTTACATAACTGTAATATTGGAAAATCTTAAATGAGCAAGATGGATCTCACGAATTTGTGCTTCTTATTAAACATTAAATTGCATCAACTTGTTAAACCAAAGCAACACATCTAATGAAATTGTAATATTTTGAACATAAACCAAGTTAGAATAGAATCAAATTTAAACATAAATTTCTTATTATAAAATCTCTTTGTTGACTTACTATTCTGGATTTGCTTCAAAAGCTTCATAAGCAACTGACGAGGAAAATATGTAACTTTTACCACAATAGTTAGAAATACCAAAGTTTTCTCGGCCTTTAAGTAATAAGCCCTCGGAGAACGTCAAAATAACGCAACAATATCCATTATACTAAAAGCAGTTTTAACATTAATGGCTAATCTTCTATGCATGAAATATTAATAATTTAATTGAAAAATTACGTCGTATAATGAATCCTTTCTTGATACTGCACTATTTATCGAATACTTCGAGCTTATAATGTCATTCTCACTCTCTATACGATAATTGGATATGCCGATGGACATCATTTTGTTAAAAAAAGAATCAAAGGAACTTGTCTTAGTCATTACAAAGTGGGCATACTCTACTAAATAGTTTAATCGAAAATAATGGTCTCTTAATGTATTCCAATACATTGCTATTTCCATGAAATAAGGCTGCAAAAATGTTATTGAAGAATAAGGAATACCTACTACATTAAAATCAATATACAGTGCTGGTCACGTTTTTGCGGATAATACGGATAGTGAGCCATATGAAGAACAAAGCCAGACGCCACTTGAGTCATAAATATGAGAAAGATACACGATCCGGTTTGCGATAAAAGCATGTATTTGCCACTATCCGCAAAATTCTGGCCAGGTCTGCATAAACTTACAAAAACCAATGCAGCGCTGATTAATATTTCCGGTATAACCAAACGACTAAGTTTACCCATGATCAAGAGCAAGTTTTGATGTATCGAAATTGATTTTTCTCTGAGCTCCACCGCTAATTCACTGATCTTACTAGTAAACAAAATGAAGCGAAATTGTTTTATATTTTTAACAGAGGGATTTCTCACCGCATTTCCTTATAGCTCTGTTTGTAAAGTACCAGCAATTGTACAGATGATGTTAAATTTTCACTCGTTAATTTCGCAGGAACATTCAATTTAAGATGGACATTTCCTTCGATTTCTTCCAAAGTGTAGCATTTTTTTAATAAGTCAGACAGTTGATATATTTTGTGGTCTAATGTCACAGATTCATCAAATAATTTGGATATCAATGAGCTTATTAAATTGTCCAACTCTTGCGGTACTAAAAATATATCCAATTTTGTTGATTCTTATGAAACAATCGTTATATAATTTTTACCATCTAGGATACCTTCAGAATTATAACCACAGCTATTATTATACAACCTGACACCCATGCAAACGGAGATAATATCATCGAACATAGTCACACGTTTATCATAAGGAATTCGTAAGAGGTCCTTTAACTCTTGTAAACTCAAAACACTTTTTACCACCTTATAATTTATAGTATAAATCTAAAAATTACGCATTAGTTGACACGAAATAAGTTAAAAAAACGCGTACTACCTGAATATTCGAATAACTACCCATACCAGAAAATAGACTAAAATAGATCACGATATCTTTGAATATTTCTTCAACATCAGGACTATTCTCTATATTAACTGTTTCAGGATTCGGGTTCAGAATTGATGACTTTAATGAATGCAGCCTAGCGTTAACTTTAGTTAGACGTTGAGCCTCGATGGCGTCGCCGTTTTCCAAGTAATACTCGTGTCTTTTTCGTGTACTGTACTGGAATTTCAGGAGCGTCATCTTAGGCTCCCTTTCCGTTTTGTATGCTTTCAACAGGAAATCTATCAACTCCTCTATTTTTTGTCTCTCTAAGAAGGAGATGTTGACCCTCCATTCCGGATCGAGCAGGAGCAAATTTATCTAAAACCAGCTCATTTGCGTATTTTGATTGTTGCTGTTAGAAACTTACGTAAAACTTGTAGAAATTCTCGTTAAATTTGTCTGGGTCCAATTCTTCGGATTTGAGAACCGATTTTAATTCTTTTATTATATTGTTGATTGTTTTCACTCCAACGTTTGCCATATTTTCTTATTTTTACATTTAAAACATACTACTACTTAATGATTTTTTTTGAAAAAAAATCTTAATTATGCACTCGCTTCGAGGACTATTACGTCCACATAAAAAACATTAAATGGAGAACAAAACTGTTCAAAAAAAAGTATTTAACATAACATGACAGTGACAATTCGTAAAAAAACGACATTTTTGTCAAGTTTTTGTTATTTAAATCTATTTAGCAACCAAAGTTATTTATGAAAGGGTAAGATCGATATACCCTAATTCAATATTCATAAGGAACCATGAAAATTACCTTGATAAATTATTCACTAACCGGGTCGTAATAGCTCACAGAAGCTTGAATAACACTATCGAGTACATTTAATATTAGAGCACGGGGGTGAGTTCTTTCTTCAAATATACACGCGTATTTCCAAATAGTTTGCATCGCTGAATAAATAAATTGTCTACCTGTTTGTGTAGAAACGCGAGATTCATCTCCGTTGTACCTATAGTTTAATTCCTTAAATCAAAAGGGGCACGGGGATATTTCCTATGAAAAGCAAGGATGTAAAGACAACGTAAATTAGCACTTAATCTCGGCGCGGGGGCTGGCGAAGTTGGCGAAACGAGCGGATTTTAAGGGAGTAAGTTTCAAAAGCAGGAAAATTATTCATGGCGGACGGCGTCAGTCTGTGTATGACTAAAGGGTTCAAAATTCACGTGCGACTATAGTCATCTTCTTCATCTGCATAATTAATTATGGGTGTCTTTTATCATTGTGTGTCTCGGTGACGAACACGGCAGGAATTAATATAGGAATGATTAAGATTGATAATGGGCGCGTACTTAATGTACTTTTTATTGTCGAGCTATTACTGGAGTTGATAGTAAAAGTTTATTTCTTATTGGAGTTTCACAACACTTGATTCTACATAAATTGTTATTATAATGAAAATGACAATACATGTATGTGACAAACTTTTCGATATAAATGTGCACACTTGCCAAATTGTTAAATTTTGAAATTTTAAGTGGCCTTTAACCCATATATTTCTTATGACAAGTTTCATAAACAACCAATCTAAATATCTTTCTGAGATACATATGTTAATAAAAAACATTTTAAAAAATTGTTATTCAAATTTTTGAAAAGAAAAATATGTATAATAAAAATTTATTTGTATTGGCATTTCCAAATCGAAAATTCCAGTTAATGTCTTGATAAAAAAACAGACGTTAACTCCCAGTTTGCAGATAAAAAAGCGTAAAAACTGATATTCACGATAAAACCCAAAAAAGGACTTACATATTACTCTAATGACAATATCATCAATTATTTTTAATCAATATTAACAACACGACCACTTAACCATTCCCTGGTTTATATCCTTTTCAAATAAAAGGCAAATAGACAATCATAGGAATAGGGATAACGTATTTTTTGTCATGTATTGTTATTCTTCATTCTATCGGTATACAGAGTGATACATACAAAGTCCTTTCACACAAAAAAATCACCAATTTCACAAAACAATTCATTGTCGTCCTCACACTTGCAAACATCGCGTATTTTTAGCAGCACACAAATAAAACGAAGTCAGTCAACTTTACAAAACTAATAAACACGTGCACCAAATCAAATACGATCGGCTTCGGTTGGCACACCTTTGATCTAAAGTCTCAAAGTGCTACAACTAATATCCTAACTCGAAAGTAAACCGTACAAGTTCCGAAGTTTCCGAGTCCCCGGTAAGTTTGCGGCATTGCAAGTACAACGCAATCTATACCGGCGTACACACAGGTAATATTTACAATGTACGCGGAGTTTCCATGCGGGACGAAATATTAAAATCCCTTACGCACGCACCGCGTTTGCTACGGAGGAGCGGAGAAGTCGAAATTTGCGGCAATGGTTATTTTAAAATTTAATTAAGTCGTAAACTAAACAGGGGTTGCTCCTATACGCGCGCGGGCTTCCTTAATCCCGTACGTAAAATCAGAATTCCACCAGAAATTAATAACAGATCCGAATGATCATTTTCGCAAACGCTCCGAATGCAATTCGTAACTCGTAAAACTCGTATAACCGCCCTATTCAGTCTCAGGTGACATTTCCGAGTTGAAATATGCGACGAGCAAAAAGCCAGTTAAACTCGCCCTTTACGGTAACTTTCCAAATCACATCAATCACGCCGGAAAGTTTTTCTATAAAGCTCGCACGTCGCCGTGCGTGTAGCCACTCTCTTTCGTACGCGTAAGACCTTCCGAAGGGATTAAGGGCGCAGATAAACCGCGGTTAAGTCGACGCGAGTGTCGGGATCAACGCAGATGATGCCGGGACACGGGATACATGCCATCAAGTCTCGATAATAAGGAGGGATTGATGGAAGGTAAGCCAAGCTTCCGAATATCACGTTAACTAATATCGTTAGTCAATGGGCTCGTGACGTATACTACTAATTAATTTAATTAAATTATCCCATATAGGTACAAAATTGTGATCAAACATAGTAGGGGAGCATTTAATATTTCAAATTGTAGTGTATAAGATAGTAATTAATTTATTAAATCGACTATTAGATGCAGTTTAATAAGTGAAGGGACTATCATCGAATCGGGTCTCAAATTGACGCCGCTAAAGCTCTACTATGTATAATAATTATCTCTGCCTTCTGATCATCAATTCACGCGTAACGACCGCGCTAAATCATTTAGCGTTAACTGACCGATATTGTATACGCACTTAGCCATGCAGAAGATTATTATGCAACTGTGCCTTTGATGAATAGACGGTGTGGCAGACATCACGTCCACGATTAGGTTCCTTGCCCAAAATCAACGTTAATGGCCTCGGTGTTAATAGATACGGCTATATTAATTCTACAAAAATTTCACCGGCGAGAGTGTACACCAAAAGCGTAAAACTAAAAATCGAGCGGATTTTTTTAATAATGCCTGTTGAGGTTCATATAACAAATCTCTTTCAAATTACGAACGTCACATAATAAAAAGTGTGTAAATAAATCAAGCAAATTAGGCTTTTCAAAAGAAGAAAGGAATCTCGGTAACAACAGGTTGCAATATCGCAAGACTAAATTCTTAACGAAGTAATACACTGAAAATGCGAAGGTAGGTAGGTACACAAGAGTAGAGGAAAGTCACGAATTAGATGTGACAGATAATTATAAAGTACGTTGTTGAAACCTACATTATTCATTCGGAAAATAGGTTGGCATGTATACGCTTAAGCGCTTATTAAGGGAAGGAAAACCAGTAACCTTTCGAATTACTATTACATTGCATCAATCATATGAAATAAAAGGTGGAGAATAAACAGTTTTAATCGGTTTAAAGGAATCAACCTTCTTCAAATTATTCAAAACCCTACATCATTAAAAATCTGCAGGAATAAGGTCAAATAATAATCGAAAACTTTGAAGACGTTAAATGCAATTTATATGCTAATTTCTATATAATATAAAGTCGAAATATGTTAGAGTTAGAATATAACAATGACGCTTCTGTAATAAGGTGCACATGTACGAACAAACGGATGTACTGGAGAAGCATTACATATAAGAGCTTTCAAAGGCGTGAAACCTGCCCGATGCTAACTGGAACTTTAACTCAACAGTTAAATACACATTTCATGTTTTAATTATGCTTTTAGGAGGCGCCCAGTCATCTCTTCCTTTAATGGGGTCGCCAGATATGTTTTCGGAGGAGTTACACTGAAACGTGAATTTTCTCTACCTCTATAAGGTAGACGTAGATTTCACGATTTAGCTTTCAATAGTAATTGAATTACTCTGCAATTAAAGCCGAAAATTCCTTGTGCGAGAAAAAGCAATTCGTATTTCATTTAGTTTATTTATTTGTGTTAGTAATAAATTAAACATCCAGTGATTGAAAAAATACATTCGAAAACTATAAAGTTAATGAGATTAAAACAATTTTTTGGATGCGAAAATTCAGCGAATCCAGAGCGAATTGTTTTCCCAGCTCAAAAACTCGCCCGAATGTACTCATCCGAAGAATAGTTTTATCTCATATTCCGGTTGTTTGTTCTTCTCGTTTTCGCTAGCAAACTTCGTTGTTTGTAAAATAGTTATTTTACTGGGTAAGTTTTGTTTTATAATATTCCGCTTTCTTAATGTTTACGTACACTAATTTTTCTCATCTCCAGCTTATACTAACGAACCCGAAGTTTCCGGAAGGATTTTTTCGTCTGGTCTTTTGTTTACTAATTTGTTCGCAACGGATGCATCTGCAGGACCGGCTTTAACTAATCACAAAAAACAATTTGATTAAATCTGTTTATTTATTCAATCATAATATTCCTATAAATAATTATAAAAATTAAAATGACCCGAATTGTAAATATTTACTAAATCACATAATTATGATAAATATTTTTTCAACTAAATAATTAGTAGGTAACAAATTACTTATTTAATTGAAACAATTTCATTTTATTTAGTAATTTTTGAAAGTACCTACATATTTTTTATGTCCAGTATTACATTAGTAAAGCCGTTTCTGTTCGAATCCTAAAGAGAGTTAACTCGGAACTTTGTTTATTTACAGTAAAAAAAGAAAATCTCCGACTGCAAGGCTACTGGAATCCGTTTATTGGGCGCCGATTTCTCGACGGCGAAGAATCATTTTCTATTCATGAAGTTAGATACTCAATGATGAAACGGCGAGCGGAGGAAATTTGTAATTCGATCAATTATAAAAAAACAACCTCCCAGAAACAGAAACAAAGAGTTGCAATCTCCTAATCCGGTTTAATTCCATTAATTACGAATGAAAGGAAGCCGTGATTTTTTGCGAGGATTGATAGTGGGATTTCGTAGGAGTATTTATGAAGGTCAAACGGAATTTAGATTAAAATTAAGAGGCTCTTCATTACAGTGCATGAATTTTTTAGTCGCTCTTCCTAAAGGGCCTTTGAATATTAGGAAAAGGTGAACTCATTGAGCTGTGAGAGTTTTCTGTAGGCGAACGCAAACGTGCATGCCGTGTTTATCTGCGACCCCAAGTTCCGAACAATATGCATTTTCCATATTATAAATTATGAAACGACACATAGATAACTCTGGAAATAATGGCGGTTGTCAACGGCCCATTGTTAGGTGTGTTTTCAAAACGGACGATATATTTGCTATATCAATAAGTCACTGCGAATATTTCATTTGGTTTAAAGGACAAATAAGCCGAACAGATAGATCATATGATCGGTTCGGCCTTTGTTCTACCTGCGTTCGAATACCTGAATTAGAGCGTTATTATGGAGTAGTAATTTCGTTTATGAGTAGCCACTCAATTCGATTTAATAAACGAATTGAAGAGAATCAATCGATATATAGAGGAAATACGAGTACAAGTCGATTATTTAAAAAAATTATTTAAAATACACGGTAATAATAAATTATTGATTCTATTTTATCTTTAGTTTTTATGATTTTTTTATCTAAAATTGTAATCATTAAATAAGTAGAGAAATGTAAATTTTCCGACTAATAATGAATTTATACCAAAAAATAAATATACCTATTCATTTAGAATTTTCCCGAAGCTTTTACTTATATTAAATACTTCCATTCAGTTTAACATTATGGAAAATCGCTTTCATAAAAGGAACTTCCATTGTAAACAATCTTCGTCCTTTAATGTGTGTTTCGAAGTTAGGGAGCTTTTCCTTGAAAAAGCTCATTTAATAACCTGCCGCAAACTTTTAATAAAATTAGTTTTAAATATGTCTTATCTGAAATTCTTTTTGTGCTCGCGAAAAACCGCCCACTCTGAGCGTTTCAATTTCCTATTGAATAATGAATATGTAATAATGAAACTGCAATTACTTATAAACTTCCACTGTGCCACGTGCAGGAACTTTGATTTCGAAACTTTGATTTCTATAACAATGATTAAAAATCGACGTTTTTTTCGGATCAACTACAATTATGCTCTCAGCTATACGTCACCCTGATGAGTAAGTAAAAAATCGTTTAACGCCCACACCCCGGTGCACATCCATCTATTGTCCTCGAGAGACACTTTTATAAGGACATCGAGGAAACGCCGGTGAAGGATGCGCGGCATTCTTTATGTCCTCTAAGGTCCTTGTTAAATGTTGAAGCACTTTGTCCGACCTGCCGGCCGTGTCCCTTTGGGGCATCGCAGCCCAGTGTGGTGGTCAATCCAATAATAAATGCTAATTATCAGATTATATCCAGTTTAATGAATAAACGAATTAATTCATCAGTTACCTTCAATTAATACTACTCGCTATGAACTTATGTTGAAACAAGTTCAATAGTTGGTAGCCATTCGGGAAACTTCAAAATAGAATGATTTCACAAGGAAAGAGTCAGACATTTTCTTACAAACTATTTTGGCACGTCAAACGATGAAGTAATATGTATTGCAAAACTATTTATTTTCTAGGAGCTTTGTAAGATTTTCAGTATCATTTTAACACAGAGAGTGCCATCTTTGATTATAGCGCGTAGTAAAGCTTTTCCCTTAAAACGCTATCTGCTATTACTTTTGTTGATCTTATGGAACAATCTTCCAGGTTCCACAACTATGCGTCAGTTTTCTTACTTTGTTAATAATTGTTAATTAATTTTTGATTATCTCATCTCGTTCTTCTACAAATTTAAAAAAAATCTTGGTTATTTTGCTGAATTTGTTAGATATCATTCTAGTTCCTACAGATCATAAGTATCTAACTATGTTGTTAGGAAACTGCAGGACATATCTTCTTTAAGTCTTTCCTTTATGCCCTCGATAGAACTTAGCTGGTCGATAATCCAAGTTCAAATCAATTTCTAGTGCTCAGGGAGCCGCAAACTGAACTTCGTTGTGAATATTTAACGATTTTATACTAGGAAAATTAAGGCGACGCCACTGCTGCCTAGACAGCAAAATCGTAACGGTTACGGTCACGATGGCCCACTTTTTCAACCACTTCACTCGAATCCGATGAGGCAAGGAGTTTTGTCTACCCCTACGTCATATGAAAATGCCATTTTTTAGACCGAATCCATTGTTCAGAAGGAAATTGGGTCTTTGTTACATCCGACGAACCGATTTTAATTCCGCAAGGTCTAATGGTTTTTTCATTTCGTTTCGTTTCGTTCTCATAAATTTTCTGGATGCGTGTACCTACAGGAGAATTCAGGTGAATTCTTATGCCAGTGGAGCAATATAATTTTCAATAAATATCTATTCAAGTTATTTATTTACAGTTTATTTTTTATTTTCAAGATTTTCAACAAGTAATTCATACATAATTAATAATTTCATTCACTTGCTTTAACGATTCTAATAGCAAAGTTATGGCATGAATCTCGTCAAAATTCCATCTATAATTAGTGGCTTGATTGGAATTTAAATTTCAACTGTCGTCAAAATGATAGATTATTTCGTTTTGATATAATTAAATAGATCGAAGTAATGCAATTGGTTTTCAATTAAATTAACAATTACTACAGATTGTAATTAATTTCTGATCAGACACGCGAAAATGAGCATAATGCCAATTTAATTAAGTGAAAGTAATTACGGGAACGTGTCAATGTTCAATCGAATTTCCGTCGCATCAATGGCAAAAGCATGTCATGTTTGGATTGTAGTGAGAAATATACTATTTTTCATCCTATATAATTATTTATTAAAAAAAGCAAAAAAAGTTCAATATTTTAATAATTATCAATAAATTTGTAATATTGTATTCCCAAATAAAAGGATGTGATGGCCAGTTTTATCAATCATTCGCAAATGAAGTACCTTTACTTAACTGGGCAAAATAAATTCCATAAGGAATATACACTTAGAACATACTATCAAAATGATGCATGACCTATCCTTATACGAGCCGAAAAATACGAAAAAAAGAAAAAAAACATCCATCATCGTACGGCAACGTCACTAAAACTACAAGTACGCCTAAAGTTAGCGTTGAATTATGAATGTTCTCCAGAAAACAAAAATGTTGTTTAAACTTTCTTCGGCTCGGGCCGCATAAAAGAATTATTTCCATTTGGGGTTTGTTTTTCCGGTAAATATTTTATGCATTTCTACATTTAACAAACAAAATCCGGTAAGTTGGATTCTTAAAATTGCATTAATCTTGAAAGTTGACGAATTCTTTATGTGGAATACTTTTCTGTCTCGGGATTTCTGAAACTTGCACATTTTACTGTTTACTATTTTCGAAAGACGTTAGGTTTAGTGCATGTTTGCTCTTACTCGGTATTATACTACGGTAACATTTTAAATTATTAATTCCACGATCCTGATATTCATTTCAACTGTGCTTTATAAGACCGGTGAATTATTTTTATTTGGATTTGTGATTGCCGTTTCAACAACTAGAACTTTACACAAATTTAAGAAGGTATGAAGTACATTATTTTTACTACTGTAGCAAGCTAACAGTTATAAGATTTTCATTGAAGGAAAATTTATGGAAACTAATTATCACGATCCGTGCAATAATTAGCCCATTCCGTTTTCAGCGTGTAGGTGGCGATGTCTTTAATTATGTCCGAGAATACGCGGAGACAGCTGACATCCCGCTGTGGAAACATTTCCATGATGTTTATTAGAGAAGCCATTACAATTCAGTGAATGTCGCGATAACTAGACGTAATTGTCTTTACTGATTAATAGTTGTGCATTATTTGATCCGGTTGCTTGCCTCGTGTTTCCTTCCAACGTTATCTCGCCCAAAAGCCGAATTAATTAATATCGCCTCGTTGAAAAATTGAAAAGCACGACGTTTCCATTCATTTGAAACTATTCAGTGAGAGTTTTGTTGGAGTAATAAAACTGAAAATATAGCAACAAATTCGTAATAGATTGTTCTCCGATTTCGTTCCCAACTTCTTTGGCAAAAATAAAAAGATAACAAGGAATATACAACTTGAAATAAACAGCGTTGGTTTATAATTTACAATTTGGACGCGTCCTTTATGTGTGTATTATAAACAGTATAAGAAAGGATTATTTTTCGAATGCGGCCGTCGCGGCAGGACGATAAATCTCGCCTCGAATTTTACATGAAAATTTCAAAAAACATGAAATATTATAAATTTCGCAAGGAGCAAGCGCTAATGTGTTAGAGCCGGATGGCCTGACTAGCTTACAGTCTGGCATCGGTACAACATAAACGTACATTTGTTCCTTTTGTACTTTAATTCCTGTCGAGGACCCGTTTCTCCGCTTGATTAATTTTTGCAATTTATTGCATAACAGCGAACGGAATCGTAATTTATTTTGCTTTTCGTTGATATATATTTATTTATTTTTTCCCGTTTTTATTTTCAGGCGAGCTTTGAGATGAAGTCCGCCTTCCAATATCCGTCGAGGAATTTTATTTATACTCATCTTTTCTGTGCATGCAGCTGAATCGGAATTATTCGAGCCGAAAAACACGTAAGCTCGGATGACTCTTGAGAAATGGAACGTACGATGTATTTTCTGTTCTTGTTAAAAATTTAGCAGTTGATGATAGTTTTATATTTTTCCACCAATCTTATTCCATTCGCAGTTAGTTAATTAAATAATTAATTAAATACGTAATTCTACCTCATGTATATATACAGTATAATCCTGTTTTCCTATAAACTAATGTTGCTTTGGGATAATTCTATTGATATTGTATTATTTCTCCTTCGATGTCGAATCAATAGGATTCTAAGTGTGCCTACACCAATAGAAATTTACTACAGCCTCAACAATAAAAAAACCTACTGACCCTAGCGAAGGATGAAAAACCGCCGAAAAAAAGGACTCCAAGTAACGATATCCCGTCTCCCGATCAGTCATAACCTGCACGTTGACAGTATAATTGTTTGGCATCGTTCCAACGAATCCACTTGATCGACACTTGCCCATCAGATTTATGGCCCGGTCCGATTTATGTTTCCTATACCGTTCAATGCTAATTGTGGTCATTTAGAAATTTATGTCCCTTCTCTGCGATTTAATGGCGGCCCGCTAAATTGACGTCGTCGAACGCCGTACCAAAAAAAATAAATGTCGAAAAAAAATTGCAATCAGGACCGTCCTTTTTGGTTCGTGCAAATAAAACACATGCTGTGTAGGTAATAAAAAAATCCTCGAATAACCAGAACTTATTAAACGCTCAATTATATTCTGATTAGGTATAAAAAAATTCTACAATAATCAGTGCAAATTCGATTATCAACAATATCAACACGCACCTGAAAAAAAACAACAAATAATTTCCCCGGCACACAATAATCGATTCAATCGTTTATGAATGGTAAATATTTGCTCGGGGTAATTAAAAATTCACCGGACGCATAATTCGAACGTGAGCGAACGGGGAAGGTGGCAAATTGGATTCGGCATAACTAAGGTAAATGATAAATCGATATCGCAAAATTATCCCGCGCTATATTTAGAATGCACATTGTTAGAGGCACCAATCAAAATTAGCCTCTAATATTGGCTTGTCGAAGATAATCTGGAAGCCAAATAGGGTTCTACAATTTGCGCTAAGGAAACTAATCGCTTCGGGTAATCGACAGCATACCAAAGGGCGAGAAAAATAATTATTCAGAATATGTACAGCGTTGGATGATCAGGAATTCTGAGTGTGTATAAGGAAGTGAATTTCAACACATAATTTTTTTTCAAACAGGAAAAAGTACAATCTGGATCCAAGATACCCAAGACAAAGAAACATAGTTTAGGTTAAGAGAGCATGTATCCAACAATGAACGATACAAGTTGCTTTAAGGTGATGATGATCTCAAGATATATCTCAGATATCTCATATCTCTCTCCATCGAGATATATCTCAAAAGATACTGCATTGGAGTCAAAGTATGGAACTATTAGATAGATTTTTTTTATATTTTTGTGCCCAGAAAGTAAAGTTCTGTGCCATTGGTGTTTGGTATTGTGCCTTTGGCCTGGCTAAAGAAAATTTTTGTGGTTTATTATCTTCACTCGTGTGCCCAATTTGGTGATAAAATGAATCCTACACTATTCTCTGGAAGACAGTGGCGGCGCGTTTCCAGTGGTTAACAATTCGTAACTTTTATGGGGACAATCTGTATAACACAAACGTATCGTAAATACATTCTTTAATCGATAAACTATCAAAAATGTACTCTTGCTTGAAGTCGATAAAATTAACGTCTTCCAGAGAATAGTGTAGGATTCATTTTATCACCAAATTGGGCAGACGGATGAAGATAATAAACCACAATAATTTTATTTTGTTCCCATGTATAACTTGGAAATGAAACGTAAAAATAAGTTTTAAATTTTCAACTTTAAAGGCTTCTAGCTCAAAAATGGGGGCTCAAATTAATAAAATTTATATGAAGTTGTAACCTTATTTTGATGTCATTTATATACGCTCCCGAATTATTGACATCTATTTTCTGGACACCCTGTATATTTTAAATATTGTTTTTGTACAAAGAAAAGGAACTAATTCTTCAATAAAGAAGAAAAGCTGGAAAAATATGTTTAATTTGATACAGATTAGAAAACTGCAAGTTCGTCTTCTTATTTTTTTAATTTCACCTTTCTGCTACCAGGGCTAACTGGACAGGACCTAGAGCTTATCGTGGATTCCCAACCACGGTCATCGAATCACCTTAGAACTCCGGATAATCCCTTTGTCTAGGTGATTCTATACCGACTACAAGTGTGTTTCTTGTGCCACCAACCCCTATCAGTTTATCACGAGATATCAGATCTCATCCGGCCTGGTTACCGGCGTGAATTAAAAAACTGCTTATGGAAAACAGAAACTTTTTTGCACTTGCTAAAGTCTATCTAACTTATGCCCACTGAATTCCGGTAGGATTCGAACCTACCATCCGACCGTTTCACCAGTAGCAAGGCTGATACCTTAACCAACTGGGCTGCCCGGCCGGGCACTGTGAGTTTTAACAGACCGAATGTACAATTTCTGGTACTGGTTTCTGGATTCTGGGTTCAGGTTTTTGGATTCTAGGTTCAAGTTTCTGGATTAGTCGTTAATATGATTTACCTGCAAGCAAGAACATATTTTCTTTTATAAAGAGACATACTGTATAAGATACAGATAGGCGCAAACAAATTTGCACTTACCCATATAAAGTACAGAACACTGATTATATCTTATTGAAAAGACAGTTTCAGAATAGTTTTACCGCAGGTGCATTTTAAATTTAAAACGAAGAATTGAAACTGTGTTACATAACATATCACCGCGTGCTTTTAGGTAAGACCAAGAGAATGGCACCTAATTTAAAAGCACGTCGTTTAAATTTCTGAAAAATATTTTCCGTTGGAATATTCGAAATGTGTGTTTATCGCTTTCAAACACGCAAGGTCGCTGCTATCGATTATAAAAATTTGTTGCAACAAAAACACCTCACGCTCCAGATAAAAAATATGAGATTTTTTTGATTAATCAACGTAAGAGCTTGATGGATTTTCATGAAAAAAATATAATCGGTTATACTAAAATCGTGTGTACCTACCTATTTAATGAATGGATTAATATAAATATGTGTAAGGTAAATTATTTTAATAAATAACATTTATCATTCTTGATAGGATCGTTATAATTCCTTTATGTTTGTTTATTGTACTGTTATGTTATGTTTTCTAATAATTATTATTTTATATGCTTATTCATTGAAGTTATCTGTGGATTGGTATACCTAAGTTGATTTTATGAAAATGGGATATTCCAAAAAGACTGAAAATGCATATTAGGGCCTTTATCCATATTTAAGTAACAGAAGCACTAATAATAATAATCAAACACAAAATAATTAAATTATAATGTAGCATAAATTTTGAATTTAATATAAATACTATTACATAATTAAAATAGCTAGAAATAATCAAATTTATTACTTTCTAAAAATATCTTATCGTTTTTAAGTTAAAACCCCAAAATCAAATTTGATTGGCATAAATTTTCACCATTATAATTTTCTTTTCAAAATTAACCTATAATTTAATGTAACATCAAAATTATAGGTTACATATTCGCAGAATAACAAATCAACGGGAAAAATCGATACCAGCCAGTTAACAAATTTCAATAATTCACCCAAATGGAACAACCACCTTAATTTTGCGAAATTTTCACTTACTTTTTTTCCTTGCTCTGGAAATCTATTTCAGGGGGTCACCGGGTTTTTCGACGATCCCGCCCGATGCGAGCGATGTTATGACAGAAATCGTTCGTTAAATTAACCACACATCACTTATACAGGTAATTGCGACAAATTATCGATGAGGTTTTTGTGGAAACTCGAAAAATCGCGATATTTTTGAAACACAAACACATCTACACTGTCAAACGAACTCCATGACAGTTCCGACTAGAGGCGGGAGAAACCGGTATTTGGAACTTGTCGCAACGAGTTTATTACACATCAAATCCTTTCTACAATATTATTGTATTTCAAAACTTATGTAAGTAAATTAATTTAATTAGTTTATTTAGTTCATTAATTAGTTCAATGTTCATTTCGAAATAATTTTTGAAAAAAAAGTTAGATAATATTAATTTTTGCAATTATTGGCCAAACTTCACGTTGGTCACATTCAAGATAAAATAATATTTTAAAAATTGTAACAGATAATATTATACACTGTTTATTAATAATATAGATTTTAATTCCATCAAAAAAATATAAAATTTACCTGTAGTGTGTAATGTGTGTTGCCGGTATTTCAGGTGTTAAATAATTATTCAGCATTTGTCAATGTCAAGTTACATTCGATTCTTATTTATAAACATTGATATTGTAAATCGATTTATTATAATCTTTTATGTTGGCAATTCTGGCATATTATCGAGGATATACTCATTTTTTATCCAAAAATATAAAGACTATACTATAATAATTAGAAAATTAAAGACTAAAATAAATTTATTTAAAGAAATAACATCAAAAAATATCTGAATAAATTAAGCAAATTAGTTCAATTAAAGGCGGCGATCGGATCGCACGCAAATTAAAAACAATCAATGATTCGATTGAATTGTCAAGCGTTTAATAAGCTGCAATTCGTTAATTGGATTGTTTCCATCGCAAATATCGTTAATTATTCGTAATGAATTAGAGTGCGAAGAAATCCTTTGAAAATTAGAAAAAAATTTGTCGTAACGTGCTCTTTGCGGCTGCGCGAACTTGCGCGCGCGAGCTGTTTGCAACAGAAGTGTAGAGATGGAAGCGGCTTCGGTATCGTTCGTTCCATCTGGATTATTCGGGTTGCTGGGGATTGGGGATTGGGGAAAGAAGTTTAGTGCATCCTAAAATTTCGTTCTCCTTCTTTAAGTAGGTTTTCTCATCTAAAATTAATTGAGGACGGGCTAATTTACTTTAAACATTCATTTGATTTTTGTAGCCCAAATGAATTAATAACTGTAATTATTTTTAAACCAGAAATAAATCAAATTAATTATTAATCATTTTTTTCTTATTTGAATATAAAAAATATAATAAATACAAATTAATGCAAATATAAAATGAACAAGGCCATAGCTATTATGGCCTTGTTCAAATTGGTGATCAGAACTTGCTGGTGATGCTATCAATTTTAAATTTCCAAGGCAAAAAATTAGATTGAAATTTAATTTGAGCTAATCGTGAGTATCGCATTTTTACTGTACATAAAATATTTAAAATAATATTTTAGAGGAAATCTGAACGCCACCGCTGTTGGCTTTTTACAGTCCCCAGATTGGATTCTCTCGGGGATTTATATTACCTCTCCATTGATCCGAAAGGCGGTCGGGGTAGCAGGAGAAGAGGATATCCGGATATCCGAATTTTCCCGGTTTTCGCAGTTTTCTTTTTCATATTCCAAAGTTACATTGACTGCGCGTTTAGCGTTACGGCAATTATTTTTCTCGTAAAACATTAAAAGCCTTGTGGTGATTTTTAGACTTGTGCTCCGCTTTTGTTTTTTATGATTTTGTTATTTTTTATTCTGTTGAAATTTGCATTTAATTTGGAGATTTAAATTAAAAACTTTTCTGAATAAAATTAATAAAAACAAATAAATGTCGGAGTCCTTTATTCATACAACGACAAAACCTAATTAAAAAATTGTAATTGAATTTCCCCTGTGTCATTTTGTAACACATTTAAAAATAAATTTAGTATTTTTTTGTTTATTGTTTATTTATTAGTTTCTTGTTTCTAATTAACAATTTATTTTATACCAGTCTTTACTTTTTTAATTCAATTGCCTTTTATCAGTTAAGTATTAAGTAAAATTTAAGTTTAACTAAAAAGAAGAAATTGTAAATCGAGCTTAAAGACAAATGACAACTGACATATTATTGTTACCATACCGACAAAAATAAATTCGATTAAACAAGTGTGTCGAATTTTCAAAGATACGATAGAATTTCGCGAAAATGAAGGTAGAAGAGGTAAAAAGCACCGTGAAAACTCAAAGAATAAGCGCCCATACTCACATAAAGGGTTTGGGATTAGATGAAGCGGGTTTTGCAATCCCTTCGGCAGCCGGCCTGGTCGGTCAGGAGCAGGCTAGAGAGGTTAGTTTATCAAAAATTACTCCATAAGTATAATAAATATATTTGAATTGTGTTTTAAGGCTGCAGGAGTCGTCGTGGACATGATAAAGAGCAAGAAAATGGCCGGCAGGGCTGTGCTTCTAGCTGGCCCTCCAGGTACCGGTAAAACAGCCATTGCTCTAGCGATTGCACAAGAACTGGGTAACAAAGTACCATTTTGCCCAATGGTTGGCTCAGAAGTGTACAGCACAGAAATAAAGAAAACCGAAGTGCTCATGGAGAATTTCCGGCGAGCTATTGGTCTTAGAATTAGAGAAACGAAGGAAGTCTACGAAGGAGAAGTTAGCGAACTGACACCCGTCGAAACAGAAAACCCCGCAGGAGGTTAATATAAAATTTTATTACAGTTAATATTGAATTATTCATATTATATTTTTAGGTTATGGTAAAACTGTTAGCCATGTTGTAATCGGTTTGCGAACAGCCAAGGGCAGCAAGCAATTGAAACTAGATCCCAGCATATACGAAGCCCTGCAAAAGGAGAAGGTGGAAGTGGGAGATGTCATTTACATTGAAGCTACAAGTGGAGCTGTTAAAAGACAGGGAAGGTCCGATGCTTATGCCACGGAATTCGATTTGGAAGCCGAGGAATATGTACCTCTTCCGAAGGGAGATGTGCACAAGAAGAAGGAAGTTGTACAGGTAAAGATAATTTGATTATTTGGAAATTTCTCGATGGTAATAGTAATGATTGTAGGACGTTACTTTGCACGATTTGGATGCTGCTAATGCGAAACCGCAGGGTGGTCAAGACGTGTTATCCATGATGGGGCAACTGTTGAAACCAAAGAAAACTGAAATTACGGATAAACTCAGGAAAGAAATCAATAAAATCGTTGACAAATACATTGATCAAGGTATCGCGGAATTGGTACCTGGAGTTTTATTCATCGACGAAGTTCATATGTTGGATATAGAAACATTCACTTATCTCCACAGAGCTTTGGAAAGCGCTATAGCACCTATTGTTATTTTTGCTACTAATAGAGGTACTTATTATACATTATTTTTTGTATAAAAATACATTGAAATCTTCTGTTTAGGTCGTTGTCTCATTAGAGGAACCGATGATGTGTTTTCTCCACACGGAATACCATTAGATCTGCTAGATAGACTGCTGATTATACGCACAATTCCTTACAACAAATCCGAAATGGAGCAAATTATTAAATTGAGAGCTGTGACAGAAGGTACATTTGTGCAATATGGACTATGGGTGCAACAAAAACTTCCATTAGTCTACTATAAAGCAAAATGAAAGAGTGTTATTGTAGAATTGTAACTTTCTTAATTTACCCACTCTTATTTTAATAATCTTTCTTTGTTGAACTCATCGAATTGAATCACATTGCAAACAAACCTGCACTACCCTATATACTAGAAAACTAATATGTTTGGATGTTTATAGGTTTGGAAATTGAGCAGGAGGCAATCTCGAGTTTGGGGGAAGTTGGGACAAAGGCCACCCTGAGATATGCAGTTCAGCTTTTGACGCCGTCATTTTTAACGGCTAAAATTAACGGAAGGAGCAACATTCTCCAAAGCGACGTGGAAGAAATTGGTACTCTATTCCTCGATGCCAAGTCTTCAGCTAAAATACTTACCGAACAGAAAGATAAATTTATGACGTAGACTCGAAAATGGTTCGTTTGGGTTTAAGTTCTCCTTTACTTGCGTTCTTTTCTAGTGTTTTTGTGGAAGTTGAACGTGCTTTTTAGATTTATTTTTTCATAAATTTGTCGTTCGTTATTCGATCAATAAAGTATTTGATATAGTATGTAGTTTGCATAAAATTTCCTGTTCTTATCTGCTAGAATATAGCAGCAATAATTTTTAATTTGAATGCAGGAACATTTTAATCTGATGTATAGAAGAATAGTATAGAAGAAAGGTAATTTGTAAAAGTAAGTTTTATTGTAGGAAAATGAATACATGTTCAAAACGAATTTTATTACATAATTTTTGCCGGGAATCCGATAGAAAATAAATATATTTACAAAATATAATTTTATTGTAATTTTGTACAAATCAAATTGTATAGTACGAAAACAACTTATCGGATTTTGTGTTTTATTAGAATATGTTCAAAAATTAACAAAAATCAGTCAAGAAGAAACAGAGTACACACTATCGAACAAAACACTGCACACTTTATATAAAAAAAGTCTTTTAGCTCGCATGTTATTTTTCTTATAACTCATCATGATCCTGAAACAAATACAAAAAAAAAAGTTAATACAAACACAATTAACAAAAAAATCACCAACTTACTTCTTCTACTGGTGGAACGTTGTTCGATTCTTCATCGTCATCGTCGTCATCCTCATCATCATCATCTTTCTTCTCATCTTCGCTGCTGGCCGCTTCCTTTTCCGCCTTATCTAATTCTTCTTTGGCTTTCTTCTCGCCTTCTTGCGTATCTTTCAGTCCAGACAGAGCCTTCTTCGCGTATTCCACATCGTCTGTGATCAACACGTTATCGAAGATCGTACCGGATTTAACTTGCCACAAATCGAAACCCAATCCGCAGATTTCCTTTTGTTTGTAGAGGTTCGCGTCCGGGGTGTATTCCGGATTCTCGATTTCGGGATGTACCCAAGCACCTACAAATATAATAATTAGAATACTCAAAGCTTCAGAAATATCTAGTTGGTACCTTTGTAAGCAGGGTTATCGATTTGCTTGGGTTTCCATTCTCCTTTGTATTCCGGGTTGTCGATCATCGGTGGTTCCCATTCGCCGTCCATTTCATCGTCCCAATCGTCCGGTTTGCTGGCATCCGGGTCAGGAATGTGCTCCGGCTTGTCCCAGTCTTCGGGTTTCGTGTCATCGGGGTCGGGAATGGTGGCTCTGGAAAGACGAATTACGATTCGAACCTGTCAGTTTAGAGAAGGTTATTAAACGTTTACCTGTCATCCCAGTCTTCGGGTTTCTTAGCTTCGGGATCCTTGATCTTCTTGGGCGGCAATAGGTCCCAGTCGGCTTCCAATTCTCCGCCTTCAACCTTCTCACCGTCGATTTGTACCTCGTAGGTGTTATCCGGTTTGATGATGAGAGTGTAAACGTGCGTGTACACATCATCCTGAATAATATTTCCGTTAGTACAATCGATCGATCGACAAACGATCCGTTAGCAACCAACCTTACACCTGATGTCCTTGTTGATTAGAACGTTCTTGTCCTTGTAGTTGAGGATGACGTGAACCTTCTTGGTGCCGGGTCCGCAGATGTCGGGGCCGAACATCAGCCTGTAGGGGGATTCTCCGTGCATTTCTTCCGGTTTCAACGAGCAATCGAACACTTTGACGTAACCGCCGCCGCAGTCGATGTTTTGCTCGTGCTTGACGCTGAATTGTACCACCAAGTCCTTGCCTTCGGTGCCGAAAGGCTTGAATTTCCTGCTCAGGGCGTAGAAACGAGCGTCTTCGGACGTTTGGATACCTGCGGAGAATGTAAAACAATGTTTATTGTACATTCCGGCGAGTTCCTTCGAACATTACAGTGTAAATTTGCAATGTAATGTTGTGTGTACTTGCTGTATTACCTTTGTCTTCTTCCTCATTGTTGAAGAATTTTCCAGCTGTCCTAACGAATTTACCGAATTCTTTACCAGGGTGTTTACTGTAAATCCAGTTTTTCTCCCACGAATCTGCAATACAATAAATTATCTAATAGAGTAATTAACTAAAGTGAAGTAATAAACGCTTATCAAACTACTTGGTGGGTAATTACTTTATGTGGCTTTATCGAACTAACAGGTAATTTTAATTAATTGACTGAAACATTTCGAAATATTTGACACATTGCAAATTTAATATCAGTTTAATGAATGAAAGCCGATAAGGAATCAACCTGTTCTTGTTAAAAAAACTGTCTAAAAATGCCAATTACATAAATAGAAACGTCGTTTAAACTATTAACGTACGTTATTAAAGCGATATAACACCCAACAAACGCATTAGGAGATGTAATTTAACGTTTATGTACGGCACATAGCCGGTACCCCACACCACACTCGACCGGACATTATTCAATCGAGCCGAATTTATTAATGAAACACTTACCATCGTTGAATTTTTCTTCGAGGTAAACAGCGGCCTGCACTGCGTAGATGTACGCAAAAATCGCGACGAAAATTAAGCACTTCATTTTGAAAATTTGTTAGGACGAACTCCGACACGTCAAAACCCGGTTGAAGTTGCTTCTGAAAATGCCAAAAAACAATCCGAGGTGTGTATACTACGCTTATTAAGCCGATATCACAGACGAGCGCGCCGTAGTCGCGTCTTTGTTTTATACCGGCGATTCCCATAGGACGGACCGTAGCGTAGGTCGTCGCTACTCCGTCTACACGACAGATGGAACGCTGTGATTGGTCGGAACATTCGTGGAATCGAAAACGTGGCTTACGTCGTCTCGTTCTTTAATGGATAAGCCGTGCGACGTTGCCGGAAGTTATTGATAAATATCAGGTTTTTGTTTTTTCTAGAAAAAGGTCACTGTACGGAAATGTCAATTGTCATTTTACAGCATAAAACTGGAGACAAAATTCTCCTTTGTAAGCTGGTTAAATAAACAAAATTGTTTATTTTCTACAAGTAATTTAATTATGTTGTTTTAGGAATTTTATAGGAGGAATTTAAAGTTTCTGTACATGTTCATTTTTTCTATTAATTGTCCAGGTTTATAATGTAATTTTTCATGGGACTGAGTTTGTCATATTTTTAATAACGTTTCTATGAGTACAGTTGATTTTTTTCTGATATTTTGGGATAATTGTTTTATAAATTTAAGAATTTATACATATGACTCTTATTAATTTTAGATCGTGTCTTTGGTTTTTCTTGACAAAAAATGCTCTTGGATACTTAAAGGGCATTTAGTCAAAGAAACTTCTCGAACAAGCATTAATTAAAAAAATGTATTGATTTTTTGGGGTTCCAGCAATTCAGGAAGTTTCGTTCGATCTGGCAACGCTGTTTTCCGACAAATTCGAAATGACGTGAAGGCTATTTCATTTGATAAGCGGTACAGTTGTTGAATTCTGATTGGTCGCGCAGGAGAGGTTGGTATAAGTGGCGGGTAATTATAGATATTTAAATTCAAAATTATGCGATAAAAACAAATTTACTTCGTTTTATCTCGCAAATACTAGGGAACAAAATATGCTTAAATTAGTGAAATTGCAACTAAATAATTGCGCTTTTTGGCATAAAAATGAATTTTCTCATAAATATAAAAACTGTTAAAAAGAAATACTTTATGAATTACTTGAAGTGCCTATATTGCCCAAATTTATGTCAAAATGTATTTAAATAGATTAATATCAGAATTGTAAACTTTTTATTTAATAATTTATATGTAATCAATGGGTTCTTATTACTAAGACGCCACGATGGCTATAACATTTAAGAGACAAAGAAAAGCAAAGAATAAAGACCGTCGACCAGGTACAATGCGAACACCTGGGATGTATTCGAAAGTAAAAGTAATTTTCGTTGAATTCGACTAACCACCAACCAGCGATTTGCAAAGTACACCGTCTCAGTAAACAGTGATTAGCGCCTTATGGTTGCACCGGACCAGTGACGGACGAAGGGTGAGTGCGATTTTTCCTTTTAATCCAGAGGTAAAAGAATCATTACGTAATCACGGAAAAAGTAAGTCGATACCGGAGGTTTCGAAGAAGCGAAGAAGTAGTTTACCTTGAGTCTCTGGCCGGCGAAGACCGAGACAGGCAGTAACAAAGATGACTTATATTTACATAGGTACATAAGTGTACTGTTATATACAGGTCTTTGTGTTTAGTTTTGAGTTCGCCGCTCCGACTGGTTTCGTTACAGAAATAAGTAATAAATATGAGGTAAGCCCCGGTGGTTGTCGCTTTTGTTCAAAACTACATAAATGTAAGTTGTTTCTATCGTTATCGACGTGTAATTAATATTTATTGAACAGTTGTTTCGAGTTTCGCATTTTTCTAAATCGTTTCCGGTAAAATTAGCAATTAGTGGTGATACAGATTAATCTTTTGTGAAAAGACAAATCGGATAAATTGTAGGTACATTTTCTGTACCAAGGTGGCTTTTTTATTTAGCAATCTGCGGGTAAAATGTGATCATTTCTCAACTAATACGATGACTCAGAAATGCAATTCAGTTGGTATAATTTATACATTGCATGTATACATACAAAACTTGCCTACATGCATAATGTTTCAAATTATTTATGAGTAGTAATCGAGTATTGATTAGGTAATTACATAAACCCATAAACTAACGAAAATTTAATTCCTGCTAGTCCTGCTATTACAATTCCCAAGTTTGATATCCTAGTTATTACATAAACTGATAAAGTTATCGAATGATTAGAATTTAGAATTGTTCTTTGATAATCAGTTTTTTTTCTTTCATTCGTGTTCTAGATAATACTTTGTTCAATTAGTTTTCATTACATATTGTTCATTCTTCAAACACCTATTTCTTTTGCCCCACTCGGTTTTCCATAATCGCCCACTCATCCAAAATGCGATCAAAAATAAGGCTAATTTATATTCTTTAGCAATTCGAGTTGAGTTACAAAATGCATAAAAAATCCATTAAATTTGTACAAATTCACTAATGCAACCATTTAATATTTCATGGCAAGATATTTTAACGATTTAGATAAAAATTAAAATATTTAAATAATTAAGTTAATCTTCATTTTTTTGTATATAAGGTGATAAACGTTTAAATAATGCCATTTCATTATCGTTGATTCATAAAGGCTGATTTAATTAGAGCTAACTTATTTTATTTAAATAAATTACGTGCATTAATTAATCTGTTAAAAACTGTATAGCATCCGAAAAGCTAGTTTCACGAATTTATAGCCCCCATAAATATAACATTTTGATTCGATTTATAAAATGCCAGATGATGAAGGAAGATTAAATACTTAATTATATCAGATTCCGTATTAATGATTTGGCTGCATCCAATTTAATAAATAAAAGGTTCTAATCATACTAATCAAAAAGTTTATTTTCTTTTTTTATAAATTTTAGTACTTCTATTTTATTTCCCTTCTAGAATAAATTATGCAAAGTGTATACGGTAAAAATATTTCATTATATCAAAGAAACGAAATAGGAAGAACATGTTTCCGTATAAGATATAATATAAACTTGATCTTAAACTTGCTACAGATTGCAAAACAGTAAATATATACAGAGTGTTAAATTAAATTAATGCGAATTCGCAACTGGTAATGTGTTTGAATAGCGGGATCCCCCTATATATTCTTTTAATACAACTTAGTGGTATACCGTGAAAGTTCCTCAGGTGAGTACCAACAAAAGGAAATAAAAACTACTGTAGGCAACATGTTCTTTTGTTCACGACTGAAGGAAATTCAAATTACCAAATGATATTTTGCTTCCTTTTCACTAAATTATTCAGCATGATTTAGAAAGCTATGAAACTATTACACTTTTTTTCGTTACCAAACAAAGGTCAACGTTTGGTTACCTACTAGTAAGTACTTTCGATAAAACACAAAAAATGTTTTAATAATGTTTTATTAAAACTACACGTGTTTAATGGAATTGGATGACTCGTTGAAATTGATGTCTGGGGGTACTTATTTTTGTTAAATTGTACGGTAATTTTTGTACTCGTATATTCGAATTTCTAATATTTAATTGCAAATTAAAAATCCAAACATTATAATATTCGTCTATTATTTTTTATTAAACTACAGTAATTTTTATTCAAAATTGCAAAGTTTTATCATTAAAATAATTTAGGTATTTTAAAAATAAATCTTAATTACTACATACCTATTGAATCTTGAAAACTGTTCATGTTTTCTTAATTTGAGTGCAATTAATAAATAATTAGTTGCATTGTTCAGACTTTTAACGATGGTTAATTGATATCTTTGTTCTTAGAGATTGAAATAAGATTCGATTTCTCACATATCTATCTATTCTGCTGCTATGAGTACCAACCGATCTTTGTTTAAACATTGTTATTTATTCTACTGCTACATCTTTTTTTATTTAATTATGCACCTCAATAGAAAAAATCCTATTAACCTAGTTAACTTATTATTTGTTCTTACAGAAAGGTCATGTTTAGATATTGGTATAGATTTTGAAAAACCTATATGATATGGCCCTATATGTATATCTACATACGTTAAAATTATTTTTCATTAGTAACGATTAAAATATTTAATGTTTTAATAAAAATCTCTTAGTAGAATTTCCTACTGTTTTAAATCGTTAATCTTTACATAATCAGCTATTCGAATTCATTACCGTAACAATTTTGGCATCTATTACTAAAGAAATCACCACATTTTCATGGTTTAAATGTTAAACAATTTTTGTTTCAATAACGTAACAAATGGGTAATAATGCGAACGAATCCAATTTTACTTAGACCTTTTTTACGGCAAACGTTACAGAAGCGGAAATTCTATTTAGAAGGAAACGCATCGAAAGAGCATCCTATTTTTGTTTAGAAATTTACGTTCGAACATTAACCTTAATTTAATTGTTTAGAACTCGAAATGGTTTCTCATTGTATCATCGTGAAATGCTATTAACACTAAAATTTTTAACGAAAACCCAGATTAATCCTTTTGTTTGGATCCATCTCATACGATTCACATGAAAAATATTCTATTACTTTTAATAATCCAAAAACTAATTTTTTTATGATGATTACCCAAATACATATTAAAGAGTTCCACATTTTTGTGTCTGCTCTGCTCTGCTCTCGGCAGGGTTGTATCTGTCCCGACTCCGAATAGCCAACCATATACTTTAGTACCATCAATTCAATTTAATCTAACTTTTTCTAATTGTTTCAGATTCTATAATGAAAAATGTCGTCACTAAACGAAAGAAAAATAAAAGACGTGCGCGACATATGGAACTCGGGCCGGGACGTAGACAAAGACAATGCAAAAATACCCATCGATAACAGCATAGACAACAGGACGAAGCACAAGTACAAGACCTTAGAGCGCCACCTGAGCATGAAGAAGACCATCAGGAGGAAAATGATGCGAGATCTGAGAGAAATCGGCGACGGCCAGGCGGAGGACGCCGCCCAAAACGAGGCAGGGTTCCTCGAGCAGATCAGGAACGACCAGCCGCCCCCCGCTAACATAGACAAACCTAGCTTATGGAAGAGGTTGACTAAAGGTTGGGGACACTGATTGCTTGCGATGCGAGTATTCTATTAGTATTATCGAATTGTTCGGTGTGATCGAAATCCCAGCTAATTCAAACATTACGGAAATTTGAGATAACGTTTGAGAAAACTCCTTCGAAGATAAGGCAAATGAATGAATAAGGGTGTGATTGGTATTCCCAATGTATGTGTTATCATGTACTACTTAGCTTTTGCAGTACACAGAAAATATTTTTTAATTGACTCAATTTGTTTGATGTTGATAAATTTCGTAATGTTTTTGGTAGCTGAATGATGTTATTATAATAATTGATTAAGCAAGTGATTTAATTAATTTAAAACTGAAAAATCTTATATTCTCTCCTGCCTATGTTATGATCGACTAAATACCAAAAGTAGGGACTTTGTTGGATTAGTTTGTAAAAAATTGGTGATATATTGAACTCTTTGTCTTTCTTTTATTAGCTTTAAGGTGCAAATTTCGCTGTTCCTAGTGTTTATTTTAGATAAGTATTTATATTTTTTCCACTGTTATAAGAATAAATAAGAAACTTTTTTCATTTTTTCTGCATTTACAGGGTTCCCTTAAAATGGGAATACATTCCCATTTTCCTGTATAGATTTAAGGACTTATATAAAATAAGATATTGTTAATTTCTTGCCAGTTACAATTTTCTTTACATGCAACTTATTAATGAAGCTTTTTTTCTATTAGCGAGTTGTTGCAGATGTTTTGTAGATAATTGTAATTTTATAAACCGTTGCTATATTTGTTTTTTTTTTATATTGGATTGGTTTAAAACTATGTAAATTTATTCGGACGCGTTTTTATTGCAATTTAAAATTGTAGGTATTTTGTTGCTTTATACATAAACGAAATTTTATGTACTTTGTTGTTTTAATATATTAAGTTACACCGAATATTGATTGGATTAATATACAGGGTGTCGCAAAACTATAGACTTCTGAGACATAATAAGATGCGATAATTTAACCTAACTTACCTATAACCAAAAGGGTTTAGTAAAAGTTTGATGAAGTGAAGATATTTTTGATATTGGGTCAGAATGGCTTAACTCTTTTTCTTGAAAATTTGTATAGAAATATCTTTGTTTAGTGGTATATTTTTGTGTAAAATATTTTTTATAAATTACCTCCATAAGAAAATATCCATAACAGATTTAACGGGGGTCCAAGTCCCTTAATTCTTCCAACCATGTTATTTGCCTAATTTTGGATTCGAAACTTGATTTGTTTTTTAGTGTAATTTTCTCTAAAACCCACATTTTTAGAGATATATTTCATTTTTGGCATTTAACCAATTATTAAATTTCAATAGTTTGGAAAAGAATTAGTCCGTTGTTAATAATAAAATTTTTCTCATAACACCTTTTGAACAGATTAAGCTCTTTTTAACAAAAATCTATTAATCATAATACTTGAATTGGATATCAGTAATTTATAAAAACTGTTCAATGTGGCCTCATTAAGCCCTGTGCCAACTTTTTGCGACCACCCTGTAATAGTGACCAAATAAAATAATTTGCATGAAATATGATTGCAATATTTAATAATTATGAACATTACAATTACTAAAAATATTTTCGAGTTAAGTAAACTTAATATTCACGAGTTAAGATTGTAGGTGGAAATACGATTATACGTAAAAAAAATCATTGCTTACAAAATTATTTATTGGTCATTAAGAACAAATCATTTCTTCGCAGTTTTTTCTGCTTTTCTCTCTGCCGCCCTTTTGAGTTGTTGTTTCGTGCTTAAATTATGCCTCTTCGAAAACCTTTGGTTTCTCAAGAATTTGGCATCCATCTGAAAATTAGAAAAATCATAAATACAAATAATAGAAAAATCTTAAACCTAGGTCTTTCATTATTACATAAGATATATGAAAGTAATGTAGAGTAGAAATCTCCAACAATTTTACGTACCCCTAAAGTAGATTCATGACGGTATCTAGTGGGTTTTTTGATGCCATTACGATGAGCTTTACGGTCTAAAAATTAAGCAATTGTTAATACACATTCTAGCAATCGGTAAAATAGAATAAAAACTTACTTTGGTTGTGATTGGTATGATTCTTTGACTTTGCCATTGCAATACACAATTGCTAACCTAAAAAATTCAAAATAAAACTAATGAAAACGCAGAAATAACGAATCGAGAATGTAATATCGCTTGAATATTACCGAATAAATATGAAATAACTAATAAATTTTAAAGGATGAATTAAATAAATTAAAAATAATGTTACATCTACTTACAATAACAAATCTGACACTTAGAAGAAAAGAAAGAAGAAGAAGAAACTCAACTTTGACATTTTGAAATTGACAATGACATTAAGAGTCGATAAAACAGAAATCGCTAAAATGTACGAGAAAATTCTCAAGAAATCTAGACTGACTGTCAATAGATGTCGCTATAATTTTGATTTTAAATTAAAAGTATAATGAGTTGCATAAGTAGAATTTTGGTATTCCTATTTATTGGTTTATTATTTCTTCTGAAGAGAACAGGGGGAATATTTTCCATACATTTTTTTGTAGAAAAATGTTTGTAGGTATCAAGACGATCAAGTATCTTATTAGTAAATGTTAATCGTGTCAATTTAAGTATATTTTAATTTTTTTCTGAATTGGAAATTTTATTCTGAATTTTTGAATATTTAATTAAAGTTCTTGGCGGTCCGAAAAAAATCCTCTCCTAGTTAATAATAAATTAAATTATAGGCAGAAAACCAATTGTTTTTTATCCAGAAAATTGGTTCCTATATCAAAGAGGTATTATTGGGTAATTCGGTTGAGGTATTCGATGAGTAACAATCGAAATTTCAATCCTTCGACTTTACTTATCGACAATTAAAAAACCTCCAGTCCGCCCATAGACCATACCCACCAATCATATTCATTGATTTCGAATTCAATATATCATTAATTTTCGCTATTTCAGTTGCAATCGGCAACACGAAATCAAGAGTTTATAAGGGCCATCAGTATTGGACCAAAACTGACCGCACTGTTCATTCTAATTTCCTCTCTGAAGGGAGATTAATCGCATTGCACGACTCTCTTTAACTAACTGTTTGGTATTGAACTGTTCGAAATTTGTTTGCGTTCGGCCCCGTTCTGTGAATATTGTCTATCGATAAAATTTATTATATTAGATTTAAATCTGTTCCCTTCTAATCCTTTACTAATGAAAGTTTTTTATTGGTAATATAATTCGTTGGTTGTAGCGGTATTTTAAATGTTAGTGGAATTGGTGTTTTTATTTCGCCTCCATAAATAGCTTATAAATCGTCAAAAAAAGTTGATTTTATGTACAAAATTTTTATTTCGAAAATCGATTAATGATAAATAATCGCGTTGCAGTTACACAAACTTTCGCGAGGCTACATAATTTTTTCTCCGCAATCCTCCATCCATTACGTTTAATCACCTCGAGAATCATCGTAAATTACGTTGCCCATTCCTCTTCGGCGAATGTACATTTCGAGCAATTTATATACCAATTTTTTTCACACCTTCATCAAAAGTGACATCCCTCTGGACCGAAGGGCCGCGCTCGCAGATGCCTCGTCGAGACGCCCAGCGACGCCCGCGACGCTTGCGTCAGTTTATCACGGCTTTGCGAGAGTGTGCTGAGCGTCGACTTGTAGATATTCCACAAATTCTACATGCACGTCGGACGTCCGTTAAGCCGGTGAAGCGAATTCCGATAGCGGAAAAGCGCGTTGAACATTTTGCAGAGTTTCAAAATAATATATCTACTATTTTCGCATTGGTTTTATTTTAATGACTGGGAGTACTAGTTAGTGTTTTTTTTTATTTTAATGGGTGTCAAATGGTAAGTAATTTTTTTATAGATTTTTTTTACTACAAAAATAAACGTGTAAGATTTATTTACTGTAATTAAGACTTCTACTAAATAATAAATGTTGCAAAAACATACTAATTTTAGGTATTTAATGAGCGTATAATTTTTTATTTTGATTTTAAATGTATGTAATTTACGCACGCTGACGACTATACTCTTATCTATACGTATTTGCCGATCAAATAAATAAGAAATTGTATTTACGAATTGTGAAATAAAAATATTGGAGGACAGATTAACAGTAGTAATTAATAAAATTCAAATGGAATATTTCTGTATAAAAATAATCGTATAATTTGGGTTCGTTAAAGAAGGGGCGCATTTTTCTTTCATACTGTGAAAATTGAGTAATAAAGTGTATCTGAATTGCTAAGGGTGTTCGAAAAAAATATATTGCTGCGAAATTGAATGAAAACACGATAATACGTATTCGGGTAAGTTATTTTTAACTCTTGCTTTTCTTTTCTATATTTTATTTCTTTGCAATTTTTATTGGAGGTATCATATAAACCATTTTTATAAGGAAAAATGCAAATTTAAGAAAATTCCAATATTATTGCCTTTAGGTGTTTTGTTTTCCATAGGGTGATTTTTTTATCGAAAATGTTCTACGTATTACAACTATTTTAATTAAACTAATATTCTAATGAAGGAATAAACTTAATGCACGAAAAAATCGTAAAATTACAAATTATCATTCTGGAAAAATTAAAGTTAATTTTACATGTAAATTACAACACAGTTGCCTAATTAATTTTTATTTAGGCACATACACACACTGCAAGTATCTCAAATAACATCCGCCATAATTCGGCTACTAATTACTCGTTACATGATACCGTAACACTCGAAATCCCTGCTGCACGTTGTAGTATACATAAAAATTTGATAGCATATCACTTCAAAATTCTAATATTAGAGGTACGAATAATATCGACTAATATTAACAGTATATTTTTTATTTTTCACATATAAATTTATTAAAATTTAATATTACACTCCTGCGTTAATAGTTATCAAACTGCACTTATGCGGTTGATTTTATCGTCATTTACTATCGCAGCCAGGAAAAATTTTCTGCTGCAGGAAAAGCTAATTTTGTTTGCACACACTTACAAAAACAATCTGATTGCGTTCAGTTTGAGTCGAGTAAACTAAACAGATGCGACATTTTAGGAAAACCGATGCACAATTAAGCGATAAATAATGAATCAATCGAGGAAATCAATTAACTCATCAATGTCGAATACAGTGCATGATGTATCTATGCACAAACATCGTTATTTACCGAATTAGAGCGTTTTCGTTAAATCATAATTAGGATAACTTTCCGAACTCCATCTCTATACTAGTCGGTGCTAAAAATTTTTAACTCAAACTTTGGTACATAATTCAAATAGTTTTGGAAGTTTAAGCGAATTAATTCTACTTACTTCGTTCTAACAGCTTTTCCTACTCTTTATTCCATAGTTGTTCAACGAGAAACGGTCTGATTTGAAATCATAATTACTTACTAGAATAATCATCGATAATTTTTATTTCTTTTTATCCCACTGGTAATCCTAACTTTTCTGTATAGGTATTAATTATACTAACGTAGGATGGAATTTTAATTAAAACCGCCAATAACAAACATTGTGTGTAAATTGGAGCCAATTTTTGTGGAAAGGTAATACATTTTTTTGCATTATTTCAGTCTGTTGTAAATGTAATCGAAAGAAATTTATCATTTTCACCAGACAAGTAAACCGTGCTGTAATTCTACAAAAAGTTGGGAAATGGTTTTGAAAGAATAAGCGATGGGGAGTCATGATGGAAACAATCACGTTTTAAGAGTTTTTTCTTGCAAGTTTTACTTATATTTGAGAGTTCTTGGACACATTATGACGATTACCTATGTGTTGATTTTTTCCGCTTTATAAACACTTTTGGAAATGCCCTCAAAAGCTTTCAGAACATTTAAATTACATCATATCTCAAATTTTTGAGAGTTCCGCGTGCAGATCAAAGACAATTTTCTCCACAGATGTGAACTAAAATTAGTACAGATGTAATGGAAAGACCTTCCATTCCGTTACTTCAAAGATAAGTACAAAAAGGATTAATTGATTTTTAAGCTTTCTTTATTTGATTTGGCACGTGAATTTATTTTACACATGCATACATGTCAAGCCATACGCATATTATTCATTGACAAACTAAATTTACAAAGCACAGTATAATAAAAAATGTGTTCAATGGATGTATGCCTAAGGAATCGCTATCGCTCCATCCATTCATTCGAATTTTGTACAGTGGAAAATTTCTTGATGCGATTCCGATTTATTTCCCTTTGAATAACTTTTCCGTCTCCGATTTTTATGTCACCATTTTGAAACATAGTAGATAGTTTTGGCAAAATTAGGTATGTGAAATATACTGTGTTGAAGTAGTTAAAAGTTACTACCAAATTTGTGTAGAATTCCTCGATAGCAGTCAAGCAGGAGGTTCCACTTGGATTCCGTAACAATGGATTTGAGTTTCAAAGTTACTATCGAGGAATCACTCGATATTATTACATGGGTTTCATGGAATCAAGCGTGAAAAGATGGAATCCGATTTGGGTAACTAGAAGTTTCGCGGAACGAATGTAAAATAGGAATATATGAGATTGAAAGCATGAAAGTAATTTATAGTTTTGCAGAGTAAGAAGGTGCTTTTTTATTCGGCGTGTTAGATAAGTATTAAATATTTATAAGATAAACTCGATCGGTTTGATTCCTTACAAAATTTTGGAAGCACATTTTGCTTTTTGAAATATTTTTAGAATTTATGCCGCACATTTTTCTTCATTTTCATTGAACTACTAAATTAACGAATTCTCAGAGTAAAATTTATTAGTGGGTTGATCTCTTTAATGACAAGTGTTGCAACATTATTAGGTTGTTTTCTTCTCCGTTTGTCAATTAAATTACATTTAACGGTTCATAAATTATTTTTATTACTATTTTTCAGAAAATGTTTTATACAAGCTACCATTTCCACATTATTTTAGTACAAATGCAGTCATTCAGTACCGTATTCAACCGTTAATTAAAGCCCATCCAAACATTATTAGTTACAAGAAATTATCCGTTTGTTCACGGTTTCAAACCGAACCATTAATTTTCCGTTTTGCATATTTATTCCAACATTTTTGCGCCAGTTACTGAAGATAAACACGTCTGGAATCATTAATCATTATCATTGTAATTTAATTATACTGGATGTGCAGCCCTTTTGTATCTTTAAATGCTGAAAATCGTTGTTAACAGCGTACACAGTTAAGCGTACCAAAAAAATACTAGTCATATTTTGGTTAAAAAAATATTAGGGGTTATCTTAAAGGTTTGAAAATATATTTTAAAAATACACGGTATTTGTATTTTGTAAACAATTTGATGTGCGTAAATAAATGAGGAAGATTGGAAACACCTTGCTTATTGGATATTTACTAAAATTGCTGAAAAAAATTATTTTGAATTGAATGGTAAACAGCTAAGAGTAAAATAATATTTAAAATATATAATAGAAAGGTGTAATTATATTTAGTCTAATGCGCTAAAAATACCGCCTCTTGTTTTGTTATTTATATTTTGTTTTTCATGGATCGTGGTAATTTTGGAAAATTCTACTTTCAAAGGACCATTAAATATCTTATGAATCGCTAAAAATAATTAAAAATTCAGAGAAAAAAACCGGGTTTCTTCCAAGCAATCAATCAAAAATTTATTTTATTAACACTCAAACTTCTAACTATATTAATTTCACAAAAAATAATAAATGAAGAATATATAAAGTTAAAAGCTTTACAACGTTGAATGTTGATAGCCTAATAAAACGGGTGAGAATAACATATGTCATGAGTTCTCATACATTATAACGTTTGAAGTTCATTGTAAATTAGAACTATTGTTTGTTGGTTTTAATATTCAGTGCTAATTTTAATAGCCCCAGGGGAGATAAAAAAGAAATTGCCCCTTTTTCTAAAATAAATAAACCCGCGGTGATCTCAGTGTTTATTTATTCGATTAATTAGCTAATTGGCTATTAAGCCGTTTGTTTTCCACACCTTTTATTGTTTTTAATTTAAAATTCAATTCTATGCGTTTATTTTAAAAAGATGAAAATCAGTCAGCAGATAAACTAGGCACAAAGTTTGCACCCCATTTATTAGGAACGTTTGTAGTTTATGTTATATGAGATATTTTTCGGAACTGACAACACTTTGTTTAATATTTTAATACAAATGTATAGTCATTCATTATTTTGAAAGATATTGCGAAACTGTCTAACATTTTTCTCATTGTAATGCATAAATTCTTCCGCGCACTTCGACTCATTTTTCAGTGAACCGACCATTATTTACTTTATAGTAAGTAATTTAAGAAAAAAGGAACTATAAGAGTTACGTCTTTTGCTGTCTTTACAGTGTAAAATTGATATAGTACGCGTTTCCCATTTCCAGCTAATACGCCAGCCCATGATTTATTAGTTTCCTTTGTTCTGCAGAAAAGCACCAAAGTTTCGTTGAATGGAATGTTTACAAAATGTATTGTATTAATAAATCAACGAATAGGATATAAGGCGGGATTAAAATGCGGTTTAGATTTTCCTTCGCGTTTGTAAATGCTTGCCCCTTTTCCGGCCGTTACGTTGATATATTAATGGAAATAAATGATGGATAGAAATCTGGCAATTGTAAATTAATTTTACAATACTATCTACTTATAATTTATTCATTTCAGTTATTTAATCACATACTAATAGTATGATACTATTTAAGCACAAAATTATAATTAAATAAACCTACATGCAGTAATAATAAGAAAAAATTTATTGAATAACTAAAATTCCTAAATATTTATACTATAGTCTTTTATGATCTCTTAATTTTTAAATACTTGAATATTCTCCATGGCACTCTATGTTTCTAAAAGTTCTACTACTTTCCTATTTCTTTGTTCTCAAAACGTTTTAAGAATACTTACCCATTAATTTTGTATTTTAATGACCCTCTAATTTAGATTAAAATGGTGAAGTAAGTATCCACTTAAAAGGGAAGTTTGAATAATTCAAAACTGAAATTGCGTATTTTACTTAATAACATCCAAAGGTTTGATAGTTTAAGAGAATCGTGAAAGAGAAGAGAATGTAAGTAAATTTGAATAATCTTATTAACATTGTAAAAGGGTTCCCTTAATGGACATTAGATTCGTGTTACTTATTTCTGGATCGTTTTATCCCAGTTTTCGCGCTGAAGTCACTTCTTGCGACTCTGCTAGATATTCATTGTAAATTGGTTTTAAGCAGCATAAATATAACTAAAAGGGTGCAAAGACTCTAACAAATTTTAGGTAGGCAAGTTTATCCGTAGAGCTCCTGCCAACTAGGTAATTTTATCACCAAAAAAACTAAATTATTAAATTAATTATTAGGTAGTACCTACCTTTCCAAACTTTCATTATTTTCTCCCGAATTGCGCGGATTCAATAATAAATTTATCTCTTTAGCAACAACCCGAAGTTCGAACTCGAATTCTATCAATAAGTCAACAAGTTATCGGAGAATTTTAGTGGGTGCTCAATTTTTATACCGTAGTGGAAGGTTGTCAGATTCGAAGTGCCTAGTTAGTGGATAGACTTCGCTGTTGGGATAAGAACTTTCGCACGGTTTTATTGCGGGAAAATAATTAATTCTTTTAGAATTTTTCAATGGGTATTTTAACGAGCTCGTTCGGCCAATGACAATTACGTGCCTTCAGAACTTGCGGTCTCGGCTAATTCAGTAATTGTGAATCAAGTAATTTAAAGAATCGAAGCGATTCGTTAAAGTTCAGTCCGGAAAGTTGATATAAAGCTGTAGTAATAAATTAGCAGATAAAAAGTTTTTATGTCGCAATATTATTTTTAACTGAGTTGGTAGGTACAATTCTTTTTAAGCAAAAAGTAATACTTAAGTTTATGAACGTAAAAAATTTTGTGACCGAATTAGGCAAATTTCTATAGGTATAGCGATATAATAAAACAGAAAGTTTAAAAATAAAACGGCGACACGCAAAATGCTCGTGGAGTCCCAAATAATAAGTTTGAAATGTAATTGAAATTATTTAGAAAGTTCTTTAGAAAGAATTATTTGGTGAACTACATCATATACTTACCGTTTTACATTTATTTTTATACACTTTTTCCCAGATCTGTGTTATTTAGAAACGAAAATAAACTTTCCTCACTTTTATAAAATAATGGTCAAAATGGAGTTGAAACAAGAACACAACGTTCTAAACATTAAAAATAAATCAGTTGAAAGACGCCATCAGCGATCTTCAATTTCAGGGTTATTTATCTGTCGTAATAATAGAAACTAATAAAATTCCACGTTACTATCATAAAATCACTATTAGTAGTCATTTTATTTGTTTTAAATAGAAACAAAATGATTTACAGCCTCGATAAATAATAACAGATCGTTAACATGAATTTTTCGTGTTAAAAGTATTTGCGGAAACGAAAGCTAGAAAATAAAATTGAAAATTACTTACACCTAATAAAAATGAAGCAACTTAACTTCTGAATTAATATCTAAGCAAAGGTAAATTATAGGTATTTAATAACAAAGTTTTTAAGATAACTTCGCTTAGGCAGGTATTTACCCCTCCGTAATTAAGGTATTCTAATAAGCACGTTTAATGTCTGATCAAGCAGCGAAGATTACAAAGAACAAACCCGCTTTGGTTATTATGGACCAAGTCATTACACGAAATAATCCAATTTAAGAACGCTTATTCGAACAACTTCGTCAACTTAAAGTCGTTAAAGACCGTAAAGATCGTGTGAAGTTTAACAAATTTTTAATCAGACGAGCGCCGAAATGTGGTTTTGCATTAATTAATCAATTCCCTTTTGCGCATAGAAAACAAATCCTTTGAAGCCGCAGAAAAAAGCAATGTTAATGTCGGCTGGCACAAATAAACTTTTTAAATTCCAAACCAACACACACGATATTAATGGAAATTTTTTCCATTTGTTTGAACACAGAGGGATTGAAATTACGTGCAAGTTGATAGGTATCTTTTTTTATTGTTTATTCCTGCGTTTATGTGCCTATTCAAGCTCGGTCAATTATAATTTCGTATGTTGCAGGTATTTCTTATTCTAGTGGAATGATTGCTCGGATTTTATAACAAAAAGAATCGAGAATGAAATCAAACAATTTGACTTAATTATTCAGCGAGCGACATTATTTGTCTTCATTCATTTCTCAAACATTCAAATTACAATTTTTTATTCACGTTTCTTAAGGGCATCTTCAGCATGACTGTTATTAAATACCTACATTTTTAGCGAAAAAATTATAATCATCCGAGGGTATTAAAACAATCATTTTTCTTTTGATTATGCATTAAGAGCCTCTGAAGACACAATAATTGAGACTAAGTTTATTTCTTTCTCATAAATAGGCTCTAAATGATGAATTATGTACGACATATCTGGTTTCTAAGGTTGAGGTTAAATCGACAACGCGAACGAAGCAATTTCTCGTCACAATAGGAATCATTTGATCAGTACATTGATTACAACACGGTAATTTCTACTCAATTGTAGCTAGCATGAAATTTCTCCTTCTGTTATTATTGGAAATGAATCTATTGAATCGAAATGTCGCGTTACGGTAAATGGAAAATCGAGGGGTCCTCGAAGGACGTCTCCTCGATACTAATTAGGTGTATTATAAATAATGAGTAAATTACAGAGTATCGAGACCACATATGCATGCAAATATCAGTGGAATATCTATTTTATTAGATACCTATCCTTCACGAATCAATGGGATTCATCAACACTTTGTAACTTTGTAACATATTCGAGCTGTTCCAAAATCAAGCATCGTATAAAGGAAGCTGCAGCTAATTGACCGAGCATTATTTACCGCAACGGTTGTTAATGCGACGACCAGATTCACCTACCGGCGCTTCTGGTCGTATTTGCTGCGTTCGAAATTATGCAAATGCCTCGATTTGCATCGGGCGTCCGAAATCGCTCCGGAATTTCGGGAATTCATTATCAAATGTGGAATAATTAGGCGAGCGGATGTGTTAGAGCGGACGCCTGATGATCATTCTTTTATTCATCGACGGCGATGTTTAATTGACCTGCACTGATTTAATTACGTTTAAATTATTAGTTCGAGCGGCGGTTTTGGTGGAATTGTGGCGGGAATGATTTTCTTGATTTTCTCAACAGTACAGTACTGACACAAATTGTTTTTGTATTTTGAATGTTTCAAATATACATCAAATATTTGAGCTGTACTACATACCTATTACATTAATTATAAGTAAAGCGGAATTTCCTTTGTAATTAGGAAGAATCTTTCCATTGTATCCTTTTATATCCTGGCTAAGATGTAATCGTAATCCTCATTTTCCTTTTACTAAAATATTTATTATCGTTTTGTCTGGAGATTATGCATAGAATGCAGAGAATTTTCCATTATATTTCTGAGTTAGTTTAACAATCTTTCTCGTTTCAGCAAATAACATCTAAATTATACCGATTTTATATAAACATCATCATTTAACATTTATTTTTTAGCAAATAACACCGTCTCTAAGCATAATAAATTATAAATGAAATGAAAATTTATCTATTTCTATAGACACTTAAAGCAATCGCATTTTCTTGATTAGATTATCGGATTACAATCTCAACAAACCTAAAAGTTAGAATAATTATGACTTCGCAACGAAATTATCGAATTTTAATTAAACGCCCGAAACTTTGAGGTCAGAACTTCGTCGCCATTCATTAAAACTTTAAGCAAATATTAAGTATTAGCTTACGAAATGAATAGCCCAGACTTTTATGGGTTTCAGTACTAATGATCGGCAATTTAAATGATTACACGAATATGAATTAATTAAATTTATGCCGCAATAAATTCGAAGGAATTAGTTCTCCGGTAATAACAAGCAATTTGTGGATGTTGATTAGAGGAATGAAAAAACTAACCAACGTTAGTATAATTTGCGGTGTACTTCCGCACGAAACACAATTTATACCATCAATTAATTTGTTACCGAAAAATTGGATAAATTCAATTTCCGAACATACCTACTACATATGCATATTCGTGAAAACTAATTTGCAATTTGCAATTAGTATGAAATTCTACCTAGCGTTAAATCGTTTCTACTCTGTTTTCGAATTCGATTGCAGTTAAATATAATTTATGGGGAAATTCATTGTAATCTAATCAAACGCATTTAACGCAGCTTTTGTGAATTGTTATTGCATAGTATAAAGTAGGTATATTTGTTTCAGTGCTCATTTTCCTATAATAATATCGAATAAAAGCGCGAGCTGTTTGTTAAAGCGATGAATTCAAAAGAGTGTTTGTGATTTATTACCTTCCTTGCAACCATAATTTATTGTTGCTTAAAAGCTGCTACACGTACTTAAAACAAATCCCAGGAAATTGTTTACATAGTAGATGTGCTGTTTACGTTTCGTGATACGGGACATAATTTACCACGGACGACCCAGAAATTGTCGAAAGTTTGAAACTTTTACAATCTATTAATTCGCTTATTACCATAAAAATATATTTTTTCTTTTACTACACGCATCAAGAAAGTTAATAACGCAGAATATATTACCCGATTTTATCGATTCATTTTTTTCTTTCAGGTGCCGAAATAAATCCATTCGAAGCCGAGCAAATGCCGACGACTCGCAAAGGCATCAGAAACCTTCCGAATATTAAACCAAATCGTCAAAACCGAAATCAACCCTAATGTGATTGAATAAGAAATCTTCTAATCTCGCAAAACATAATGTCTATAAAAGACGCACCGATCCCTTTCAGGGCCGCTCCATCAGTTCCTATAGACCTCAATGGGAGTTCATTCGCTAATGCGTCTATTTCCGCTCCGCTAGAATTAGCTCTAACCATTTTAAAACCCATAACGACCATCGAATCCGACGATTTGTGGCATCCCATAGTGTTTGACGAAAATTCCAGCCGATACTTTGAAAATTTGGAAAACGTTCTGGCTTACGGGATAGCCAACGTTAGTGATAATGCGTCCATCAAAAGCAACGGGACAATAGAAGCCACCAATGACACTATGAAGTTGGTATCCATGATAGCGACGGCGATTTTACTGGGATTCATTATCTTAGCGACTATTATAGGTGAGTACTTTTATAAAGTTTTATCACATTTCTTAATTAAAATCGTTTGTTATTTATTGAGGAATATATGAGCCGCGTTCAAGCTTGGGTATTTTAGATTCTATAGAGGTCTTTTAGGTACAATTTTTAATCGAAATTCTTTCGGTTCTTATGGATTTATTGTACTTCAAGGTGATATAATTTCTTTATGTGCTTGCTCTGATACAGTTTGTACTTTATGCAATTCTTGCTCCTTCAAGAGATTTTTTCTTCTTTTATTTTCTTCGCTCTGCTTGATTCCATATAAGAAATAAATTAGAAAACCTAAAAAATAGAAAAAATAATAAACCTATAAATAAATATCTACACGCTTACCTATAATAAGCCATACTATGAATCTAATCCAAGTTTGTAGATCCAATTGGAACATCAGGAATAAATTAAATGCGATGCTTAAACACGGTACGTAAGGAACCAAAGGTACCTGGAGAAAAATTAACAATGTACCAGAAATTTGAAGTGTGTATTGAAAAAAAGTGCATACTTTAAAGGATAATTGGGCATCAGATTGCGGCTGTCTTATCATAATCACCATCAATAACACAATACAAACCACTATTACCGTAAAAGCAAATATGTAAATGGGTTCTTTGATTATCAGCATACCGCCATTCACAATAATCGCTCCGAAAAAAGCAGAAAAAACGCCTGTAAAATAAATACTTCAGGTAAATACCAACAATAAAATAATAATTACAAACTAAATAACACGATACTCCAATTAACCAAAGTAGACGACTCATTCGTTGGGTATTTACTACCATTAAGATTGAAAATATGCTTTATATTAGTGTACTTAAAACGCTCCATATTTTTCTCCTTAGCATTTTTATTTACGGTTTCAGTTATTGACTTAGCAGGCTCGTACCTGCAATAATAAATATGATAAAACAAGTCCCTTAATGAAACTAACAGGTAGACATAATCACGCTTACTTGTTTACTTTTAATCACACCAAAGTTAAACGTTGGTTCATTATTTACCCAGGAGAAACTACATAAAGCTAGCCAGCTTGTTTAACAAACATTTAATATACTACAAACCTGAGCAAAAGCACTGAAACGGCCACGATCGTGTAAGCCAATAGTGTACCGATGGACATCATGTCTATTAACTGGTCTAAATTAAACACTACAGCCATTACGCCTGAAAATGATCGAAGTTGGCGTCTTTAGAGTAAAAGATTGCAAAACTTGCTTGATAGAAAACCGGACAGGAACGTCGCTAAAACGGGCGTTTTGGTTTTCTCGTTAACTTTAGATAATTGTTTGAAAATAATCCCGTCTTTGGACATGGCGTAAAGGACTCGCGGCAGAGGAAACATTGCTCCCAACATACTCGTGCAAAGTGCGAAAATAGCACCAATGGTAACCACCCATTTTATAACAGTCCAACCAAAAGCGTCGAAAAGATGCGGATACGGCGCGTTGGGATCCTAAAAACTTCTTAATGTTTAATATCCTACATCAAAAGGTAGTTTAAAAGCAAACCTGCAAGTAGTAAGGTAGCGCCATTGTCAAGCTAGTGGAAATGGAAAAGTATGCGGCGAAAATAATGGTCAACGATAAAATAACGGCCAAAGGGATATCCCTTTGTGGATTTTTTGCTTCCTCGCCTGTAGTGGCAATAGCGTCGAATCCGATGAAACCGTAGAAACACCTCGCTGCACCGGCCATTATTCCCGATATTCCGAAGGGCATGAAACCTCCGGCTCCGGCGACTCCTCTATCTTCTTCGCTGAGAGTGTTCACATCGATTTTCCAGTTATCAGGCGTAGCTGGTAAAAGAAAGAAAATAAAATTCCTTAGCTAACTAATATTGGAAACACGCACCTTTAATAGATCCAGCTGCTACAGCCAAACATATCGTTACGAGATTTATTACGGTAAATACGTTGTTAATTAAAGAAGATTCTTTCACGCCGAAAGCAAGAAGGACTGAAATTATAATAAATTGTTGTGTGGTTTATCGATGAGTAGATTTCTAAATTGATTTAGATACGTACAAGTTAATATCATCACGAATATGAATGAGAGGAAATCTGGATACGGCGAAAGAAAACTCACGTTCATTGGCATCCATTCTTGTAAAGTATCTTTGATTTTATTATCAACTAACGAGTTAATATAGTTGCTCATACCACTTGCCACACTTGCTGTACCTAGAAGCAGCAGTAAACAAAAATTAAAATACCTATGGAGTTGTTAATTTTAAATGTATTAATTACCTATAACATACTCCAAAATAAGATTCCATCCAATGAAAAAGGCGACGAATTCGCCAACGCTAACGTAACTGTACACATAGGCAGATCCAGCTTTGGGAACTCTGGCCGCAAATTCAGCGTAACACAAACCTACATTGCAAATAAGTTGAGTTATTCTTATCTTTAACTAATTAAATGAACTAAGTTCCAACCTAAACATTAGCTTATTTTAATTGATGCTTACATGCTTCGCACATGAATGCACGTACACGAAATAATAAGCCTTGGTACGAAAACGCAGTAAAATAAATAGTATCTACACAGTAAAACAAATAATGTTCGTACCCTTTTATGATAAGCGTAATTTTATTTTCAAAATGGTATAATTACCTGCTCCTACTGAGGCTATGGCAGCTACCAAAAATGATATACAAACAGCCGGTCCTGCAACGTTCTTGGCTACAGATCCTGCTAGTACATACGCTCCTAAACCTAGCGTGGCTCCCACCCCTAAAGCTGTAAGGTCTAATAGGTTGAGGCATTTTTTTAGAGGAGAATCTTCGTTGAAATTAATGTGTTTCTTGCGTTTAAGAGCTGCGAGGAATTTGGATGCCATCTAAAATTCTTTACTCTATAATATTTATAGACAGTTAAAATAATGCCTTACCTTATTTTATTTGGAGACCTAAAGCGGTTTCAGATTGGCTGAGCAAAGAACCGACAGTACTTGACCTCTTTAGGTCACCTATAAGCTTGGTGTTACACAGACACATCAAATGATTGTAGCATTTACAATGATTCTACAGACTGATAAAAACCATAACAATGTACGAGGGTTCGTTTTTTTAACGAACGAAACTCACAATTAGCCTTTAACGAAAACATAACTTTTAATAATTAAGTAGCTCCACATGTATAGTGCGCTTATCTATTTTCAATGCCATTCATATGCGTTACCTAATGTAATTTTAATAGGAATCTCCTCGAATTTTGAAAAATTCTAATAATGGCTTATTTCGTGGGTTTTTATACTGTGACAGGTGATTCGTTTTGAGGGCAGGATATTAATCAATCATGCGATGTGGAAGCATATAAATGATTTATTGTGAAAGTATTTCATTATCTACACCACATCTGCACCATTTAAAGGTTTGCTTTTAATTAATTGAAAATATCATTTTAAAATAAATTCATAAAACAGCACAAGAGTTAAATAAAAATGTCCCCTCGTATCTTTAATAAAATTTATCCAAACCTTTTTTTATGGAGGAGAAAATCCTTTATTAAACAACATGTCATTTGTGTCTCCGATGATAATTTTAATAACGCTTAATAGAATAGGTTCTAAAATAAATTAATAAACTTTACAACCTGCTTGAAAGAGTTATTTTCCATTTGTTATATTACTACGTGATTTTTTGATTGTATCAACACATCACAATTTTTAGATACCTATCCGAAATCTAAATATAATTAAACCAGAAAAACAAAGAGGAGAAATTGAAGTATTAAGTGCAAGAATTCAAAATGTGCTGTTAATTTAGGGTTTCTTCGCCGTTTCCCTGGATAGCAATAAAATTTCAAATGGGATTAGCGTTGACCGTTATACGATCGTCGGCTGGATAGGGAGATTCCATTATTCCAGCCATAAAATTAAGAATAACTCAGATAAAATAAATCTCGGTAATAATCTCGGGACAATTAACAAGACAACTGTGCAAACAGATTTGTGTAGATTAAACGCCGGGATCCTAATTTTGAACTCTCCAGAATACTCTATGGAGTAAGCTTGGTGGAATGCCGAAACGAACTTTGGAAAGCACAGGTGTCTCTTATAATAACAAATAAAGTGACTGGTCGGAAAATGAATTGGAAATGACTTTGTTTACGCTACAACTTTTGTTACATAGAAAAACCCATTTCACGCTAAAGCAGGCAATTAAAAAACAATAAACAATAATGAAGTTTATATTTACATGACAATAATAGGTATCAATAATCGCTAATTCGAAACTAGGATATTAAATGGACACAAAGTGAAAATGATTTTGTTTTGTACATTTCGAATGGATCTAATAATATTGTTTTAATTTGTATCGAATGAAACCTATTATATTTCCAATTTCGTTTGTAATTTAAAATTATTAGATAAATACAGTGCCCGCTATATTTCCAATATAATGTTGTTTTAGTTTAATAAACTTTGTTTCCAAATGTTCCAAATTCTGTTTGAATAAGGTATTAATTTTTCTATTATTCACATTTAGAATTTCGATTTCGTGGATTACCTTTATTAATTCGTTCCTGGAATAAAATCTCATTTTATGTTATTTATTATTTTTAATAAACTCGTTATAAACTTATTTAAACGTTAATAAACTCGCACATACTTACGTATGAAAAGTTTAATATCTCTTGTACACTGCTGGGAACTTCATGAGATATTGCGAAAATGAAGTGGGCGATTAATAACAGAGGCAACTCCTCAGTAGGTTGAAGATTGGGACATAGATAACGGAAAATAGCGGTGCAATATCAGATTTAATCTTTAATTTATACTTATCTCGCCCCCTCTCTTTTTTCATTTTCCGACTCTCATTTCGATGCGTTAGAATAACGATGGAAATCTTTTGAAACTGACTTAATCATCCACAATGAAGTGACGAAGACGACGTTAAGAAGTGGATAGAGATAAATTTATTAAAAGCTTCAAATTAAATATTTCATTTACTCGGGTCTCATTGCATAAAATGAGTTTTAGTAGTAAAGTGTTCGACAATTAAATGCCATTTTTCGCAGATATTAATAGGTACTAATAATAATCAATAGACAAAGTATCCAATAATTACAAAGCTTAGTGGCATTTAGTGACTGCTACAAGTAATTAAACGCCAATTTACTATTTTGCGATTAATCTCAATAACGAAACTGCATGAAGTGTTCGTGCTGCAAACGGAAGTTTCGTATCATTATTAAGTTGGTCGGTCGCCTATCAACGTTTTGATAATGCTGGACGGATTCTAGTAACCTCGGGGAATAGTTCGATATTCGCAGATTACTTGGTAAACCAAACGAGATTCGCAGAGCGAATCCTGCATATCCGGTCGCTTCAGTTCGGTTGCCTAATTCACTCCCATTTGCAGAGGGATATTGTGCGTGCTAGCGATACTCGAGCAATTGAAAATTATAAATCTTTACCGAAACATACCCTTATAAGAGTTTCTAAATTTATCCATTAGTATTATTTGCATTAGTATTATTATTATTAGTTTGGTTTAGATTTTGTTTCTTAATTTATCCCGAACCCTTCTACGGGATTCTTACCCTAAAAGGGATATTATTAGGTAGCAACATTGCCCTTCAGTTGAGTGGCTATATACCCTAGTAGCTAATTAAACCTAAGTTAAAGATATCGTATGAAGAGAAGGGTTGAACCTTGATATTTAGATTAAGCTAATTGACAATGAATTATTCAGCTTTTATAATGATTTAATAATTTAAACCAAAAATTATAGAATCTTCTCCAGGTGCTTATAGAATTTTTAATAAATCATACTCGGTATTAATGACTGAAACACGTTCGCTTTAATAGCCGCGAAAAAGATTAGAATGGAAGTAATAAATGGATTTGAAGTGTAGACGCCGATAGTCTAGCTAAAATTACATCCTACTGAGGTGTCACGTAATATAGATAAACTTTTCCGAACAATTTAATCTATTCATCTATATAACGGCGTAAAAGCGCGCACACACATAGCTGCTGTATCCCAAATCCTGAGAACGTAAATTTAACGTCTCGAAACTATTATTACCCTAATGTTTAACCTTAGAGGGCACAAGTTTCCGATGCATGCCGAGAATGTGTGGAAATTTGAGGTGGATGTTCCTTAAGCCTCAAGCCTTAATGTAATTAGTGTAACGGCTCAAATTAATCAAAATCGATTCTTACGGCAAATTTGGGAAGATTGTTGCTAGCCGATTTCTTTGATCAAAATCAAATGCATTAAATCGTCTAGCCGTGCGAATTTATTGAATTTATGTGGATTTAGAAAAAAATGGCCGACATTAGAATAAATCTCCGAGCAATCCTTTTCTTTGCAGGTTTTATCTCGAAATTTGATGCGATTTATCTGGTATCCTATAACAATTTATCTAATAGGCCGGGATTCTTGCTTTATGTGTTAGATTATACTAATGGATAATATTTATTACAAAAAAGGTTTCTTTCAAGCAAATCCAATTCCTCTATTCCTTTATTATACTCGGCATACTATTATACTCCTGTAAGACCTGTAATATATTAGTTTTATTATCGAAAAACAATTGTAATATAAAATCTAAATCTGCACTAATACCCACATATTATTCGAGTGTTTCATGAACCCAATGGAAATGTTACAGGAGATAAAACTGAAACTAATAACGTCAAATTAGACGAGCTATTGTTCGGTTTGAACAATAGAAGACGAAGTAGGATTACCCAGAACACTCTCTGGTCAAAATCTATTTAGACGTGTCGCTCCTGTTATTTATTTGAAGGAAATTTAAGGAATTTCGAATCTTCTAATTGTCATTTATGCTCGCTGAATTCGTAACACAATACAGAAGCTTAATTAGATGGTTGAAATTGTATACCTATTGAAATTACTTACTAAATGGAATGCTCTCTGAATAATTAACTATGAAATATAAATAAATAAACTCGCCATGCTTTTGATGGAGTAATTATTGTGAAAATTGTGTAGAAGAAAAATAATTTGTAGGTGTGTTATTATAGTATAATTAAATTATGAGTATCTCATTTCATTTGCGCGTTCAAAAAATTATTACACTCGGAAGAAAAAATAACAACAGGTACCCAACAATAACATTTAGAGTAATATTGGTTAGTTAATTTAAAACATACTATATTATTACTATATTCTATGCGTTAGATTTATTGATGATATTAGAGTACTTTTACCATATTATACATATAAAAGCATTTGATAGAAATATTAAATTTCTAGTCAACATCAAAGGCATTTAAGTTAAAAGAATTTAGATGTAATTTAATTTTTTTCGCTTATCTAAATAAAGAGTAAAACAAAGAATGAAAATTACAAATATTTTAACCTAACATCAAGTCAAAGCAGTAAAAAACAAAAATTTTTCGGATTCCTAAAAAGCGTGAAATTGACTTTTCTCGTGTTCATTCGAGCCTTTCTGTTCTTTTTTTTTCACGTTTTACTTTCGCCGAATACCCTTCGCAATCCTAATGGATTCACTATATTGAATTTGGAAAAGAATATGCGGACTCATCGAATTTTTTCTTGTATGTAAAATTGTGGAGACAGATATAAGCGTTTTGTACTTCGATGGCTAAGCCGCGAAATACACGAAAGGGAATATCGGGAAAATGGATTATCTCGAATTTTCCCCGTGGTTTGCATAATGGATTTTTCCGCTTTGGTTGCACGAAGAAATTTTGCGTTTTCCCGACTTACAGATCAACGATTTCGACTCAATTAAAATTACATTACAACCTTTTACATCTTAAAGAAATTGTTATAGTAGGACTGATTTTGCTAAACTTAACTTAAGTTAGTTGAAATATACAGAGTGTTTTTTAATAACATGCTAACATGCTATTACTGAAGGGGGTAATTCCTGGGCCCATTTTTACAAAAAACTTCATATGAACCTATATTCTAAACGTCTTAACTTTTGAGATATAGGGTGTGTTAAAGTTTTAAGAAAAAAATCCATTTTTACTGTCATTTCCATACCACTTTAAATATATTTATGAAATTTGGTGTACGGCGTTTTTATGCATTAAAAAACATTTTTTGACCAAAAAATCATTTTTTTATTTCCAACAGTGGCGTCGTACTGAACTAAGGCCAAATATTGTTGAGGGTAAAAGTGATACACCATTGCTTTCACTTGAAATAACAAATTAATTTTTGGAGGCCCTGTTCAATTTAGAACAAATTTGATTTCTTGACATTTTTTTCTTCTTAAAATGGGCCCAAGAAACACCCCCTTCAGTATTAGCATGTTATTAAATAACACCCTGTATATCAGTGATTAAATGTCATCAACTTGAAAATCTATTTAGGCTTCAATGGATATGAAGGAAATTAAAAAAAAAAAATCACACATCCTGTCCTATCCCCGTGTAAGTATTATTATCCTTGTTACCTTTTCACCGAACATCCGTTCGATTGCTCTATTAATCACCCATCGAGTAGTTACATTCTTATCGTCCCCTTTTCACCCCCAAAAATTAATGACGTAGATACGGTGCAAAACAAACGGAACGCCGACATCCCTCATCTTCTCCAGTGCCATTCATCAAATCGAATGACATTCTATTAATTTCGCGCGACAAATGAACATTCGCATCGTTAGCGGAGCCCTGCGTTATCTCCAACCGACCCGATGCAACACGGGGTATTTTACATAGGCAATTTTCTTTGCGATATGTTTATTCGGGAACCCGTTAAGGCACGAAATCGACTTTTTCATTTCGAACATCCAGAATTTCTACTCGAAAGAATTTCCACGAGGTATTACGTTTTCCCCGAAGAGGATGCCGTGATGTGTGAACGAAAACGGGGGCTTCTTGAATATCTGCGTACTTAAAAAAGTAAGTGTGTGTGGTTGTTGAGAGTAGTGGTATATGAAAATCTGGAAAGTTGTTCGTGATATTATGTAAAGATGTATATTTTATAATATATTTTTCACTTCGAAATTTCCTACTGCGATTTTATATGTCTTCGTACGCGAGGAATGGAAAAAATAATAATACCGCAAAGGGTATATTTTCGCGTATAATAAAAAGTAATTTTTTCGAAGAAAGTTCCGTGCTGGATTCGATATCTCCGGGCGATTTTCACGCATTTTCCGCTCAGGTCAGAATAATGATTTTCTTAACAAACCCTTTCGGGATTTAGCGCATACCGAAGCACTCGAAGGGGTAAAATTGGTTTTTTGAGTGCACGCTCGAACATCCCCGGTATTCGCCGCAAATTTTCCGGCTATTTATCGGAGAGAAAAGCGCGACAACTAAGCGATTTTAAAGACCGACTAGACATGTAAGTTATCCGTCGGAAAATAATTTAGTTAAAAAATAAACGAGCGAAAGGCGGAGATTTTCCGCCATAGGTAAGTTTAGCGTACGCTAAATTGCAAAGGCCGCGGTTGAGTGATTTTGAACCTGATGACTCCATGCGAGAGCGTGCATGAAAAATTGCGCATAACATCATAACTAAATAAAAAACTCCGTTGCCGGTACGGTTATAAGTTTTTTCACTTTCTAAAAATCGCCGAGGAAATATTCAAAGCTTTTCAACTGGAAATTCATCATGCAAGAACTTGCGCAAGGGTTTAGTTATGTAAAAAATTCAAACAATAATTTTATTTATGTTCCTATATTTTACCTATTTGTTTGACTTACATTAGATTTTTTAGTCTTAAACTCAATATTTTGGTTATGTAAATTCAAAGGATACAATGCGAATATCAAACCCTTTCTTTAACTCAAACAAAATTTCTGGCCCCTTTAATTCACAAATAATTCGACTTGTTTAGATATGGAATCCTGTAGATACCTGCTGAATATTATTTGTTATTTCTCAGTCGAAATTAATTAAACTTGACTGCCAGATTTTTCACATTTAAGAAAAATCTAATAATTCTAAATTTATCCACTCGAGTCACCATGATTTATCAAATTTCTTATGACTGTCTACTGACATAAATACACATCGAATCAAGAATTCAGAGACAATGCTTCTGCAATTATTTACGAAACATAATTTAAATCTTTAATAATAACCGAATATTTTAATGCGACCAATGCCGCGACTTTTGTGCCTCAAATAACCATTAATCATTCGAAAGCGACAAAGAAATGGCACAGACAAAGAAGTTAATAAATTGCGGGGTTTCATTTTTGCTTATACACCCGATTCCTCAAGTCGAGCAGCTATTTGCTGATTGAGCCCGTTGAATTTGCTCACATTAGAAATCACATAAACGCTATATTTAAGTTAATTTTAGTTACCATTGTAACAATAAAGTTAACCAAAGTTTGTAGTAGATAAATGCTTACACTAAATTATATCTTCCGCTGCTATTAATGTTCTGAATAAGTTTGTAAATTGCTTATTTTTATGAAACAAGACAACTAATCTCATCAAACTTTATCATAATTTACCTGCAAGCTGGTTTTTGTGTATTTGACACGAGAATATCTAAACTTGTTATCTAAAGTTTGCTACTTTCCATCCCTAGCCCACGAAAGGGAACCGTACTTTGGTACCTATGTCGTATTCTCTGCATATTCCTACGGTTAAGTGACGCACACGTTCGATGATAGATATAAATAGAAGGCGTAAGAAAAGGGATAAAAGGGAGAGGGCTCGTTAACGAAGTTCTTGGTAATTTGCGAGATGCCATCTAATATTCGCAATTTCACGTTCCCGTATTGATTCTCCCTTTATTGACCTAGGCCTGTGGAAAGAATGAATAAATACAGCGATAATACGGAAAATATTAAATTCGAATGAGAATGGAATAATTACTGATGTGGTTGAGCGAATAAAAATTGTAATCCTTTCATAATCCTCTTTCAAACTTGAATTTCGAGAGATTTAAAATTGATTAATAAATTAGTACGGCTTTGTGCACAAAATGAAAGAAGTAAACGTATATAGGTATAGAAAAACAGACAAAAAAATAATAGGAGAAATAGAACAAAGCGAAGAAATTGGGAAGATATAGAAACATCGTAAAATATATAAAATAAAAGAGAAATCAAATGAGCTAACAAAAATTCATTTCATTTAACTAACTCATTAGGAAAGGTTGCTGGTCGAAATCATATTGCATTTATAATAAATATATTTTTACATATCACACGTTCGTAATAAAATTCCTAGCTTGGCGGGCTTTTTTATTACGATTTTAATTTCTCTCTGAAAAGGTAAAAAAGACTTTTATGTGGTTGGTACATGCAGCATGCGCTTGTCGCCTCGTTACCGATAGAGCATATACTTCCAGAGCCACATCTGTATAGGGACATATGCGTTGTATGGACCCCCGTCATTATTTACGTACACACTAGCGCAAGATCGTAAATATTTCAGACCCTCTAACTTCGGAAAAAGCGTCCGCAGAAAATTCCGTTGAGTAGAAAGTTATGTAAAGTGGAACGATTTAATAATGCATGGATATGTTACTTTTAAAGATAGAACTAGACACTTGATGCGAATTGCTATAATAATAATTATGTGAAACTTTTGCTAGAACTACAAGCTTTATAAAGTGCTATGGGGATAGCTACATGTGAGAATACGGTTTATGCCATTTCAAACTCTCAAAGAAAAAAAAATATATTTTCACAGAGATGATCGTTATTTTAGAGTTGCGGATGATAAAACTACTAAAAATTGATGTAATTCGACTTTTCTCTTTCGTCTTCAGTCTCTCGTGCATCTGCTTTTCCGTCGATTTAAAGTGGATTCCGGTTGTAGGCAAGAGAATATCCCGGTATTTACAACATCGTTTAAAATGTTTAGCAACGCATTACCGCTTTCGCATTTATCGAGTGCATTTTCGTGTATATCGGGGATTGAATTTCTGATGAATCCGTCAATCATTTCATTGGTTAGTCAATTTTTCGCTATATCTGAAATTGTCAATCACAAGAATATGTCGATGTGGTGCATCGTAATTATCTAAATAATTCATTTGAATCGCTTATTAATAGACAGGTGTATTTAATTTAGCAGTTATCTTGTTTGTTATAACATTTATGCACTTGTTTCTATTAAATTTGGTGTATTTTTTGTTCGATTTCAATTTGCAGGTTGAAAATTAACTGGAATTAAAACTAATGAAATCTTATTGCTTTCCACATAGTCGCTTCGAATTGGGCAAAAAGGATAGGGGAATGTGCTTCCGCAAAAAATCCATTCACAGTGTACGCGCCGCGGCCAAGTTAAAAGGGGGAAAAACCTAAACGAAAGCTTTTTTGCTTTGCCTGTTCCCTTTTAGCACTCAATTCAATGAGAATGGAATTATTTTTGTGGTTTATTGGATACGTTTAAGGTTATTTTTAGAGACGAAAGCTCTTTAAATAACGGTTTGGCATGGCGAATACCTATACCTACCTGCCTGCTCTCTTTTCTACGACAAAAGTCGGTTTAATTTTGACGCATCGATGTTTTAGGCATTAAACTACGTAGAATCATAAATTGCAGCTAAGTAGTTGCATAAATTTTAATATCTACTTATAGCCTTTTTGCATAAACTATCTCGTTATTATACTTCCAAAGAAAAGCACTTATTTATAGCACAAATTCTGTTTGCATTAAATTTCTATTGCACGCTTCAAGTGTATTTCCTTCACATAATTAAAGTAAAGCCACTGGCAATGCAACGTCATATTCACGAGAGACGTCGAGCTAAGTTATAGGTAGGCTCTCTAATTTCAGCATTCTCGTCTTGCCTTTGTAGCGTCTGGTTTTAGCACATTTTGATAGTTTAGTCCTGTTTACTTTTAATTATGCACCTACTTTCCATATCATTAAATAACTAGACGCTAGTCTAGTAGTTCGGTTAGCACAAATTTATTTAATTAATATGGAAAATAAATTTAAAATTTTGTGTACGTAGACTTTATATGTATATTTGGCGAGTTTTCAAACATTCTCCAAAATTTCAAATTACCAACCTCCCTGTGTGCAATCGTTTCAATAACGCTAAAATTAGCGTAAATAGCAATATTTAGCATGATACCTGTACCTACTATAGATTATAACAGTAACGAAGTATTTGCAATAAGCTACTACACCGTACGCTCTCTATAATATTCATAAATAAAGGGGTATTTATGAACCCTTTGGAAATTTCAATTTATGTACAGATCCTTTCACGCTGTTGCCCTTTGTGTAGGACTAAACGGACGCGTCGACAATTTATTAATAATAAATTTTCCCCAACCTGAAATTCTCATATTACTTACGTTTCTATACGGCATTTTCCGAGCGCTTCTCCTATTTTTTCACCAAAGAGTACTGAATAGATTTCGCAAAATCCCTGTTAGTTCGCGATGCAAATTGGAACATCGCAAAAACCATTATGAAACCAGCTAATCAACTAAGCTGTCATTTGTAATTTCGAATATGGAATTACTGGAATAGTTTTCCCCAAATCGAATTCACGCTCAAATGAGAAATGTTTATTGCATATCATTTGTTTGAACTCTGAACTTTGGGCTATTTGATGCGTATTGTTTACAAAGAATGTAATTACACGCACCTATTGCGTGGTGTGGCATAATAAAAAAATTATTTTTTAACAGGTTTGTTAATTTAATTTAAAATTAAATTATACTTTTTATATGGGTAAGTTGGCTGTCTAAAAAATGTTGTTCGCGATGGAATGATCTTGTTCGAACCATTTACAGGCTGCGATGCAGTCTTGCAATTTTAATAAAAGAGCGGCGAATAGAAAATTGTCGAGTAATATTGGCAGTGAAGTTTGCTCGAGAATCAAATCAAGTTACATCTAGTATTACGAGTAAAAATAATATTTACTTTTGACATAATCTAAACAGTTTATTTTTGAAGTGACAATCGATACCTTCGACACAAGGGAACTCGATTCGCTTTCGAGTCTTTCAAGTAAAGTGAATAATGAAATTCGACTGAATTTCCCGTAGAAGCCGGAGAAAAATAGCGAGGGCCGCGTACAGAACGTGCAGTAAATTGCGGAATGACGTTAGTTTACGAGCAGGAAATAAGTATTGTTCGGAAAAAATCTATTACTATGTGTAGTAAACGATGACAAAAGAAAAGAAAAATCGTTATTTGTTCTGTATTCAATAGACGATCAGTTTTGGTGACATTCGGAATTGCCCATTTTTTTTATTCAGGTAATCAAATTTGTGCATTAGAGGTCAGGCAATCCAAGTTTTTATAAATTTATGTATACGTACTAATAATTCTAAGTCACGATAAAACCTTGACATGAATTTTCCTTAAAATGATACTTATGGCATTATTTATTTGTAAATGAATTAATCTAATTGAATCTTATGTACCCCTATTTTAACCGGCATTCTATGTATATGATTTTATTAACTGTGAAAGTATTATTAATGAACTAACAATACTTTTTAATTCGTTGTAACCACAAAAATAATGATTAATGTATCAATGTTTTTGGTCGAGAAATCAATTTCCCTGATGTTAAATTATGAGTAATTTTTTTTTCTATAGCTTCCCAACGAATGTACCAATCCCCGTAATCACATTATCCAATCGTAAACAATTTAAAAGAAATATTGAATCATTTTAAAAACAATTTTCATTCGGTGGATTTCCATGTCGGATTTCGCAGTGATTGAAACTTGCCAGGTATTTTCTCGGCGGAATTTCCTGCGTTTCATCCGCTCGGAACGCGCACTTGGAAAATTATTTCACGGATGTGGTAAATTTGATTTGAAACTCGATAGAAATATGAATTTCTCATACGAATGCATTTCCTCAAAAGAACTGCATTAAATGTATGGAATAAAGGTTTGTTTGAAGGATTTGTGCTCTGTCGAAAAGTTTTTCTGATTGTTTGATTCAGCCTTTTAAAATAGTTTAATAAATTAGGGGTTTAAAACTGCTTTTAAAATAAGTTAATAAGGCACTCTCTAAATCGAATTTCAGTCAGGGAAGGTAGCAAGAAAGGATTTTATTAGAGTCCAGACTTGTAACGTATTTACAGTTGTACAAAAAAAAACATTTTTATAGAAAGTTACTCGGCGTTTTGCGGGCAACGCGTGTCTGTGGTGGTGAGATAAGGATTTAATAAAAAGAAAAATGGAAAATTGTATCCGTAGTTCACGAACGAAGACCCTTTGTGGAAAAGGAAAACTTATTATAGGTGAGAATATGCGGTTTTATAGTTAGGAAACGACTTTCGAGACTTTTCGCTGCTTTTTTTCCACCAATAGACGGACATCCGACGAATCGTCCAGACACACACATACAATATTTCATAATCTTGAACCGTCTATTTCGGATGTAACGGTCCGCTGCACAGAAGAGTGTGTGCTCGGAATATAGACGGTAATATTTCGATGTTTCATTTCAAAGAATACTCAACCGGAATTGTCAAAAGGACTACAATATCACGATTATTACGTTTGTGAATTATTGCCAATGCTCCTGGAATAATCATAAAATCTATTCCTATGGTTTACTCAACTATCCTCAAAGTCAATCAATTGAAGTAAATCAAATAATATTTGCGATTAAATAATGTAGGTACCTAAATACTGAAAAGTGCTTATTATTACCTGTATATAAAAATTCTTTCTTATTAAATTAATCTTTTACAGTCTTAGTGATTAATTCAATCGCTCAATTCGCGATTTAGTTATTTCCCTTGTAAATTAAATTAATCCGGATGCCAATTTGTCGTATAATCTCTAATTTTTCGACGTTTCGCTTAACGAAATATCATTAAACTAGATTATCGATCGGCTTTGCACATCAGGGAGTTTCGCGTAGATTTTAGGATTTTAGGCAACTCGAATTTTCATCAAATCCGAATAGAGTAATCCGGAGAATGAGCCGAAGCGAGACAGGGTGACTGTGGAAGAGGGCGCGGATTTAATAATACCGTAAGATATTCTCGAGATAGTTTGATAAGTTTGCAGTGACAGCAATTAACCCGAATATATCAAACGCCGAAAGTTTGAGAATTTTTATGCGGAAATTCGAGGAGCCATAGGGCGATGTCATTAGACGGTTTCGTCTCGTTTTACATTTCTCTGCAATTAATGTAAATGAGATGTGAATTCGAACGACTGAACCGATTTATTTCGACAATTTGATTAGGTGCACTCATAGTTCGAAAACGCTCGAAATAAATTTGCATAAATTTATAAGGATATTTGCTGTTTTTTTAGTGTCTTCGGTTACTTATTTGAATATCAAAATTGTTTAATGGATAATTTGAGCAGTTCTTAATTTACTCATTTTATTTCTACATGTTTCTATATGTCAGGGAATCCTATAAAGTTTCCGTGATTTGCTGATTTTACCTTCTCTATTTGATTGATAGGTATTTCATTCAATTGTATAGTAATGAATGATAATTCGTATTGTTACTTTTAAATGCAAACAATCGATACCTACCTACTAATATAAGTTGCAAAGCTGAGTTAAAATCGATAAACCATTCATTTTTTATTTCGCAGAGTTCAAAGTAAATAGCTTCAACTGCAGAACAAAAACACTAAACGTGATGCTTTCATACAAAAAGGGTACACGCTAATATAAAGTTTAAAATCAATAACGATTATATCTTAAATTTCTAAAAGGCAAACACTGAAAGTTCCAAAGACCTCGCCTTCATTTTAATCGTTTCCTCTGAACTTTCTGCAAGAATTTTAGAAAGGCACCTTTTCGTAAAAATCATCAAACTCAATACTCTTACCAAGTATAGTGTTGCAGTGACCCAATAAAATGGTAAGTATGTATATTTGAAATATCCGTCACCTAAAAGCACTTCTATTAACCTAGAATTTCTATACAAACGAAACTTTTTAGCTACTTATTATTCTTGTTATTTTGTACATTATCTCAATTTTACGTTTAATAATTTTATCTTTTAATTATTTTTGTGTCTTCTTCGACGGCACGTTTAGAAAACTTCCGGTGGAACCGTTGCCCGTCCATTTCCGGAGCCGCTGAAGTGGCGGTTGCGGTGGAGTTTTTGTTTTTGTAATTGCCGCGCGAGGAATAGACGCCATTCAATGCAGGCGGTAATTAATTTCCTTCCCTAACGAATTTGAATCGTTAGTTTCTTTTCACGAAACTTATTCCATTTCGAGTTGCCGAACTGACGATTCAAAGAACGCTTGGCGAAACCTTTTCGGCGTCTGCGAAAGTTTTTTTTCAATAGGAAAATTCTTAAGCTCCTGCACAATATGTAGTATAAATATCAGGACATTTCTAAAGATTATCGCGAGAAACTTACTAATGGAAATTTTGAGGAAAAAGTTTGCGGGTATTGTTTTTATATAGGTACTATATATCTAAGTTTTCCATCCATTTATACTTTATAAAAAATGGAGTAGATCTCAAATAGACTGATAAATTACGCGTTTCGTTAAATTAGTTAATTAAATAAGCCTTCTTGAATTACTGCGAAAATTACCGCGAAAATAAAGAAAAATGTCGAGGGTGAGCCCGTTTCAGAAACCACTTGATATAGTCGTATGCGTGTATAACAAATAATGGAGTAGCGAGCAATGTTTCCGAAAAACTTTCTCGCAGAACACGAAAAATATGAAAAATGATTGTAGAGAAATGGAAAATGGGAAAAGAAACTGACGTAAATTGAGCGATATAAATGGAAATCGGCGGTGGAAAAGTTTTTTCTTTGTCACATTGTGCGCGCTTGATATCAGATGAATGTGTGTTTCATAGAACGAAATGGTAATGAAAATGGTTAAAGTAAATATATCTGCAGCAATTTATACGTACCTAAAATTTATTTTCTTTGTGCTAGCTCGCATTGTTCTGGTTTATTCGACAAGTATTGGGCATTTTTATCCACGACTAATCTATGTGTGTTGGTCTCCCTTAACAACAAATGTAATCACCATCAGTTACTTTCTTAATTGTTTGCTTTTCATGTAGGTACATACATGAAGATTTAAAATATTGGAGTATACCTCTGTTTCAACATTCGCCATAATTTAAAATTTTCACAAAACTAACAGATTCTACTAGCACCACATTCGAATTTTTATTGCAAAATTGGTAATATGAAGCGTGAGGTTTATTTTTAACCGAATTTAAATCGTTGTTTAGCATTTTTTTATCAAACAACAGGAAAGTAAGTAAATTAAAGTACGTGATTTAATTAGAATTTGTTGTGCCTGTACAATTTTAATGTGTATTGTGGGATTTATAACGTTAGTGAGGTGAATTAAAATTAAATTCTCGACAGCAGAAGCCCGTATAAATATCGATTTTATCCTGATTAAAATACCTGACTAATGCTTTATTAATATTTATATTTACAATTTTTTATGGCTGTAGGGAATGATATAACTACTGAAATTATTTTGGTGGTTGTTTTTAAATGTAAAATTATTTATTATCGGTAACAAATTACTTCAGTAATATGTAATTATAATATAAATAAATAAATTCCTCAAATTCTCCATAATTTCGGTTGTTTATAATTTGTTGAATAAGTAAATAAGTTTTTATTAAATTTGTATTTACTAATTAACTGTTAAATTACTATTGATATTCAATAAACAGAAAGTAAAATAAAAAAATGAAAACTGAATTTCAATAGAATCAAACATGAATTATTCAGCATTATATGTTTGAATACGCTCGAAAAATTCCCCGATTTCCTAAAAGTTTTATGTTTTAATTTTGTTTTTCTGTTTACTAGTACAATCAACAGTATTAGACCACTTCAATTATTCTGTATTTTGGCTCGTTTTTTGTACAAAATTCGATGTATTTTAACAACTACAAACTTTTCAATTGTTCCATTACCTATATTGACAAATATTTTAATAAAATGTAATATTTAAATTTCAACGTTTGCGTTAATAAAAAATACAAAACAGAATCGCTATGGTAAAAGCAATTTCGATGAAAGAGCTAATAGACATTTTATCCGGAAAACAAACAAATATTCAAATGTTGTATTTACACCAATATTAGTTAAATCCAATTTATAAATTTTGCAGCAGAAATTAAATACCTATAAAAAACCGGATTTTTGGTATTACTTACATATTAGTTTTAAAATATTCTAATATTTATACCAATTGTTATATTTAAATATTATGTGTTGCTTAAAAGCACGTATAGTACCAACTGAAAATTTCATATTTAAATTTAAAAATGTATTAATAATACTGAAATTTATATATTTCCCATATTAATATTCTAAATGCACTTTTGACAAGGTGTGAAATACAACAATAATGACTCTCTTCTCATTAGTTTTCTCCACATTCGCCCGTTCGAATTCGAAGTCTCATTGAACAATTCGCTCATCTCCCAAAGGGCTTTCCCAATACCCTTCAGGCGTTTTAGTTTGAATTTCTGGCGGTAGTTTTGAGGAATGTCAAACTTTGAAACCGGTTACAAGGAAATTAGACGAGTCTGCTGGTCTTCATTTGAAACCCAAATTACGCTCACGGGAGTTTCCTATCTTTTAAAGGGCTATTTGAACTTTCACTTAGTCGTCCTTTGATGAAATTTTATACGAATAATTTCTACATTTTCAAAACACGGTTGATTTTATTGATTTTTTATATGATCCCTTTTAAACATAAGTAGTATTTTGTACAATTTTCACGAATATATTCCGATCCACTTAATCAGGAAAAAAAATCATTCCAAACGATAATATTAATCTACCCTATTGAAGTTTGCACACCCATTTGTCCAGTGGCGAGCGACCGCGACCGCACAATCGATTTTCTAATTGTAAAACTTTTAATTCAGGTCCATTTGAAAGTCTAAAATACGTCGAAGGGTTTATTACGCTGAACCAATTACACTCCCAGTCCCGGTCTCTAAACCTCAAAGAGTGAAACACATTCGGTACAATTATCCTGTTTCTAAGGGTTACCTAATTAGTATATACATATTTTCGCTTTGAATATACGTGATTTGTTAATGATTGATTACATTGCTTCGTTTGAGTGGTGGTAAATAAACAAGGCTTTTTAGTATTGTATTTTCTGTAAAGTCCCGTGGTATGTTTTATAAACGTTCTGACGTCACAGTTCTCCTGGATAAACAAAGCTCAATCAAGAAGTCAGGTTCACTTTCCTTCTACAAGTGGGACGTGACGTAAATACCGACGAAGGGATAACCCTTGGGGGATTTAGTTTGACCTGATATAGCTCTGATAAGGGTGTTGTTGTTTATTAAATGTTTACTAATAGTGCAAGTGCTCTTCGTTAGGAATATTAAACGAGAGCTATTTTTTCGCGGCATTGGGAAATTAATTAAACCAAAAGTAGTATAAATAAAAACTAATAACACAAGTTTTCCGGCCTATTTGAATTTTATTGGATATTTGCGATTCAATTTCGAGCATCCCGCGGATCCCATTCTGAACTTTTTGAATATAAATTCCTTTTTTTGATAATTTTTTTGAAAGTTGTTCGCCGAACGTTAAAATGGAAAATGAAAAAATCCGCCGTCGGCTATAGAAGTTGGAGTATCTGCGTTTTTAAAAAATTCAGCGAATATCGCGAATGAAATTGTTTCCTTGATTACTAATTCAAAAGTTTTGCAGTTGCTTCGACCTTACGCGATATTTCCGCAAGTTGTGTTATTTCCTTTATTCTTTTATATTTTTTACTCGGGCCTTCTAGAGTTTGTACAGGTCTAACGGGAAATCAAGTTTTTCTGAATTTGAATAAACCCATTGGAAGGGAGAATTGCAGGATTATCTTCGATTAAGCATGCCTATGGCCTTTAAAATTTATTTTATAATTGGAAATTTTCGCAGTACGGGTACAATTCAAAATATGAATATAATAAAATTCTACAATAAATCATAAAAAAAACTTCGAAAGAGGAAAGCCATTGTTTGAAAGTTTTCGTATTCCGCATTTAAAGAAAAATCGTAATTGTTGGCTGTTCTTTGTAGAATTTACAAAGTTTTTATGGGTCGTAAAATTCCTCACTACATTGTAATTTTAATTTCCTTTCGTTCTATTATATCTATTTAACCCGAACGGGATCGATATACGAACAATTTCACACGAACTAGCACAAAAATATTATTAAAAACAAATAAGATAGCCACGCTATACTGCCCATACGAATAAATTTTCAGAGCAATAGGAAAACCCTTTCTTATCTCTCATACAATTCCGTATACATATTATCAATAGAATTCTCAATAAAATATATCACCTACGCTCTAACATTTGAACCCCACGAAAATTCCCGAGGTCTCTCCCCTTCTGTTCTATTTAAAGGCAACTGCCCGTCTGATGGCCAGATTAGCAGAGATCCCGGAGTTTTCCTCTGGAGTTAGGCAATTCCGCTCCGGCAATCAGTAAATTCGATTTATTTGATAAACTCAGCGGTCGAACTGTTGAGGCTTCTCGTTAAAAATACCGCTTGCGTTTGCAGGACAAGTGTGACAATAATAATACAATTATTATAGCTGAGCGAGCGATATAGTGTCTGTTACAAGGAAGTGAGTGGTGTATCGTTAATATTAATTGAGGCTGTTTCGTTTCATGATGGGATTGTTCAAATGCGAATTAACATTAATCTAATCCCTTGTAGGTGCTAACAATTTGTAATTGAGGGTCAGTGGAATGTTCCAAGCTCGAGTGGATTTTGTCGGCGTGCTTTACATGCGCTCGAACACGAGATTGGGACAAAAAGGAGAATTCTATTTGTTGTCCGAAGATTGTTTGAAAATGTAATATTTCTCACGAACAGTTCAGTTGAAATAGCACCTAAGTTTCAAAATATACGACGTATTATTCGAGCTGCAAAATGGATTATATATTAAAATATTGTTGCAAATGCAGTGTGCATTATTAATAATACCCTAAACTACTGCTAAAACTAGCGAAAGCTTGCTCGTAAACTTTCGAAGTTGACATAGTATAAGTCATGTATCCAGCAAGTTTGTCAAGTCAATTTAAGTCTTGTTTGGAAGACAGGAAATGCCGAAATTTCATGGTGAACTTACTTACGAACTTAGTATTATAAAATCTTACAGTATACATAGCAAATAAATTAATCTGATAAAAGATAAAATCAGCCGTTTACAAAAAATCTAAAAAACTAGAAGAAACTGTATTATTCTTTTATTTGCTATTAGGTTCGATTGTAACTGGAATAAAATGAATTTTGTTTTGAACAACTTCTCGTCCGTTATAAGTTTCAATTCACCGGCTAATATTTGTTTGAATTATTTTATTTTTACAAACAATTTGTAAGTTCCCTATGAACTTAGGAATAGTCACTCTGATGTAATTAAAAAAGAGATTAGTTGGAGAAGCAATTTAGATTCCAGAATTAACTCGAATGTCCGGAAGGAGGACTGGTGTAATTCTTTCGGCAAACGACTAGACTTCGTTAAAACTTGTTTGCAGGTAACTCGGCTAGTTTAATTCGATTCTTCATTGGAATAGAAACTTTAAATATTATTTTACTTGGATATATTAAGATTATAAAAATAAATAAAATTGTCTCATAACAAGAATATCCTTCCTTAGTACAAAAGTAATATTCATTTAATATAAAAAATATGTATTCGATTTAATTCTATTTAAAAAGAATTCGACTGATTAAAGGCTTGCGATATAAAATTGCTACTTCATAAAAAATAATATCCATAAACGGACAAAGAATTTTTACGATACTTTATTTATGTTTACGTTTCCGCCTCCGAGGACCGTTTGAACTCATTGATCAAAAGAAAGTAAATCTTGAGGGTCCTTTAATCCGAAAGCTACAAAGCTTTGATTTTCAAACAGGGCTTCTTCAAAACAGAGAAAAATTACTTTTGTAAAAAAATGTATCATAAACTCCCACGGGCCCATTTTTTTGAATGATTTATGATTAATGGAATGTAAACATCGAATAAAACTTATGAGAAATTTACTACTTAAAATGCGACTAAATATAAAGCTCTCGAAATGCTTTTTAAGAAATTTTAATTCGTTATATTTATTGATTATTACTTTTAGATGAGACTTATTCGACAATATACTCTTGAAATTTCGTTCGGCGCCTATATCAATTAGCGAACATAATGAAATGTACATTTATCATGTTAAACTGATCCAGGGAAGTAGTATCAAGTCGAATATTAATCATATCCTAACAGTTGTATGTACATTAATGGGTCCATGTCATGCCCAGGAAATCAATTAGCCCCATACTTTACCTCAATCTGGCGTTCCAATTCCAGAGTTCCTTAAAATTGGCTAATATGAATATAATTAATGGCAAAGAACTTTTAGGCGGTCGTTTTTAGATTGAACAAGGGCGGTTTTAATTAAAACATGTCAAATTTGATATTTGAGAGGTTTGCTTTGTTAATGTGAATACATTAAAGTTCTAATTTGTCTATACAATTTGGCAGAGTATCGCAAATTAATTTTATTGATTAAATATACATACATAAATGATTTCTTTAAATGTTATTTACAATTTTTTACAGGGGATATTTTTGATATTACCAGTTTTTTATTAGCACTCAGTATTTAATTATGCTATAGTTTTGGCGCTTTCGAAATGCCGAAGGCGAAAAGCCCTTAAAAATACTATAGTAATCCCGATGATGTCTTCGGCAAAAGACATCTTCCCCTAATAAAAGGGATTACTTTCCTGAGTGTTTTTATATTGACTCAAAAAACATGCCCTTTCTCGTCTATCCACATTCTTTCCTCCATAGTTTCGTATCAAGCGAACGCTGTTCCTCATTTGCCCTTAATTACTAGAAGCAGACAAGCGACTTTTCATAGCCGGTTTTTTTAGAATTTTCTTTGACAGGGGCTGACTCAATAAAAGCAATATCGCCTAAAATGTCGGGAAAGGAAAGCGTTAAAAAAGCGTAACCCTAACAAATGTTCCTAACAGTGTTTTTACTAGAAAAACATTCTGTTCAATGCGGTCAGGAAAATTTCATCTAGATATTGAACTCGTATTTATGCATTTGGGTGATCCAAAAAAGTTTTTTCAATAAAAAAATACTTATTTCTATAATTTTAAAATGTGTATAAATGACTTTAGCTTTTTGGTAAGGTAATGCTCCCTTATCAAACTCGATACATATTTTATTTATTTTTAATGAAATTTTGTACGCTAAGTGCATTAGAATCATATGATTATTTCAGGAGATATTCCCCAAAGAAAAACATCTAAAAACAGAACAAATATGTTTTGTCCAAATAAAATTGTTATAGGCTATATCTTGAAAACCAATGGCGGTATAAATTTTGAATGGAACAATCCCTTTATTTTTTAATAAAGAATCGAGCGATATTGCTGTGTTTTTGTGAAATAGATAATATGTACGTAGCAAGAATGCTTTAATTAAATAATAAATATGAAGTGAAAAATAGTTTAGGAAAATTTTGTTGAATACAAAAATACAGTCTGGATTACAGTGGAATTAATTAAGTCCGGTCCTTAATGCCGTATGCATCGAACAAAAGAGACGGTATTCAAAAAATCTGTTGTCTTTGATAAAATGTTGTTCCACTTTTGTGCCGTACATAAAAAGCGAGTATTGTCGTGAAATCTACACCTTCAATAATAAAGATAAAAAATAGTTTTTCTGCTTATTCAAGATGGATATATTTACTCCAGATAGGCTTTGTAACAGACGAAAAAAAAACGGATTTTCTTAATGTCTCTTTCGTTTCGACTTTTTACCCGAAACCATTAATGAAGGAAATATTATATGCTTCCTTGCGAGCCCGGCATTGTTGATGCAAACGACACGAAAAATCCCTCATCACAACTAAAATGGAAATTTTCCGCCGAGAAATAAGTCCGCCATGTTATAAAAATAAGATTTAAAAGATGAAATCCATCACAGGGAAAGTGATTGATGACCCCCTAAAGAATATTACATTATATTTGGTTTATTATAGAATATTTCGTTATCATCTGAATAATAACCAATTTTTTTAATGCTTGGATCATACTTAAAGATTTCCTATTCTCACAGTGCTTCCTAAATTCCTAGCTTCTTTTCGAAAATTTAATCCAAGGCTAAAAACACTTAACCTTTGCACGATTCCCGATAAAGTACTGGATCACTTTAACCTGGTGAATATGCTCGGCGAATGGCATACCAAATAAATTATTTTGAGTATGCAGTTTACGTTCGCACAACCACATCCAACGTACTCCGTTTCATCCCCATATAATAACCGGAGCATTGGCCTCTTTTCAAAGCATCATTAAGTTTCTAGACTGCAGTCTGAAGTGCATTTTCGTGACGTCACGTCTTTCATTTCGAAATTTAACAATCTCTTGCGTTTAAGCGTCGCGGAAAGAAGTTCGATTATGCGCCGAGTCCTTAATTAGACGTACAATGTGGTCCTTGACGTGCCGTAATTAGTTGATCGTAATTGGTTTCCTTAATTACACGTGATTTGATTCATTCAGAACGTTCGCGGAAGCACCAGTGCTATAGAATATCGACGGTTTTGATGTTGTTTTTAAATTAATGTATACAATATATCACTCGGATTTTCACTCGGGTGCTGGGGGTATCACATATGCATAGATCCGCAAAATTGATTTTAAAAATTTAATACCGCCAAAGGCCACTTTGGCCATTTGCTGGATTGCCTATACATAAGCTTTGGTGATCGGTTATGCGCGCAGTAAAATGCTTTTGTCATCAATGGAGAAAGGGTTAGAGGTGACGTGGTTTCACAATAAACTATAATTAATTAACAGAAACTATGAAGTACTAACCTGCGTGGGTGAGTTTCCGGTTAGTTTAAAATCGGGTCGTTCGTAGGTATACCTCAAATAATTCGAGAGTTGAATTTCACAAATAATACAACATACAAATAATATTACAACAGCATACAATTTATAGTTCTATTTTATATGCCCAAGGATCACTTAAACAAATTGAATATGTGATTAAATTGTGCCTGTACCAGCTTATTAAAAGAAACAAACTTATTGTTAAGAACAACTTTTAAACATGCCAGCATAGATAATTATACAAAAATTGCCTTATAAGTACCAGACAAACTGTTCATAAATTCGCAAGAAGTCCCGAAGGTTGAATCTCAAATTATTTTCAACATGTACGTAGCCCTCATTTAAAACTTTATTAACTCACGTAATTTAATGCATAGGGAGCTGTCTTTCCTTTGGGGGAATTATAGTTGCATTGCTCTGCTTTGATTACAAACGCATCGTTCGTAATGAATAATTCTGAAAACGTTCCGGGAAAATATAAAGCTTCACGTTGATTCAATTTTCAGAAAAAAAAAATTCATTACGAAAAAGGGGAAAGAATGCAACGCTAATTTAAGAGCGAAATGCGATATACAATGCTCTTGTACAAGCAAATTAAAGGTGTTTGAGATAAAGATAAAAAATTCACCGTTTTAAATGCAAAATGTACATTTTTAGTAGGTGTACAAGATATATGTACCTGCTTGATAAAAACTACAAAATTGTAAAGTACACCGAATGTTTCAATTGTAATAAGGCCGCAAGCCTCACGTTCTACGATAAAGTTTATATGGAAATGAATGCAAAGCGTATGCATAATTGTGCATTTCCACATGGAAAAATTTCGGGATATCCTCACGTAACGAAACCGGTGTGGCGCATCCACGAAATACGCAGGTAAATTTGTAACACAAATTTAAAATTAATAAATTCAACAGAAAAAAACGCTAGGCGATCCTGAAGGACTTTTTTAACGAACAAAATCGATTCTTCGGCTTCGTATTAATGACGACCCATAAATCTCAACCGTCGTTCTGGAATTTTACTCTAGTATACGAATAATCCTCTCTAATTGCTAAGCAAACGGCATTCGATTTCTAAACATTAGACGTCTTTATCCAGAATTTCCAGGACTTCCGTCTAGTTTATGACGGGATTGTTAGCGGTATCGTTGCCCCAATTCTATTTATTGTTTTAATACAGCCTGGAATGTTCATAAATTTGTAATTGATCAACAAAATTTCTAATAATAGTTCAATTGGCCATAATACTTGTAATTATAGTAACCATTAGATGATTGTTGAGGTTTCCTGATTTCTCTAAAGTTATAGGGATAGTGGTTAGGCAAGGAATCTTCAAAGCAGGATATATTATACCTAAGAGATATTATCGACTTTGTAATATACCAAACACATGATAATCCTATTCAAAGATTAAATCTCTATTGATTAGTAAGTAAACTTGGTGAATCCTCTTCTCGAACCTATAAAAGATTATTTATTTAGTTATTTTATTTCATTGTTTAGTTATTATTATTTAGTGCAAAATTAAATATCGAGTAATGTTATTTCATACATCAGGAGAAACTTAATTATGAAAGGAAGTGCCTCATCCGAACAAGTAACGTGTTAATCACTTTATGAGCGCATTAAACGAACCGAACCTGCACCGAAACAAATTATCGCAGAAATATTCGATTTGGAAGTGAGAACGAACGGGAATGCAGAACGTTGGGTTGCTTTCCAATTAAAGGGGATTATTCGAAACAGGAAATAACTTCGGTGTGACATAAGATCGCTCTGCAGAAGACGTCGAGTGTACTATCGATTTTGGTGTTGTGTTATTAAGCGTATTTCTTCTCGGTTCGGTGGATAAATTTTTCTCTGAAGGATTTTTCTTTCGTATCTAGTTGATTATAAATTATTTAGCTGGTGGTTTTTTTGTGGTATATCCTATAATCTAAATGGGTGACATTAATTTTATTAGTTTTTGTAAGGAATTATGGCGTGGTCATTTTTTGTTTCTTTAATTTCTTCTATCTATATTTCTTGAGTGAACTTTCTAATAAATCGAACACGTAGGTACTAATTTATTTTAAAAAAAGTAGCGTGTGCGAAAATCGACGTGCTCAATTCATAAAGTATCCAATATGAGCGCGATTACGTGGATTCAAAAGCGCGACCGCATGTTCCATTAATTCTCGCAGACTTATCTTTCTGGAAAGCGGCCAGCTGTCGCCGGCACCGAGAAATGAACTAAACTCGAGACTCGTTCCGCGGAAATTCAATTAAGGACGGAACGCCGACTTGTTCCTTGCAACCGCCCGTTTAATCGCACCGGCTACTGTTGAACCTTTAGCAGGACTAGCAGGACATCGTTAGGCTGCCGGTCCGGTGAAAGCTCCTCCGCCGTCTTATTTGCGCGTTCGTGCATTTCTGGTATTCGCCAACGCGAGTAGCCGCTCGGATTTTAATAATTGAATGGCACCCGGCATAATAAGGCTCGCGTTTGCATGCATAATCCTCGGGAGTTTTTGGCCAATCCGATAAGTATCAGATGTGTCCGTTTAAATTACCATATTACACGAAGCTTGTTGACTAGTTTTTGTTCAATTTGTTGGATAATGGATAATGCCGGTATGCCTCGGGTAAATTTTTATGTAATAAATATTTATCGGTCAAATTTTCAATCTGCAGCGATGCAAATGTGGTCCTAACCTTCTGCGGGTTCCATTATCATAAATTTCAAATTTTCCCCATAAATTTTCATGCATTTCACTCGTAATTTCTGAAGGGACGGCCGTTTCATGAAAATAAAAGACTTCATTTTCCACTGCTGTGTATTGTTCGGCAAAAGTAGACTTGCAGCAGCGAACATTTCGCATATCAATGTCACTGATACACGAACAAACTACGTCGGAATTACTGCGCGTTTTAACTTTTTTCCAACTTAGCATGCATAATAATGTGTAAAATATTTCTTTAAAAAAACAGATTTTTTTCACTATTAATTTCTTCTATTGTTGCAGGTGAGTGGTGCAAATTGATGCGATAAGTTCGGTTATTACTTCACAAGAAGCCGCCTCTTTTATGGATAAGTAGTAAAAATAACATTACCCAATAAAAACATAAGTACTACGTTCTTAATAAAAGTCTCCGCAGGAATCCAGGGAAATATTGAGCAGGAGCAATCTATTCTAAATTCCGAAGGCGTCTTACGCTTACCATTCGCGCGAAAATGCAACATCTTTAACGTTAAAGCGCCAGACAAGATGAAACTATCTACGTTTACGTAAATCTGTAAGTTCAGACAACCGAACGTGCGACTTCTTTAGCGATTTCCATTTTCGTCCTTTTACCACCGTTACGCCGCGTCGGTTTGAATGAATTTTCCATGGACTTACAAACTTCGACAATAACGGAATGCATCGGTTGTAGGATTTAAAGAAATTTCCGTGGATGTCGGGACCATTTCGCTTTCGAATTCGTTATAAAACGGGAGAATTGCTTCGATTTAAATAGCAAATTTGAATCCTCTTCTCGTAAATATCAAACAGGCGTTTGCTTTCCTAATTCGAATCATCCCATTTTTTAAACGAAAAATAATCATATAAATTCCTCTTATACAGAGAAGCAAATTAGCAAAAAACTACACTTAACAATTACATATCCTACAACGCAGATGTGCCTTCTAATAATGATTGATCAATACCCAGTCTCGCGTTATTATTACACTACCTTTATTATTCTCTCCTTGAGAAAATCCGCTCATCTCGTCTCTGTTACCTTAATTCTGGGACTATTACATAGACTTTAGACTTGACGTGATAGGCAGGTGGTTCGGTCCTGATAAATTAAATTCGTACTAAAACTAACAAAGAGCCGGCAGATGTGCACTTTCACTTCGCTGCGAGTTTAGCCCGGCTCAGTAACGTCCATCAGGAAAAAGCGATTAAGAAGCGGTTCCGGGGCAAGGCCGAGAGACGGTTAAACGATTAATAAAAAGGTCAATAATTCACTCCAAACTATTTTGCAATTATTCTGGTAAGTTAGGTTTAATGGAGGCTCCTTTAAACGGTGTTTCCAAGTTCGTTTATTTTGTAACGTGCCCAATCGAATGGAAAGCTTGAGCGAATTGTTCGAGAAAAATGCTGTAACGATTAATATGATGTTGAAGTAAACGTCCAAAGTAAGAATACTTAGGTAAAGCTGGAGGAGGATAAGTTTTGAGTAGAAGTAATTTTTTATCGGCGATTAAAAGTTGAATCACTAATAAAAATTAAGATAATGTACGAACGTGGAGAAAGTATGAAACCTGAACGTTGAAAGAATATTAACGATTATCCCGTCATTTACCGAGCTAACAAAAGAACGCCCGGATCGCTTAAGGTATTTTTCTGGAAAGGTTTGACAATTATTTCGTACTCAAATCTGGAGCTCATTGTGACTTCCGTTTTAGAAGAACGACTCCTAACGATCGAAAAAATTAATGACCTGAATTAACGAATTGCTAATTATAATTCAAATTCTTCTTTTCTCTCCTTTCAAATTGAGAAATCCTTTATACAACTGTGTTTTAGCATTGAATATCTTTTTTAGAGGAAAATGACATGTTTCTCACTAACGTAAAACTACAGCTAATACACGCTATAATGGCTGTAATAAATTTTAGAGTGTTAAATATACATACAGAGTGTACGAATTCTTCCGCTGCAAGCGTTAGAATTAGAATCTCAATCAATACTATAAGATAGTAAAGAACAGAAACTTGTTTATCGGTTGCCGGCCGATATTAGAATTCGTCAATTCGCTTCGCTTCGTTCACTAGCGAATAGCGGGGATAGCGGGCGTGACTATTTCGTATGTTCTCTTTATTCCTTACATAGCAAAAGTTAAATTAGCTATCTCATTATTCTCATTATATGCTTGCAGCGGATCAGTTCGTACATACTGTATATCAGTTTGTTCCGAGCGAAGTTTTGTGGTTTCCCTTTGCTTGAGAAACTGGTTTGCAAAACTGAAAATATTCGTTATATCTACAGATGATCCTATCTTGGTATCTTCCCGTGAATATCTCTCGTTTTATTTATGTCTACATTTCTTTGACATCGTTACAGATTAACTTTTCACAAAAATAAATTGGTTGTTATGTAATTAATTAAATACTGCATGAAATAAAAGTAACAAAAAGTTGGATGTTTCCACTTTCCACACATGGACGAAATTCGAACTGCAAATTAACACATATTTTGCCTAGTGTAATCAATGTTTTCAGTTGAATTAGCAAAAAAAATAAACTCCGGCTGCACGAGGATAACGAGTACCTACCTACCTGTCTACGTAATTCCTGCTTTCAAATACCGAAAATTGGAACGTATTGACTCTGTAATTACGGAAAAAATTTCAAAAATTGCAAATAATTCGAATACGGACGTTAAACTTCATTTTAAGAGCTTTGATGTTCACGGTGAAATAGTTAATTTGATACATGGTTTTTTGAAACTCGATTTAAATAGCCACTGAAAAGGAGAAAATGATATTTTTGAAAAATTATACGAACACTTCAATAATGTAAATTAAAAGCAGAAAAATTCACTTTGAAATAATCCGATACTACCTACACATTTCCTGATTAATTTATTACTGAACAGAACAATTTTATGAATATAAAAGATTCAGTAATTTCATTAGGTATTATAGGCTAAGTGGAGATTCTAATAATGGAAACGATTCTATAGAATAAAGTACAATTCTCAGTATTCATAACTTAAGATAACTGCAAACAATGTTCATACATCAGACTGCTTTTACAAATCCTAAACTACAATTAACTTGACAATGATGTTTCGATATAGCTTAATAAACGATTGTATTTTACGATTATTACCAAGCATCAGCAGCGGGAAAAGTCTTGGGTGGATAAACTCCAATACATTTTCAGTTACTTTAATCCAAACGATAACATCTCCACGATAATAAAAATTGACCTCCTATTTCTTCTATTATTAAGTTCAATTTAACGACAACACGAACGTTTGAAATTAATAAGACAGTACAACAATTTATTCAATTAGAAGTATTGTATACGTAACCGATATTTTAATTTACTCTGCACTAATAAATTTATGATCAAATTGATACAGACATTTATTCCGAAGCCCATTAAAGCCATTACGAGCAATTTGAGTGTCGTTGGAAGGGAAAATGGTTTTTTAAAAGTATCGATAATGCTTATTTAACGGTTCAGGTAATTGTGTTATTATTGGAATATGTAAACGAATGAATGTGTTGACTAACTAGTGAATACATCAAAAGGCTGTTTCATGCAATTAGTCCACGGAATAAACATGCCTACCTCCATAGATAGCAAAATTTAAATTGGAATTCATACCAAGTATGTGAAGCATACGAGCAAAAAAACAACAATTATTGTTTGTCTTTAATAAGGCTTTATTTGTTTAGCATACAATATTTGTTAATTTTATTACTACCAAATTTTAGATTCGATGCAGTTAATTATTTCTTTATAAAAGTGGTAGTAGAAAAATGAATAATTTATTTTAATTTGTACAATAGAATTTAATAACACGTACCTATGAGATATGTAGTTATTTACATAGAAGAAACATGTTCAGAAAATTATTAAGTTTTCCACAACTTTAGTTTATTTATAGGGGTCTAGGTGTTTGAAGTGTTGTATAAAACTTTCTGTATTCATTATTTTACGATTTTCCTTAAAACTCAGACGCAAGAAAAAACTTTTAGAAGCCGCAGGAATTCAGTAAAAAAATTCCGAATTTACACTACACACAAAAATGTAAATTTCGCAGTTGGGACCCTATCAGCCTAAGTTTAAGCCTTCTCCATTGATTGAAAACGTTGGTGTGGAATTTTTATGCAAATACTCCGAATAAATATCCCTTCGGTTCTATAAAAATACCATTTCTATTTGAAACGACCTTTTATCTTTGTTCCTTTGCGTTTGGCATTTCAGCATTTCTACGGATTTCTATTTAAATGATTACCTATGGTAAAAGTATGGATATTTTTGCTATTTATAGAAGCGTTATTTAGAAAATTAATTCATAACTTTCTTTGTCTCCAAATTTGCGATTTGCCATCATATAAAAATTATAATAAATCACTTCCTAGAAGAAATGTATCAAAGAGTCAAAATTCCTGTTTAATTTGTATAGAAACCAATCCAATTTAAAATGATTTTTGCTCATGAAAGCAACTACTTTATAAAAAGTAGGACGAAAGCGTACGATTTGTACCAAAGCTCAATTTAAACAAAACCTAAAAGAGCTGAATTTTCTTACTACTTCCACTTCATTTTCGTTCTCTTTGCATTCACTCGGGCTATTTTCAATCCGATGATGCACTAAAAAGTAAACAAACTTGGCGATGGCTGTTCGTTTCAATTTAAATTATGCACGTTACCATTAAACGTGCATTTCTGAAATTTCGAATGAGAGAAACTAATGAGGCGTTTCCCTTCGATGTATCTCTACCTATTAATAGAGCATAAATAAATAATAAATTATTTATTTAATGCTTATATATTCTTGTAATTTTTGCTACGTGTACGAACAACTCTGAACAATTTAATTCCTGATTTAAAAATTCAGGAAATAATTAGACTGTTGTCGAATTAGTCTCCTAGTTAGAGAGCGAGAAGGTAATTTTGTGTCGAGTACAAAAGTATTCCATGTAACAAGAGGCTCTTCACGAAAAAGAACAAACGTACAATTCAACATTCTTTGAACAAACAGGCATTACAAAGCATTCGTGCCTCTGGTAGTGTAATTGGAATGTATAATACACACTCACTTCAACGTATGCAGTTTTACCTATTAGTAAATAATTAAAATCATAAAATAAATCTGAAAATTAGAATTTACGGGTAGTTACGTATGTATGTACCTACGAGTGCATAATTGATGACGCACTTTATTAATTAATTAATTTAATTTAATTAGTTTTATAACTACTCATGTGCACGTTCAAGCTCAAATGGTAGGATTTACCAGCCTCATCAGAACGAAGTTGAAAGCTTGGTTAAAAGCAGCGCTATATTTCAATTAACCTTTAACTATAGCGCCTGTCAAGACCGCTGAAAAAATAATAATAAAACATAGCGAAAATTGTCGAAATGAAACTTTTAAATTAAGTGAAATTTATCCGGCATCTACCTCTCTCTTTCCGTGAAATATTTCCATTCATTTTGCAAAAACTTTTTACTCCGCCAATTTCGACCCGACGCGAATGCGGAAAGGCTTTTATGGAGAGAAGGTGCGAGAAAAAAATTATTCGAAGACTAATTGAATTTTTAAAGCGTCGGCTTTCGGTTTTCCAGATACTCGTTTGCTTTTCGGGTTTCGCTTAAACGTTCTTTCATCATAAAGACAGGCATTAATTGCCGTTTACATTTACCTATACTTACAGTTGGTGTACAAAAGCGCACGTAACGTACGCTCAGTTGGACTTTCGCAATTTCTCTGACCCGTCGCGATTAATTTTTTTAATCCGGATTTCCCATTTCCCGATTTCATTGAATCTAGTTTTCCAATGAGTGCTTCCCAGATAAAATTGGAAACATATTATACTCCAATTCGATCGTGGATGTTTTGTTGGTCGATTTTTGCAGCTAGTTTATCTGGATGTTTTCAACTCTGGACGAGACTATTCTTCTTTAAAATAATTCTAAAGTATTTAAAAGTAAATCGTATCGCCACTACGGAGTTAATGGCTTCATGAATTATACAATAAGAGAGATATATCAAAATAAACATTAAATTTAAAGGAAAATATAGTGGATAGTGTGGTGAAAAGATACTCAACTATAATCCTAGTATATAAAATATCACAAAGCAAATTTAACCCATTTATATTATGATAAATGACGAAGTTAAATGTGACTGTTATAAAAGATGACAAAACCAGAATATTAATCCACCTAACAGTAGAAATCCCCTTAGAATGTTAATTAATCATAAGTAAGATAACAAAGCACAGAAATTTAATAATTTTATTAAAAAAACACCTAAAGTTATCCTATCCTTCCAAAATCCTTCTAAAATCTGTAGAAAAACCCAGAAGAAATCATGCCAATATGGCTGAAAAGAAAGCTCACATGCACTGTAATATAACCTAATTACTAGCCTCATTTCAACGCGGGAATATGCATTAAAGTATTAAATTAAAAATAACGTTGACTCCGAACAAGAGACGCGTCCATATATTCCCGTCAGCAGCGACATTAGCTCGGAAAATGGCCTCTTTGCTCTTTTGCGATTCCTCGAGCTCGAGCATCTAGGGACCCGGTCATGAGTAGTTAATCTCGAGCGCGACCCGCAGGGATCAAGTCAATGTTCGAGGCGACATCGACTCGATTATCTGTTTACACATGCAAGATGACCGGACAGGAGGGCCCGAAGGAGGCCGCTGTCTCGCAGAGGTTTTTAGTCGAGACCCCTAACTTCTCGATTTATTGTTCTAGCGGAGCAGACGACGGTTCTCGATGTACGGCGGTTGTATTGATAGATGACGCCCCGGCCCCGAACAAATTCCTAATTGAATTAGTGCCCAGCATGGAATGTTTGGGGAAACTTAGTAGCTGTGCAAATCATATTATCTACTACAAAGTAATTTCGCAGGGGTTGCATTATTATCTTTCTTATAATTAATTTATAAATTTTATGCACTCAAAATACTTAAGATGGATACTAATATTTTTTACTCCTTTTATGTTCATTACAACTTCTACTAAATACTCCAATAGTTTTATAAATTCTAAATTACATATATTCTATTTTTATATTCAGTATCATAATTTATTTTTTTATAAAAGAAATATTTTTAAATCTTAAAGCAGATATAGATAAAAATATTTATGAAAATTCCATCACCCCTGATACCTTTTATCTCAACAAGATACATATCTGGTTCCATTTCCGTTGAATAATATTAAATTTCTGCCGGGAGAACTTTTTGTTTTTTGCAGGAGCACATTCTAGAAAAAATAAGTATCTCGCTGGAAGCGTAATTAAATCGCATTCGAAATTTCTTTTGTTGAAAACTCTTTTGTTTTGGTAAAGTAAGAATCTGATTTTGTTCCTGGAGCGCCGCAAATGCGAGAAAAAAATAAGGATTAATTCCATCGGTAAGGAAAATGATACGATCGCATTCACGTTGATGTTGGTTAAGAAATTTGATACGGGATAAAATTGCCTTTATTCGTATATAATTTTTAATTTTAACATTCTCACGAAATTCAATTCGAGCATCAGTATTTTTCCAAGAGTCTTGTTACATACTTATCAGAAAGGAGGCGAAAGTTTTTACGTAAGAGCGTTGGTGTCTTTTATATTGCTGGATATCACGTGTTGGTTACATAAAAATGAAATATTTCTACGGGTGAACTTATACCGCCCAGAAATAATGTTTTAATTTAATAAAATATGTCTTATAAAAGACGCAAACTACTAAAACAGCTGATGCTTTCCACGAAGAATTCCTCTGCGAGCATCAAGGAAAATATTATACAGACATTACATTTCCGACGTTCCATCGATTTTCTCAGGCCTATGACGTGCTCGGATTTCGTTTTATACTGTTTACTAACATTCCCCCCATTTTTCCCCAAAATATTCCGACTCCGAAGATATTAGAAAATTCTTCTCAATCATAGCGAATTGATCAATCATCGTTAGTCAATTGATAACTTCATTAACAGCGAATATCGATTATTAACAGGTTTTAAGGTGGCCATACATAATTTGTGGTAAGATAAAGATAGAAATAAATGAAGAAAAAATACATAAATAGTAGACCGACAACGAAGTAAAATTATAAGTCAAGAATGATTTTATTTTCCAGGTAAAGTCAGAGTCCAGTAGAACTGTGAATGAGGAAATAAATACATCAAATGAATATCCAAAAATCATCCATATAAGAAACGTTTTTAACAAAAAACTGTAGATAGCTATCAGAAAGTTAGCTGTATGGAGACCCAAGAAAACTTCATAATAATTATCTAAATTTTTACACCCTTAATTCATTAAAAAGGACCTTCCCTGCTTCTATTAGCCCCATTAAAATTGACGCATTGTACATACACTGAACGTGTACGACCGCCCTAAATCAAACCTTCTAATAACACTATAACTTCCTATCCTTTTGTATTAATATCGCTGACGCAGTAAGTTGTTTCATCAATTACGGTTTAAATTCGGTTAAGGTAAAGGATCCCTTTCGCATCAGCGAAATCGAAAATAAACTACATTTGCCCTAAACGTTTTGTCGCAAGGGTGTACGTTTTATTAGTTCACACTATTCCAGTACATAATAACGCAGAAGTAACTGCGAAACAATTAATTTTGCGAAATCGCGCACTTATGTAATATAATAAAGTAAGCAATATGATGTGTGTTGCTTTATAAATGAACCGATCCGTTCGTAACCGAGATATTTCTGAAATCACAAGCGATTGTTGTTTATTTTCAGCAATTAGTTAATTTGTGTGCACTTGCTTTTATGTCTACTTATAGATTTATTGCAAAAGGGTATGCAGTGTTATTAGTTATAAGGTCTGAAATTTATGGGTAATTTTTTATGTGGAGATATGGAAAGGTTTAAATTTATGCTAGACCTGGGGGTATATTACAAGGGCTTAATGAATGTGCCTATTTAAAATAGGTACAATTTATACATTTCTGGAGATAAAATATGGTTGAAATTAACATAATGGAGATCAAGCAGATAGATGTTACCCTTTTATAACAGCACGGAAGAAAGGTCTGTAATCGTGGTAATCATTCTAACGAGTTATGACGAATTATTACAATGGGTAAGGCTATGAATATAATAAAAATATACAAAAGAAATTAATGAAAGCAAAGGAAAAAATTGCAAAATTATGTCTGCATAGTGGAAATAATTTTCTCCAATAAGTAATGTGTTAATTTAGGAAAGATTAAATGTTATCTTGTATTAACGCCAGCTATTCCATTCTCGTCTTCTTATTATGAATCCATTTGTTATATTTAGAAACGACGGAGGAAACCAATTATAAAAAAGTTCCCTCCTTAATGAAGCGTTCCCTTAGAAAATATCCCACGTGCTGTGATAAAAAATAATTCCCACATAATCATTACAAATCAACTACCGAGCAAACAAAGTTAAAAAATTAATAAATTGCAGTAGATAAAAGTTTATTACTTTGTATTCAACACGCCAATTTTCAGTATAGCGTAACGAATTTTTATTGTTGCAAAATTTCTAGCTTGGAGTTTGATGATTTTCTTTTCGACTTTCAGAAGAAGGGAACTTTAAGGAAACCGTTTACCTTTTTAGGATCCTCAATAGGTTTTCCTTCAGGCTAGGCGCAAAGACTGCTCGAATTATTTGAATAGGGCTAACTAGATTGGATATTGATATAAACTGAGTAAACTTTCTTCGGGTTCAAATTTTGTTTATCTAAGTTCAGGCGAATTTGAATACTTTCAACTTGGCCGAAAGTCGATTGTTAGACGTGAAAAAAAGGTAATGTTTCATGATATATTCCGCTTTAGTTCTATACTATCTTGTAATCAGTAAGCCCTACAGGGACTGCATTAATGTACGACTTTGCTCCGTTCCAGAGGTTACAACTAACTGCAATAAATTCTCCTTAATTTTTAAATCCGTTTAAGGGAGATTTATAGCTTTTCTTTTTCTTTTATTCTATAGTAATTAGATAAATGTTCAGAAAATGATTGCTACGTTTATAGAATACCTACATCAATTGCCGGCTTATTCATTCTATTTTTACATATTTTTCGAATAAATCAAACACAGATACCGTAGTATTGAAGTTGTTCTTATTTCCAGAGTTTTTAAGCACAGCTTGATATTAATGGATAAATCAAAATGAATTTACTTGAAACATTAATAAAACTTGTATGCAAATATTTAAAAAAATCAATTCTTCTTCGTTAAAGCAATTAATTTAATAATTTGCAACGTGTTTACAAAATTAAATTAGTAAAATATCAAATCATTTTACTTGTACTGAAAATAAAATTAATAATAAAATAACGAGGATAATCGTCAAGACTTTAATGTTTCTCGTTTCTCTTTCGAGGATCTGTTTAAGATGTTCGAATATTTTTCGTTCTTTCCTAAATTGAGCGGAATGAAATAAGTAACAACTCGCCTCTTTTTTATAAATTTCCAAATTTAATAGTATCATTCACCCAGGGAGTAATTACGCAGGGATGTTAGTTATGGGCTGTTCGTATTTTATCGAGGTCTCTTAAGTACATTTTGATTGCGCTCAAAATCATTGGAAGCGTTATCTTTGGCGCTAATTCGCTTTGGGGATTTAAAAAGTGCAATTAGTTGGCGAACAATCTTTACGTAAGTACTTTTTTATGGCTTGATGCCTGAAAATATTATAAATAGAACTCGCGTAACTTTATTCATAAAAGTAGCCGAATTCGAGGGAATTCAAAGAAACAAATCAGCTCCGTTTGCTTTATTTAATCGAACGCAAACTTTTCTATTCGTTGGAAATAAGAATTTGCTGTCGTAGATTATGTGGAAAAGTAGTTTTATTGCTGGGAAATAGTTAAGTTTGAAATCGATACTAAAGTAAATAAATATTCAAGAATATATCGATGTAGGAGTTTGTACTAAGCAGCTTATTTTTATGCGATTCTGTAAAAATAACTACAAACTTTTCGTACACAGATATCGCATTATATAAAAATGTTTTCCTAAAGCTACTTATGCTTCCTATCTTTATCTGCTGATATAAGTACCTACTTATTATGGCTATATTTAAATTCACTGGTGATATAATACGGGAATAAAATAATCCATGCAATATTTTAAAAAGAAGATATTTATAAACCTATATTCAACTAATTGATTAGCAAGATACCAATTTCCGTAATGGTAGGTATGTACATCTTTTGCACCCAGCACTCATAAATATTATCGATTCTTACCTTTTCTAGCAACACATTACTTATATTCCAAAACTAAAGACAAATTAACGAATGTATTCTTCATACCGGATTGAATTATTCGCGTCTATCCGCGTAAAAAGCTCGACCGCTATTCCTGCTGATGCCAGTGAAACGTAATATGTTTCGTAAAATTACATTTTGCTTGTCAAATCGCCGGGGAGCAAGAAATTGTTCAAATTTATTTGCCAGGCAATAAATTTCAGTCGTGACCGTCGCGGTCGATTTATTAAAGTTCACTCGGTTAAGGGACCGTTAAAATTACTTGGAGTTTGCAATACATATCTAAAATTGCCCAAAAGTTCGCAGACTGTTCCGAAATGGACGCATATACCGCTCAACAGTACATAAAACTTGCGAAAACTTGGGATACTTGTCGAATTTAGATCCAATACCGGTGTCTATAATACATCCTACGAAATATCTTTGTTCAAAATGGAACAAAATCTGGACAAGATGTTGCAAGAACTACGTAGAAAAACTACTATGTCTTTGCATGATGATACTTAATTATGTACCCAATCTACTAAATGAAGTTAAGTCATTGTGTAGAGAGAAGAGCATTTGCCCCGGTATCATTAATATTGGCAAGGCGGATGCAACTGAAACTTCAAAAGGATAGCAATCGGGGCCTTCGGGTTTTGTAATTGGATCGGTTCAATTGGGAATGCATTTATTCATTTCGTTTTCGAGGATCGTTTGACTGGGATTTTTCTGGAAATCGATGACGAGCCGGCATACGTGGAGAACTCGCTCGAATAAATGCCTGATGTCGAATTGGAATACAGTAATAGATTTGAGGCAGGTGGGGCGGCATTTCCGTGTGAACGTTGTTTAATAAAAAATTAGATTTGTTACCGGCGTTGAAAAGGTCCGGAATTGAATTAAACTGTTTCCGAATTTTTAATGCATCTGTTACGTAGGCAGCATAAATCGTAACTAAATTATAATTCGCTCAACACCGAACGGTACAAAGTTGGATTGGATTTATATTTGGAATAATTGTCGTTGTAAATTCGAGCGGAACATTTTTGGTGTAAAAACTTTTTTAACCGTCCCTAACTCTATATAGAAATGCATGTATAAATACCTGCCTCATTGTTGACTCAAAAAGTTTATTTTAAGAAACGCAACTAAAACAATGAATTATTCAAGAACGGTTCCAAAACTTTTCGGTCGTTAGTGCTACTTTTTCCTTCATTAAATACCCGTTCTGACATCATCCACCTAAATTTTATCTTAAATTAAGCATTTAAGAATTAAACATCAGAAATATAATTGCAAATAATGCCAATATATTTTCCACCTGTATCTCCTAAACATAACGGTTTTTCTAAAAACATCAAAGGACAAAATATTCTTAGAATAGTCCAAGGAATAATCCCTTTAATTTTGCTTCATATTAGTGCATATTTAATGAACATCCTGTATTGGCTTTCGAATCAATCGTTTAGAAAAATTAATTCCATATGAATACACCTGATCAATGTAATTTGTACATGAACAAAGTAATACCTCGCACTTTAAATTCGTTCCCCTCTTTAAAAATCAAATTAAAGTTTCGAAGAAAGTTTTGCATTACATGCATTTCGAATTTACCATCGCAACATAGTGTACAGATACCGAATTCGCCGACCTCCATTTGGAATTTTTACATCTCGCCAGCTGCTTTTCGAAAAACTTAACGAGATTCTCAGCCTAGTTTCACAGCGACTCGAGTCACGCTTTAAACGATAATGGAACAAATTGTATAGATTTTCAAATCTGGCACCAGCCTCTGCTTTGCATTCAAAGAGAAGATGCAGTCGCAAGATGCTGGCTCGGATTTATAAAGTCACACTAAATCATAGAGATTATACTGTTTAGAAATAAGAGTTTATTCTTAGCTTCGAATACTGGATGATCTATATTTGTTGCTTATTTTTATCAGAGAAAATTTTAATAATGTATCACAACACAATGTGTTAACTTGTCAACTTATTTAATGCATTTCTATTGCAGGTAACGTGTTCGTGATAGCGGCGATACTTCTAGAAAGGAATCTCCAGAACGTCGCAAACTATTTGATCCTTTCTCTGGCCGTTGCGGACCTCCTGGTCGCCTGTCTGGTGATGCCTCTGGGGGCGGTTTACGAAGTGAGCCAGGAATGGAGATTGGGGCCGGAATTGTGCGATATGTGGACGTCCAGCGACGTCCTGTGTTGTACGGCGTCGATCTTACACCTGGTCGCCATCGCTCTGGACAGGTTTGTACTTACTCAATAACCTCCTCCAACTAATCTACTATTTTCCTGAGGTGAATTTGTTAAATTAATCCCGCGCGCCTTGAGTGACGGTTCAATTTTTTGAACAATTAAGGCGTTCGCTTTTAGTTAACTAGTGGAGAACGAGATAATTATCAATGTTTAGCGGCGTTTGGAGAGCGGCCAGAGCTTAAAACAAACATTAATTACAGTTGTGGTCGGCGCCGGTACACAATGTTTCGAAAAATACAAACAGCTTGTATATTTTCCGGTGTTAGCGTTTAGTTGCGGACCCGGCAAATGTTTAGGCGGGGCAAACAGCTAAATGATTGATTCGAAATTTGTTGTTTTCGGTTTTATGAAACTTCGGCAGCTCTTGAATTGCTGCGTTCTAATTGTTCGAGAGTTGTTGCTCGGCCGGCAAAAATTGCAAATAATAATGAGCTACAAGTTTTCGATTCGATTGAGTAGGTGTAGTGTAATTTTAGAGCGGCGTTATTAGAAAAGTTCGTAATTATATTTTCAAAAACTTCCTTTGAATAGCCTTCAATAAAATTTGAAACGGGCGAAAGAAAATTCGAAAGCCGAACGAAATTTTTGCACTTTTAATTACCGACGATAGGTTGGACTCTGTGGGAGTTATTCTTAATTTAGGCGGTTATTATTCGACGCTAAACTTAAATTAGTTTTTAATTAACGTTTATTAATTAACGGAGTAAATTGTGGTTATAAATTTCAGAGTCTTCGCCGAAGTTTTTTCATTATAGTTTAAATAGACTAAATAAAGGTAAGGTATATCAAATGTCAGAAGTACGGAGAATACTTACAATCACATTTAATTCAGAAGACGTGAAACTTAAATATTGAAAACTTGAAGTTTTCGCAAGAAGTTTACATGGAATATATAGAGGTATCGTTAATTATTAGATGGAAAATTTGAAATATGAGCTATAAGAAAAATATACAACTTCATTTCAAAGTTGTTAAATCAATTGAATGCTAATATTTGTAGTAAAACAAATCCAATGTATCGTGCCTAATATGTTACGTCTTCGATATTTCCTTAATTAAATATTCCTCCCTCTCATCCTATCTCTGCGAAGGTGTACATTTATTGTGAGGATAGCGATGAGATAATTTAAATTACAGTTCTAGACAATTGGATTAAGCGGAAAGTTTGCAACTAACTTTCCAGTTGCAATTTTCTACTTGTAACGACAGTTTATTTCGCTTTTAAGTAATTTGCTCGCAATCAAAGGAAATTTCAAATTGCATTCGTCAATTATTCATTCGAAATTGCATCTAAGTTTTCACTATCGGAGAAGGTGATAAATAACATTATTCACTCGATATTCAATTTACAGGAAAATTTAGATTTTCTTCGCTGAAAATTTTAAGTTGTTTACTATGCAAATACATTTGAATAGTTTTCACAGAAGTACTCTATTTGCTGCAATATTTCTCTACGTAATTTATGAGCGTTATTTATTTCTTTTTGCCGCCGTTGCAAAAAAATCCAACATCTGATTATATTCAGCGAAAAAAATGATAAATACCGCTTGAAAAATTCATCGTGTTTTGCGTTTTCCACGCGGATTGCCCGCTTCCGTTTCGACGTTTCTTCCTACTGCGAAAATACTCAAATGAATTGAGATTTTAATTCTATTTCGTTATTCGTTTCTTTTATTTCACCCGAAGAGCATTTCGAATTTTGTCGACGCTAATTCCATAAAAACTGAAGCTCTATTTTGTAATTATTTATATCTCGCGAGTTCGTAAAGAGCTCAAGTCCACTTTAAACCCCCCAAGCTCTAATTAAGGTTATAATAACCTATCCCAGGAGTCCGATATTATGCTTTCCAAAAGTATACAGTAAATTATGAATAAACAATTATTATTTCACTTGTTTGGTTTTAATTGATCTGTTACATTTGCTTCTAAAGATATAATAGTATTTACTTTGTATCTAACGGACAGCTAAATAAAAAGTTACGATGAAAATAAATTCGGAAACGCCAGTTTTATTGATCAATTCGCATATTTTAAGAACACGTATTCTCGTTTTTCACTCGTTATATGTCAGTACTAAAAGTATCGTCTGTATTTTAGTGCTGCATTTTAAGGGATTAATCGTACAAACGTGTACCTATAACATCGAGTGAATTGTCGGGATATGGAACGACAAAATCGATTTCCATTAACCGACAAACGCGCCATTACCCTATAAAGTCGATATAAGCCCTAAAAAAACGCAGAACTCTATAGCAAATTTTATATTAAACATCTAAGTCGTATTTCATTATTTTTAAGTTTAAATTCACCGAAATGTTTACAGCACATGCAACAGCACTTTGCAATAACGAAACCAATTTTCTATTTCTACTAAAACGAAATAATAAAATATTTTATTACCACAAAAGCTCCTTTCACTGATGTAGGTAGCAATAACCTGTACGATTTTCCACGCAATTGGGAACATCATCGAGCCAATGAATATTTACTGCACACACTGAGCATAATGTGATAGCCGGGGCTCTCGGCAGATAAATATGATAATTTTAGAAAATCGCGCCCGGGGGTGACTGTTAGCCCTGTGACAGTCCCATATTATATTTATTTACAGAACGCTCGCTGAATAGAAATTTACCTTACTTTCCAAGCCGGGATTATTCTGTCTGCGAGATACGATTACAAAAAATATATAGTGCTTAAAGTTAAACAACTCGTTGTAAGCAAACAGTTATTATGCTTAACATATGCAAGTGCTTGCAAACAAGGTTTTTTGTAAAAATAAAATTGCATTTTCCGCGCTTCAAGATAGAAACTGATTTTGAAAAGCCAATTAAAGTTATACTGCATTTTTTTTATTATAATTGCAATCTATGTTTTATAATAAGCACTTGTTTTCGGTTTATGATGAGATATTCAACTATCTTGAATTAAGCCGGAAATTATTTCATATATTCCAAACTTTCGTATCTTTACGATTACATTGTCAATCTAATCTAAACCAAAACTAATAACGTTAGGACCTTGTTCTGTACGTTTGCAAACAACATTTTATGATCGTCTAACGTTAATAATCCATCAAATTTATCGCGGAGTTTTATTGAAAATATATAATTATTGTTTTTTGATTGCATTTATTTATCCTGATAATTCAATCGGCCTAGAAATCGTAGGCTTATGCTATTCAAACATCATAAATCATAGGGCCTGTCTCGTTATACTTTAACCTAATCCATAAAAATATGGAAATTCTATTTGCACGCAAGATTAACTATCGCATTATGCCGATTATTCGGAAATTTTTTAATTTCAGATTTATTTCCAATCTCACATCAGAGATAACTAAATACAGTTTTGTTTGGTGGAAAAGCTAAAATCCAGAGCTGGAAAAACTGAATGTTTTTACGAACGCACATAAATGACTAGTGACAAAGAATCACCCTTAAATTTCCACCGAAACAAATCGCAACCGCAAACAAATACGTCTACCGATGATTTTTGCGTGCTGTAGCATTATTCAAACTGACTAATAATTTTCCACCGTGTCCCATTTTTCCGTCTCGGTGTTTTTTGCGCCGTGAAAACGTACTCGCCGTGTCACAATTCATAATCACTCGAAGCGGCGAACAATTCCCTGCTGATGACAACCCAAAAATTTGATGAGTATTTACCTTCCATCGCATCGCGGTTACGCCGTATCCGCGCTGGTTACTTTGTAGCTCAACGGCCGTCGAAATTTAATCGTCTGCACAAAGTCGAGCGACGGATGACACTCGTAAAACTTTTATACATCAAAACATCAAATGCGATTTTTATCAAACGTCCATTCTGTGTGTCCCATTCGAACCGGACGCATGAGGCTGTTGGAGGTTAAACGCTTTACCGCTTTATAATCGATTTGAACGCAGAATTCAATTTCGTATATTGAATATTTTTGATAAACCTGAGCGTCTTTCACAGGTACTGGGCTGTAACTAACATCGACTACATACACCAAAGGACCTCGAAACGCATCGGCATCATGATCTTCATCATCTGGTTGGTGTCGTTTTTCGTCTGCATCGCTCCCCTTTTGGGCTGGAAGGACCCGAATTGGGAGGTGAGGGTCAAGGATAAGAAATGCCTTGTGAGTCAAGATATTTATTACCAAATATTCGCGACGGCTTCGTCGTTCTATTTGCCATTGCTGGTCATTCTCGTCTTGTATTGGAGGATATTCCAAACGGCTAGGAAGCGAATAAGGCGGCGGCAGGTGCTGAGCAAAGTCAGCGAGGAAGGCGGGAAAAATCCAGCTGCAGGAGGAATTGCTGGTGGACTGGCTGCTGCAAGTGGCACAGGTATTATTTTTAATATTCTTTAATGCTTATACATGAATTATACATTCAAACATTGATGGTAGCATGTTGAGAAGTATAAACAAGCAGCAGAGGTTTATGTGTATGATCTAGTTTTGTACAGGAAAGTATACGAATTTGCCGTATTTACTTAATTTAATTTGTTTGGCTAGCTATAAAATTTGGCGAATCCGCAGAAAGTTTTCCATCGAAGCGGCAGGGGCGGTGGCGGGCGGTAAATTAAGGGGATTCTCTAACAGTGGGTTAAATGTACCGTGAAATGATCTAATTAGGTGTTTTCGTGCCTACATTTCCGACTCACTAGGCTGAAAATTGTATCGGTATCGTATAGAGCGGACTGTTTTTGAGGTAAGTTATCAGACGGTTTCGATCTGAAAGTGAAATCGGCCTTGGTTGATCCGATCGATCGTCCACGTTCCTCAAAGTTTATTATTGCAATCCGGATAATTCAAGCTTATTCGCTAAAACCGTGTAGGTATACTTACATATACGAGTACATATAGATAATATAGGAAGTATACAGGAAATAGTAATTTAGTGGGTATTTAATGAGAGATAAAATTTGGTTATTGATTTTTTTGTTGCCTTTCGAGTATTAATTGATTTTTTTTCGTTTTTGGTACTTTAAAAGGATTTTACCTAACGCTTTAAATTATGAAAATAATAGGACAAAAAATCCGTCTATGGGACGAGAAATTATTTTTCTCCGCGGAAAACTTTAATTTCGAATCGTAATAATTTGTAGGAACTCGGAGGCTTCAAATAACAATTACTGAGATTTATTTGAATAATTCGTTTTAATAAAAAGACCCTTAAACTTTAGCGATTTCATTCTAGTCTCGGCTATTTCCTTTTCTTTCTATTTTATTATTTTCGTCAGACTTCTCTTATTACTAGATATAAAATTTTAATTCTCCTGCCTTCGATTTCGATTCCTACTTTAATTATTTCGGGAGATATCGCCTGGTTTTAATTGCAGTAACAAGATAAATTCCTTTTATTTCTTTTGCTTCGAAATGTAAGTATTTACAAATTAAATTTTGTAATTAAACAAATACTACATTGATTTACCAACATTAAACTAATATAGTCTCATAATACATTGAACAACAAATACAACTTTTTCAATCTACTTTAATCCTGCTGTATTCTTTAATATTATACCCTTAACAACCTGATCTAATAATAACTTATCCGGCGATCTAGTAAAAAGTTTCATCAAGGCCATTAGGAATAAGTGCTCAATTCTCATAACACCGTGCCATTAATTAATTATTGAAGCCATCGATCACAAACTCCAGAAGGATAGCAGCCGGTGTTACCTTTTGACCATCTAGAGAAGATCCGGTTAATTATTTATAGTCGGGCCATTCGCGCGAATGACCGCCCAAGGACCAGCCGTAATGGAAGGGCTGGAATTAAGGCGCCGAACAATGAGAGATTATGGTCCATTCCGGCAAGACAATGCTTTCGCGTAGGACGGCCAAGTTGATGCTACGCGGTGGATTAAAAATTCATGGTGTTGTTATTCTGATAGCACGCGCGTCCGAAGTGTATTAAAGATTTTGTCGTGAAAAAGTATCTAAAAAATGCAACACCAGTAATGGCGCAGTAAGAGGATTTGGGCGAATAGGAGTTGTCAAGGTGTCACGTTAAGGGAAATTTTCCTTTTTGGGGAGTCTATAACTGGATAAGGTAAAAGGAACAATGCTTATTCGGGTGAAGATTTTTTCTACGCAGTCAAAATTTTACCAGTTTTTAACAATACATTCTTGCTATATTGATGTTGTATATTTCCTGATACTTTTTTTAATAAACCAAACTGTGCGACTGGCGTTATTTAAGGATGCGAAACGAAATGCATTCCATCGACGATGACTTTTGAAGTTGAAATGAAACTGAAATAAAACCATCGCAATAAATCCTTTGACAAAACTCGTTTAATATTCCAACCTCACAACAGCGGTCGTCAAAATTCAACAAACACATCGGATCTAATGCGGAACAAAAACAACGACATCGACCATCATATAACGTCACTTTTATTTAATCTTGTTCTGTCCCACATTCGATGCTATTAGTGCACTTTGGCCTTCTAAAGCCATCCAGTTTAATAACATGGAAACGCATTTTCAAGTATATTATGTCGCTAAAATATCGAATCTAATCAACCTGATGGACTAAATGGAATTAAATGCTGAAAATTATTAGCTACTTACTAACCTCGTTATGGTGTAATTAAAGCGGTAATACCTAAAATGCATCAAAGTGATAGGCTCGCTCGCTGACCCACCCATATCTCGCAGAAAAGATCCAACAAGTGTCTACAAGACAACTAAATCCGGTGTAATTCATTTCTGTTCTTCAACCTAACACGTCGATGCTCGTCGACTCTCCAATATTTCAAAACCATCTGGCCGTCGATGACAAGATCCGAAAAAAGGAAAAAAAATCCTTCTGTATTCCCGAAGTTTCTGGCCAATTATATGTCAACTCATCGATAAAGCATTCTTTTGTATGACGTCGGAAACAAACAAAAAAAAAAGCTCGAAGGCTTCCGAAACACGATGAACAATATTCTTTTCCGCCTTTATGGGACCGTTATAGGGGTTCGTAAATAGGGTAAAGTAAAAAACTGGAATCAATTTTCGTAAAAGCGTAGCCGTATCACAATAGGTTCCGAATAATCTAAATAACGTGTCATCGAATCTCATGCTCTCTTGTTCTTTTTTATGCAACAATATCGGATATATTGTCGTGTTGCTCTGCAGGTCGGAGAATTTCGAAGCTTTATTTTGCCGAGGACTCTTCAAGCGCGTTGGATTATTAGGAACGAGTACGATAAGAAAAGGGGCGCCGGATAAGGGAAGGGTAGAATATTTAGATGATATGCTTGAGTGCAATAAATGTGGGATAAATCTACCTACTGAATTGTAAAGCACTTCATGTATCAGGTTTATTAGAAATTGCGAAGTTTCACTAGATTTACTAACTGAAGTGATTCGTTTTTCAGGCGGTATAGCAGCAGCCGTAGTGACTGTAATAGGTCGACCATTGCCGACGATATCGGAGACAACAACGGCTTTCACCAACATATCCTCGAACAACAGCAGCCCGGAGAAGACCTCGTTCGCGAACGGCCTGGAGGCCGATCTGCCCACCACGACCGAATGCAGCGTCAGCTACCAACCGCACCACTACCCCATCAAGAGGAAAACCAAGGACGGCATGGACTCCAAGCGGGAGAGGAAGGCGGCCAAAACGTTGGCCATCATCACGGGCGCGTTCGTCCTCTGCTGGTTACCCTTCTTCATCATGGCGGTGCTGCTGCCGATCAATCCCAATCTCTTCGATAAATACTTGGTGTCCATTTGCCTGTGGCTGGGCTACTTCAACTCCACGCTCAACCCCATCATCTACACCATATTCAGTCCGGAATTCAGGCACGCCTTCAAGAAGATCCTCTGCGGCCGGAACTACGCCAGAAGGAACCGCCATTTCGGCGCCAGGAACTTTCAATGATGGAGGCAAAGTGGTCGCCTGCCTTCGGATACCGACCCACCTGTAGCTGCGCGGTAAGCTAAAACTAATGCACCTATTCGTCTTAAATTGTGTATTAATTAATTAATGTTTCAGGTTGGCTGCCATCGTTGCAGCTCCTGCGGTGGCCAGTGGGTCCAGGAACGTCACATTCAAATGCGACTGATCCGAAGGCAGGAGATCACTGAATGCGATCTCACCGTGCGTAGACGTGGAAAACAGCAGTACAAGTAGCGAGAACAGAAGGGTCATTTTAGAAATGCAGAATTTCTAGACATTAAGCGTTCAAATGCATGGCGTTTCAACGAAGACCTTCGGTTTGAATTATCCATAGAATAGACGATGAGTTGTGCACTTAATACTTTCATTTGACATTTTCCCCGTTTATTTTTAATTAGCTGTGAAATATTAAGTGCCCATTTCAAGTAGAGCGTTCAAATAGACGACAATCGCTTAACAAAGAATTCGATACAGGGTGTCCATTACGCAGTGAATGTAGACTTTTCATTTCGTTAAAAATTTGACACGGATCAAACGGGTAATGTAATGTGTATGTACTTGCTAATACGTTAGTTAAATAAAATTTAATTATTTTTATGACGATTGAGGGCTGGTTTATTACTTTTCCGAAAAATGCTAGTAGTGTTCTATCCTTTTTAACTAAAATAAATCTAGCTTAGGTGTTATTTACTTACTGTCCATTCTAATATTAGTTAAAAGGGACTTATTGGAAAGATAAAAAACTAGCCTAACTTAATTTATAAAAATCAATTTGTTTTATTTTATAAATAGTAGGTGTCGTACGTATTTTTGTCTCCATAACATGAATGTAGAATTTCTCGATTTCTAATTTGCATTATGTAGGGCTGTGATGAAACTTTTAGTAAGGGAAAAATTGTAAAGATGTGTTTTAAAATTCATAAATGATTTATTTTTATTCGATTATTCGAACCAACTGCTAATTTTTTGAAGACTGAAAATAAATCATAAAATTCTTATAAGATAAATATTTTTAATTACCTACTTAATTATTTACTGACTATTTTATAATTGTAGAAAATTTCTTACCTATGCTTTTGTTGCAAAAAAATATTTATGGGTTGTTATTATTATATAGTTAATATTTTTATATACCTAAAGAAAAATATAAATTAAAATCGATGTATGTATGTATATATCAAAGAACCACAAATTTATTTAATTGTTAATTAAACGACCATTATTGTAAATATTATAATAAACTGTAAATGTATTGCTTATATGTAAATATTTAATGAATTAATAATTAGCAAAGGATTATGAAAAATACTATACAATAATATTTATGAATATCATGCAATAAAATAGTATTGAAGATACCCATTCAAATAAAAAAATATGTGGTTGTAGAGAAATGTAGTGAAGATTTGTGATGTACAATCATGTAGAACAAGTAAAAAATGATGACCAACTTTTTCTTTAAAAACATCAAATAATCGGTAAAGATGGTGTTAATTTTCACCTTAAATGGTTGCCAAAATTGATCGATTCGATATTTTATCTGACATAAATAAACTTTGTCAATTAAATTTCAACTGCGAACATTATTGGATATGAACAGAAATAATAAAAAATAAAAAAAATTAATCACTTTTTTACCTACTCTACCGAATTTTCAACTAATAAATGTTATTCCTAGTTAAGTTAAGTAATTTGGCGACTATACTGAATGGATTAGAACAAACCATTACATTGTAAATTGTGATTTTTGTTTTATTTTTAAATATGTGATAAATACTGTAAAAATTTATGTTAAAATGTGCTTCCTAATTTATTAGGTATGTTTGTGTATATAAAACAAATTATGGTGTTTCGAATATTTTATGGCATTTTTGACATCCTATTGAGCCCAAGGTATGTTAAGAATGACAAAAATTTTAACGTCTATATTATAATTAGAAAAAACATTTTTTACGTAGGTACTTATAAAAATTATATTTCTGTTTTGTTTGAATCCTTGTCAGAATTTAACAAGTCATAAAATAATAGGTTTATTTTAAGATTTATATTCATTTGTCCCATTGTACTTTAATAATGGGACCATCTGAATATGTTTTATTATCATTATTATTTTACAAATTTTTATATTTATTAAAAGCTTTTTGCTGTACATATTTAATATATCTTTAAATTTTTTAAACATGAAAACTTTTAATTTTTAAGTTGATAGTTAAGTTTAATTGTGATATAGACAAATTCAAATTCTATTTACAAATCAAAATAAAAACCGAAATCTATTGGAATTTTATTTTATTCTTGCTATATTATTATGAATTTATGTGGATATGTTAATAAATAATTATTGACTGATACTAGAATATGCAAATGAAGAAGTTCCTACCATATTCAATAGCTCTGATGACAATGTTCCATTTAATCGAAATTGAATTGTCTAATTTCTTTAAGCCGAATTTAAAAATCCAAAACAAAATTAAGGTGCATAATAAATAAGGTAAAAGAGTGGCAAATGTTTATGAAAGCTTTGCAATGCTTCAACTCGGTTTTAATGCCATTTTAATAACTACAGTACATTTTTTATTCAACAATATAACAAATATTTAGAACTAAAACGGAAATAGTCAACATATATACCTTATTGAGTGGATTTTTTGTTTAGTTCTGAAAGTAACTCTTCTAGAGATTTTCCCGATTGACCTACAAAAAACGAAACATTTTTTCACAAATAATTTTCACATTATACATTACCCAAAAAGCATAATATATGAGCAACTATTCAATTAATAACAAATTAATAACATTTTGAAAAGTTATTTTATTTATTTTCACAATACAGTTTTAATAAATTTGTTTATTAAGATAATGTTATTATAGATATTACATTTGCGATTTTAGTAGGTAAGTGGTTAAAAAAAATAAAATTTGGTATTATGCTACATTATTTATCCTATTGTTGATATTAGGTCTATACTTCTTAGCATGGAACATTTCCTCACATTCCTGCAGAGAAATTTTATATTATTTTTTATTATTATGAATCAAATCGCATATGATTAGTGAACGTTATAAATAAATTAGTGCACATTATATAAATTGTAATAAGTTAATCTTCGCTTAAACAAAATTTAAATTATTATTTTAATATAAGTTTAAAATTTTATTATCTATACATACCACCAGAGGAACCCATGCTGATTTTAAATCCAGAGCCCCCTGAGCTAGCGGAACCACCAGCAGAATCACCTCCAGAACCACTTGCAGAGCCACCGGCAGAACCACCGGTAGAACCACCGGCAGAACCACCGGCAGAACCATCGGCAGAACCACCTCCAGAACCACCGGCAGAATCACCTCCAGAACCACCGGCGGAACCGCCGGCATCACCAGAACCACTACTGCTGGAGCCGCCGCCACCTCCAAAAGAAAATCCTCCACTAAACAATCCTCCAGACATTCCCCCCTCAGACATTCCTCCACCAGACATTCCCCCATCCCCAGACATTCCACCACCCCCAGACATTCCAGATTCCGAACCGCCGGAGGAACCTCCACTACCATCTCCAGATCCTAAAATATAGTTAAATTATATACAGGGTGACAATTTAATAGGATAAAATGACTATGTTATCATGAACAAAATAGTATCTATCTATAATAGTACCTAGTAGAATACACCGTGGTTTAATACTAACGTCTGCTGATTTTATAGTATTTACTTTTTTTGAGGTGCCGTTTGTTAATTTTATCTATTTAATTTTTCATGAAATACGACCAATATTAGTTTGTAAATTGTCATCCTGTTGATGTAATTAAATGCATGCATTAATTTTTTAGGAACTAGCAAAGCTTTTAATACAGAAAACAAGCATTAGTTGTAACTGTACAAAAAATTTTGGAAGGATTTTGAAGAGTATCTCTTGTACCGTGAGTTTATGAAGTGAAATTATGAAAGTGAATGGATTGTGTTAATAATAATCAAAGTGATGAATTCCCTTTCATTCAAAATCATCCCTTTCACTTTGAGTGAAACGACCACGGAAGAGACAAAATTGGACTATTGTTACAATTCGTTATAAATTTATTTCTTCTAGGTATCTTTTTTCTTTGCATTTACTGTCAATACCATCAGTACCTAGTAAGTTTTTCATTGAATCCCTTACCTTCAGCTGTACTATCATTACTTAAATCTGATTCTAAACAGTCTCCCTCATCTTCTTCCTCATCAGTCTTTTCATTTTCAGATTTTTCGTCGCTTGATCCACTTGTGGATTCTTCGCTTGACCCTGGTTGTTCTTTAACCGGTTTATTATCATCTGAAGATGATCCAGATATAGATCCGGATATAGATCCGGACATAGCTTTGCCCGTATCTGGATTACCTGAGTTCTTGTCTGTACTTGAACCAGGTTTTCCTTCATCTTTTGATATTCCGCTCGATCCTGAAAGCGCATCCGTTATGTTTCATAGTTCACTTTGGGAGTATGTAGTAGGCAATAAATAACACTTTTCGTGAGCGTGAAAATGAGGTGTGTAAGAATGGTACTTATGTAGGAATAGAGGCTGTGTGGCCTTCTTAAGTTTTTTGTACAGCTACAATTACAGCCTTTACATCTAGCAGTGCAAGCGATATTTCATAACCAATAAGTTAAACTGCTTACCTTCGCCGTTTTCTAATCCTTTGGGAGGTGTTCCCGTGCAATATTGAGACCACATCTCAGGAGTTATTGGTTTACCTTTGATTAAGGGTTCAAGTACTATTCTAGTACCACCTATAACTGCTTCGATACCTAAAATTGAGATTAAGCGTAGGTAATAGATAAAAAGTACTGAAAGGTTATCGTTATTACCTTTTGATTTCCCACCATCTATGATTGTCCTGATTGTATTTACAATGGCCAAGTAAATACTGAAAATTCTCTCGAAGAACGGAAGGAAGAAGTCCTTGTTTCTTTTAATCAGAGTCTTCCAGAATTCGATTAGTCGTTCAATATTGGCGTGAAGGACGGTCAAGCTCATGTGGCGAACTTTGCTGAACATAGAAACGATGTTCCTGATAATCGGCAAACCGGTGATTGTTTTTACCGGGTACGAATTCGGTATTCCCATGATGGTTTTGGAGATTGAGCTTATAATAAATGCGACTACATTCGCTACCCCTGTAACCATGGATTTGAAGCCCTGTTTGACCTTACTGGCTATGTTGATGCCGAATTTTAGGAAGAATATTTGAATGTCCGCTACGTGATTTACGATGAATCCAACGCCGCCAGCGACCTTATCCAACACATTGGCTACCATATTAGAAGTGAAAACGTTTCCCTTGCTAACGATATTTCCTACAGTGGACAGTACCCCTGTAACTACTTTCTTCACATTTCCAAGGCCCTTTGTGATCAATGTAAACGGCAATTTGGCAATCTTTAATTCGAAACTGAACGCGCCCTTTCCTAATTTTCCTATATTGCCGAAGATTTTCATCGGAATACTCAAAAAGCCTTGAATTAGGGATTTGAGGCTTAATTTGCCTTTTGTGGAAATTTGTATACCACCAGAATAGCCTCCTTTGCCACCTCCTTTGCCGCCTCCTTTGCCGCCACCTTTGCCTTCTCCTGTACGAAAGATTTATTTAAATGAATTATAAAGATAAGTAAGAGGTTTAGTATCATGAACCGAAGTTTGATTAGTAAATCCAAGTAGATACACAAGAGATTTGAGATTGATTATATTCGCAATTTCGAATCGAGACAAAAAAGCTTGAGTAAAAGTTTTCTAATAAAAGTCTCCAATGGATAAAAAATAATAATGCACTTTCAGTAAATTAGTATCTATAAATTAAAGTATAAAATATTTAATTTCTATTCCAATTAGTTAACTGAGTTTTTTTTCAATACATAGTGCTTTAATCTAATCAGCTTATCTGTAGATATACAGAAAAACTTCTGACAAAATGTTATTAGGGTAATTTTCTATAATGAGTATAATTTGTTTACTGCAATTAAAAATTTTAATTGCATACCTAGTTATTTTCATAATAATTTTGTATTATTTGCTTTTATTTCGAAAAGTACAAAATTGCTGGATATTTAATAGTAGGTACTATACCACAATTATATTTTTTTAAATCCGATATTGTGGGTGTGTACCCTACCCCTGCCTTCCATATTAAAACTCCATATTGCAAACAAATTTGCACATACCCCTATATTAAATCAACATTATTTAGATATACTACCTATATGCTTTCCAATATCTACACAATTTTAATAATTTTCAACATCCCTTGTGTGTATAATAAGTATCAATAACCATAATACAAAATAAAAATTGAATGTACTTGACTAGCTTGTATTGTGATAATATCTATTAAATTGAAGAAGATCAATAAAAAAAATTCAAACAATATTTACCTTTAATTTCTTCGGTATATCCTCCTGTTAGTGTTCCCAAGATTCCTTCGAGTGATTGTCTTATATCGTATAAAGCGTGAGAACCTTCTCCGAATATATTGCTTAAATGCGATTTAAGTTCATCGCCTAGTTTAGATAATCCACTCAAATCAATATCTATACTGGCCCCAGCCCCACCGCCACCGCCTCCGCCACCTCCTGCTTGGCCTCCAGCACCGCCGCTTAAACCGCCACTGCTACTTCCACCAAATGAGAATTGATAAGGTTGTGAATCTAAAACAAAGATGTAGGTACTAATTAAAGCATTCTCCCTATTTATATTTATTTTAATATTTTAAAATATTAATTAAATTTTAAATATTGCAGTATTATATTCAATTTAAATATTTCTCGATATTCCGGATGAACGGTAGTAAAATAATTATCGTTTTTTACTTATACAGTAAATATTAAAAATTAAAATATTTCACATTTACTTGTAATGTACCTATGTAATTATTTTTCCTGAAGAATTCTATATGAATTGCTCAGTGATAAAAAGTAAAATATATGCATTCAAATGTGGGTGAAAATGATCTCAAAGAATCTGAAATGTTCAGGATATCCAAGTAATCCAAGAATCATTTGCCAAAGAAAAGGTTAAAATAAATAAATTAAATAAAATATAAAAATTATACCTGTAGAATGGAATACGTAAATTAATACTACTAAACCCCATAAAAATTTCATTTTTGCGAAGTTTCCAAACTCTACCTCTCACAAAGTGGAAATAAGCCCGGAAAACATTAATTGTTCCCTTTTAAGTGTTTGAGTTAATTAAGACCAATTACATTTTCCATTATCGATTTGCTAATTAGACGTCTCTATGTGCGTAATTGCATAATTAACTCCTAAGGTCCATTTAGTCGATAAGATAGCTATGTAACTGTTAACGAAAGTATATCGTATTTCATTATTAAGGAAAATTAGGTATATCAAATTTTTTTTATTTTTTTCTAGGAAGTAGTGTCTCATTCTAATATTTGAAACAATTTTCAAGAATTTTAATATAGGTAAACTATTATAAATTGTACAATTTTTTAAAGAAGAAACATGCTAAACAAAGTTACAGAACAATTAATAATAACTTCTTGTGAAATGAGTGAAAATACATTTATATTTTAAAGCCAATACAATCAGGCAATTTATAATTTTCATTAATTTATTTTTATTATTTTACCGAAGGAAGTAATTGTACACCTTCATTATAGACCTGAAATAGGTTGTGTAGATCTATTTGTAAAATTCTAAATTTTGAGAGCATTTTTATCTGTATACCTATACTTAATAAGGGTCATGTTTATTCAATAAGAAAAATATTCGTTCCTATTTGAAATTGTCTTAAATTTATAGTTAAAATAATGTATTAATTTCAATCTTCTAAAGGAATTTCTAAGGAAATGGATTATTCAAACAAATTTATTTAGTGAAATCCCTCTCAAAATTTTAATAATTAACTACTTTAAAAAATACGTAGTAACTAAAAAATTATGTGATAAACTTTTCGAGTAACAACTTGTTTTTGTTTCAATTAGCATTTTTAGATATATTTATTACGAAATTGTTTTTGAACTAATTTAGATAAAAAAAATACCAATAGTATTTCTTATTCTAGTTATGAACTTTTAAAGGTTTTACTTCATCACGCCTTTAAACCAATTATAATGAAGAATAAATAGTTTAGCAAAAAGTTAAATGAAATTTAAACTAACTTGCTTAAAGTTGTAAGTTTTAAATAATAAAAATTGTTTTTATAGACAATTGCCCTTTAATCATTAATAGAATTATATTATTGTAAACTATTTGAAAAAATTAAACCAAGAAATTGAAATTTATGCATAATGATTAATGCATAATGCATAATGCATAGTAATATGCATAGAAACGACCAAATCTCCAAAAGATATACATTATGGAAATTTTAATTTTGTTCAACTTCGACATAATAATCCGTAATTTCTATTTAAAGTTCCTTTGCTCATACATTTCATGCATTTCTCATGCTTATGCATTTCTTATGCATTTCACATGCATTTCAATATTCAATAAAATAAAATAACATAAGTGACAGTGACAAAAAACAGTTCGTTTGGAACAGTAGTTCCGTAAATTCACTTCCCACCTCTATTATTCTTGACAGTGACACTGACACTACTGACAGTAACAGTGACGTTTAATTTGCAATATTTTCAATTTTGGCAATTCACAAATTGCGTTTGTCATGAAGAGGTATCGAAAATTTGTTTATCAAATAATGTATTCTTTAATTACTTTCTTGTCCACGAGTACGATCGAAAACCGTTCAAAATGAAACTAGTGTCTCAAGATATCGATAAAAACAATGAGGGGTAAGTTACTTTCGAATACTTTGATGAGGTTATGTCACATGTAAGGAAACACCACCTGTCAGGTTTATTTTTACTTATGTACATTCTTGTTGCCCTAGTACTTTCAATTTGTAAAGTTCATTGAGTAAATATGAAATACAAATTCCGAATGAAAATATTTCAAATGAAGCAACTCGATCCTTTTCAGTCAAGTTACCCTTGTACCCGAAGAACGCGAGGATATGTGGCACGCTTACAACCTCATATCCGAAGGAGATTCAGTTCGAAGTACGACAATTAGAAAGGTTCAAACCGAATCATCCACCGGTTCTTCTTCGTCCAGTAGAATCCGAACAACCCTTACCATCACCGTAGAATCCATAGATTTCGATACTCAGGCGTGCATGTTACGATTGAAAGGAAGAAACATTGAAGAAAATCAGTACGTCAAAGTAAGCGCCAAACATCCTGTTAAAAAACGCAACTATAACGAATATTCGCTTCCAGATGGGTGCTTATCACACGTTAGACCTTGAACTGAACAGGAAATTCACTCTCAAGAAGCACGAATGGGATTCCGTGTCGCTCGAACGCATCGACATGGCCTGCGATCCTACGAAGCTCGCAGACGTGGCTGCTGTCATAATGCAAGAAGGCCTGGCCCACGTCTGTCTCATCACATCGAGCATGACTTTGGTTCGAGCCAAAATCGACGTGACCATCCCGAGAAAGAGAAAGGGATACGTTCAGCAGCACGAGAAGGTGATTATAACTCTCACTGTGACTATTTTGTTTGTGCGTTTTAAAATGATGATGACGTCACGAGTCAGCATGTTGCAACGTTGCCAGGTTGTCATTGAAATCCTTTATATGGAATCATTTAGAACGCTTCAGAACCGTTTGGAACTCTCCAGAATCATTTAGAACTGTCAGAATCAATTATAACTGCCCAGAACCATTAAGAACGCTCCTGAACCAATTAGAACTGTCTAGAATAGTTTCGAACGCTCCAGAACTATTTCTAAATGTCTAGATCCATTTAGAACGCTCCAGAATCATTAAGAACACCCCAAAACCATTTAGAACTGTTTAGAGCCATTTAGAAATGTCTAAAACTATTCTCTAAACTCCAAGACTAAACTCCAGAACTTTTTTTAACTGTCTAGATTCATTTAGAACACTCCAGAACAATTTAGAACTGTCTAAAAGCATTTAGAACGCTCCAAAATCATTTAGAAATTTTCAGAATCATTTAGAACGCTCCAGAACTATTTCTAACTGTCTAGATCCATTTAGAACGCTCCAGAATCATTAAGAACACCCCAGAACCATTTAGAACTGTCTAAAACCATTTAGAACGCTCTATAATGGTTTAAAACTTTCATTTTAAAACGTATACGAACTTTACAATTATTTACAGGGTTTGGCAAAGTTTTACGATCAAGTAATGCAGGCTATTCTTCGACACATTGACTTCAATATCGTAAAATGCGTGTTAGTTGCTTCCCCAGGTTTCGTTAAAGATCAATTTTACGATTACATGTTCCAAACAGCGGCTAAAACCGACAATAAACTTTTACTAGAGAATAAGTCGAAGTTTAAGCTTATTCACGCTTCTTCGGGTTTTAAGCATTCTTTAAAAGGTACGAATCTATTACTAAAGTGTAGTGAATGCGATACATTGAATATATTTCAGAGGTTCTTCAAGATCCGCAGGTTATTAACAAAATATCCGATACGAAAGCTGCTGGTGAGGTGAAAGCACTGGAGGCTTTCTATACGACGCTTCAGATTGATCCTTTGAAGGCTTTTTATGGCAAGAAGCATTGTGAAAAAGCGAACGACGAGCGTGCTATAGAAACCTTGTTGATATCTGATAGCTTATTCAGGTAATGGTTTGTTTCGTTTGAAATTTTTCAACATATTCTCATTAAATTTTATGTAGATGTCAAGACGTTCAACTGCGTAAGGAGTATGTTAATTTGGTGGATTCTGTGAGAGAATCTGGAGGAGACGTTAAGATATTTTCCAGTCTACATGTCTCGGGAGAACGTAAGTAATTTCTATTATTATTATGAAGCAAAAGGATACAATCCTATTTTATTTAGAACTAGAACAATTGACTGGGGTTGCAGCCATTTTGAGATTTCCCATGGAATTAGAAGACGAAGACGACGAGGAAATCAATTAATTTTCATTCGCTATAATTTAAACTGTTGAATATCAATCAATTTTTCTTGTTTATTGATTTATTTAACTCCTTAGCTAATGCAAATTATTTTTTAAAGTGTTACGTATTTTTGTACAATATTTATTTGCTCAAATACAAGTTTAATTTGCAGTACTTTTAAATGAAGTTTTACAGGGGGTAACACAGTGGAATTTGAAAATGTTCTAATCTTAAATAATCGGATGTAAATTAGTTTTTTAATGAATTGTTATGTATGTTTTGTAATGGAAATGTTGTTCTAAGTGTACATTAGTGGATTTGATGTACATTATAGGTAATTTATTTTTTAGCAAATTTTTTCGTAAATAAAATTTGAATAGCACTAAAATAGATTTGTTTACGTTTATTTCTTTGATAGCAGGTTAAATTTTGTATTTTAAAAAAATATTTCAATAAGTCAAAATGTTTTATTATACATATCAAACTCGTTTACAAGAAATGCTTAATTTGTTACGATTTTCTTTTTAGGTTTTTCGCTTTTCTTCTTCTCCTTTTGTCCCTTTTCCTTTTCATCATGTAACCTTCGTTTCTTACGCAACAACCAAATTTCCTTAGCTCTCTTCTGTTTTCCTTCCATCATGCTTTTATACAAATGGCGATGTTTGTTTTTAATCATTTTTTCCCTCAGACGGAACTCCTGCCTCTCTTGCCTGGATTTCTCCCACGGAATTTCTTTGTAAACTTCTCCAGTGCTCACAGAAAGTTTGGGTTTCTGAAATAACATCAATATAAAAAAACGTATCTACAAAATTCATATGCTTAATATTTACCTTAGACACATTTTCTTCATTATCTTCTTCACCTTCCTCATCTTCTTGATCATCATTGCCTTCTTGTTCCTCATTTTCTTCATTATCATCTTCTTCATCATCATCCTCATCGTCGTCGTTTTTCTTATTCTCATCATTTTTAAACTGCTCCTCTAATTCATTTTCATTATACAAAGCTCTAGCTTCTGGCGGAATGTATTCCTGGTCCTTTTCTGGATCAATAAACGGAGATAAATGTGGAGGAAGTACTTCACCCATGAAATATTTCTGTACAGGCAGAAGATCTCGTGCATTAACTGAATCAAACACCCATTGCGGTTGGATATAATACCTGTTTGAATAAAAATTGCAATAGTTAAATGAATAATTATTTACTGGTAAATTTATACCTAGATATGAACTGTTTCTCCATAGATGGCCTATCGACTATTTGATGTGTTATCGTTTCATCATCTTCATCGAAAGTGGATCCTACGAATAATGTTTTATCCCAAGAGACTTCACCTCCGAAACATCTAATAACAAAAACAAGGGGTTCCCTGGGCACTTCTCTGTTTAAGTAGAATTTTTGCCCTTTAAACAAATTCTTCAAGTTCTTAACTTTCTCCAGTTCCTTGCGGATCTCTTCTTGTTGTTCTTCATTTGCTTCGCTGCCATCCGCGTTGAATTTATCTATCTCGAAATCGTCTTCTACGAGTTCGTTCGAAGTCTTCGAAACTGGTAGATTCAAGGCTGCTACCCTTTCTGCGACGAATATATCTTCGTCTACTAACTGCTTTTCTTCGTTGTTCTGTTGCAAGCAACTGAACTTGGGCGGGTAATACAAATTCAAACCGTGATACAATCTGAAATTCACGAATCCCAGCATAACGGTGTAGAATTCGACGAAAGTAGACATGACCTTAAAGTCTACTTCGGCTTTAGACATTGGAGTAAACGAGAAATGGTGGGGAACAATCCAAGTGATTGTTTGGCCTTTTATTTCGGCTTGGAAATAATATCCCTTGATTGATACGAAGACTTTTCGCAGGAGTTTGCCCTCTATTACAGCGTGAAGGAACTCTAATGTTAATCGTCTGCATAAAGCCGACTGATCTCTGGGTACGTGCGCTAGAGAAGGGAACGTACTGAATAGGAAGCACAGTGTTAAACAATCGTCCAAGTCCTTAAGGGCTTCTATGAAAGTAGGGTATCGTTCCTTAACAATGTGATCCAATTTGAGAGTCGGGTGGTTGTTGAGATACTTGTTCAGCTTTTCGAAATCCTTAACCGCCCTGGCGCGTCCTACTTTTTTATTGAATATTTTATAATCCCTCAAACGCCAAACTATGGGCTCGTGTAGTAAAAATTGGATGTCTTTGACATGATAGAGGGTCCTGATTCCAGCTTTTCCTTTCTGCGCTCTCTTCCTGTTCCTTGGCTCTCTAGGGTAAATGCCCTTCAATATGCAAAGTTTCCTGAAATCGTTCAGAGATAGCTGCAATTTTTTCAAAGCAGATTTTCTCGTCATGAACTGGGCACCTTCGCCGCTTGTATACTGCAATCAACAAGTAGGAGTCAATATAATAAAATAAATATAATTTGTTACTGGTACCTTCTTTTTCCTATTGACCATGATTATTTCTATCACAATATCAAAATTTTATTTTTCACGTGTGTTACCTACTGTTGCTTGTGCAGAAAGGAGGTTATGTTTATTGTCAAAGTTGTCATATGTAAAAATCTTCTTTTTTAAGTTGACTATAATTTTACGATTATTTAGTTTAAAAATTATAAGATCTTTTCGAGTTTATTCAAATATATGACATTTTTGGATAATTATACATTATCTCGTGAATACTTTAGATAGATAGATAAAATTCAATTTATAGGGATAAAATGACATGTTTAAATTAAAATAATTTATTGAACAAAAAAAATTAAATAATCAATAATACTTTCAATTTTGTATGTGTAGTACAGAATCATTTGATGTTTATTCACTTTTTAATCTGAAAAGAGGAAAATTTATGTTTATTTCCAGTTTGTTCATTTGTAAAAACTGCTTTGTCTATTCTCGAAGAGGGGCTTCCTACTTCTTGTAACCAGTGTTTCCTAAAAAAAAAACAATAAAACATCCCAGTAAATCAGGAATATAAATAAGAGTGTCTACATCTGGAATAACATCTCTTGAAAGATAAGTTATTAAGCTACTGTTAATTTTCAGCTAGATATAATTTTTTTGAAGACCTGAATGTGAATTGGCATGACTTACATTTTTTTTATTGGTTCAGGAGCACCTTCTATCACTCCCTTAACAGTATTATGTGAGGTATTCATACACCATCCTTTAAGACCTAAAGTTTTCGCTTCTTTTTCCGTATTCTGCAAAATATAAATCTACGACTGAAAAACTTACAAAACTAAAACTACATGAACAAACTAATACTGTACCTAAATTATACATTATTTAGCAAAGATTACTTACTGGTTACTGGTTATATTACATAACGTTTCAAGCTACCTACCTTTCGAAAAAATACCCCTAGAATAAAACCCAGAAGCTAAGTAAACCGAGTTTTATTAATATAGTTATTAATTTATTACCTTGTACTCTGCCGAATACTTCGAAATCAACTGACACGACTTTCTGTTCTGCAGAACTCATATTTTCCTGTAATAGACATAAACAAACAATAATGGCCAAAAATAAACAAACTTTGACAACCATTTGAATCGACTTGACAACTAACAAACGTCAAACAACTTGTCTTTTGTTTATTTTCGTAAGCGATGGTCAAATTATCGAAAAAAGAATCGAAACAGAGCATGTAAATTATTTCAATTGCACATTATGAACATTTAACAGTCTATATTATTGTTTACTGGTTTCTAAAAACAAAAATGTTTGCTTGTGTCTCTTTTAATCGCAAGTTGCCTGTTTTGTTAAAGACATTGACACATTTGACACATGACATAACGAAAATTGATCTTGGCTTTAAAAATTAAACAAAAATTTTTGTACTAAAATCAATCGTTAAAATACCAATTATATCTCATTTCGGGGTCTAAACGGAATTACGCAGTGCGAATAATAAAATTCAATTCACAAAGCGCTAGCAATGCCCATTAAAACGCTTGGTGGAATGTTTTGTGAACCGAAATCGACGTGTACGAGAAATTTCGTTAAAGAAAACGTTAATTCTGTATGTCATTTGCAGTGCTTGATCAAAGGGCCAGGCACCATGAGAAGATCCGCTACTTCGAACGATTTAACCAAAATGGAGAGAAATAGCAGGAGACCAGTGGCTCCCCGTAAGCGGAGGAGCAGTCACAATGTCCAAGCAAACAAACACAGCAATATCGTTAAGGATATTAAAATTAACGATAATATCGTTAAACCTGACACTTCTACTTCTAAGCAGACTACTTCGAGCCAGACTTTCTCAGAGAGGTCAGTGCAAACTTTGGAAACCAATTCGGAACGTTTGGGGAGCGTGAAAACTCCAGATTCAGTCAATTCGATCGAAGAGGGCATTCAAGTTTTGCACGTCAATGCTAATGCTAGTGATAAAGAGGAGACATCTGATTCTAGCATGAGAACTACGAAAATAGGCGATAACAAAAGTAGCAGTAACAATATATCGATCAAAAAGCCAGACACAACTCAAAAAAGGAGTGATAATTGTGAAAATTTTAACGCGAATTGTCCACGCGGATATAGATTAATACCAGAAAGCGAACGATTAGACACGTTAGCGAACCTCAAGAAAAAGTATTACAATAAAATTCAAGAGCTTAATTCGCTGCCCTTCACGAAGGACACGCTACGAGTGCAACAGAAACGCACCGAAATCGAAAAAGATTTAAAAAAAATAGACGCAGGAGTGCAAATGTTTGATAGAAGTAGAGTGTTTGTAAAAGATTGTTAGAAAAAAAATTGTAAGTTATTGCACTAGTCATTTCTCACGCATTGTACTTTTTGTAGTTGTGGTACCTGAAAATATGTAAATGAAATTTATAATTAGTAGCCGTTTATATGTGCACATCCGTCCGTTTCTCGACGTTCATTTTCTTTAATAAATCGACCATTATTTGTTGTATTGAAATAAATATTTTGAAATGGGTGACAGAAGTACTATTTGTAACCGATATTCTGATAGTATTAATAAATTTATACTTCATGTTCCCAATCGTATTATTTAAATAAATTTTAACTAATAATAATTCTCAAAAATAAACTTCTTCTTTTTTTCTTTTGGCTTAAAAAATAAACTAACTTTGACAATTAACAGACGTCAAATGTCTTTTTTGCAGAGACAACTTACGTAAGTTGTCTCTGCTTTTTTGTTTACTTTTGTAAGCAATTGTGGAAACATGGCATGGATTTACGATAAGCTGGAAATAAATTAAATTAAATTTAACTAATTCAATATTTAAAACCATAGACAAAATAAAAGACATCTTTCTTTCTCTATGTTTAAAACCATCACCCAAATGATACATAATGCAGCCTACAACTAACTGAATAATAATTAAGGAATAGACGCAATTGAAAAAGAAGTGTTCAAAATGTCATCCGTCAAATGTCAAATGAAATATCAATGTCAGTCAAATCAAAACACGAAGGGGGGAATAGTATGTAATTCGTTTTATTCAGTATGTAAATATTAGTTTGCTTTCCGTAAGCAGGACAAGTAATGCGAAATGTTAAGCGATCATTCTAATTAATACAGTGACCAAAAACAATGACAACTTTACTCGTTTCGGCTGCAGAGTTTTCGAACATTATATCAGTATTTGCAGTGCTGTTGTGTTTCTGTGCTATGATTTTATTCATAACAAGGTATGCTTCTCTCATAAAGTTTATTATTTTATGGAAATTTGTCATTCATCCTTTGAGTGTCCTTTAAGTGATATTTAATAATTTATACTGGGCGATAACGAAAGATAGCCTCATTTTTTGTACGAGCAAATCTATCAGGATTATGGTGAATCAAAATGACTAATTTTGGTTTATTGATATTTCAGATTTTTAATTAACTACACATACTTACATTAAAACAATCGGTTTTATTGTTAAATAAATTTATTGTTGGAAAATACAATTAAAGAATTATTGATTTAATTATACCAGTACATTATTAATTGTTACGGTTTTGTTAAGTTTCTAGTATTATCTACTAATATGATTTTAATATTATCCCCTATGTACTTTAAGATAACTCCCACATTGTTTAGTCATTTTCAAATGCTAGAGCAAATTGAAAATTGCAATTGAGTAATTTTTTTATATTTTTAGAAATATGCTAATACTGCGAGTTCATGGGGAAGATTTTGTATTTCCCACGCCATTACATCAAGTTGCTCCTAGAATACCTCAGATGAACATGATGAAAGTTCATATTCCTTTTACATTTAAATTACTGGAAACATCCACCTCATCTTATTCAGGTATGTAAATAGAAAATGTAATGGAAAATTAGGAATTTGACATTTCGAATTTGCACTCTTAAAATTCAGGAAGAAGAACAAATAAACTGTTTAAATTTCCATTTTAATTAATTAACGTAAATTAATGTATATAAGTCATATGCTATCAAAATTAATCAAACATAAAGTATGCTAAAAAATACATAGATTAGATAATCTGGTATCAGATAGAAAAAAAAATATGTTTGCTATAACGGAAATAGTTGGGTTTATTTAACATATTAGTTTCTACTTAACCCTCGAATAGTTGCGCGAAAATTTTTAACATGAGTAGTCGCGTCGGTCTCACAGACCGTAGGCCCCTAAATACATAGCGGAATGTACTTTTTAAAAAAATACATGTGGGGGTTGTTTAAATAACAATGACTAATAAAATGACTAAAAAAAGTCAAATGCAGTACTTATTGCTATTTTTCTAGCCTGATTTTTAGAATATTTGGTAAACAACGTTTGTAGTCGGTCTCACAGACCGCGGCGCGACTATTGGAGGGTTAAATAGTCAAAATTTTATAATCATTAAATGCTAAGTGAATAGACTCCTAAAATATTTACAAAGTGGCAAAGTAAATAATACTTAAGAAATGAAAAGGAGCAGAGGAGATGAATAACCTTCAGGATACATAATCTAATCCTTTTAAGTTTTTTTTTGCTTTGTTTCTTACTCAATCCTGGATGATGAAGGGATATTGAATATTGGATTAGATTTTATTATTATTTCCAATTCTATTAAAATCTGCATTCACTTTGTATCAGAATAATAAGGTTTCCAAAAGACCACAAAAATACATAAACACAATGTTACGTAAACACAATCGGTATATTAGAAAATTAAAGCCACGATGAATAAACAACAAACTAAAAATTTATAAAAAAATATTTTTAATTAGACATATAAATTTGATGTTTTTTGTCTGCAATTTTTAGCTTTTTCATATGTTTGTTTGTTCATTTGTTCACATGTCATAAGTCACAAACAGCCATAATTAAACAACATAGACTAAAAAATAACAAACCATTCTAAATAGGCATATTTCATATTTTTAAATTTATTTCTATTTTGCAGTTTTTTTTATATATTTTTTTAAGTGTTATTTACATTTTATGCATATTTTATAACGGCTTATTCACAGAAAAAAACTTGATTTCTTAAATGTTTTAAAGCAGAACTTGCAAAACTCCGTATTACCTAAAAGTTTAAATAAAATTGTCCGTTCTTCGGCATTAAATCGATTTCATATTGTAAATTCGCCAGATGAATGGCAGCCCGCGTATTTTGTTCTAAGGTGTCTGACTTATTACGAAATTTTCTTGCTGCCGAAGGAGGCCAAGGTTATTTTTATTCTGGTAAAGGTGCAATTATTTTAACGATTGTAAATGTTGCTGGCGTAAAATCGCTATATTTCGTCTATTTTCCGATTTCGTGAAATACCAAAATTAATACACGCAATCGACAATCGACACAACCTGTTTATTTCCCTTGAAATAAATAATAAATATGAAATCATTTTTATTATATTTATGACTAAGCATTTTCATCAATTTCCACAGTGGAATACTTTTTGCGCGCTTAAATAAAATTGTACACATCACAATTGAATGAAAATTGCTATATTAACCTTCGCTACAATAAATTAGTTTTCCTTTGCCAAGAGATCTGATCTACCACACCAAAATACTAATTACTAAATTTTTTTCATCAAATCAAAACGTAGCATCAAAAATGAATAATTAATGCGAATAAAATAATGGCAAAGCAGATATTTCCATAAATTTTGATCCAAAGTATCTACATTAATTTAATTCGTTGGATTATGAATCTGGGCTCAAGCATACTCCATTCTTGGTCCAGAGATCACCAATGAAATATTCTGCATTTATTATGTTGCAGTAAATATTTTTATCAGGGTCCTTTGGGCAGTATTAAACTATCATTGTGAGCATGTTCATGTAAATTGCCCCCTGTATACAAGTGGTGCAATTGAGATAAATTCGTGCTAGATAGAATACTTTCACCTATTCGTCTGATATTGCACTTCGTTACACAAGAGGTATTGCTACTAACTTAAAGCTGACCGCATTTTGTTCGGTGGAACTTCGCACAAAAAAAAAACTAGAAGCGACGCTCGTTGCACTCGACTTTGCTCGAGTTTTGAAACGGACGTTAATTTGCAATGTTTCGTATATTTTTTTAATATCGTTATTATTTATTAGTGGAACTCTCGGGCTCATTTACGATTGTTTTGTTGCAAAGAAGTTTTCTTTTTTTTGTAATAAGTTGAGGTGTGTAACAGCATAATTAAATTTTATATTAACTATAATTGTTGTTAACGAAATTACGGTGTTTAGTTGAATAATGGTTATTCATAGCGGGTAAATCCTCATTAATTTTCGGAAATCGGTGTTTTGTAAAAAACGTTTTGAATAATTGGTTTTAAGTAACAAATAATTGGGCGTTTATTTAGGAACTATTTATGCGGTGTAACAAATTGTCGAACAATTTTGTTATTACCCAAATTCGAATGAAAAATGTGGAAGTAAAAAAGCCTGTACCGGAAGGTGACTGTTTTAAATAATGAATTTATATTTCTCTTATGATTACCCATGCAACAACAAAATTTATTAAGGATTAATAATTGTGCATGTGCAATAGCCTATGCAGATAATTTCGAAACAATTTCTAGTCAAAACGAACATTTTCTTCGCAACAATCGCCAAATTATTGCTCAACATCAAAGTTGTTATACTTGAGTTGATTCAGATCCCTTCCAGATTACAACGATCAAAGTTCTATAATCTCCAATAACCTTGGTTAATTCGGCTCTGATGGAAATCTAATTGATTAAATTCGCCAGCGAGACGAAGCCGATTTTATTTGTCGAATTTTTACGGCGACTAATGTTTGAGCAAATATTTTTTTTGTGCTGTGAGAATTGAAAGGAAGGCAACAGCATAGGGAGCCTTCGATAATGTCATCAGTTCCGTTTTTATTTCAATCATTACATACTTAATTGATTGTAATATACGTACAGAGCACGTTCGTAAGATGGAACCGATCAATTTGTTATTCGCATTTGGGGCAAGGACCTGCGGTTTAATACGTTTCTTGTTTTGTGTGGTTTTTCTTAAATTTCGATGTTTATTTTAGCAATTTTCGCCCTTTTTCTGTTAATTTATACATTATATGTTGTAATTATATAATTCACTTCAAACCTGTTACAAAACCTATAATTTAGTCTAAAGGTGCCCACAGATATGTACATGTATGTACATATGTCATACATGCTTGCGCGTTCTTATTCGCCAGTGTGGCGAAAATACCGCAAGCATGTTCGACGCACAAGTTTTCAGATTTGGCCGAAAATCATGTATGCACAAGCTTGTATGTCATACAAGATTGTCGGTGTATGGCGAAATCTCAGTATTCGTTCGAATGCATTTTGAGTACAGCGTCTTGCGCCTTTTTAGTAAAACTCTGTTTTCTGCGATTTCATAATGGCGGATTTAAGATACTTTACAAATAACTTTCTAATTGATTTCAACGAACTTTATAAAAGTTATCCTTGTTTATGGAAAAACAAGAGTACCTACTGATTACAAAAATTGCAATAAATAAGATGCAGCGTACGCAGTATTATTAAAAAAATACAATAAATTGAACCACATGCAACAAAAAGCACTGTAAAAGCTAAAATAAATAGTATGTGAAGCAGTTTCCGAAGAGAAATGAAGAAAATAGAAAATTCACAACGGCTTTTTAACTAATCGATTTTGTTTCTTTTTTATTCAGGCAGCGTAAGCCACTGCTAATAATATTTAATCGTCTTCACTGCTCATCGTGTACTTCCAAACTAACTTGTTTGATAAAATAGTGTGTAGGTCTGTGGGTAAAACATGTTGTCATATGTACATGCACGTCAAGCATGTATGACATACATGTACCCTAGTCTGTGGGCACCTAAATTGTGCTCCACCTATTATTAGATTAAAGGTGATAAACAAGTTTTTTTATGTTCAAAACAGAGTCTTGGAATGTTTTTTAATCATAAAATTATACCGTTTGAATTTTAAATACATGTTTCGTATCATTGGATTTTTCAATAAAGAAACAAATTCAATAAAATTATGTCATATTATGTTGCGAAAGTCCATATTAGCACTTATAAATCCGAACCTTGGCAGTATTTAATTAAGGGCAAATGGAATTTTTGTAATTTTGAACGTGGTATATCACCAGTGAATCTGCCGAAGGTTAAAATCGTTGATCTTGGCGATTTTTTAACTTTCATATTTTAAATTAGTGTTGGTAGTGAATTAGTATTTATAGTATGGATATAGATTTTTTAGATAATTAATAGTATTTTATGTATCTAGAGAATGGTTAATAAAAATGAAAGAACTTCAAAAATGCTTCCTGATAACGATATAAAATATAGGGTAATCCATTTAAAACAACTGAGAAAATGTTACTTTTGAGTTTAGATCCACCCTGTAAGCAGTATGATTAAAATTGACGAAAAATATTCATTTTGTACATTTTCACGATATTTGCAATGTTGTGAAACCTGAATACCGTGAAACACTTAGTATAAAATGATACAATATTATATTTTTGGAAAGTTGAAAACGATCTAAATTCAATTTAAAAAAGTTTAAGTTTGGTCTACCACGAAAAAACAGGACACTCTGTATAAATGTAACTAATTTTAAAATATGCAGATTAGAAAGATCTACAACTTTTCTATTGAAGTTTTTTTGATATATTCTACAATAACAGATACATTGAGCTTTTCCATACCTACTAATGTGTTACGCTGTATGTTAAAATGATTCAAGAGAGAAGTAGAGTACCATTATTAAGCATATTATTCAGAATAAAAATTTTATAAATCAAGTTGTTTTCAAACAAAATTAGAACTTTTTTCCTTTCGCCAACTCAATCCAGGGACACACTATAACATTCGGATTATTTCAATAATATTTTTGCTTAAAAAAAACTAATTTTGAAGCCCAAATTTCGCTTATTTTAATGTTGTGAAATGTGTTCATGAAAATTTCGAAAAATACGGAAGTTAATAATACGAATTTGTCACATTCTAACTATAAACTATAACATGGCAAAGTTCGTTAGAATCGAATGCCAATTAAATTGTTTTAATTTCCTTTTTGTCGTTATTAAATTGTTACTATTTAAAGCTATTGCCTTCTGTTGTGTTTCCTCTTCCTACGCCGCTCAAATGGTGTTTTAAAATAACAACGCTTTGTTTTAAATTAATAGTTACTTACTAATAGTCGTGTTTGTTTCATTTATTGCGTATTATTACTGTTTATGTCACTAATTTTGTTTTAAATATGTTGTTTTAAATTAAATCGGTTTTGGGTAATTAATGCTGTCTGTATTTTGTTTCATTATCTATTTATTTTGTAAACTATACTAGTACAAATTGTGTTTACTTATTTTATACAAAAATTTGCAAATTAACTGTTTATGTAGTTTTAATAGCACTCTGAGTAACCCACATTTTATTTTTAAATTTTTATCTGTACTTTGTCTATTATTAATTTTATTATGCATAATTCATGACAAAGGTACTCATTTTTAGCAGTTAATAAATTTGTTGTTACTAATAATTAAATGTCTAGTAAACAATTTAATAAAATGCCTATCACCTTCGGATTTTTTTAGAATTGCAATGTTGCACTTCAAGTCAAGTAAAATATGGAATACAAGTTTATTGGGGGGTAAATATAAGGGAATTGCACATTTTTCTGTGGAGACCGTGGGTCGATCTGAGGGACGCTTGTCTTCGGGGCGATTTTTTGCAGGGATTCTACCAATATTTGGGCCCTCAGTTGGTGTAAGTTAAAGACCATAAAAATACCGTAGAGTTTTTAGCAAATTTTGTTGCAGGAAAAAGTCGCACTCCGATGAAAATTTGGTTTTAAAATTAGAAAATAAATTAGAACTGGGCTCACCGCCTAGATTGTGCTATCCTCTGGTCGTTATTTTATATCGAAACGACGTCAACGAAAGCATTCATCCTGACGAAACTGTAAGCGAATTTCCATCATTTTTCTATCATTTATTTACACATAAATTGGAAAAGGCGTTTTAACATTCTTTTTTTTTAGGTGGCGCTAATTAACGTTATACATATTAAAGACTCTGTGTGTACCTTACCTACCAGCATATTAGCGCAGTATTTGAAGCAGGCCAACGGGCAGTTATCCTGCTTAAAAGTAAGTAGTATATCAGTGCCTAAAACCGTTAATTTCTCCTGCTATATTAGCGAATTGTTGAGCCGAATGCATTATTATACCATTGATGGTGAACGTAAATTAACATATCTCTGAACAAACAAAAAGTTCATTACCATAAATTTAGTCGTTTAATTTTTTAAATATTCTACGAACGAGAATAAATTAATTTTATGTAGTTTCTTGACTCATGGTTGAAAATATCAATTTTTGTTATATTTTTATATTGTGCTTATTTTCTCCAACGCTCTTTGTTTTACAATGTAAACATCCCAGGAAATAACGAGCGACTAAAAATCATTGAGATTTTTTTTAGAAGTTGGCAATAGGTCAATGATTTTTATTATTGTTAAATCTGTTCAAATCGCAACAAAATTCAATTTGCAACCCTCTGAGGAACTGGCTAACTTCATAAAGAGATATAAATGAAACTTTAATTTTAAAGGATCCTTTAATAGAAGTAATTGGTTTCATAATTAACTTAATAAATACTTTAAGCCTAAAGGGTAATTAAAGTTAAAGTGAGGTTAAATATATCTTTAAAGCAACCTTTTCCTAAAGGAACATTTTACATCTTTGGTGCAAACAAATCTGCTCTAAGTAATATTTTATGGATGATAAAATTGGGTGCAAATCTGAATTCGGTGCAAATAATTTCCATAATTCCAGCAATTGTACCTTGCGACCGGTAACTCCGGCGGTTACGAGGAAGGGCAAATACCACTGGCTGTGGCCGAGCCGGTCGAAGGAGGTCCGGAGCCCATGGGCAGGCACCTGGTGTGCCGGACCAGCGAGGATTCCACGTTGTGGAACAGCTCGGGAGAGCAACTGTGCGTCGTTTGTCAATATTTCCCGTTGTCCAGGGCGCTGTTACCGTGCAGGTAAGCGATATACATAAACGTTGGTTCGTTGTTTATTACACTAGTTTGCAAATTTTACACTTCTTTTAGTGCGTGACATAAAATCAACTTTTTTTAATATACTTCCGCGAGCTTATTCCAAATATGGTGTCAATAGAATGAGCACGTCTAGTTTTTATAATTTGTCTAATATGGTCATCATTTCAGAGCGTCTTAAATGTTTCTAATGGAGTGTTTCAAATGGTTCTAGACAGTTCTAAAAGATTATGTAGCGTTCTAAAGGGTTCTAGATTATTCTAAATGGTTCTAGACAGTTATAAATGATTATGGAGCGTTCTAAATGGTTGTAGACAGTTCTAATTCATTCTGTAGCCTTCTAAATGGTTCTGCACAGTTCTAAACGTTTCTAGACAATCTAGAGTGTTGTAAACGTTTCTGGAGCGTTCTAAATGGTTCTAGACTGTTCTAAATGGTGTGCTAGGAGACTATTATCTCGCGAAACTGATCCTAAATCATACAAAAAAGCAATAATTTAATGCTCAGCGTTTCCATATTTGTAGTTTCTTTTCATTCATTGCAAAGATATTAAATTCTAGTAAAACAAATGAATTTTTTAGTTTATTTCGGTTGTGTGACGTGCTAGATTTTTTATTACTACACATTTTTAGTTTTAGTATCCTAATTTCTTTGCACGAAACCTTGTAAACTTGTGTTAATTCGAGTGTTTTTCTAGGCACACGTGCATTTGCGCCAGTTGCTTTGACAAGCTGGACCGGTGTCCGATGTGTCGAGGGCCGATAAAGAGCTATTTCTGCATTCGGGGAGAGGAATATATGCCGATTTCGGCGAATAACAAAACCCAGGATCCCCATCACGGGCCTTTGTACAATTGGTTGCACCATTGGGACGATCGCTTGACGGATTTCCTCGGGTTTCAGCGATAACCAAGACTCGATGAGATTACGAGGAAAAGGAATGATCTATAGCAAAAACTAAGGTGACGAAAATTCGGATATTTTTTATCTCGTTATCGAAAATGTTGGGTAAATTATCGTTTCAAATTGTAAACTTGAAAAAGCAGTTCAGGTAGAAACGAAACATTCGAAAAGGTGCATCAGTTTGTTAAAATTAATGAAGATGGCAATAAAACTTCGACTCGATTGATTTCACATGATTTTTGACGCTGTTATAGGACTTTGACCGATTATCCTTAAAATTCGTCCAGTGTTTTGTGATTATTTATTAACAAGTCCAGTATGATTTCGTGTAAAAGATAAATCTACAAGAGGTAACCGTTTTTATGTTTCCTAATTTTGTAATTTTTCTAAATATACGATTTGATACAAGAGGTTAATAAATGGCTGGAATTGCTCAAGAAAACGATTAGATACTAATTGTCAAAGTCTTATTTTAATATTTCATACACCTTATTTAATTGAGAAAATTATTTTTTTTGTATATTAAAAATGACTGATATATTTTTGCATATTGATGAAGGCGATTGATTTGATAGTTTGCCATAAATTTAGAGGTAATTTTCTTTAAGTAGGTAGTTATAAAAATGTTCTACGGTCGTTTTTTATGTAACAAGTAGCTGCAGATTTAACAATTAAGTACGTTTATGTATTAATTTAGGTACTCTTTGTGTTTAATGAAATTCATCGCATATTTTTCAATTCATTTAGTCATATTTCACTATAACTTGCTTCTTACTCGCTCATTTTAGAGGTAAAAGAAAGAAAATTTCGGATTGTTTGCATAACACTAACATAATTTATTATTGTATAATAAGTTTTACATGTATCTGCCGTCCTTTTAGTTCAATAATTTCGAATTGATATTATTTATTTCCGTCGTATTGTCACTTGTAGTTTAGAAGTAGTTCTTCGTGATTTCCATTGTATAAATTTAATAGGTATATTTACTATTTTAATATTTATATGACTAGCCTGTGATAATAAATTCAATTTATTTATAATATATTATAATTTATTGAAAATAGTTTTTAAACTTTTATCCTTACGAATAAACATGCTGTACACGTACAAAATTGCGCAAAAGTGCGATTTTTTTATGTACAAAACAACATTAAACCGGCTGAATGTAATGTTACGAAAACCAATCGGTGGCAAGGCCTCCGAAAATCGATGCGGCACTGTGCTTCATAATATTAGAAGAATCCGGCGTTTTCTTCGGAGTGGATTTAGACTTAACTGAAGAATCCTGAAAGAAAATTGTACTTAGCAAAGGCTTATTAATAATAAAAAAAATGTTAAGGTAAAACCGCTTCGTGTGACTCAATCCATAGTGCTCCAAATACACATTTTAATACATATTGTAAAGTATTTACATAGCACAAAAATACATAACTGTATTGTAGTTGAGACTGTTAAAATTTTACCGTTGCAGATAAAATAAATTATGTAATGTTAATACCACAGAAAACACACGTTAATTCGTAAAAGCCTTACATGTTTTACCTTAAAGCGAGTAAATATCCGCAATATTCTGAAAAACAGTTCATAAATTTTATATTTGCATACTAGGTTAAATTATACATTCAAATATTTTAAGGGCGCCACTTCAGGGTATTCTTAAGGCTAGAGTTCAGTACTCGCAAAATATTTTTTCGGGAATAGGCAACTTGTACAGCAAGACCTGTCACTTTATTTCGGCAAATTTTCAGGTAGTAAGCTCACAGCGGGGTATGTCGTAAAACTGAGATTAGAGGATTGGGGTACTTAAAATTAGCATTTTAGAATTTTAGAATATCGTAGGAATATCGATGTTGTAGGAAAATATATTTTTGAATATTTAGAAATGCCGATGTCTTTCAGAAACTTTTTTATTTTAAATAAAGTACCACATATATTTTTATATATTTAGAATCATCAAGATAAGCTGATTTTAACGATATGTCACACTTGATATTTAGTTTCGGTAATAAAGGATCCACGACCACTTGAAAAAAATTTTTACAGGGCAGTCTAGTGTCAAAAAACACGATTTTAAATTGTAGATCCTATGATGATAAATAGCAAGTGTCACATATTGAAATCAGGTCTTCATGAAGACTAAAAATCATACGAGTTGTTTTCGGAAATAATAATAATAATCTCTATTGCAACAGTAAATTTGCTATTATTATTTCAATATTAGTATCAAAGAAATAAACACTTTTGTTTAGATCCGTGTACCTGAACAGCTTAGAGGTACACCATCGGTCCACCCTTCATGATAAGTAGATTTAATTTCTTCATAAGTTAATTGCTGGTCTAATGGATTACAGTTGCATTATCGTTAGGAATATTTAAACTCAATATTTTCTTTAGAAATCTCTAAAAACCTTTTGAAATACTAGGAAAGTTTTAATCTAGTTCAAATCTAATTTCAAGTGAACTATTAATTTATCATAAATAAATTCCCCAAGGGGAGTCGGAAATTGTATCTATAACAAAATCGAAGAGAACCAATAAAAACACAGTTTGATTAGGTTTTTACCCCTTCCATTTTGATCGACAGTTTTTCGATTGATCCAGATCCAGAATTTTGAATTTTGACCATTTAGTGTTGTGACTTCGTTGCACCTATATCCGCAAATATTCAATTTGTCCTATTTTCAAATTTACTCGTGTTTAGTGAGCATACTGTGATATTGAATTGGTAAGTTTGTTGTATTTGTTATTTAACAAAGATACTTTTATATTACGTTTATAATTTATAACCATATATACAATTTAGATTTTAGTTCTTATTTACCATTATTATTACTTAAAATTTTATTTTTTTGATCATTTTCGCATATAATCGATTTCATTTAGTCTCGAACATTTTTAAAATGGTTATAAGGTCAGGAAACCATTATTCTTCTTGTCATAAGAGGAAAAGCCGAAAACAAATTTGCAAAAGCATGAAAAAGGCTGTTAAAACTAGTGATAATACCCAAGCTAGTTGTTCAAGTACCGTTCCCGCAGCAAACTACTCATTAGATAAATCTTCGTCCACCGACGATTCGATTGAAATACAGAACAATTCATTTACGAATGCAAGCATTCAGGCTAGCGTTCCAATAAATGGTTTACGAATAGTAGATTTTGATTACGTATTTTCGGCAATAAAAAACATTGAACACAATGGTTTATTTCGTTGCGATATATCTAATGTAAGTTTAATTGATGAAAAGCGCTTTGGAGTAAAAAGTACAATTACTTGTAAATGTAATATATGCGGTGTTACAAAAACATTTAATACGACTAACGATGAAAAAGAGCTTGACATAAATAAAGCTTTGGTGTGCGGTGCAATAGCAGCGGGCGTAGGATATAAACAGTTATCAACGGTCTTAGGAAGTGCAAATCTAACTACAATGTCTCCTAACACATATTTGTCACATCAAAATGTTGTTATAAAAAACACCAAAGACATAGCAATAGAAGAGATGATTTTGGCGGGTAAGGAAGAATATGAATTAGCGGTCGAAGCTGGTGATGTAATTGACGGGGTACCAGTAATAGCAGTAGTAGTTGACGGCGCTTGGAGCAAAAGGTCTTATAAAAGTAATTATAACGCATTGTCGGGCATAGCATGCATTATAGGTGCTAGGACGCAAAAAATTTTATACGTTGGTGTAAAAAATAAATTTTGTTTGCAATGCAAAATGCATAAATCTTTGAAAAAAGCTAAGAAACATGATTGCTTCAAAAATTGGAACGGAACCTCAACGTCCATGGAAAGTAAGATAATCTTAGAAGGATTCGAAGCTTCCATGAACATGCACAAGTTAAAATACGGTAAAATTATAGGCGATGGAGACAGTAGTGTTTACAGGAAAATTCGTGATGCTAAACCCTATGGTCCAAATTTCTTTATAGAAAAAATTGAGTGTCGCAATCACGTATTGCGTAATTATTGTAATAAGTTGAGAGAATTATCGAAAACCCCTAAGGAAAACGTAATTTTGAAAAAGTTTTTAGCTAATAATATAAAGAAATTTAGAACAGCGGTAACTAGTGCTATCAAATATCGAAAGAATGAGGCGGTGCCATTACAAAATAAAATCGAAAATTTAAGGAATGACATCATAAACGGGCCGCGACACATAATCGGTGATCACTCAAAATGTGATAAATATTTTTGTGATAAAGTTGGTCAGGTAAATCCCGTTTTATTAAACGATTTTATGAACAGCTCCTTATATGATCTTTTTAAAAAATATTTAAGTCGGGTAGCAGGTTTGTCGTCTAGTTTATTGTGCGATGTTGACAACAATGCAGCTGAAACGTTCAATTCAATTGTAAACAAATTTGTCGGTGGCAAACGAATTAATTATTCTTTTAAAGGATCTTATGAAGGGAGGTGTTATGCGGCAGTAATTGATTACAACAAACGAAGTACATTTTTAATAGAAATTATTAAAAAATGTAATGACGGTAAAGTTGGCGATCTAACGAAAGCATTGGAGGAAAAACGTTTAAAAATGAAACGCGCAGTGAAACCCAAACAAGCAAAAAAACATGTTTATCACACAGAAGATTCGGATTATGGCGGCAACGAATTAGATGATGTCAATGTAGCGGAGGATTTGTATGACATGCCAGATAGTGAATTTCATAATGCTAAAAAGGAATTTTTAGACAATTTCAACAATTGTGACATTGATGAAATTTTACAAAATACCTTTGGTCAACATACAAATCCACAATGGTTTAAAGAAAAATCTGTTCGATTAACAGCTAGTAATTTTGGTAAAATTTGTAATATGAGGTCAACAACAAATACTGGTAACACGGTGAAAACTATTTTATATTCTTCATGTAGCGGTCAAGTAGGTAATTACCCCAAACCATTGCAACACGGTATCGAAAATGAATCTAAGGCGATAGAAAAGTTTGAAAGCTTACATAATATAAAGGTAATGAAATGCGGATTGTTTGTCGATGAAGAAAAGAGGTTTTTGGCAGCTTCCCCAGATGGGCTAATAGGAAATAATGCAATTATTGAGGTAAAGTGTCCTTATTCGGCGCGAGAATACACGGTTGAGGAAGCCGTAGAAAATAATATAATAAAATATCTAACAAAAAGTAATTCTGGGGAAATTAAATTAAGATCAAATCATAATTACATGTTCCAAATTCAAGGCCAACTTCATATAAGTAAACGCCAAACATGTTATTTTATTGTTTACACAAATAAAAATTTATTCTGTGAAATAATAGAAAAAGATGATAACTTTTGGAACATGAAAATGATTGGCGCTTTGGAAAAATTTTATTTTAATGCTCTTTTGCCAGAAATTTTAGATCCCAGATTTAAACGAAACCGATCCATTAGAAATAAGTTGGTAAAAGATTTGTAGATTAATTCCACTAATCCACAATTACTCGTTTATCTAGCTTTTTTTTGTTTGGTTTTTACATTGATTGTAGTAATAATATGTAAACGGTATGTATAATTATGCTGTACTATATTGTACTATATACTATATACTATACACTATATTTATATAATGATATAATATGTACTATTTGTACTGTATATGTACCTGCATACTTCCATATATGTCTAAACATAATGCTACTACATACGTGTACAACCTAATGGATGGTTTGAGTTTGCTTTCATTATTCTTTTCATAAAATGTAAAAATAAAAAAATGTAAAAACATAAAATCCAAAAAAAAACAAAAAAAAAACAAAAACAAAAAAAAATGTAGTTTTATAGTGCTTTTGGCTTATTACAGCCTACTGTGGATTAGGTCTACTGGAGATACCACATTAAAAAAACGCGTTTATTATACTCTACCTCTTGGGTAACGTGGAAAAGAGTTATAGGTAACTAAACTAAAGACATCATATGAATACAGGCAACATAGTAATTGCGGGTATTTATGTCAAAAAATAATTCAACAACGTAACGAATACTTTTGTGGTTGCTTTCAATATTTTTTTCATACCAAATTTTTAATACAAAATTTAATTTAACAAATAAAAATTAATTAATATAAGTGAAATTGTAATATACATATCTTTAACAAGTAGCTACACTGATGGAATGAATAATTGCAAGTTTAAAATTCAGTATTTAAATAGGTAATCGGATTATCGGATTTGGGTCGTAAAATTGAAGACTCGACCTACCCCTCATAAATCAAACGGGAATTGCCTGATGGGTTGCCTAAAACTGATTTTTATTTCGTCGGAAACACTAAATTTGTGAACAAATAAAGCCCAATTAACAACAAATGCGAAAGAAAATCAAAAAAAGGGCTTCGTACCGCCATCGGGGATGGTTAGCTCTTTCTTTTGGTATAAAAATTTCACAGAAAAAGTAAAAAATGTAGCCTGAAAATGGAATATAAAATTTCAACATTTTAATTAATTAAGCCAAAACAAAAGCATTTTTTAAAAAAAGGGCTTCGTACCGCCATCAGAATAAACGGGTAGATCATATATAGAGTGCGACCCCCCTTTCAAATTTCAAAATGCGCCCTGAAAACGTCACGGAAATTTCAGCATTTTTACACACGTTTTCAAAGTACTGAACTCTAGCCTTAAATGGGAAAAGTAGGTTCAGTAAATCTAGTAAGATTCAAATCTGGAATCTTCAATTGATTTGAATCTTTTTTATACCTAATATAGAGACTCCAAGCAATGATATCTTCTATTTTTAATCTCGCCTAGTTCATTATATGTTTAAGAAAATTGAAATCAAAAGTGCCATTTATTTGTGCCAAATAAAAAATAAAAGTGCTATATAAAACTAATTAAAGAATTTTAGCAAATGATTTATGACAGATTACTATAAAATTATGGTGTCGCCTGGCATAAATGTCAAATCACAGAACAATTATGGAAATTTGACTAGCTACAGCGTTGCTAGTGGTCTCCGGTTTTCAGATACTTCTTAAATAATAATAATTATTTCTAGGTTCTTAAAATTATTATTCTCATCCCATCTAGAGTGGAAAAATTTTACCAAAATTGTAAACATTTAGGAATAGTTGTATATTACCCCCACGAATTATGAATTTGAGTATAATTGACCTACTGGGTAAATAACTTTAGGACTTTACCGTGAGTATTTTAACATTAAAAACTGAATAATGATAAAGATTTAAATACCTTTGCTTTCGTAGAAGAACCGGGTGCTCTCTGTGAAGGTGCCGAAACAGGTAACAAGGGAAACCACGAAGCCAATGAAGGCGTACTCAAGGCTAATATATTGGGATTCTGGTCTTGCTCTTTAACCTTTTCACTAACTCCTAAATTAGCTAGCTGATTTGAAGACGGCAACAAGCATCCCAAAATAACCTACAATAGAAAGAAACTACTAAGTTACCAAATCTATAAAACCATTTTAAACACTCACCTGAGATTGTGCTACTGCTCTCTTAACGTTATTTTGTAGGTACGAATAAAATACGTCCAAATCAAACGGGTCAATTTTACTCCTAAATTTATCACAGATCTCTTGGGAATAGGCGATGAGTTGAACGTTTTCTCTAGGAATGCACAGCGTCGTCAAGTACTTGATATCGAACAGAAACTGCAAAGCTTGCTTTTGGTTCAGCTGCTTTTCGGACAAGCTCTTGTAGCGATCGAAAATGACGGCGGAATTTTTTTCAATGAATTTCAAATGGATGGTCTTCGGAATGGAATGCGGAATCTTCAGGCCGATGGAAGCGTTCAGCTTATCCACTATTTCGTTTAGCATTAAACTAGGCTTTAATGGCACTTGTATTTGCGATTTGAACACTTTTTCTTCGGTATGTTCTTGGATCTCGATTTCGTCCCACTTCTGAAATTGTACAAAAATTTAATTTCCTTCAATTTGTTTTGTGCGTAACTTACAGCAAACGTTTTTAGTATCTTTTTAACCGAAACGTCGTCTAATTCCTGACAATTTTTTTCGGTATCTTTTACTACATCATCGATCCAATGCATCCATAACGTTTGACTGGTAATATTAAATGTATCACAGATTTTCAACCATTCGTCGGCGTTATTGAACGTGCAGCACTTGTGGAAATGGGGGCATAATTGGGTTATAGCCTGCAGGAACCTTGCTAATATAACGCATTTGGTTACAAAGTAATCCGAATCTTCCGACAGAAGATCTTTCGAGAAATCCGACAAACTAAAAAATATATTAGTTTCATTAATAAGTAGAGATTAGTAGAGATTTGTTTACCCTTTGCACGTTTTGCTGCATTCTAATTGAAGGTGCTTTTCTACATCAGTCTTGTCCATGAATTTCCTTTTAAATTTGAAATCCTTTAGTACCATCGCGTAATTCAAATTGATATTGAAGTCCTTTCCGTATAAATACTGGGACGCATCTTGGAGGAGTTCTAAATATTTTTTGTCGAATTTATCGCACAACTCCACTATGTTCTTTGAATACCCCTTCGTTTTCATAGAAAGTCCTGTAATATAATCACAACTTACTGTAATTCTAGAATTATTTATATTTTTTTATAAGTATTTACCTAAATGTGAATTTTCGAATTTACTAACATCTTCTATTTCTTCGTTCCAAACATACCAGCGCAGGTCTGCTTCGGAGTTATCAGATTTACAAGCACTTTCAAGAACTGATTCAACGTCGCTTTGAGTTTCTAGTATGATTGAAGACATTTTCTTCGTTATTAAACTCTGGCATCTGAGAGTAATCAGATTTTGGAAGAAGTAATACCAAATGTTGAAATTATCCGGCAACTGCGACTCTTTGCATATTTGATCCCAATTATCCGGAGGCTCTAAAATGGTAAATTAACGGTAATTAGAATTAAAATACATGAACATTTGTTGTATTATTACCGATTTTTAATGATTCTTCCCTCGTCAGGTGTAAACCTTTTATGTTCGGAATTAGATCGAGGGATTTTTCCAATCCTTCCTTTACTGTTTTTCTTGTGGACTCTAACCATTCTTTAAGTATATTATCTACTTCTTTGGTAGGTGTTTCGGTTTGGTAAATAGATTTACATGTAGGCCTAAAACATTTATATTTACAAACGTCTTTAAACCAATTTTTTAACTTACCTAAATTGCTTAATAATTTCAGGTAAATACGACATCAACGGGGTAACAGGTAAATCTAATTTACTTATTGTAAAAGGGGCTGTGTTTCCTATGATGCCTTGTAGTTGTTGCCAAATTAATCCCCTGTATCCATTTTGATCGCCTATATTAAATAGTAAGATGTAAAGTATACTATTCTAGTTAATATAATTAGATTACTTACTAATGAAACAATCGTATAAGAGCCGAACAGTGGTTAGAAGACACTTAACCATAGAGCAAATTTGAGCTCGTACACTCGAATAGGGTGAATTGATGACAGTATTTAGAGCTGTTTTACGGTGTTCGATAAAAATGCTTATTAAATCTTTGCTACCTTGATTTTCCAGCAAAAATAAGGCATTTAAATTTTGACTCGTTTCCTAAAAATAATCTTAGTTTCTTTAAAATTCAATGCATAGTATTCACTTACTTTTGTGGACGTTTCTACCGATTCTAATTTATCGGTAATTTTTTCAAGTATTTTTGATTTCAACAGTAATAAATTTGATTTTATATGTTGAAGAAGAGGTACTTTATTGATGTATTCCTTCTTGGAGAGACTTAGACCTAAATGTTATAAAAATAATTAGAATATTTTAGTGCTTTATATCCCAAATGAATAATTGTTATTAATTCTAATGCATATTACCTGTTTGTATGTGCTGGGCTAATAAGAAATATTGCGCTGCATCTAAATTATTTTCCTCATCGAGGGCTACCCAAATTTGTTCGTTCATGAAAATGGCTAGTCGTATTTGACTTATAATAATCCTTTCTTCAATTTTTTTACTACAATATACGAGTTTAGTCTAATAGCAATATTAATATTTACCATTTTATCTACCTATCTACTGGAATACTCGATTTTTTGTCCAAATTGGATATATTTTGGGTAAGATCTTGGCATTTAGTAGTAATATTGTCGATGCTGTCCACAATTTCTTGGGATATAGTTTTCATCGACTTGATAGAATCAGAAGCTGCTAGTACATCCTTATAACGATCTCTGTAATTTAATTCGGAATTATTGCAATTGCATTCGTGCTGGCAGTAATAAAATTGCAAAATAAACTCACCCGACCATCGACCTCAATTCTTTACGTTTTCTTTCAATTTCCGTGTCCAGAAGTTTTTCGATTTCGATTATTTCGTCAACGTTGTGTTCTTCGAATAGCTTCTCCACATCTAAATCCAGCAAATTATTCTGACTTTTTGCCATTTTTTTGATTAATTTTTGGATGTTAACCTAAATGTCCAACTCGAATTTGAAACGTCAACAAAACAACCCGAAAAAGTATTTTTTCTGCTTCTTTCATCAGAAAAAGTGGTCTTTTACTTAACACAACGTAAGACACTTCATGTAGTTAGACTATTGGCCTTTTTCTAGAACAGTTTTTAGTAGATTTAATGTCCTTATTTGACATCAGACAAAAGGGGAAGAGCCAATAAATAAAAAAGAAGAAAAATTTTAAAATTCCCTTTTTGTAATTTGTTAATTTTTTAAATTATGATTTTTTATTTCTGTTAATATTAAGGAGATATACGGATAAGTGTAAATTTGTTTGCAATATGGTCAATTCTATGAGATGAACAAAGAAAGATAGCAGTTGTTAGAGTGAAAAATTGTGATGACACAATATATCACTCTTTCTTTTTCCTTTATAAGTGTCTAATGAAAGTTGTCTTTGTTGCACCCATAGCCTATGTTATGAACAATGAATATGAACAATGGAACAATCTGTATGTACTACTACTAAGTAGAAATAGTACAAAGTTATGAAGGAAAAAGAAAGAGTGATATTGTGTCATTGCAACTTTTCACTTTGGCTTAACTGTTATTATAATAGTCTTTCTATGTTCAACTCATAGAAAACACCATATTGCAAACTGAAATGACCAATGTGTATGTTAATCTATATTGCAAAATAACATGAATCAACCTGTATAAGACAGATTGAAGTTATTTTTGTTGCACCTACAGTTCTATTAGTTCTATATTGCAAACAATTTTGCATCTACCTGTATATTAGACTTCATACGATCATACTATAATAATAATACTTACCTATAATTCAAATAGGTCAAATAATTCAAATATAAGATCAAATATGGCCGCCCTATTCCAGTACTAACTATTGATCCGACTTTGATCCGAGATCAGTTGATCCGACTTTGATCCACGTATGAGCTACAGAGACTTTAAGTACCTCCCTTTTGTGATTACTAAAATAAGTACCTAATTAACACATCATAAGAATAAGGTAGGTCTTTAAAAAGAACATCTTGCCTACTTCTCCTGGTTACCCATGCAGGTCTCTTTGGCTGGATCCCTCCCTCACTGCGAAATAAATTAATTTATACGCGGATGTATCTGTCGTTGATAGATGGGCAAAAGGAGAAGTATCCAATATAAGTTTAAAGGCACAGGTTCGGCGGAATTGTCATGTGTGCTGCGCAAACGGCGCTAGCGGAGCTCCCGGGCGGCGTCCCAACAACTTTAATCGCTCCATTACACTCGGTAATGACGTAGACTGTTCGTCTCGCCAGTTCGACAAATCTATTCGGATTTTAATTTTCGTTCCTCGCTCGTGTTTAATGGGTAACTATTCCTCATTTGGCAGGAAATGGAGTAGTTTATTGAAGCAATTTAGATAATTAATTTTGGTGGAAAATATTCATAAAAATTCCTTTCTAGTTACATTTTAAGGTACAATATTACCTATACATCTGCAGAGTTGTATTCAATGGTCTATGCAGGGTGCTACAAAGACAACTTCTACATATTAGTCTCACTTTTAAAGAGTGATATTGCGGAATTGCAAATTCCTTACTCTAACCACTGCTATTTTAATAATCTTTCTTTGCTCAGCTCATATAGAATTGACCATATTGGAAACACATTTGCACTTCCCATATATCTGCTATATTTTTATAAGGTTACTTGACTTTTCTGGTACACTTTGTTGGAGGTAAAGGTCATAAAACTCGACTAAGGACACTAAAGTCACTCAGGAGCTGGGTTGTACCCTCAGGTGGATTTTAAATGCTATATTCTGAGACATGGAGTCCTCCTAAATCTACGACTACTTCATTGCAACATTAACCTCTTGAGCAATATGAAGAAGTGCTAGATATAGGAGGAGTTGTTCCATATTTTTAGAACTTCCCGACCTGTACCAGACGATCCTCCTCAGAATAAATCAGACCCCTACGATATCCTAAAGGTATTGAATTTTTTTCCCAAAAAGTTTCGTTTTTGAGTATAGTCTCATTCAAGGGTCTGGTTCGATTCCTTGGAGTTGAGAGGATGATGGCTACATGATGGTTACCAAGACAAGTCATGAGGCTATGTTTGCTGAAAATTCCAAGTATCTAGCTTTACAGTAGGAAATTTTATAGGGTTTCAAAAAAGTGAGTTGCTAGATGAATATTATTTAAGACTGCAAACTTCTCGGTTAAAAATGAAACAATACTTAATTAATTTCTAATTAACTTTATTTCTCTATATGAAATATTCAATTTTAATACATAACAGCGTCCCCAACGTATATTGAAGTTTCTATTAAGTGTTAAATAAAAATACTTTTCCAATCGTTTAGCTGGACTCTGGACTGGACGGCCCGCCGAAGTCGCTCGAATTGTACAAAATGAGATAGATATTTTCCTAAAAGACTAGTTATCGATACAATCGTCAGCCCTCCAACACATCAGTCGCTTTGTCACGGTTTTAAAAAATATACCACACTCGTTTTATTAAAAAAAAAGAACTAATTAGATCTACAATATTTACATTAAGTTTGATTTAAAGCTTCAGAAGCATTTCTTATGTGAACACCATTTAAATAATAAATAATCCAGTTTCAACAATTCTTTTAGAGAATATATGTAGTCCGTCGCTCCAGTTTAATATTTTAGAAAAAAGAAATAATTTAGTGTTTACTATTCATAAAAATAGATCAATTTCGAACAAGTCTCTAAACTATATTTAACTGGAACAAAAATCTCCTTATTGCATGTCCGTGAGTAAATCACCATACCATCAACATCAACAAAAACTATGCAAGTGAATTTAGGCATACCGCCTATTTCATAAATGTGTATTCGTTAAGGGATGCGCGCCCATTCCCCCATTGACCATATGCATGGCCGCCGCGGTATTCCCCGACTGAAAGTACATGTAATAATTCTGCGAGGAATAATCGACGCCGGGCGGCGACGGCCCGGACATGAGATGCGGCGCCGGGGGGTTCCCGTGCGAGCCCCTGAAAGCCGCGGCGTGGACGCCCGCCAAGATGTCCGTCACGGAATGGGAGCTGGGCCAGCAATGGGTGGTTCCGTGCCGTTGGGACGACGGTGGCGACAGCCTCTGCTGCGGGTACGAGTACGACGGGTAAATGGCGTTGTAGAGGTGATGGGCGTGCGGCTGGGAATGCACCAGCGTTCCTATTTTGTTCCTAAGTATTCTGCTGATCGAGCTCACCGATGGGACGTTGTACTTGTCGCAGACGCCGTCCGATAGCAGCCGGTCTCGGATTTCCCAGGCGAAAATTCCCGGGTCTTTTTGTTTTAATTCTTTGATATACGCTACTACCTATAACAATGGGTTTTTTAATTAGTCTAAAATATGTATGTGCTTTCTGACAAGAAAGTACTCGGAAATTCTGAATTAAATTCAGCAGCTGATTGAATCAGTTCATCTCATCAGTTATTCCAATGGACAAAAATAATGAACAAAGAATTTGTGTTATAATTTGGGTTTTGAAGAGAATTTCCTGGATCTATTCGATGCAAATGCTTAAGGTGACTCTGTTTTATCGAAAACCCACATTTACAAAAGGTACATAACTTTTAAAGGCAGTCGGAAGATCGCTAAAGACTTGCCTTGTTCCGGACGGTCTTCAACCAATAATAACGGCGAGTAAATGAAGGAAATTGAGTTCGAAAATCACCTACTAGCATGGTGATTTTAGAGAAGTAGCATATGACCTCAACATCTCCCGTTAAACCGCTCATTTGATTTTGCTCAACCGATCAGGCATGCTGCGAATTGAGGCTCGGCTTGTTCCGATAGAGCTGAGTTTTCTTCAAAAACGATATCAACCATTCGCAAGGAGAAAATTCGCAGAAGGAGGTAAATGCTTTATCAGAAAGCGCCCATAAAAATACCTCGATGATTATGGAAAAAGACGTCTGACCACGCGTGTATCACTTCAGAAGGAGCATTTTATACTCCGGGTACTTTTTTGTCACAGGATTTCGACTTTTTCTGGAATAAAGTTACTTACTTTCGGTGTGGTGACCCGAGGTTTCGATCCGCCTATAGCGCCCGGTAAAATCGAACCGGTTTCGTGGTACCTTGCCAAAATTTTCGAGACACAGCCATGCGACACTCTCAATTGCCTGGATATGTCGCAAGGCCTTATGCCGACTTGGGAAAGTTCTACTATTTTTAATCGCACGGCGTTCGGCAAGGGCCTGCCGTTTACGAAAATTCCTCCTAATTGGTTCACTTCACCGTATTGCTGGACTTGGTTTTCTGGAAACAAAAATCAGAAAAATACTAAAATCTTACCTAAATTAAATTTATAAAATAATTAATAAACAATAAGATTAAATTGAAACGACAATGGTAATGTATTATTTGCTATCAAGTAGATAGATACATATTGCCCGGAGACCATTAAAAAATATAAAATACAACCACGAACGTTAAACATAAATTAAATCCGCTATTCTGCAGATCAAAGGTGGATGGTAGCGTTTATTTCGCTGTAGACATGTTGTTCGTTGTCCCGGCGCTGTCAACACGTGTTAGATCATGCATCAAGCCGCTCTGGATGCGGGAAAGTAGTCGACTTTAGAAACCGAATAGATTTGTAAAGAAAATTTATGGTCCAGTAAAACCTTTAATTTTGGATAATTAGTTTACATCGTTATGTGTCGCTTTCGACTAAAACATTTATAAATCGTTCCAGACGGTGTACCGCTCTTTTTTTATTTTTTGCCGAATTTATTTTCGGATTTATGGAAAGGAAATTGTTGATTAAAGCCAAGGTAATTTATTTTATTTTTAAACATATTTAAACTAATAGCAATTGCACAATATAGTTTGCGTTTGTATAATCGAACTTGCCTAAGACATCTTAATAAAGAAGAAAAGCAAAATATGAAAAACTAATTTGGTATCTAATAAATCAATTATATCGATTTTTGTCTTGATCGTTATTTTTTTGTAGGCCCATTAGCCAGTCTAGCTTATAAGGTGCAAAAAATTAAGAGCCACACACATGTGTTGTTCATTAAAGGATTTCAAAAGACATACGAGCTAATTTGTAAAATAATCAAACAAAAAAAAGGGGGAAGAAAAATAAAAGAGCCGAATTTCAAAGAAATACACTTCGCATTTCCGACGTGGCTTTAAGGTCGGTTATAGTGGCTTTCTCAAGTTACAAGAACTTGGAAGCCGACTGTAGGTTAGTAAATAATACCGACATTCGGGGATATCGAGTTACCCAAAATGATTTTTTTATTAAAAAGAGCTTTAGTTATTAGTGCATAAGTTTTAGTATACCTTTTGCATTGATTCTCTGCATAAATTGACAAATACAGTGTACTTAGGTGCAATTTAATGCAAATTTTATTGCAGTTTAATGAAGCAACCATATTTATTTTTGACGGTATAGTTACAGAACTTTTGCAGATCGATTTTATGGGATTAATCGATAAAATTAATCTATTTTAATTATTAATTTTCGTGATATCAAAACAGGGAAATAATGTGATATTTCAAAGGATAAAAAAGGGTACTAATTACAAAACGTTAAGTAGGTACAGGTCTACGAATTTACCATGGCACCTGGGGAAAATATTTTCTGCGCGAAGCAAGGGTCAGTGTGCGACAAGGATAGCATTCGGAATAGAGAGATGGCTATACAGGTAGTGAACGTAGTCGCATTTTACTCGACACTTTGCATTAAACGGACTCAGGGATAATTGGGATTTTCGAATGCAATTATAAAAATTATTTAATACCGTTATTTATTAGAGATTAAATTCAATTAGCTTACTTATATTGAATGCAAATCTCAATATGTTTTGAATGTATAGAAATTGTAATTCGGTGATGTTAAATTAGTTTACTAAGAATAATTATTGCGTTCGCATTCAAGCCCATCAATTTTAAACCGGATTAATTAAATATCAATCAAATATAATAATAAATCTTAATATTAATCTTATACGGGGAATAATTCATTATTGGATTTATAGGAAAATAACATAACAATGAAAATGGGTTTTTCAGAGCCACGAATCTAAAATTTTAGGAATTTCGCTCCCTTAATACGGCTCTGTACTTAGATGTTTAAGCGTAAGACTGTCTGAACAGACTGAGTGCGGAGCGTAATTTAGGGACGAATCTACGGCGCATCTAGGGGGTGGAGCATCTCAGGTGCCATGGTAAATTCGTAGACCTGTACCTACTACTGGTGTACAAATCTACAAATCTGCTTTAATTAGGTAAAAAACTCAGTTGCGTTGGTATACCTATAGTAAAAGTAGATAGTATAGATGGACACATAAGTACAGTATACCTAATTAAAAAGAATTGAAATATTTGCTCTAAATTTAGGTGTAATGTTCATAGCATTTGTATCTTTTGCGCAAATTACGACATCAAGTATAATAAATTAGATTATTTGTAAATGCAGATGAAATAAGCAAAGAAAATAAATGTTTACTATTAATAAATACCCCAGAGAGACGCTCATAAATATCTGGTCTACCAAAAATAAAAGGAGCGGAGCAATGGTTTTAATACGTGCAAACGACATTGCTCAGCACAGCTGAGTAGCAAAATGAAAATAATCACTTTCACCGTTTAGTGTACCGGAACGGAGCGACAGACCGTCTCGAATATTATGCGGCTACCAGGGAGTCCCTATACGCGTATACGAATTACCAGAAGGAAAAAAGAACTATTTACCCAACACTTTCCGACGGGATTAGTTTTAATGGAAAAATATTTTTGGAACTCGGTGCGCACAAAAACTCAACAACGGCTAAGATACGTTCACATAAATCCACGTAAATCGAGCGTGATAATGGAATAGTCATTGTCGGAGACAAGAATATTGTTGTGTTGAATTTCAAATTACAGATTTGCTAAGGATCATTAAAACAAGTTGTTACATATATAACTTTTAAACTACATAAATATAAACAATGCAGCATACCAAATTTAATGTGTTTAGGTATTAAGTAAATAAATTAATTAGTATAGGTATACGGATACATCTATACAGGAGATTTTCTTTGAAGTTCACTGAAGACAGGTGTTCAAGAAATATCAAGAATTCGTTTTCGAAGCATAAAATGTCGTTCTTTCATTTTAAATTCCAAACGTATTAAATTGTATCGTCGTAAACGCAAATGTTCAATTACGACCTTTCACATGTAACCACGAGGTGAACTCCGTTTAATGTTATCAACATTTTCTCACAGCCAGGAAGGTGTAGAATGGAATGATCGTAAAATGTGGACGGAGCGAGACTGGAGCACGTTCAGAAATAAACGACGATAACCTAATGTAAATTAGTGTCGAAAAAAAGGGTTCGGTTTCAGAACTCAAAACGTTATTTAATTGATTATTTCCAAACGATTTGTGTGGTGCACACGATCAGAAAAGTAAGGTTACACTCCCTTATATTGACTTATAATTGATTTAATTCTCGTTTTTATCCATTATTGGATTACTCACGAGTCGAGTGATCCATTTTTTATAAAACCTTCATATTAATACTTTAGCTGCTCCAGTCGGTATATTTATTGAATATAGGCTCTATTAGGAAATGCCTAGGGTAGGTATTATTGCAGCTTTTTTTCACTTTGTAAAAAGTGTAAGTATCTAAATTCTGTGTAAAAACTTTGTTACTTAGAATATACAGAATAGTGTGATGAAAAATGTGTAATATTACTAGTGCTTTTAACTTCTGTAAGAAACAGAGTTATTGCTGTAAAATCAAAGTCGTTTCTACAGTCCACTATAGCCGACGTAAACGGGTTTTAGGAAACAAACTCGAATTAGAAAAAAAGGTAGGTACATGTATGCACTTAATATCATTTAAAAAATGCAAGAAAAAAATCCGTTCTGAGGGAGCGTGCAAGTACCTACTTTCGTTATTTGCGGTTTTAATACTTTAGAAATAGTACATGGCTACCAGTATTAAGTATTTCTTTTGAATGGTATAATTATGTTTGCTCAAACATTATGTTCGAACAGAGATGTAACGGGGGTATTTCGAACATAGGAAATACATTTAGATTTCGGTATTTAAATCATACCAAGGCAAACAGGCATTTAACTGATAGGAATTAAGGAAGGATTCACTTAAAAGAATAGCGGTATTTTCGAAATTATGGAAGAAAATGAGTTTGTAGAAAAATAGATGAAATTTAATATATTTATACAGGAGGAGATTAGAAATTAAGGAGATATAGTATAGAAAGAAAAGGATAATATTGAAAATGATTAATAACTTATAAATATAATCCCAATATAAAAGGAAGAATATTATCAAATTCAACGGCTATACAGATCAACTAATATTTTCAATCAAACAAACTTTGTAGTATTTTCATCTAAATTTGAACACTGGAGAGCTATTGCATTGATTTTTTTTGAGTATTCACTGCGCGATATATGACTGACAAAACTACAGAAAATAAGTTCTTGCTCGATCTGTACCGAAAAAATTCAAATTCCAAGAAACCATTTCACTAATAATTTTTTGCCTCTGGTCATACGCTGTTTCTGCCCTAAACTAATAATCCGTTGAAAAAAGCCTAATATTTGCGGTGTAAATTTGTTCACTAAATGGATTCAAACGCCGGAGGTGTCTAACGTTCCGCCACCGGTTGCCCAGCTGCCGATGGCTTCGCAACCGCATATAGGCAAACATTCGAATAAGTACTAATAAGGCATTAGTTAATGTTTATGCGGATAAACTGCTTTTGAATGAAACTGCTGCCTCGCTGCTTTGTACCTGTTTACCGTCTGTTTAACTTCTATTTGCCTTATTGTTAAGCTTAAAGGAGCTCCGTTATTGTTTATTCGATGCAATAATTATGGTGAAAATATATATAAAAAATTCGCCAGAACTCTCGTGTCTTATTTTTAGGCAAATATTCATATAATCCCTATTTATTACTTACCCGACAATATTAAATATTTCAATAGAATTAATTAATGAAATTCATTGGTTATTAAAGTTTAGGTACAATACCTACTTTTTTCTTTCCCTTTGACCACTAATTGAATTCCTTTTATTCTTCTTTATTACCTTCTTTATAGACACAACATCTTCCAATTTAATGCAGTAATACAAGACCTACACAGTCGTGTTAATGTTGGAAAGAAAAAAAATAAGTGAAATTAAACACTCGAATAATTGTCTAGTTATTCAAATTTATAACAAAAACTTCTCAGTGTGCGATGTGCGCCTCTTTAAACATCCAACTGGGCATCACTTTATAAGATCTAGATACGTAATTTACTGAGCAATGAGTTTCAACAAGTCGTAATGAAAATCACCGCCATTGTAATTTATCCGTGAATGAAAAAATGAGGAGCACCAGCCACGGTTATTGCTGGATCGCTACCAGCAAATGATTCGGACTATGGAAAGCAGCTGGTTCATCTCCACGCATGCTGGACATCAAATTACCCAAACACGAATTTAATCAGGAGCGCCTCGAAATTTCAACGTTGGTATTATGTCTGCCATTCGCGTGGATTTATACGTTTGGCCATTACGAGCCACAAACATATTTTCGGAATAAATCAGATCCGGTTTCGAAAATTGGGTTTAATTAATTGAACAGCCGATTTCGCGCAGCGCCGATTAATTTCTCCTTAACGTTGTTGTTAATGCATTGCAGAATTAGAGCGGTTCCGAAAAATTGGCCGAGTTAAAGTCATCATAAACTGTTTTATTATTTATAGTTGCGTTGAGAACTAATGAAAATTCTTGAGACGATGGTTTTATTTCACACCTACTCTGTTACACAAATTAAATGTAACGAAATTGAAATACGCGGTCGCGCGAAAACGCTAATAATGTTTCGATTTGTTTTCAAATCGTGTGAAAAAATAAAAATTAATCTTTTACAATTTTCAATTCACATCTGACCTTCCCAGTTGATTAGCTTGTTTTGTTTTGGAAGGCGAATTTAATTAGAAATCGTTTTTTAATGACTCCTCTTTTTATTATATTTACTATAATCATGAGGTCAGTGCGTTCATATAGTGAAGAAATCTTGATGATTTTGAAAAGGCAGATAAATTTTAAAATAAAATTCAGTTTTTTTTAATATATGTCCATACATTTAACGAGTGCATTCTACGATTCTATCCAATTTTTGATGATAAAATGGAATAAAATTGAACGGCAGAGGCTGCTGATACAAAGTTATATTATACTTTTGGTGAAAGGAATAACTTTGCAGTACCTATTAGATCTAAATTCTCATCATATTTCCATACAGGACCAAAATACAAGGTAATATATTTAGGATAACAACATAGGATATAGATTATGGATATAAAAAAATATAACCCCAAAGAATCTAGCTAACAACAGAAAATATTCAATGAAGGTTTTATTAAGAATTATTTTTAACTATTATTTGCTCGTTTATAAACAACCCTTCGGAGTCGTTAAAGTTGTTAACGGAATGGCCAAAAAGTAACGAACGAAAAATTTTACGGTCTGTTGATGCATTTACTCGTACTAAGCTCCATTCATTCTCGGAAATTCGAACATTCAATTACGAAAATAACCCTGTCGCGAACCCGTTACTAATTCCGATTTAACAGTAAAATATATGCATTTACTTCTTTTATGCGCGTCTTGCTTACTCTGATGGTAAATCAAATCCTTGTGAGCTCTGATGGTATAATGTATTCATGATGTGTGCGCTGTATACCAGCTATATGAAAGAAATGGGATAAGACCAGGGCGATGAAAGGGACTAGATAAATTAAAACATTATGTGAATAATTGCATTTTTTTGTAACACGATGGAATGGAGTTGACATCACGAGAAAAAAATCTTAATTTTTCGAAAAACATTCTTCATAAAAAATCTGGTTGTCGAAAAAATAAGTTTGGGGCATTAAAATCTGGAATCTGGTAACGAATAGGGAGAACAAGTAGGTTAGGGAAAATGTGTGGGTATATAGAAACCATAATTATTTTTACCATTATTCACAGTCACTAATTATTTGTAGAATCTTACACAGTATCCAATTAGCTAATGTTAAGGAAATTTAACCATACCTACATAATACTTACTCAAAACTTATTTTTAAAATCGTGTTCATTATTCATAAAATCGCCTCGGAAGTTATTCCGTGACGCGCGCGGCCTTCCTCCCCAAGAAATTCCGAAAATATTATCTCGAACAATTTGCGAGTTTAACATAAGGTTACGACCCCTAATCTCGAAGCATTAGTTACACCCTTGACAAGAACAGAGGAAAAGATATACGGTCACAAGCCACAAGTCACGCATATGCTTCCTCGGAAACGTCGCGTCTTTAATATAATTGACATTTTGACCGCATGGCTTACAGCGGAAAATATTTTTCATATTTACATATGTCCATATTCTCGGCTAATATCTATACTATTCCTGCTCATAAGTTATTGTAAAAAGTTTTATTTTTCCCTGCACTTATATGTATGTGTAGTAGAGACTAATTAAATAGTCTCTTCTCAAATTAGAGAGCATTCGAGTAGCAGTAAAAAACTGTTTATTATTTTTTTGTTGTGATTTGTGGGTTTTTTTCAACAATCCGCGTTTTGTGTATGGGGAGCTTGTTTCGAGGCGGGAACCATGGATAATTTGCTGTTCACAATTTTAGGCTTTGTGGTTCAGAAAATTTCTATAAAGGCTTCGGCGCTTTTGAAGTCGACGGGTTTTGATTTACGACCATCACATGTTGTGTTTAAATTAAAATTGTCATTCTAAAGCGATAAGTACCAGAAAGCAATCAACAAGGTGTAAATATAAATGCATTAGCATTAGATGTTGAACTGGCTGCCAATAATTTTGTTAAGTTAATCGCAATTGTTAATTGCACGTATTCAATTTATTGTTTTTTTTTTTGTTTTTTTAATTATTTTTTTAAGGAGAGCCTTCTTCCTAGATATTGGTATTATAATTTCTACATATAATGTTGTGGGCTATTTTGACTAGCGATTAACATTTTTAAAGAAAAGGCAGTTAATTAATATTTTCTATACAGAAATGCCTTAAAATTATCTACTAAATGAAAACAAATTCGAAATTTTTAGCGGAAAATTTTGAAAAATATTTTTCATGTTGACAAATTTAAAACAAATGGCGAGTTGACAGCACTTTTTTCCAAAAGCAAATTAACATCTATTAACTGCATGCTCGACTGCCAAAACATTTTCAGTTATTTAATGAAAAAAACCTTTTTACGAAAGTTTGAACTTTCAAAATAAATAGATATCATCAAAAGATATCATCAAATAGATATCATCATTTAAACTATACTGCCTTAAAACCGAGTATAAAAAGATCTAGGTATTTTATAATTTCTTACAGAATAGGTCATGTATAGGTAAAGTCTACATAAAGCAGAAAATGAAAATATCCTGAACATGAACACATTTATCTTACTAAATCTAACCAATATCTCAAGATGCTTGCCTACTATTTTATTGAATTGATCAATTAAGACAATTTTTTTCTAAAACTTCAGTATAGCCTTTTGATGCCATAAAGTTCTAAAATTATCTAGTGATGTTATATATATTCAATCTTACACATTTTAACATAATATTGTACGCTCCACATCCTATTCAGTGAACCAAAGTCGAAAGGTTATCGCCTAGTGTCAAAAGATAAAGGCAATATCGTTGATATTTTTCAAGGCTCACTTAATTCTAATGATCTGTGGCACATTATAGTTCTTCATGCGTATGAAAACTATACAAATAATAATAACATACAAAATATTAAGTTGCCAGGTATAGTTTGTATTTCGTTTCGGACCAATTTTATATTTACTTTTAACCAAGTATAGGTACAAAAGGTTAACTTTATTAACATATAATAATAAAGTAGTTTTAGAAAATATGATGACTGATAAATAATGAAAAATATGATCTGATTTGATTTTTAGTGAAATATGAAGCAGCAATTTAATATTTAATAATTTCTTGTCAAAAATATTTATTATAACGACTATAATTCTCTAATATAGAGTTAAAATTAAAACAAAACATAACAAAATTCATGTTGTTTTATTAATTTAACTATTTACTAATTGGTATTCCTCTGTTTTCTGTATATTTTTAACCTTTTCAAATTCATATACCATAAGGGTATTAATTTATTCACCAAATAAATACATGCAGGATATATCGGTATAAAAGAGCGCTCCTGGTTTTTTCTGTTCGCATTGTCAAAGGACCATTAAATCGGAGGTAACGAGCAGCGTTACTGCATGAAAAAACCTGAGTGCCGTGAACCTAATTCGCGGAAAAGTTACCGGAGCAATTATTCTCAATTTGCGACGGTTTTGAAATCTCATCAAGGTGTGAAATACAATCTGCAACAAATGCATGCGTATAGGTAGTTTATCGGTTACGTTACCATGTGGTCATTGCTGTGTTAATAAATATTTGTTTGTTGGTACGAGGCTTCACATTTCTTCGACATTATATGTTTTATATTATTCTCTTTCTTCTCTTCTAAGTTTAAGTTTAATTTTGGAGGCTTTTTTGCCACGAAATCCAATAATTTGTTTGTGAAAAAGTTGACACTGTACTACTAATTTTGTGATTTTACTATTGCATGGTTTTATAAATATTCCTCTTTTGTAGACTTTACTCAAGTTTTACATATTTGATTATTTTCCTCTTCCTTCCTTAAAATCTCTATAATTTATTCAGTTTGTTTCAGGATAAGTAAGAGAGTTTATGCACCTTCTTTCTAAATTTTTTCTACTTAAATATTTACCTAATCTTATATTTGCTAATCTAAATGGATTTTAACTTAATGCACTTCTAAAACAATAATTTACTCACTGCATAGATATAAGCGCCCGCGCTTTCGGACCGAAAACTGAATTGCCGCTTTTCTCATATCACAAAGAAATTTTCTCATCGATATATCCGGCGACTTGTCGAGTGTAATGAGAGGACAAAACGACGACAAACATTCAAAAAAAATTTAATTGTCTTGGGCGTATTTTGAATAGGTACCCAAACACATTTCGACTGTTTGTTCGCTGTATCGGAAGTGTTTGAGTAACGTTATTGGGAAAGCTGCTTAAAAGGTTGTCCACATCGTGTCGATGATGTTCAAAGATACCGGTAGCTTGAGCAAATAGAAAAAAAGGCTCGAGTTTCTAATAGGGTTTAACTCGAGTTCCGTACAAATTTCATCCATTTGCGCCGGGTCAATGATTTGGTCTTTAAAATAATTTATACATATTTTTGGGAATTAGATAAATAATTGTATAGAACCCAATGTATTATCGTAAATTATCCGCGATCACTGGTATGAGTTACTGATGTAGTTACCGATATAGTTACTGATGTATAGTTAAATAGAAAAATTATGTGATATATAAGAAAAAAAGAGTTTTTTATTATTATGTAGATATATAAAAGTTTTTTGAGGATAGGTATCTCAGGAATCATTTGAAATGCATCCAGCATTCACATATTATTAATACATAAATAACAATTAATTTTTGAATAATACCTATACTTCAATTTTCTTTTATCATCATAATGTTAAGAGAATATTTTCACCTGAAGGTATATATTAAGAGTGAGGAATTATATAGAGTAAAAGATTTTTACTTCTCTATTTATAATTTCTGCTACAATAGGTAATAAATGGGAGTGTATCGATTCAAATATAACTAGATAAACCCTTTTTAAATATTTTAAATATACGATTATCATTCAATTATTAGATATAAGATAATCAATATTTGTAAGTAAAGCATTTGAGCGGCGGAAGACCTGTTTTCCTGCGAATTTATAGAGTTAGTTTCGCAATATTTTTTGTAGAACGAAAAACTTTTTAATAGGCGTTTTAGATCTGGTCATCATACATCAGTATCGATTGAAAATCCTTATTGACTCTTCATTTATTTTCCCTTTGCATTTTTGGTATAGTTGTATGTAGATATAATATAGAAGTTAATATCATATAAAGAATAGATTTGTAATATTTAACCATCATACTTAATCCTACCAACAAAAAAATAAATAAGACTCACCAGTATCCATAATTATCTATCCATACGAAAAAGTAAAAAGATATATTGTTGCACACACAAAAATTAATTACAATACAAATACAATCACTACTTGTACTTCAAAAATCCCTTAACCGAACAATTTTCCGCAAAATTAACCAAAAAAATTCGAATATTTGTCCGGCTGGAAGCGAAGCATCAAAAAAATCCACTGCTCCACTTCGTTTGCGATTAGCCACAGCTGCGCGTGTGACAAATCTCAGTGACCATTTGAGTGGAACTTCACGGTTCTGGTAAGAAGGACGTGAAGGATGCCCTGGGCCCCGTTGGCTCCGCCTCGGCGCTATAAAATGGCCGGATCCGCGCCCAACGGTTTCTCGGCTCGCCGACGCATAGGCAGGCCCGGAAAGTTATTGGTGCGCGACACCGGGTACGCACGATCGGCGATATCGAATGCACTGTGAAATTGGGATTTGCTCTAGGTGACTTTCCTCTCGTCGGCGATGAGGCCGCTCGTTATTTTAATTGGGAATTTTCTTGCGGCACGCCGGTTTTGTTGGCTGCGAGATCTGTTTTTCTATCGCTAATTGATGTGGAGTGATGATGGATGCTTAATTGATTTGAATTAGTTGATGTTGCGAATATGTTATATATTTAGGATATCCTTAGGAATTTAAGTTAACTAGGTAAAGAGTTGCGGAAAACACTTAAGTTGCAGCATATAGGTCCTATATACTAAAGATTATTTAACTTACTACAAAAAAAGAGAGTAAATTAACTATAGTTATAGCTGATGTGATTAATGATACAGGTTACTCCATTTTTGATAGCAACAAAGATTATATAGGCCATGGGTGCGATAAAGACAACTTCCATTAGACACTTATAAAGGAAAAGGAAAGAATGACATTTGTGTCATTGCAACTTTTCACTCTGACAACTGTTATTTTAATAATCTTTCTTTGTTCAACTCATATATAGAAATGACCATGTTGCAATCGGAAATGGAGCAAACGATATAACGAAATTGAGGAAAGACCTTTCCAAGACATTAGATACCTATATATTTATACTTTCTAAACATATAAGAGTGTGGAAGGTAAAATCAATTTAATGAGAGAATTTCTCTAAAAAATATTTTTTATACAATGTACTTATATACAATTGATTGATGAGAAGTAAAAACTGTTATTTGTAGATATAAGTTGGTATAGAAGTTGATCATTAGATAGATTATAGACTATAATATAGAAGAAATTTTGAGAAAAGGTGCCATGCACAATTAAACAAATCAATCCCTTTTGCAAAATTGTCAAAAAACAATCGTTTCTTAGAGCAGGCTATTCTATATTTTTTAAATCTATATATGTATAGATATACTGGAGCTTGTTTATTCTGACCTGTTTATTCCTGATGTTTATTCAAATAATTACTTTTGAAACAATTTCTTTTTTCTATAGCATAATAATTTACTAGTAAGAAATAACACCGATTTTTTACTGAATTATGCTTCTACATGCTTCTATGCTGATACAAATGTGTCTTTTTTTCTAAGTTATGAACTCACCATCATCAACTCAATAAGTTATAGGTATACTTATAATTAATTCAAAATAGAACAACCTACATTATCTAAAGAAATATATTTATTTTTTACCGAATTGAAAAAGAGACTTGAAATATCCTACATTTCCGTCGGCAAACAACCCAAATAAAAACCGACATTAGACATTACATCCCAAAACTTTAACGACCGCAGGAACATTTCATGTCCAATTCCTAATTTACAAGGCGCGCAATCCTTTTATTTGCTCTCGCAATCGGTAAATGCGACTCGACGAGAGACGTACGGCAGCAAAGCGGGCTTTTTCGGGCGCCCCCCGGATCAAAACGGGCACACGTGGTCGCAACGGGGCGAAGCGTTTCAGCCGAGCGTACCGGAGTTGTTACGGCATGCACAGCCTGATAGACAAGGCGGACAACGCGCTACATCGAAGACACCTTTACGGACGACAGTCCGTCAAATCATCGCATTAAACTTTTCATTTGTAGACCGGTCTTTCGAAAGAAAAATGAACATTTTTATGGTTTTGTTTAGTTTTAATCCCACTTCTGATCAACATTTTTTATACCCAGTTTCTCGTTACAATTTCTAATTCGCATTAAACTTTGTAAATAACAGGAATATTTTTCATCTACCTATGTAGATACTTTCTTCACTATATTTTGTTATACAAATGGTAGAATGTGGAGTTAGATAAGTTGGACCTTTCATATAGGTAGACATATACCTGTTCCATTATTTTATACTTTGATGTTAATATATTTTCCATAAAAGATTCTAATGCACTGATAGTGGTAAAACTATTACCTAATACAGTATTGGAAATAAATTGGCGCATAATAGGGAAAATCAACGTTAAATTCTTAGCCGGCTAAAGTCTAAATCCAGTCTACCAGTGTACATTTCAATAGAATTGCATTTCAATTCAATTGATTTGCCTATTATGCGTGAATTTATTTCCAATACTGTATACATCTACTGGTAGGTATACTTTCCCCTCGTTTATTGAATGTAGCTTTTATTTGCTCATGCACACTTTTATATACGATATCTCCATCAGTGTTGATAATGTACGAAGTGGAAAATTTTACATTGGTAGAATAATTTTGAACTCTCTGAAACTGGCCTAATCGTCTGTCGACTCATCTCGTTTGTACCGATCAAAACTGTTTAGCTGGTGAAGGATTTATTGGATCGGTTCGTGGTTAATAAAAAAAGTATGGAAGTGATACCTATACTTTTAAACGAGACACGAATGTTACATGAACAGGATCGGAAACATTTGGGTGGGCAACGTGACACCTCGTTTTGAGAGTCAGTTATTATTTAGACAGTCTGCATGCAGAATTATTGGGGGGGATTGTATTATCTCGACTCTCTGAGATTTTTCAGTGCCGTTGTATTATGTCTACTTGTGGCGAGTGCGGTCTATATTATAGATGCAATTAATTTCCGCAATGTATAACTTTGCCAGGATATTTAAATATGCTTATATCTGTGGCTAATTTTACAAATAAACTCGACACCAAATTGATATACCTAGATGTAGATCCAAGTAGAAACACGGAGAATATTACTTGTCAATGAAAATACACATTTTGAAATTTTATCAAAACCATAAAGTATATGCTTAGAAAGTTGAAATATTCGACCCCTAAGACATTTTTTCTTAAAGCATTTTTTAGATGAAAATAACAATGACATTTAACAATTTGCACTTATAGGTACCCATATACAGTGTGTGTCACGACGAGGGCCCATTAGAAGTATCTGGAAAAGTAGTTGTAATTAAAATTTGAAAATATGTGTACAAGTATTAGTCGATGCGCTCTATTCAATGAAAATATTTTCAACTTTTCTTTACTTCCGATTATACCGGAAGTGGACATCAACTTTGTTATTTTAAATGGGACACCCCATATATTAATATATTTTCGAAATGTACGCAAAATTTTAGAGTGCTTTTGTCTAAAAAACTTTTTTCAAAAATGCGTACTTTTTGAGTTACTAATTTTTTTTTGAAAAATTTTACCGATGCAGACCCTTATAAATTATTTTTTTACGGAGATCTTTTTAAAGATATGGATACGGTTTCTGTAGGGTGGCCACTAGCAAGGTCAAAGGTATTTGAATCTGTGTTAAAAAACTTTTTATTTTATACAGGGTGTATACAAAACATGTGAAAAGTTGAACTTCGAAAATACCAAATTATTTCATTTTTTTAAATGGAACCACCCATATTTTTCTATTTTATTGAAATCAGCGGTAAAAAATTAGGGAAGTTCATGTTTACTTCCCTATACCTAAACCTAATAGGTTTGATAATATTAAAAATTTTACTTAAAACTTACTTTTCTGCCTTATTCTTAAATAATCCGTTTTTACAAGTTGGCCATGTAAATTGTTTCTAATTAATTGATTATTAATCTTGGTACTTGTGAGATGTTACATGACCAACTTGTAAAACAAAGTTATTTAAGAATAAGGCAGAAAAGTAAGATTTATGTAAAATATTCAATATCTTCAAAACTATTAGGTTTAGGTATAGGGAAGTAAACATGAACTTCCCTAATTTTTTACCGCTGATTTCAATAAAATAGAAAAAAATTGGTGGTTCCATTTAAAAAAATGAAATAATTTGGTATTTTTGAAGTTCAACTTTTCACATGTTTTGTGTACACCCTGTATAAAATAAAAAGTTTTTTTTAACACAGATTCAAATACCTTTGACCTTGCTAGTGGCCACCCTACAGAAACCGTATCCATATCTTTAAAGGGATCCCCGTAAAAAATAATTTATAAGGGTTTGCATCGGTCAAATTTTTCAAAAAAAAATTAGTAACTCAAAAAGTATGCATTTTTGAAAAAAGTTTTTTAGACAAAAGCACTCTAAAATTTTGCGTACATTTCGAAAATATATTAATATATGGGGTGTCCCATTTAAAATAACAAAGTTGCTGTCCATTTCCGGTATAACCCTAAGTAAAGAAAAGTTAAAAATATTTTCATTGAATAGAGCGCATCGACTAATACTTGTACACAAATTTTCAAATTTTAATTACAACTACTTTTCCAGATACTTCTAATGGGCCCTCGTCGTGACACACACTGTATATATTTATACATTTGCAGATATGCGGAGATGTTAGGTAAGTACCCACTCAAGTTTACCGTATATTAGACCGCGGCATGAATTTTTCTTATAAAAATGATTCTTATAATTCTGCGAATGAAAAATTAAAATTTGAATTCTTATATAATCTATTATTCATTATTTAAATCAGCATACCTACTTAATTTTACAAATTTCCAAAGTTATTGAACCCGTTTTCAAATAAGCAGGTTACATCGTCATCTATCTGCTAATAGTACAATAATTATTAATTTTTAATGATCTAACTAAGTGAATCGGTAGGTATAAATCTGCCTAAGAAATACTCATAATTTATGCCATATTTCATGCTTGCCTAGACTCCAAACCGCCGATATCTTTGTCGTCCTCCTCTGCGTCACGCCTATTTCCTTTTGTCCGTCATATGTTGAGATTTTCTTTTAAACTCGCCCGACTATAATTCTAATTGGCCACATTTTCACAGAACGCGTTACCGATACTAAAAAGTTAACGATATAACTATCTATTTTTTGCGAGCTCCGATTCTTTGAAAACTAAATTTAAAATGTTAATATATCTCTTTTAATCCTATAACGTTGCAAAGATCTTCCTAAATGTCATATAAAATTGTGAAAAAATCTATACTTACCTATAAACGTTTTTGACTAATTATTATACTTATTATACATATTATACCGTAATTAGTCATACATTGAATCAATATCATTTGGGTACAAGTTTTTACAATTTACAAAGCTTAATTAGGCAAGATATATGGAATCAATTCAACAATATTCCGAATTATATAAAGCTTCAATAAACCTAAGAGATCCCGAAGAAGATTCGAAAACAAAAAGCATGCACGGGATAGGCGTGTCAGGTATCGTCTTTCCTTCGCTTGATGAATTACCTACTAAGCTTCCTGTGACAAAATTAAAAAAGACCGGCGACAATCGGCCCCTTTGATCAATGGAAGATCTGAGGAGCTGCTGCTATTTGTTTTTTCATTAGATGACTTTTAATTGAGTCTTTTGAAGGCGCTGGAGACTTCAATGCGTGAAAAATCGAACGTTATTTTTCATTGACGGTAAATTTAATGGGCGAGATGGTTGTCTTTCGAATGAAAGTGGGATTTTAAATGGATTGTATATTGTGAGTTTTGTTAGTTGATTTTCGGACTGTTTACTGTAGACTGTAGGTTATGAAGGAGCTGGTGTACTATTATATTTAGATATAGCGTGTTGGAAAATTTTTCGCGCATAATAGGGAAATCAATGTTAAATTCTTAGCCGGCTGAAATCCAGTCTACCAGTGTACATTTAAATAGAACGTCGCGATGAATTCTAATAAATTTAATTGTTCTACTGTACTTCACACCGCGCTTTGGCTTGGTTAGATTAAAAATCAAATAATTTCGACGGTTTCGACACTTCGACAGTATCAAAACGGGTTCGGATGGGTGAACGTCGAGTCGATTAAAAAGAAATGAGAATTTTTAAACGATAATTTATTGAAAAAATATCACTAATAATAAAATAGAATTATGTAGATATGTCTTTTTGCCACAATGGCTTGAAAAAGAAAGTAAATTCTAAGAAAATAATAAAAAGAATACTCCAAAAATAAACTTAAAGATTATTTTAAAATAGAAAATAAAAGAACTCTAAAAAATAGTCCACCGCTTTCTGCTAAACAATAGCCAAACCTGTCATACAGATGTCATCTCATATTACTGAGCTGAGGTGTAATTTTAGCAGAAAATTGAATTATTTTTTCCTTATTTTTCCTTATTTTAACAAGATTTGTTGCTATTTCAAAACTGTACCTACCGATACACACATTTTTTTGAAATATCCCCAAAAAACCTATTAATTGTAGTTTCTAAATAATTTTGTACCTCATACCTAACACAAATAACTTTGTACCTCTACAAATCGCGGCGTGCGGTCCAGTAGAACAATTAAATTTATTAGAATTGATCGCGACGTTCTATTGAAATGTACACTGGTAGATTGGATTTCAGCCGGCTAAGAATTTAACATTGATTTCCCTATTATGCGCGAAAAATTTTCTAACACTGTAGAATATAGCCCAAGACAAAATCTCCCAAAACAAAATAACCCAAGCCAAAATCTCCCAACACAAGGTATTATGAAATATAAACAGTTCCGGTAAAATTAAAGAAAACATTACATTTTCGGAGTTTCTATAAGACATTTTTTCATTCAATTCTATTTAATTCTAAACTATAATTTCATTTTATTTAATGTAATAATATAAAACTCTAGTTATACCTACTATTATCTATCTAATAGAGTATCTAATATCATAGGTAGATTAGACATTTTTCCAAAAAATATTAAAAAAATAAATAACTCCCATATATTTATCGTATCTATCGGTCTGTAGCTATCCTATGATTGGTAAATCTAATACTGTCATCATTGCCTTATTCTTTGATATTTCTTATTTCATTTCCTAAATAACACCGAAAAACTAGGGCGATATTGTGATGAAAATTAAGGTGGGTACTTGGTAGAAAATTTTTTGAAAAAACATTTTTTTTGGTTGGCAATTTAATGCAATACATTTGAAGGGTACAGGGGAAGAACGACAATAGTTCTTCTAAAAGATTATCGAGAAAAATTAAAAGATAAGTTTACCTACTCGTTAGAAAGTGAAATTAAAAGGTATCTTTTAGCTGTTGTTTTGCGGACTTGAGCAATTTTTACCATTTAAAGATTTAATTATCTGATAGTATCTACAAAATGCTATAATAATAAACTGTGATCTTAGTTTTGCAAAACAATGGACTATTGTCGTTTTTCCCCTGTATCCTTCATTTGTTCTTTTTCTTTTTTCTTGTAAATGATTAAGTTTTAAATAAGACAAAAATATTTCCCCCATGCATGTTTCTTGTCTTTATCTTAAGGTACAGGGAAAATAAAGAAGAAAAATCATTTTCGGAAGGGTAATAACGTAATAACTCCTCCGGAGAGGGTTTTATAGCAAGCAAAATTTTATAGCAAGTAAGTAGCCCCTTACTTTTAATCCCAGTATCACCTCTTGAATTTTATCGGTGTTATTTAGATACACCCTTTATAATCAGTTTAAATTTAATCGTGATGCCTGATAAAAAAACAACTTAATAAAGATTAAATTAGTCCTAAAAATAGATCGACAAGTTTATAATTTGTGATAATTGCACTGTGATATGTTTTTAATGTCGAGGCTTTCAATCTCGTGCAATTTTGTCTTTGGGCTATTTGTCTTGGGCTTAAAGGCTTAGGCTAAATAGATATGCAATAACTTTCTATGCTCTAGGTTTCTATTCAAAAGTAATTTAAAAATATGTACTTTCATACAAATTTATATTAAAGATTAAAAAAAGAAACTTTGTCAATTTTTTGGTCACCCTGTAAGTACTGTAGTTATCGCTAACACCCTGTACATTTATTTTTCAATCAAATTTATAAAACTAATGTAGGCAACACTTTATGCACTTATTGTTAAAGCGCCATCTATAAGAACATTTCAATAACTAGTATCTTCGGTTACAGTTTTCTGAAATTAAAATTTAACAGGAGAATCACAGAACGCTGGATAAAATTAGAGAACTATTTTTGTTGCAGTCTAATAGATGACGTTCTATGAAAGCAGTGGCGTACTTTTCACTTTTATGAGGGTCACTATATCTGATTTTTAAAATAATTATTACTATATCGTAGTAGGGTAATGAATAAAAACTATGCTTTCGTTTGCAAAATAAACTTTATTTTTTACACGTACACATAATTGTTTCACTTAAATTAAGATACATTTGCTTGTTTATATCTTAATAGAAACGAATTTGAGTTATACCTAAAACTAAAGTTTCACAGATACGTTATTATACCTTACTAAATAAAAAAAAATACCCTTGTTTGATGAAATTCTAAAATATAAGTCACAGAATTACAACAAATGACTGCGTGCCGTTTATCTTTTAGACTTTTGTAATGAAAACTAAAATATCTACCTCTTCTAATACCTATTCTATCAGAGAATAAAGTATTCGTTTAAATCACGTAGTGTATAATTCCCAAAATATTGATAGAAATTTCTCGATAAAATTTTGGCACATCAAGTGATTTAATTTTTTTACGCACAATTAGGCCTATGTGAATTTTATCTCTCCACTGCGGAAGCATTAGTAACAACTCCTATCTACCCAAAATTTAAATCCACTGTTGCCATATCACGCAGGATATTTTATTGGAGGAACGTATAGAAGACTTCATTGATAGATAAAAATTTTGTTAGAAAGCAGTAACTCGTTTATAAGATAAGATACATACAAAGTGGTAAATGCTCGCAAATTACATCTGGTGATATTTTAAAAATATTACAACTATCAAAAATAGATCTAATACGCATTTTAAACGTTCTATAAATTGATTTTAGCTCGTTATTAATTTTATTATTATTAAAATAAGTTTGCTCTTCGATTAATCTCTTGTATAATTGTACTTGATTGCCGTCGTTACTTGCCCACAAACTTACTTCGGAAGATTATAAAAAATAAATTAACGATACTCTAGGCATTCCTCTATGGCGTTACGCACATTTTGTTAATGCTCGAACTAAAAACTAAAATCTACCAGCTCTTGATAATTCGGAAATAATTAAATGCATCGGAAGTCGGGCTATTTGTTAGCGTCCGTTCGAGTTTTCAAGTTCATTCGAATTTGCAGCAGTTCTTTATTGATGACTTTATCGTCTTCGTTCTGAAACAAAAAAGAACAACTCGTTCATTCACGTAAACCAGTTTTTATCAGTTCGTAAAATGGGGAAATTAGCAGCGAAAGAATGTAAATGGATTAACGAGTTTGGCGCGCAATAATAAAATTACCCCTATAAGGGTTCGTTTCGTTTTAATGCCCACGGTAAATTTTTGTGCCCCAGTTTCATTTGCTCGGCCTCAGTTATTTTTGTACCGCGTATACTTAATTGATTAAATTCAGCATTGATAAGTGTTCTTGCGTTTATGTAACCGATTTATTTCCGTCGGGTTATTTTTACCTTATCTTCGTGCGAACTCTGGAGGCGTTTCGCTCTGTCGGCGATCACTTTTTCCAGTTCCGGAGTTTGCGCCGAGATGTGCTCTTCCAGTTGCTTTTTCGCCAGATTCTCTTTCTGTTTCTCGAGGGCCCGCTGCAGCTCCGTTTTCTGGTTCAACACATTTTTACCTCTGAAAGTACAGAAAAAATGCGGTTTATTGATCAATTCATATGCAAGTAAAGTTAGGGAGAAAAGTGAAATAAACTAGAGAGAAAAAATGTATACATATGAAAGTATTATATGAATGAAATGAATTTTCAAATAGCTATAGGTAGGGAGAAAAGTGTATTAAAGAACAGAGAAGTAATCAATACAAGTAAATATAATAAATCTGTTTTTAGTGTAAATTTATTGTTCTAGATAAATTACGTATCTATACCTATAGTTGAATAAAATTCTATTATACTATAGTAATTCGTATTTTTCCTCATCACGTAAAGGTAGGGTGAACAGTATAAACAAAAATGGAGAAATCGACACAAAAGTAAATATAAAATAATTATGTTTTTTACTGTAAATTTATTGTTGTAAATTACTAGTTAAAAAATTCAATTAACAATTTGCATTTTTCTTCATCAAGTAAAGGTAGGGAGAAAAGTATTATTAAAGAAAGAAGAAATCAATACAAAAGTAAATATAAAATAAATATGTTTTTTACTGTAAAATTATTGTTATACCTAAATCACTAGTTAAACAAATTTTTATCTAATAATTTGCATTTTTCCGCATCAAGTAAGGTATAAAGGTAGCGAGAAAAGTATCTATGTATATTAAAAAATAGAGAAAAAATCAATATGAAAGTAAATATAAAATAAAACTGTTTTTTATTGTAATTTAGTCTGGTAAATTACTATTTAAAAAAAATCAATAAGTAGGTCCTACAATATTAGGTACCTACATAAAATGCAATAGCATTTTATTTCTCTTCAAGTAAATGTAGAAAGAAAAGTATACAATATTAAAGTAACGAAAAGAAATCAATATAAAAATTATTATTGAAATTACTATTAGGTACTACTTTTTTTATTAAGAGGTAAAGTTATGGAGAAAAGCAACTAAGTATAGCAAACAGGCGAAATCAATATAAAAATAACTATAATAAATCTGTTTTTTGCTATTAAGTAGTCATTTTGCATTATTTCTCATTATTATCAATCCAACCACTTCCACTATAAAGTGATTTATTGGTTACAACAGAGGTTCACCAGAGATTGACTGAAGAGAAACAGTCGTAAATTTATTTTCATTTTCATTAAAACATTCCGTTTTAAGAAAGAAACTGTGTCACGTCGAATTCGCATTGCGGCTAAAGAAAGTAACAGCTATTATTATTACAATTAAATACACTTTAATGTAAAATTTACTTATCCGAATGGACGTTTTCAGTCTGCGAGCGCGCTAATGGACTTTTTTCATTTAATTCAAACAAGTAGAAATCGACAATTTTACTTCAACTAACATTTTTTGCTACAAATTATCATCGCATCAGCATACATTTTGTGCTCCTTTTTACTTATTTACTATCCTTGAACCTTCGTAGGTATTACACACACGTGTACTCGAAGGATCTCTACAAGGATGCGCCTTTTTGAAGGTGACTCTGCACTGTATTCGAGATATGTCTTGTGCGTGTTTCGCGCAGAATTCGATCCATAAAATGTCCTTCGCCGAAGGCGAGGTTACTGAATATTTAATAATTACATTTCTGGAACTTGGCCTTTTTATTCGCGCAACAAGTTTTCTATCGACGAAGCATCAGGTATCTGTTCCATATTCGATTGTTAGATGACTATAAATTTAAATAGATTTGAATAAGCGAGGAAATTGCGTTGCATTGGAAGTTCTGTTGCACAATATGCAGTTGTAGCAGGATTAATTTTTGTATATAGTGTGTCATTTCCTCAATCCATCGCTTCGGTATTGTGGGATAATAAATTAAAACCATTTATGCGTAATAATTGCTGGTTGAACGAAGTAATAAAACGTATTACAAAAACAATTACTGTAGCTTTAGCGAATTATCCAGTGTTTGGTTTCTCCAATAACTTTCTATTTTGCGAGAATTACAGCATTCAGTAGAAAGGAAGGAAAGGGAAGAGTTCAATATTCTAATAAGTACCCATCGATCGATTGTTGGAAAAGAAATTAATATGTACGCGTAATTGTCTTTTTGATCAATATAGAGATTATATGCACTTGTTAATCATAAAAGATATTCCGCTTCTCGTTGGCAATGCAGTTTTGCATCTCAATGTATAATTTACAACTAAAACATGCATATACTATTTATCTTACATTATAAATAATGTTGACAAGACTGTTAGTACAGCACTTGTAAGATAAAATCTCCTCGTTCTCGTAGTTTACAAAAATTATCTTAGATTTTTGTGGCTTTCTATACAATCATTAAAGTCAAAGACCTTATAAGCAGTAAATTGAAATTTATAAACCATTAAAAGTTTTATTAATATCTTCCGTCTGTCGCCCATTAAAATGCACTTGACAAAAAAATAAATGAAAAATTAGCGTAGTTTCGTAATTAGACGAATAGTTGCGTCGTTCGCCATATGTTCGGTGTCCGAAAATATAATTTATAATTCTCATTTAATATTTTATTAGATAATATCGAGGATTACCTGCGAAAACTAAATCAGGAGAAATGCATAAATTTGATAATATTTTTGTCACGCTGGCAACTAGCATAATGAAAAATTTATGGCGAATTTCTAACCACACAGGACCCATTTTTTTTTGGTTATTAGTTACATTTTCAATTTTATTGTCACATTTTTAAGCAAAATTCCTGATTGAATTTTAACAATCAATTTACCAACCAAATACCTAATTAATTCACAGTAAGGTATATTTGAAAGTTTGACGTCAATTTAAAAAAATACCATATTTTATAGCAACAAATTTATCATATTTTTTTAATTCTACCCAAGTCAACATGTTTTTAGTATCATAAACACCTGCATGACTAAATTTATAATTTATGAACAAATTAGGAAAATTCCTCGAGGTAAATTCAATCAGCGGTGTTAAATTGGAATGTATTTAGTTCCTGAGAGTTTAACGGGGTATTTTAATCCTACAAATAAATTAGGCGCTTGAATATTTCAGGTAGAAAAGAAGATTATTTTAAAATGATTACAAACTTTGAAAGGAATTGAAAAAAATAACATTGTTTTAAAAAGCAGCAATGAAACAATGAACGAATTTATATTGTAATTTATAATAAGGTAGAGTAGAAGAAGAGAGTAGAAAAAAGGGTAGAAGAAGAGAGTAAATGAAGAGAGTAGATGCCTGTTCATCTTTATGCAGGGTAGAACAAGAAAGTAGTAGAAGAGATTAGAAGAGAGTAGAAGCAGAGAGTAGAAGAAGAGCGTAGATAAAGAGAACAGATGAAGAGAGTAGATGAAGAGAGTAGATGAAGAGAGTAGTATAAGAGGGTAAATGAAGAGAGTATATGAAGAGAGTAGAAGAAGAGACTAGATGAAGAAAGTGGAAGAAGATAGTAGAAGAACAAGAGTATATAGACCATGAAGATTAAAAGTAGATTAAAGGTAGATTAAGTAGATTAGTTGATTAAAGGCTAATTTTTGTAATTATTACATTGAAAAATAGAATGTGTGCATTGCTGCAAATTACAATTTTATTCTCAATCATCGTTCAAAAGAATTATTTGTGATTATTCACCCGGAGACTCTTCGCCCCATTTACCTGACATGTTTCACACCTTTAATTCTCCGCGCCCAATTTACCTATAAGGTTAAAACCTACAATCCCTTTTGCGCCCAATTTACATCCGTTCAATTCAATATAACAAAGGTGTATACTCACATTTTTTGATTAAACAACAGCTCCCTGTGCAAGTTTTGCCTATCGGCGTTCTCTTTAACAGGATTGGGCAGCTTCCTGGGGATTATCAGACCGTCTTCGTCGAATAAGGGAGCTTTCGGATTATCCGAATCGTCCAAATTTTCCGGTATCATCGTCGATGTTTTATCAACCTTCTTAAAGTTTACTGAAAGCGAAGAAACGTTCGATAAACGAAAAGAGGTTAATTGCAGTTTACATGAACTAGAACTGTGTAGTATCGAACGAAATGAAAACCGCTCGGCGATTTAAATTATTGCGTACAAACACACAGATTGCATCCCAAGAGATAAATCGCAATTTAACGTCAACAGTTGAGCTGTTGCAGATTTCTGTTTGTGATTTCAGATAGCTTGAAATATTGATTCGGTTTACTTTGTGTGTATTGAATAAGTAATCGCTCTATAAACACTTGGGTGTTTTCTAAATATAAAGCTATTTTCAGTTAGCTCGTAAACACGTTGCTTGCATCGAACACATTGGGAAATAATGGTATATGTGTATACAGGATGTTTCCAAGATTCTTATCGTACCTAATTCATTGTTTTCTAATTTCGTCCTGATGCGGTTGTAATTCGTTTTGGGGTCGAGTTCGTCTTTCGGTAAATCCTGCAAACAAGGAAAAATTAATTGCAATCATTGTGATTAATCGGATAAACGATCAGGCAACGTTGTTTGATTATTACGCAAGTAATATACCTACAAATTATTTCTATTGTCGTTGTCAAGCATGTAAATAATGGCTATTAAATTTCCATTGGATGATAAAAAAGGGTACCTACATGTTCCTGCTCTCGTATGACAGGGATAGGGGATTGGTTATTATGAAGCCCACATGCAACTAAATGCTGCTGGGCTTATTACAACACTTGTTAACAATCTTTTTATAAAGGGATACTTTACACAATAAATTTGTCATTTTTTAATGAATGTAGATTAATTATGTTTATGCGCTTAAATTACGTTTTATCCGGTGTTATGTGAGTTCAAACATGTGAGTTGAAAGTAAATATTTATAACAAAATTAAATTTTTAAAGTAAATTTGTACAATACAGAAATAACTACATAAATGTATAGACAATGTTTTCCTTTTATATCGTAAAGCAAACTCAAATTCCAAATTGAAAATGCACGTTCATAAAGTATTTTTACAAAACAAACATTGGTCCAAGGCCATCAAGCGTTTTTACTGTAAAACAATGAGAACATACGATACATTAAATACGATTAATTGCAATTATCAAACTATTGAAATGCGTAGAAAAACGCTTTATTCATATTCTAATTATAAATACTACCTCATACCATGAAGGAACCATCAAAATTAACTAAAAATACTCGGAACGCCCGAATTTAGTTGCACACCAGTACTACACGCAAACTGATTGTGAATATGAACGAAAATTTGGTTTTATAATAACCCAAAATTCAAACATTCTTACCTAACTAAGCAAATCCATACAGTAGATTTTTTCTCAGATAATGAGGTAATTTTGTAATTGGCGTTTCAAAAAGTAATAAATCCTTTATACAAATATTCTCACATGCACTAACGAAACGCGCACATATTGAAAGTTTAAATTCAAGAAACAAACGCAAACAGCGCTAACCCAAATTATTTAATTACCACATCATATATTCCTCTTCTCGTTTATTTATTTATCGTTCATTAACACTTCGAGCGCCGCAAGAATTAACACAAAGTTACTCGGAGAATCGAAGATCTAATAATATAATACGACTTATTCGCGGTTCGTTTCGCGAACTATACCCTCGTGTTGCAAAAAAACTATCAGCACGTTAACAAGAGTTTTGTCACACTAGAGTGCGCCACTCTGTACACATTGATTATAAAATCGATACCCATATACTAATACAAATTTCAGAGGGTGCTCATTCTTTCAGTAATTTATACAAAGTGCATGAAAGGGTAGAGAAATAATAGGCTCGGGCGTATGAAAAGAGCTCATTTCGTTGATTGGGGACTATTTTTAAGTCGATAAAACTCGAACTCGAAATTTTTATGCGTACTCAATCAGTGCTTTCGATATTTTCCGTTAATGCATATAAGCGAATATTTATGGACATTCGGAAATAGAATGCATTTAAAGCTGATTGATGCGCTGAAGATTTGTATGTAACAACCCGATGCGTTAAGGTAAAAAAATTAAATACTGGCTGCAACTGCAACTAAGTAAGACGAATTACGTGTTCGTGCGGCCATTGGCCGTGAAGTTTTAACGGTTGTAAACTTTAAACAACCATATTTACGAAACCAACGATCGAAAATAAAATTGATCTACATCTACTTATTTCAATTTGTTAAAACTAATCTCCCTGGTTGTTCTTTCGTTTAAATTCAAATTATTCTCGAGTGGTTATGTTTTTTTTAATTACTTTTTAATTTCGTTTCATAACGGTTACGTAATCGATGGTAGCCGTTTTCGTTATTTTAGGAGTAATTTGGTATTAATTAAAATTGCAATTTTAAGGAAATTAGGTTGAATTTCGTTATAAAAGTTATTAGACAATGTTGATGGCAGGGATATTACACAATTTACAGGGTGTCCCAATAAATACTAATTAAATTCTCTATAAGAACTGGAATTCAGGGTGTAGATTTTTTTGTTCTCTTAATATGTAGAAAATTCATAAATGCAATGGAGCAAATATAATGGGATACCCTGTATGGCAAGTTTCCCTTGCATCGTTATAAGGGATTTGAATACTAGAGGGTTGAAAATGGATCTGTGCCTAGAAACTTGATTTATATGCAAAGTATAATGTGTATTACATATTACAGGGTTTATTTACACAGTACAGTGTATTCCAATTAAAAAAACTTCAAGTGAAATAAATTTACGAGAACACGTAACTATTAGATTAGTAAATAATTCTACAAGCATAATCCAGTGGAATTTCCATAGCGAACAATTAAGTAGGTTTTGCCCTAGATAACACATTATACTGACGACGCAACGTTTGAATTATTTATACCTAATTGATTTAGAATTAAAGAACAAAAATCAACCGCTATTAAATTAACTGTAAAATAGAAAACACTCTATATATCTACCAAACAAACCCTCGCATTTAACAGTTCGTTTCTTCGAATAATTTTCTCAAACACATACCGACATTTATGGCTCAGAAACTAATCAAATAAGTAGGTACTTAAATATTTAAACCAACTCACCCGTTCATACAACAAACAACCGACTTGTACTCGCTTTTACGCATAAAAATTCCCCATCTACTTTCTACAGCACCACCATAAGCATGTTTATTAAACTGTTGTTTACAACCATATAATTGTCAATTCAACACTAAATCGTCTTTAAAATCAACCAGCTCGAACCGACTGAAAACTGAAACTGAAAACCTGATTCACCTGCTTCTGGGTCTGGGTCCACATGTGCAACACAAAACGCACATAACGTATTTAACGCAACAACAGGGACAGGGTCGGGTCGCATCAGCGCGAATACAGTTAACAGTGCAAAGAGATTATGCCAGCATGAAATTAGGAGTTTAAAAAGAAATGATATAAGTTTCAATTAATGCGTTTAGTACTTGCTGGTATTTAGTTAATGTGATAGTACTTGTAGGTATTTTAGTTTGTATTGTTGGGGCTGATAATAATTTCAAATTGGGGTTAAATTGATGTGTGGTTTTGGACTCTAAAGGATGGAAATTTTGAGTTGATTAGTACATTTTCTGGGTATTTCTGAGTTCAGATAAGAGTTAAAAAGTTTTGATGGTTGCTACTCAAGCTCAAATTGGGGATCATCCAATGTTTGGTTTTGGATTATACAGGGTAGACATACCCTTTGAAGTATTAGTTTTTGTGTAGGTATGGCTATATAAGTTCAAATTGGGGTTTAAATAATATTTATTTTGGACTGTACAGGGTGAATGTACCCTCTGAAGTTGTAGTTTTTGTCGGTAGGGCTAAATAAGTTTAAATTGGGGTTTAGATAATTTTAAGTTTTGGACTATACAGGGTGGATAACTGTGCAGTTTTAGTTTTTGTAGAAAGGGCTAAATAAGTTCAAATTGGGGTTTAAAAATATTTTTTGGACTGTTCGAGGTGCATATACCCTTTTTGAAATAGTAGTTTTTGTAGATAGGAGTCAATTAGTTCAAATTGAGGTTCAAATTTTTAATTTTGGAGAGTACAGGGTTGATATACCCTTTGAAGAAGTAGGTAGTTTTTGCAGGTAAAGCTAAATAAGTTCAAATTGGGGTTTAAATAATATTTAGTTTTGAATTGTACAGGGTGCACATTTCCCTAGGTGCGGCTACATAGCAGTCAAAGAAAAAAAGGGTGATACCTGGCTGGTTCTAAGAAAAAAGTTTCTATTCAAAAAGGTGTATTTGAGATGCAGAATGTTGTAAAATACAATGAAATTCATGTTTCTGGTGATATCTCTGAAACCGTTTGAGATACAGAACTCAATACAGTCCCTCAAAATACAGTCCCAATTTAATATTATTTTCAGTTCCAGTTTGATAATATATGCCCCAATGTTAGTTGCTTTTTGAAGTTGAATAGGCAGGTACAGAAATAGGTAAATAAAAGTAAAAAAATGTAAACTATTACAGGCGTTTTTAAATCTTCCAATTTTACAAAGAAAAGTTTACTTTTTTTGTTATTTATTACCTCTGAGTACTTTAGCAACAAAGTACTTAGGCAGGATGTAAATCAATGGTAGATATTGATACCTACTTATTCTTTAGGTATCAACAATAGGTAGGTATTTTTCATAGGGAAAAATGATTCAAAAAAATTCCTCTCGGCCCACGAAACCGGCCAATTACTCACCTCAATTCCCACCTCACCTAAACACCGCTCATCCATCAGGTAAATATTTTACCTGCCGCAGTATACAGACGACGCCAAGGCTACTTAAGCGAACCCGAAAAACAACAAAAACATTCGTAAATAAAAATTAAAAATCTACACGTCGAATTCCCGACTGGAAATCAAATAATAACCGGCTCAATCGGACAACAGGAAAACACTGCTCATCCAGTCCGCTGCGCTGGAATCACCGAACAACGAGCGCAGGTGGAACGTGCGATAAAAATTTTTCGAAACGCGAGTCGCGACGCAAAAACCATTCGGTGTCCCCACCGAAAGAGGAAATCGCGAACGCCAATAACAAAATAAAATCAAGTCGATTATTTCACGCCGATAAGCGACGTGCACACGTCCGCGGCGTTCTCGCTACATTAACGATTATGAAACGAAAAAACGGATACGTTCATCGCGATTGCGAAACGCCGAACCGACTGAAACTGAAGAGTATACTCGACAATTTTGAAAAGCCCGTCTGTGCGTGGACGTGGATACTCCACCACGATCTACTTGCGCCTGTTCGAGATGCTCTGTGGACGCGAGCGCACGTGGAGGGATCGGCGCTCCGGGTTTTAATCCGTTTCCTTTCATGCCCTGCGAATTTACAATTGCGATTTTATTCTCCCGTTCCTACACCAATTAATCGAGCTGCGCTCTTTTACAGACAACTTGTTCTGTTGATGTAAAATCGCTACTTTTATTTTTATTTTATCGTGGATATTAGATTGTGATGGGTAATATATGCATACGTTTGCTTACTAATCAATCTAACAATGAACGATAAGTTAAGCCTAATTATTAATTGATGATAAATCGTACAGATACCAAATCAATATAAAGACAAACAATTGATTAAATTGATAGCGTTTACAGGCTTGTTTCTTCAAAGATTAATCATGGGTTCAAAGTAAAGATGAGATTATCATCATGTTTGTTTGCTATACTGTTGAATTCTCAGGAAATTAGTTTAAGAGTTAGTGTGAGAATACGTTAAAGGCCGGACATTTATTCTACAGTTAACTAGGGCTTATCTAAACGACCTCAATATAAAATACAAATTACATTTTTTGGGAATAGGGAAAGGATAGAAAAAAGTTTAAACTTTCTACAAAACACTCATTTTTTAATTTACATTTTTATATTACGACTTTTAGGAAAACGATTTTTGTACTACATAAAACAAAAAGCTGAATTATTTTTGATACAACGTTTTTTACTGTAATGGTCTCATTAAAAATTGACGTTAAGTTTTTAACTACTGGGTGATTTTTTGAAAAGTTTCCATCTCCTCACAAGTTTCCCTGCACAACATTTTCCTGCAAAAACCCAAAAGATGTCAATTTTGTTTTTGATTGGGAAAACTAACCAGCATATTTTCAATTTTATTCTTTCTTCACCCTAGGCAGGGTGGTTTACTTTTTCAAAGCCCTTAAATCGGACTAGGAGTCAAGAGGGATTAAAAAAATCATAGTTTGGATGGATGGATGGATGAAGAGAACGGATGGATAGATTTTCATATAAAGTATAAAGAAAATTGAATGGCCTTCAAAACCATGTTTATTTTGACCCCTAGTCCCTTTAAGGTTTTAAAAAAGTAAACACCTTGTCTAGGATGATGAAACAGCAAGATTGTAATGCTGGTTAGATGTCCCGCTCGTCAAACTCAAAATTGAAGTGTTTTGGCTTTTTTGCAATAAAACATTGTGGGAACAAACTTTTCAAAAAATCACTATGTATACCATTCAACGAAAAAAAAAGAGTTACATTCTCCACAAACAGCAAAATTCATTTTGTTTAACAAGAATATCAATAGTAATATTTCACACACTGTACAAGTAAGACATTTAAGCTTGACGTAATCGGCATTTTGCCGATGGCTGAAAGTGTTAAATGTTGACTGTATTTGCACTGTTTCTTCTCGCTTGTAACATTATTGAATAAAAAACTATAAAAAAACTAAAGTTTTTCTAAATATAATAGCCTATAAAATGTATACATATTCAAACTATAGGTTTTAATATAATTTCTAAGTCAATAAATACGTTATTTCCTTTTTTAAAAATCTCGCAAAGAGCTCGAGTGCACAAGATTATAAGGTCGTCATCGATTCAGCCTTGTTATTTTTGAATCTTATAAAAATTTTTGTAAATCAGTCTCTTGAAAAATCTACTGTCAAAGCTCTTTTCTTAATATCTAACACACATATAGCTTACAAATAAACAAAAAAAAAATAGCAGTCGATTAAAAAGCTGCTCGTACCCATTCTATTTCCACTTCTTGAACCAACCAAACAATTTCAAAAACGTCCCAGGACAGTAATAGATTAAATTGTAACTGAGACTAGTGTCCCACATTATGTGTCATTGGGATTTCATGCTGACCAATTTTTTCCTTCTAGCCCTCACTTCGCTTCTGGCGTTCGTGTACTCGAACCACAGCACATTGGGTATCAACGTAGTGTCCCGCAGCAGCAGCAGCTCCGATATTTTCCACGACACCACCTGCGGAAACGACGGGGCCAGCACCAGATAGGTCAGAGCGAACCACAGCGTGGCGAACAGGACGCCCAGCAGGGCCCCGTACAGCACCTGGGACAGGCTGTGGTATTCTAAATATACTCTACTTATGCTGACTAGAACAGCCATAGATATAGATGCGGATAGTATCAGGAATTTTGTTAGACTCTGAATGATGGTGTTGTTGTTCATGTGTTGAAGTCTGAAATTAATACCAATTAGAAAGCTTATCGTTAAATTGAGTTTTAAAGCTGTGTAGCTTTAAAAGAGTATAATTAATTATTAAATTAATGTGGTACAAACCTTATGTACACAAAATATATGACGTATGTGGCAAAAAACCACACGAATTGTGCATGAGATGAAGGCATGCCATATTCGACATGGACTCCTTCCCTTCGTAAAGGCCTAGCTTCGCATATTATGTGTTTTAGAATGTAATTTAATAATTCGGAAACGATCGTTCCCAAGAAAAACGTTATCTGCAATTAAAAATAGTATTAGTTGGAAACGATATGATATGAATTTTTTTTAGGTTACTGTGTGCAAATCCCTCCTGAATAGAATTAAAGCTATGAAACCGGAACCTATTCCGAACGGAGCTAGGCTGATTAGAGCTAGAAATTTGCCAAATAAGTCGTCTGAAAGAAAAAGAGGGTTATTTGATGCAAAAAATGGATCAAAGGACCACTTACCTTTAGGATATTCTACCAATGTTAGTGTTAATGGTACCCACTCTATACTATTTTTGTCTAGATAATCGGGAATTGAATTTCCATTACTAGCCATTTTGCATGTTGGTGTAATAAACGGCAAAGTTAAATTTTAATAGCGCAAATTTGTTTAGAATGCATATGCTTTTTCATAAAATTCATAATAACCAATAAACATCAAATATCTGACATTTCACTTCAATTGCTGTCATAAGTCATAATATTTCAACGTCAACAAGAGTCAAATATTGTTCGTTTGGTCAACTCCGAGTATATCCTGGAAATTTTCATTTAACGGAAATCTTTATATTTTTAGGTAGTATAGGCTATTTTTATTAAATATAGGCTATATTTACATTCATTTTGACTACTTTTATATCATATACGTTACTTTATTTAGGTCATTGAATGTATGGAATTACAGATTTCTGTAAATATAATGGCACATTTTGACAAGTACTTGTCTATTTGTCAATCAGTGGCGTCCCCTCGTTAATTGAGGTTATGGTTGTACATGATCTTGTTAAAAAAATTTAAAATTGCGCCAAGATTCAGTTTTTTGCATTTTTGATTGTTTATTAATCATTGTATAAGTAGATCTAAAATCAATATATAATTTACCTGACAATCCTTTATAGGAAGAACCTAAATATGGCTGTGCCCTATGTGCTACAATTAAATAACGTAAGTAAACAACATAATTTAATGAACGCTAATTATTCTTCTTTTGCCATTTCAGGGTGTTAATGCAATACATCTAACAGATGTATACACTTTAGATGAAAGTGCACAAATTACTTATTTGCCAAATGTAGGTAATAATATTCAAGTACCGATACCACTTCTGGCTTCGTTGAATATAAGCAAAAGCAAAACGATTCAACTAGATGCCCCCAATGATGCGGTTACTCCGATTAGCTCGGTTTATCAAATCACTCAACCGAAGAATAATCCATTACAGGTAATTTACATCTTTATTTTGTTGTGATTTATTTTGTAATTTATTTATAACTTTCTAGTCCACAAAAAGGGGAAGGAAGAAAAAACGGAAGATCGAAGAACCACAGAAAGTTAAAGAAGAGTCTAATAAACCTGCTCCGAGAACGAGATCGGGAAGAGTTATCAAGTTCCCCAAGCACATGGAGAAAGTTAGTAATTCTAATCTACTTTGTAATTAAAATTCTAATTTAATCCTTCTTATAGGTGTTCAAGAAGGTCGAAACAAAGGAGGTGAAAAAGGAAGAAAACGACGAAGAAATCGAAACATCAGATTTCGTAACGTTCAAAGAAAATCCCCCTGCAGAGCCTGCGGTGCTATCCCAGTTGGATTTCCATCAGCGCAAGAGGAAAATTGCCGCTCAATACAGGTGCCCCAAATGTCTGAAAGCTTACTTAGGCAAAACGAAGATGATTCAACACATTAAGAAATACCCCGATCACGGCCCGATTCCCCAGAAGGATAATAACAATGTCAATTTCGAAGTGTGGAATTATCTGGTGGATATTACTCAGAAATGCCCTTCTGCTCAAAGGGGCATCAAATTCTGCGAGGAATTAACGAATTTATTACACAACGTACTATTACTTACAAGCGCTCTGTTCAAAAAAGTCAACCAAAATAAGAATTTCGTTGAAGTCGATAAAGTTTTAGGTACTTATTTACCATATGAGTATATTATTATAATTTAATTGAGCATTTTTTTAGGTAACGCTATAGGACTATCGCCTGGTTTTTATACATTCAACGACAATGAACTGTACAAAGATGTTACAGTGTTGAAATTAATCACCACTACAGATTTTTTTAAACCGATTGATTTGGAACGAAATAATGACAAGCCTGTTACGAAGGAGGAACAGCCGAGTAAACCGAACAATTCCAACGACACTACACCTAGTGATTCAACCAAAGAAATGGATTCATTATACCTTAGTAAAGAGAACTCGAATGCAAAGCCAAGCTCATCCTCGACAAAACCAGAAATTACTAAAGAATCGGGACACGTCGGGGATAATTTCGAAAAGAAAAATGAAACTCCACCAGTTCGCGTCGATTCGGAATTGCTGCCAGATCACTCGTTTCTGCAGTTATCCAGCATACGTAACAGCGTGGATGATTTGATGTTGACTTCGGTGGATTCGGGCGGGACGCTTTTGGATAATTCCACCAGTTCCGATGAAGTGATGAACGTCGATCAATTCGTGAACGAACGATTTAAGAGAATAACGGAGCCCGATATGGAGTTGGGGCCTTGCCTGAATCTCGATTTGCCCAGTTTGGATATGTTCCAATTCAACACTACGTAGCGAATTGAGGATAGGTAAATGTAACTTTTGACTGACTTATTTTTTTTTATTTTTGTTGTTATTGTATTCTCAGGTAATAATTGTAAAATAATGTGGCAAATTGATGTGACCATTCGATATAATATAAATTAAAATTAATGTGCAAACGTATTTTTTTGTCGATGAGAATATCCAATGGTCATTTTTTAAAATAAATTAAATTATTGTGTCATGTTAACATGCATATTTATTATTTCTGTATACAAATATGAATGGACGAGGATAATGAGACGATATACATTTTGTCATCCTAAAAAAGGTACTATTATAATATTAAAACATACTAATACTTATAAAAAAGAGTAAGAGTTAAAAACAAATCACTAAAATCTAATTTAAAAAAATCACATTAGAATTAAACAAAACATACGTTTCCATTCTAAAAATTAGGGTTTTGTAAATAAACCAATCTAAATTTTGTGATATTATCAAGTAGGTGAAGTTTAATTTTGGGTTATAAAGCGCCTTCGCCAATCTAATCATTGTAACAAGAATACGAAAAATTCGAAAAAATTAATGGTCCTAAAATGTTCCAAGAACTACCGTAACTGCGTAATCTATCATTGCTAAAACTATAGATGATGATCAGTAAATAGTTGTGTTAAAGAATTAATAAGTATTTAGTTAGGAAGGTCCTTGCAACGCTCATTTAATAAATAACAGGTAAATTCTAAGTTGTAGTAGGATTTTGTCGAGAACCTTCAATCTCCTTCAGTCCGTTTCTAATGTAATCTTGAAACACCTTGCTGCAGTTAGTCAAAACCGGCTCTATATTGGCCTCCGGATGTTGTTGCATGAAATCGTACAGCAAATTTAAACCTTCTTTAGTGTCTTCTTTGTTGCCGATCTTTTGGAAAATGTCCGTCAGCATTTCGTGATTGGCTCTCGATAGCGACCTCCGTTGAGTTTCTTGTTTCACTGGTATATGTTGTATTTCGGATATTTTCATGCTCTAAATAATTCATAGATTTTAATTTATTCTTTTATAATGTTTCAATTAATTACATACCTTAAGTACCCGTAAAATGTAAGATTCAACCATCGATTCGCTCGTATTTGGTATCTTTCCTAAATGTAGTAAAATCGTACCTCCCTTAATCTTTGTACTGGAATGTACGATGGTTTTAACGGTTCTCAATGGCGTATCATCGCGATTCTTCCACCAGGTAGTGGGGAATTGTTTAGAGAAATTGTGCACTTCCAAGAGCACTAAATCGTAATCGATCTCATCGCCCCATTTAGGCATTAGTTTGATAACCCTCCAGATGCATTTCATGACGAGATCCACGCTCCTTCCCGAGCTATCATTATTTATGTATTCGGTTATCAGTTGAACTAGAGCGCTGAAAATGTTAATATTTTAGGTAATAGAGTGGAGATTAAAAAAATTAATTATCTTACCATATCGTATTGGTATGATCACATTTTTCAATGACATTAATGCACTGTAAATTTATGATTCTTACGTAACAATCTCCGTCTGGTATACTCTTCAGTCTTTCTTCTACCAACAAATTTATCATATGATCCATGAGATCTTTTATCACCGTCTTTGACATGTGCTTTCCCAGTAAGGGATTACCAAAGAACTATAACATAAAATAAATAATAAGTAGTTCAAAAACCACAAAAGCTGACGTCTTACATGGGTAAAAGTGACGAAGAGATTTCTATACAATCTACCAGCAAAACTATCCGTTATTACATCGATATTTTGCAAATTTTTAAGCAAACCAACGAGCGCTTTCATCAATTCTTCTTCGTAATCCACAATAGCGTTACCCCGGGTTGTGTTCAATAACTCATGCAACTGCACGAGGCTCTAAAAAAATAAAGCAATTTTTATAGCAATTACAAATTAACAAGTAAACTGTATTACTTACTGCCAAGACTACAGAATTAGTAGGGGAACTGATATTTTTAATCAGCCGTTCCAGGACGATGTCCTGCTTGTTGGGACTCACAACATTCGCGTTCAAATTTAGCCATGTTTTAGTCTCATTAGGGCCACTCGCTTGCTTTGCCATACGAGCCCGTACTCTAAAAAATCATTCATGTATAAACCATTAATTAACAATATTAAAGTCAAATGTTTTTTGGCGACACCAACTATTAAATATCTTTGGATTTGGAGTAATTGATCCCCAAAAATTACTCAATATTTTTACTTACTGCTCTCTGGCTTCCTCGATGGTGGGAATTTTGATTTCTTCGTTTAGGAAAGAGAGATCGACAGGTATCAGTTTGGGCTTGACGGGCCGCGGCGGTTTGCTCCTTTCCAGGGCTTCCATGAAATCCGGATCTAATCTGAACGGTCCATCGAACTCTTTCGGCGATTCAGTTACAGCAGTAGGCAAACTAAAAACACCAAGCAATTTTATACAAGATGTTTGAGATAATGCAAACATTATTATAAACGCTAAAAACTGAATTGTTGACTCGTTTTTCAATATTGACTACATTAATCAATTGTTATACAATTCAGTTTTATAATAGCAATTGTTACCGGCTAATACAAATGTCTAACTTCAAACGAGGCAAGTGTTCCTCTTCGATATCTTCTTCGATCTCATTATTCGTATCCACTTTACTCAAAACCACAGTATTCATCAAATCCTCTTTGCATTCTTTTTGCGTTGGTAGTACAACAGTTACATTTACATCGGGTTTAGGAATGGTGGTTTTTCTACTCGATCGTTTGATTCTCTCTTCCAACAGGCACATGTCTTTATCGGATATCTATAAACAGTACACTGTAAATCACCGTTTCGACTCGGAAAAAAACATACATTTCCAACGGATTTGTAGATTTTCTCGCCGATGATAAAGTAAGCTTCGACCAAACAATTCAGCGCGGCGTTTCTGACGGAGTTGTCCCTGTCGGATATTTGCTTGGCGATTTCTTTCAAACAAGCGGCTGGCGTAGGCGCGCAAACTGATATACCTGTTACAAATGCAACGTTAAAAAAACATACAAAAACGAGATTTTATTATCGTAATAGCGTACCGAACTCTCCGATGATACCACCCAGCACTTCCAAGCACTCGGCCCTTTGCCTGGCGTTCTTCGACTTCAAACCCTCCATGACGAAGGTGAACAATTTGTTCACGTGATACAGCATGTTTAGCTGTTTCAGTAGAATTTTCACGCCGTTACGAACGGAATCTTTCGGATCGCCAATCTGTAAGATGATAGTTTACAGTCGGTCGCTAAAATCCACTGTAATTCTAACCTTATTGACTAAGTACGGGATGAATGAAGCCGCTTCGTTTTCCGTGATGTGGTATTTGGTTTCAATAAGCATGCTAAAAACGTACTGGAGATATTCGAGCCCTTTCAGGAGAACCGAAGGATTCGTGTCGAAAAATCTGAGCGTGAGCCACTTCAAAATGAGATCCAAATTGGAGATCAAAGCTTGGGTGTTCTCCAGCATGTCCTCGCTTAACGATTCCAATGCTTTTATGTGATACCTACAAATAAATATTTTATAAAGATTATACAATGATAATTTTTTTATAAATAACCTGAAATCGTTGTGGAACATATTAGACATCAACGTTTTGTTAACATTGGCCGTCGCCATTTGGTCTTTTAACAATTCAACAAACTCTTCTCGGGGCTGCGTGAAGTTCCACTTGAGTACTTTCAGTTTGTTCTCGTCCAAAGTTCTCTGCTGCTTCAAACTGTTCACCGTGAGCAAAGGAGAAGTGTCAACTTCTTCTTCGCGTTTGCGGCCCGTCGATGCCGTAGAAGCCTTCGATGCTGGCTGCAATCGAAAACAATTAAGGTCTATGTCGTGCATTCAAAATGGTATAGTAACAGGGTTATAGAATGCATTCCTGAAGAGTTAGAAATCTGGTATCTAGTAAAGGATCTTTAGTACTCGGACTCACAGGACCTGTAGCATTCAGAGTAGCATTTTTAAGTAGAGTAGTCAATATGTCATCTATGCGAGGAGGTTGATGAGGACAGCATACAAATATTATGTTACTGTCCAGCAGTATCTATCTATCTATGCCTAGGTACAAAACCTGAAGAAGAACTCCACTTGTTTTACGAAAAGAACTTGTTTTACTCCCAAGGTTCATATTTATTGGTGATATCTGGCAGAAACAATGACCTTACAACAGCTGGACAACGGAAGAGGATTCTATCATCTAGGTATTCTAGGTGGTTACGAGGCTGAAAAGACCTACCAGTAAACAGCAACATAGGAATCGAAATCTATAGTAAAAAACACTAGGGAACATGACCATACATTAGAGTGTAGAATATAAAGTAGAGTAGATACTAAGTAAAAATTATACCTTTTTGGATGCCGGTTTGGACTCTCGCGTCGTCTTCGCTTCCTTCTCCTTCTTTACGACCTTCTCTTTGGTAGGGGGTAGGGGTTTGACCGGTAGATTGGGCCTGGCCTTGTCCAGGGCAACCAGTACCACAGCCTTGGAGCCGGGTTTGAGTTTCTCCGTTTGTTTCGCCATGGTTTCGTAGCTGAGATGGAGCATGACGCCCAAAACGGCTTCGTTAGCGTTCTTGCGAACGTCCGCGTTCCTGTCTTCCAGGTTGCTGAACAAATGCGGTATGCAGGCCATCAGCTCTTCGCGGGAAATTTGACTGGGAGGAGCTGGAATAAGACAAACACGATGATTATAATTTTGTTAGGGTTTCCTTAATATTCCTTTACCTTTCTGAAGGTTTTCGGCGAGCCAATTCCACAGTTCGATTTTCAAAGCGGGAGAACCGGATTTGAGAGCGTCCGCAATCATTTCGCTTTCGAAAAACTCTTTGTATCCGCAAATTTCCCTCATAGTATTCATAGCATCCAAGCAGGAGGCTCGCATTGCCGCTTTATTGTCGCCCAAACCTGACAAAATAAAAAACAAACTTAGACGGTTAAAAATCAATAACATTAAATCGAACCTTGCAAAATCGTGGGTAAAAAGACTCGTACGTATTGCTTGAATTGCGGCCCCATGGCTTTGCAAATGACCTCGCATAACGATAGAGCGGTCTTGGCGATTTTAACGTTGCTATCGGACAATCTGGCGGCCAACGATTGAGGCAGATCGCCCAAATTCGACTTGATAAACTTCGCTTCGCTGATGATCACTTCGATTTTAGTGAGAGCCTCCTGTCTGACCTTCCACTGCTTGTCGCCCAATTCATTCAAGAGGCTTTCGGTTATTTGGGCGCTCACGTCCACTCTGGGCATGTGATCTGCGGCCGGCTCCTGATCATCCTCTTCATTTACCGAATAAGAACTGGCAGATTTCGTTACGCCTGAATATAAAATTTATTACTATTTTATTTTAAACGAGCAACTCAATGTTACCTCTAGCGGATGATTTGGAATCTTCGCTTTTCGAAATTGCTTTTGAACTTTTATTTCGTACCACAGTTGACGAACCGGATGATATCTCTGCTTTCTTGGTTGGTTTAGATTTGGTTTTAATGGCCGCAGAAGAAGCATTTCTTGCTGGAGGTTCTTTGGCCGGCGATTCTTTCTTCTCTTTAAATTTCACGATTATTTCGGCTTTATCGTGAAACTCTTTGATTTTGGACATTTTCAAATTGTCTTTCTCCAGTTCCACCAAGTACGGACTAATGGCTTTCTCTCCCACGAGTTTCATTAAAGTACCCAACGCTTCTGCAGTGGCTTCTCTTACACCGGGATCTACAAGCAGAGTATTAGTAGTATTAAATTACAAGGTAATTGGTATATTTGTTGTACCTGGTTCGTTCATGTTTTTCAATAAAGTAGTTGTGATGGCTTTCAGAAGTTTCTTATTAATAGTCGCAGGTGATGTTTTAGTAAACGCTCGTGTCAAAAATAGCGTAGTTTCTGTTTTAATTGATGGATTTTTGTTATCGAGAGCTTCTGTGACATCTTCCAAAATTGCTTCCAAGTTAGTCTACAAAAAATATTACATGTAAAAAGTATTCCTGCTATTAATACTAAACAAGTGTTAGGAATTTGACTTAGACTGCAAGAATTTAAACAATACAGGGTACTATTTTTTTATCACATTCAATTATTCATCATTTTGTAGGAACGAAAGCAATAGTAAATGTTTACTAACAATAAATCTGTTGAACTATAACTATATCTAGTTACTAATGCTAAATGTAACATTACCGTTAAATATACAGCATCACCAGCTTCTCTTAAGGCCGTTACTACATTCTGTTTCTTCTCTTTGAATTTATCTAATATGGTAGGCACACAGAATCCGGCGTAAGTTTGGAATTTCTTTTTCAATCCAGCGGCTAAACCTCCGATACAACGGCCGGCTATTGCCACGCATACCACATTACTATCTTTTTGTATCACCTGGAAATATCGCATTGATTCGATTAAACGTTCTTGAATGCACCGGAAATTTACTACTCACTTTTTTTAGGGCCCTCACTAGGTCACCGTAATCGCCATTTTGTAGTTTAGGATTCTTCACTAGGACTTCGACCGCTTCCAGAGCCTCCTTGCGCTCTTGCCATTTCTTTGCCTCGACTTTTTCGTAGAAATCTTTGGGAATTTTCGATAGGACTTCAACTTCTGGTAGTAGCTCGAATGGGTCGATTTCGACTTCCGGAGCGCCCTCTTCTTCTTCTTCTTCACCTCCGTCACCTTGAGCTAGAGTAACAAATGATTACAAAACAATGTATATTTTAATTTAATGATTAATGTATCTTACCGTCGCCTCCATTGTCTCGAACTACAGCCTTTTTAGCTTGCTGTGATCTTATGTATCGCGTCGGAGTGGCTTTTTGGCCTTCGATTTTGGCGAATTCGCTTTCCAATTCAGCTAACTGCAAGGCCTGTAAGTTGGCTGTTTGTAGCTGAGCCCTGAAAATATAAGTATTTATTTTGGTCTGTAACCTTGGTTAGTAGCCTTACCTCAAAGGGCCACCGATCCAGCGAAACATCTCGATAACCATTAGCTTCGTTTCATCTCGTACGCCCTTGTCCCTATCTGATAAAAGGCCGCTTATTTTCTTTAAAAGTGGCTTTACGTTTATGATTTTAGTGCCGAATTCTCTTAGTGCTGTTGTGCAGGCATTGATGCAAGCCGATACGATTTTCGGGTTCTTCAAATCCATTCCTTTCATTAGTTCGTCTTGTACTATCTCGTGCTTTTCGATTTCGATATACATCAGGGTAATCTGGAGAGCTAGTTCTTTGGTTTTGGCCTTCGGAGCTGCCATGCATTTGGCAACAATTCCGGCCATCACCTCAGCTGTCGTTTTCCCAGCATGAGCGTAATGTTCCACGTAAGTCAAAGTGGCCTCCAAGCCCTTCTCCTGGGCCACTACGTTATTGTCAACCACGAATTTTTTAACAAGGCCGAGGTACTTTCCGAACTCCGGCGATTTTTCATCGTCAATTTCTTTGAATAATTTGGTGATTTCCTCGTAACCGACGATCCTCGCTTTCCACAGTTTGTGTACGCACTTTTCGTCGGCCGGTAGTTTTCTGAATTCTTCGTCTTCCATTTCGCACGTCAAAAAACGATCGGTGTAATTTTTTAATTGATCGACAAACTAGATTAAAAACGACTCATACATTCACGTCTACCTAAAAAAGGAATAGCTGCAGGTCTTTTGACACACTTAAGGAATAATGTCAATGCGAAATAGGCGAATTGATTAATGTGCATAGCAATAAAATTCGAATTACTCACCACGGAGTATTTGCGATTAAAACTAAAATAAATATATGACGCTGTCTCGTTTATTTTATTCTCAACGGCAATTTTTAGAACAGAACAAGCGACACACACAGAGAGAATCTTTGAAATCTTTTGACGTTTGCGCTTTGTCAAATGTCACTTTTTTCTGTTGATTGATTTTTGAACTGAGCGATTTTATTGGTCAGTTCAATAATTGTCAGTTTTGATATCGGCAACACTTTTAACACTTAAGCTTATGACTGACCGTTTAATCCAGTGGTGTACATTCAGGTCAATATTTTTTTTTATAAAAAAAAGAAGAAGAAAGTTTAGTAATCCAAATATCCAAGCGTCTAAATACGGGGAATACCCGTTACAAACTTATCTTAAAATACGCATAAATACAACATAAAATGTTAAAATACATTAAATAGGGATCGCACTGACGCACGAACAAGGAAGTGCTACAGTCATATTTCCATTTCCATCAGACATTCTCCATCACCATCGGTCGTGTTCTTGCGATTAGGTAACTGTTGGCGCAAGGACGCTCGCCAGCTACAGTTACATTTTACCGCCAGTCTTCGCGAGGCGGCATTTTCATTTGAATAACTGGTTATTCTTAATTTCGAAGTGAGATTAATTGCGTAGCGGATATACAAAAAAATCGGTTTTTTTCAACCAGCCGAATATGGTATGAAGTCATTCGAGAGCCGTTGAATATTTAAGTTGGTTTTGTTCAGACGACGGTAGTGGAGGATACGTTCAACTTTCGTCTTCTAAAATCGGTGAGGATATAGTACTTTTACTTTGTAGAAGGTGTGGTATTCAAAATAATACAAATAATCAAAGTGTATGTTGTTAATGTTTGGTGTATTTAGACGCAATATGTCTTAGAAGATGTGGTCTTTAGTTTGCTCCATTTTAAAACTTTTATTCCGAGTATTTTATGTATAATAATGGGTATCTTAGTTCTACTTTCCAAATTTCTACTGGCCTTGTTTATTCATCAGTTTTAATAAATGTCTACACCATTGAAGCTTTCTATCACCTTTTCAATTTTGTTTCCATAATCATTTAAATAGGTGGAACTCAATTATAAAACACGTGACGATTCGATGAAAAGTGCTTTCTAATCGTATCGCAAATAAACCAAAATCAATCCGAATCATAAATAAATTATTTGTTAATTCCACCCTCAATTATTAATTTAGTATACATACAGTAAATTATCATAATATCAAATAGCCCATTGGAGGTGATTGTAACGAACGAAAACTCTTGATAGAATAAATCAATGCATTTATACCTTACACTTATTACCATAAAGGATATTACATGCAAAGCACGCAACTTCTTGTTTTCGGAACAGTCGTAATGAATTTCTCCAACTAGCCTGACCTTCTTTCTTCGACATATGACGCAACGAGCACTAACGGTCATTTCACTGTGGAGTTTATAATCGATATAGTGAAGACGGTAGTCGAGGAAAAAAGAAGTCAATTTGGAAAACATTCCTTTATATTTATTCCTCCTTCATTGGTCTTATTCATTTGTACTTTGTGATCAACTGAAGCTGTATTTATGTACTTTCTGGTCTCATACATTTGGGCACATCTTGGACAAATTTGAAGATAATAATAATAAAATTAACTCGAGTTGCGTTATTAAGTAAATTATTGCGATTTCTATTTGAATTATTTTTTTTGCATTGTGCTCCCGAGATCTATTCACAATCGAAACGATGAACACAATAAATATTCAATTTCAGTAAAAAATTAACTCGGTACATATTTTATTACAAAACGACAGTCGTCACAATGGTCAATTTTGAAATTAAAATTTATAAAAAAAAGGAATTAAATTTGCTCATATTGATTCGTGGATTGTTCGATTAAATACACATCAGTTCATGGGAATGAGTTACCGGTGAAAGTTTTTTATTTAATTTATATTGCCGCAACTAATTATATAATGAAATTTAAGTATCCGTTTAAAACCGCGACGGATTGTTAAAATGCGTGTTGAAAAATTTTCAAAAATTCATTACCTGTACACCATACACAACATACCACTTCATTGGAACAGAAACTGGAAGGTAAATTGAAATTTCACATCTGGATCATGATCAAGATTTAGATTACGTTATTAAAAATACAACAATAGGTATTTTACCTATATTACGCATGACTAATTAATTATACGCTCGATGATTATTAAAAGCAACGATGAAGCAATAGCTGGAACAATCTAGTTTTGCTCAATCAACTATTGTAATATAAATAATTGCATCGCAATTATACTGATTAAAGCGAATTCAATTCATTGCTCATTGTAATTTGTCTGTATAATTTGAATAACAAATCTTATATGGACCATTAAACAACAAACCTTAAAAAATGTTCATATACAAAATTTAACAAAATACATTTTATACACAGTGCATCAACAAATAATTTATCAACAAATAATAATTTATTTTCTTCTCGTTTCGAATCATATGCACTTTTCTGCATTAAATGCTGCATAATAAAGCTATTAATTTTTATTCATTGAAACTACAATGGAGACTGCAATTGCTTCAAGGGCATGTTATTACGCCTTTGTTCACAAGAACATTGTGCATAACAATTTATTTTTCTGCAATTAAACCGCTCGAAAATGCATAGACACGATGAGGAAATTTAAATCAATCAGAATTAGACAAGATAATATTATAATTCTTTGGAATTTAATAGCAATTTGCATGTTTTGCAATAAAAGAGAGCAATTTTTTACCAGACATTATTTATTTTAGAAATGCACGACAATTTTGCGGTGTACGTAGATAAAGTGGTGAAAAAATATGGATCGAAGGAAATTTTACAGCAACTATGCATGACCGTCGAAAGAGGATTCATGTAAGTGAAATTTACCCTATTTTCCAACCAAAAAAACCTTTTATTTTCCAATCTTATAATCTAATAATGTGTTGAATTTATTCATTTAACAGATACGGCCTGTTGGGTGCCAGCGGTTGCGGGAAAACCACCCTATTGAGCTGCATAGTTGGCCGGAAGAAAATCGATGGTGGTGAAATTTGGGTCTTGGGAGGGAAACCCGGAGAAGCAGGAAGCGGAGTACCCGGACCCCGAGTAGGCTACATGCCTCAAGTAATAAATAATTAACCAAGTATTCCCTTAGCAATATACTATAAGTGTTAACATTTTTACAGGATATTGCCTTGGTTGGGGAATTCACCGTAAAAGACGCCATTTACTATTTCGGAAGGATCTTCGCTTTGGAAGAGAACACTATCGCTGAGCGCTATCGGCAATTGCACGATTTGCTTGAATTACCACCAGATGATAGGTAAATTTCCTGTACTGAAGCTCGATTTTTTCTTGCTGTAAAATTTCCAAAACTTGGCAGGATTGTTTAAAAACAATTTACAATATTCTCGACAGGTATTTGAAAAATTGCAGCGGAGGACAACAACGAAGAGTCTCCTTAGCTGCATCCCTAGTTCACAAACCAGAATTGCTAATAATGGACGAGCCTACAGTTGGTGTAGATCCGGTTTTAAGAGCTAGGTAAAAATTCTAATCCGATATGAATAGAGAAAATAGTCTTTAAATTGCTCAAAACATTTAAATTATCCAAGAGAAATTACCTATTAAACATTTCTCTTGCAGAATTTGGGACCACCTGGTAGAAATAACTAGAAAAGAAAATACATCCGTCATAATTACCACGCATTACATAGAAGAATGCCGGCAGGCTAATAAGGTAAAAGTAAAACATTGAATATAAATTGATCCCAATTAATAATTTTACTTCTATCTTTATACCAACTCGCTTTACTGAAACGCAACCTTGACCGCCGTTTAAAGACATGTTCATTAACATCCCACCTAATAAAATGTTGCTATAAATTCACCGCAAATTGACACATATGATTTTATACCGGGCGTCACAAATAATCCCCTTTTCATTTAGATTGGTCTTATGCGGGAAGGAAGACTTCTGGCAGAAGAATCCCCCAGTCGATTAATGACATTATTCAACAGCGAAACTCTCGAGGATGTTTTCCTGACGCTCAGCAGAAGACAGGAGGAAGGGAAACTGCCTGCTATAAGTTCCCAACCGATCGTGGACGATCAGAACAACTCTGTTATAGTAACAGATAATACAGGATCTAGAACTAGCGTTGCTTCGGTTTCCACGTTCGAAATCGGCCATGGATCCACCGATGTAAGTCCTTATTCACCACCAAATACCATATATGTTAACACATAATTCAATTCCAGATACTAACTAAGAAGAAAACGGTTATAAAATCGGAAAACTCGCTCAATAAAAATAGGATGAAAGCTCTATTGGATAAGAACTGGAAGCAATTCTACAGGAACGTTACGTAAGCAGGAGTATTTACCATCAAAATACATTAAAAAAACTGGAATTTTTGTAGGGGTATATTTTTCCTGATGACTTTTCCCATAATCCAAATCGGGATATTCATGAGCGCTGTAGGTGGCGACATCAAGAGCATCCCCTTGGGTATTGTTAATGATGAGGCGACTATTGTATCTTGTAAAGACTTTTCCTGGAATGGTACAGCTATTCCTTCGACGACAGAATACGGGGAATGCCATTTTCGAAATTTGAGCTGCAGATTTTTGACTCACTTGGATCATCCGATGATAGATAAGGTTAGATAAGTTTGTATAAGATGGTGAGGAATTTATTATAAGATAATTTGATTTTTAAAGGTGTATTATGAGAGTTTGGATAAAGCAAAGGAAGACGCCATCCATGGAAAAATTATTGGAGTAATGTATTTATCATCGAATTTCACGGATACTCTGGAAATCAGGATCAAAGACGGGAAAGATGCTGATGAAGAGATTGTCGATTTAAGCGAAATTAAAGTATGGATGGATATGTCTAGTAAGTAATTTAGTTTAGCAGAAAAACGTTTGCTTAGTATTTTTTAATTTTTTGTATCTACACAGATAGACAAATTGGAGCTACACTAAAATACAAATTGATCGATTTATACACCGACTACCAAAACAAACTCTTCGAAGACTGTGGTTTTGTTCCTGGTTTGGGTGATTTACCAGTAGATATCAACTTTATTTATGGAGATATAAACGAACCTTATACAGTGTTTATGATACCAGGAAGCTTCATAACGTGAGTTGTACAGTATATTACCTACACATATTACTCATACAAAAAAATTGAATACATTTTATCTACAATTTCCTCAAAATCTCTCAATTAGTTACCGTCATTATCCAAGGTTACAAAATATAAGTACAGAATATTTCCGTTAATCATTTTTTCTTCGTTAGTTCATGATTTTTCACTTTTTTCCTTCCATTTGCAAATTTTTTCAAGTCTTCTTACAAGTTGTCCTTGTTAACCTTCATAAAAAAATTATCTTCGAATATTATGTAAATCGATTACTACGTTTCTTCAATTTTTCGATAATTATGCAAGTATGCGTTACCTGATATACATAATCAAATTAATGTGTGACAACTTTTTTTTACTTACTACAGCATAATGTTCTTCATGGGTGCCATGATGACCTCTCAAATAATAATAACGGACCGACACGACGGTGTTTGGGACAGATCTATCGTGGCGGGGGTGACTTCCATGGAGATCACCATAACCCATCTGGTGCTACAAGCGACGATTTGCATTTTCCAAACCTTGGAGTTACTCATAGTGGTGTTTGCTGTCTACCAGCAGGAATACTTGGGCAGCTTGTGGTTGATTTATCTCATGATCTATCTGCAGGGAATTTGTGGAATGTCTTACGGTTAGTTTTGATTAATCCAGTTGAAAATCCGGTACTTCTTGTTTATGTTATTCGTTGCAGGATTTTGGGTTTCCGTTATAAGTACCGATCATTCGATGGCGAATACGGTTCTTACAGGAATATTTTTGCCGATGATGATGCTGAGCGGTAAGGGCGGGATATTATTTTGCTGAATGTAAATGTTTATATAAAATTGTTTTAGGTTTGATGTGGCCCACAGAAGGAATGCCTCCGTTCCTGAGGTACTTTGCTAAGTGCCTACCATTCACTTTGTCCATCGAATCCTTAAGAAACGTGACGAAAAAAGGCTGGTCCATAGACCATCTTCAAGTAGCTAATGGAATCGGTGTTGGTTTAATATGGACCATCTTCTTCGGCACGTTGAGTGTTTACCTGATTAAAAAGAAGCGTTAAATAGCAGTATTTTATATCTAGGAAAATGCGATTATTACTTACCTATAGGTGAATTTATATAGATAGGTAAAGGAATGTTCGAATAATTAATTGCACTAGCAATTGCGAATATTGTGATTATGTAAATTAGAAACAAAGGGGTTTTAATAAAAAATAAGTAATATTACTTTTATATCTTACCACACATAAACGACACAAGAATTAACACAAATAATATTATGGATAAGTGCAAATTTGTTTGCACTATGGTCTTGCAATATGGTCAATTCTATGAGTAGAACAAAGAAAGAACAGTGGTTAGATTGAGAAAGTGGCAATTCCACAATATCACTCTTTCTTTTTCCTTCGTAGAGACTATAATAATAAAAGGTGTCTTTGTTACACCCATAGACCATATTGCATGTAAATTTGCACTTAACTGTATACTCAAATTCGATTGAAATTAAAACAAAATTTAATACTACAAGGTAATATAATACATCTCGAAATACAAAAAAATATTCACTTCGACGACATTATCTTATCAACGTGTTCTTGCAAACCGACATTTTTCACCATCGACGCGAAATGCCCGTCCGGTTTGTTCAACAGAGCCTTGGGAGTGTCGAATTCGACGATGCTACCCCTATTCAACACCAGTATTTTGTGGCAATCCAAAATCGAGTCGAGCCTGTGAGCTATGAGGAGCAGCGTGCAATCTGAGAAATTCTCATCGATGATTTTCTGGACTATCTGCTCGGTGTCGAGGTCCATGTTGGCCGTAGCTTCGTCCAGCACGATCACTTTGTTCTTCTTTATGATAGCCCTAGCTAGGCAGACGAGTTGCCTCTGTCCAGTGGTGAAGTTCAGGTCGTTCATTTCCGTGCTCAGGCTGGGAATACATTCGTCCAAGTGGACTTTGTGCAGCGTTTTCCAAACCAATTCGTCTGAGAAGTTGTCGAAGGGATCGATGTTACTTCGAATGGTGCCTGAGAATATTATGGGATCTTGAGGGATTATCGAAATATGTTGTCTTAGAAAAGTTAAGGCAACTGTTTTCAGTTCCACTCCATCGATATAGATTTCTCCCTCGTAGTTGTATAATCTAAAAAATAGCACATGAACTATTAGATGCACCACACTTGTAATATTCTTGTATTTACCTATACAAAGTGGATATTATGGAAGATTTCCCAGCACCGGTTCTACCGACTACACCTATTTTACTTCCCGGTTTCACAGCGAAACTGATATCTTTGAGAATTTTTTCCTGCGAATTGGTGTATTTCAAAGACACGTTTTTGAACACGATTTCGCCCTTGTTCGGCCAACCGTCGATTTCCGAGCCGGTTTTGTTCTCATTTTCGACCTCCGTGTACTCCATGACTCTCTCGAACGAGGTCATGTTCGTCTCCACTTCGGACCACACCATCAAAGCACCGTGGATAATCGAGCTCAGCATGCCTGCCTGGGTTAGGGTTAGGCCCACATCGCCTGTGTTGGATCCTAGAACAATACCAATTCATTTAGACCAGCTTGTATGAAGACAATAGTAGAGGATGTGAGCTGATTGAGGCAGCAATGAATAAAAATAGTGTATTGATAGAAAAAATAACATTACCAGTGTCGAAGAATAAGAATCTAACGATGACGGACATCAAGAAAAACAACGAGGCCAGATCCATGGTGAATGCGAAAGCTCCCTTAACGCACACCGAAGTGAAGAAAGCGCTGGAATAAAGATCCTGATGCTTATCAAACTCCTGCTTTAATATATCCTGTGCTTTGTAAGCTCTGATCGTAGTCAAACCGTCCATGGTGGAGTTCAAATGTCCTACTATCGGACTGCGAGCTGAAATTTAGGAATTTTTTAGAAGAAATTTGAAGAGAAATGAATAAGAAGTTTCTTACTAGCGGCTTCGAGACGTTTTAAACTCCTTGCTGTTCGGATGTATATCGTCCGACAAATGCCTGAGAATATGGCCAAGCCTATGGCGGGTATTATAAATTTCCAGTTTACTGTGGCAATCAATCCTATCACACCAACCAGGTGAAAGAATGACTGAAAAATTAATGAATGAAAGAGATAAAATTGTTAAAGTAGCCTTGTATGAGCTTAAGTTATGATTTTACTCTTCTCTTTAAAACATTTCTACAGGGAAGGTCAACAGTATGTGCGGCCCATTCAAAGAAGCCCAGTTTTAAAGGTGATTGGTCTCTTAATTACATTCCCTTAGAAGCCCTTAGGCCTTAGAATTTTCGTAGTTTTTTTTTATGATAGGTATTGCTAATGAACGATCCGTTTAAATGACCCGCTCGATAACCAGACTTAAACCATCTAGATTACACTATACCATACACTTTTAGTGACACTATACCTACATTTACCACTACCTAATATTCATTGTTAATTTCATCTTAACGATATCCTGTATTAACTGTATCTCACCAATTTCCATTTAATAGATAAAATATTTTCACTTACCCCCAAAAAGGACGTCAAGACGAAAATCAAGTGTTCGTCGACGACGCTCAGATCTTGCGAAAACCTGTTCAAAATGTTACCGATGAAGTAGGTGTCGAAGAAAGGCATGACGGCGTTCAGGATCTTCGTGACCATCTTCCTGTGGATGGTGATGGAGGCCGACAGGCCCATTTTTAAAATCAGGAAGTTCTTGATCAACTCGGAAACGGCGTAAATGATGATGGTCATGGTGTAGATGTTCATCGTTTTGGTGGCTCGGACCTCCATCCTGCCGATGTCGTGGATTATGTTGACCGATATGTTGAAGGTCTCGTTCAGGAAGACGGTGGTTTTGTTTTCGATATCGAACGTATCCAGGTCGAGCGTTAGGTTTCTTATGGTCCTTTCCTTGAAGCTTACTATGTTTGATTTTTGGTTTACCCTGAAATTATAATGTATTCAAAATTGATAAAGGGTGGCTTATGAAACTCACCAATTACTCAGCATTCTTTGTGAAGAACTCTCGAAGAACGTCGACCCGACGTACGTAACAAGAATCGAGAGTCCCAGAAGAAACCCTCCGGAATATTTGATGTACTTAAGATATAAGTGGGAATCCACCCTTCCCGTTTTCTTGTTTTCATGGTAAACTTGCTTCCTGCGTACCGGCGGTTCCGATACAATTAATTTCTGTTTTTCACTGATCAATGCTTCAGCTTCTTTGTCATTGTTGTCGGCCAATATACTTCTTAACGGCACGGGCTCGATTTCCTCGAACTGCTCCTCCGAGAAGTGCATCTCTTTCCCTTGAAACGACACGACGCCGTCTCGCAGAATCACCACTTTATTGGCGTGCTGGATGTGCTTGGTGTTATGGGTGACGAGCACCACGCACTTATCCTTCAGCAAACCTCGAATGCAATAGGTGAATATGTGCTCCTGCACCTTGGGATCCAGCGCTGTCAAGGCGTCGTCTATCAAATAAATATCGCTGTCTCTGTAGATGCAACGAGCCAGATTTATTCTAGCTTGTTGACCTTTACTCAAGTTCATCCCTCTATCGGCTACGATGGTCTCGTCGCCCTTCTCCAGAACTGCGAAGTCGTAATCCAAAGCGCAAGCTTGCACCACCTGCAATAAACTCATGTACTTATGCCTTATGGAAGTAATTGGTTTTTTAACAAACCCTTTTTTTTTCTAAGGAAGGTACTTACTGTAGTGTATTTATCGTGGTCGTATTTATCACCGAACAAAATGTTCTGTTTAATAGAAGAAGGAAACAGCCAAGGATCCTGCGAAGCGTAGCTCTTCCTGCCCCTGGTCCTGACCTCTCCCTCGAACGGGTAGTCCCTCAAAACGACCTTAATCAACGAGCTTTTGCCGCAGCCGAGCTGGCCGGTGATGACGTTCAATCCGAGATCGAGTTTCAGGTTGATGTTCTTCAGGATCTCCTTGTCGCCCAGGTTCAACGTGACGTTGCGGAAGTCGATCTGCGGCTCGTCGTCGGGCTTTTCGACGTACTCGGGCAGCTCTTCGAGGTCCATGATGTGGTTGATGCGCTTGAGGGAGGCCGACAGCTCGCCGAGCCGGCTGAAGCCGCGGGAAAACACGCTGGCGATGCTGTGCTTCAGGTTGTTGAAGATCTTCATCACGTAGAAGATGTCCTCGGCGCTCATGTCGTTGTGCAGGGCTAGGTATATCATTATGATGGCGTAGAAGGCGAATTTCGCCTCCAGGTTGCTGGAGATTATCACCGCGGTTTTCGTGTAGGAGGTTTTCAGCATTGTTTTCATTTCTTTGCTGGTTGTGTGATAGAGTAGTGTGGAAAATTAGTTAAAGTTTTAATACTCGGTAGATTTTACTCACAATCTAGATTCGCCGATTTTGTCGGTTAGAATTTTTTCCCAGGTGTACATTTTTATGGTTTTTATCGTTGATAAAACTTCTTGCATTCTTTGCAATCTCTCGTCAGTTCGTTTCGCCATTTTTAGTCGAAGGCGTCGAATGATTTTAGATGTGTAAGCTAGAAAATGAACGAAACCATCATAAAAATTAAAATTGTATCAACTGTAGCGAAAGTAAGAGGCTGACGTCGACTCGGGAAAAGAAGAAAGATTAAATAGAAATAGGGGATTCACTGAATAATTTTCTGTTTACTGTAGAAGGATTATTCATAAATTTTTACCTTGAACCGGTATAAGCCCCAGCAAAATCGAAACTCCCACTATGGAGGCAAACCCTATTCTTCGGTAAATCAAATAACAGAGCACTATTGTTTGAATAATGGTTATCCAAATATCATTAAATGTGGTAAGGGAGTGTTCAAATTGCGTTACATCCTTCGTTATGACAGTAACGATATTACCTAAAAATAATGCATTTATCAATATTTTCCATACCCTTATGCTATAATTTCAATAAAATATACCTAAACTTGTACCCGCGAGGGCCATCGGCGATAAACGAAGCGCCTTTCTGTATATAACAGAGCAAAATGACACTCTAATTTTCAGAGCTAATTCATTCAGGAGTACCACGTAGTTTTGGAAGTAGATCGTGTGAAAAGCTTTCACTGCTATCAAAAGAGTAGCGAAGTAAAGGGCATCGTGCAGGGTCATTTTGATCTGCCCCCGCTTGAAGTAGCCTACGAGTTGAGAAATGGCCTCCGGCTCTAAGATGCTGTAAATGTAGTATTTTCATTATCACTATGAGCAGATAATAATATGCTGGTTCCAGCAGCATAATAAAAAATGAATTAAATACAATGTATTGAACTCTCGTATAGCAAAACAATACAACTTGAATGACTTGATAAGATTTGATTCTTAACAATGATTTAGTTAATCCGCCAATTCCTTGTTTGCTTACATATTACTTTTTTGTTGATATTAAAGGAGTTTACAAATGTTTAATTTTTAATCAGTTTATTCAATTTCATTGAAATTGATATTTACACAACGTTTTTTCAAAAGGGAATGACTCTTTAGTAAATGATTTATTGGACTGGAAATGATGCGGTGACATTGTAAAATAAATATTTGAAATTATTGAAATGATACGTAGATACATTTGGTAAAGCGATTTAATTATTCGAAAAATTTGTTACCTGACCACCAATTTTCCCGTCATGTGGATGAGCCCCAATGCGATATAGTTCAATCCGTATAAATTCCATATTATTTTTAAAATCGATACTCGTTTATCTGGAGATTTGACCTTCCTTTGACTCAAATAAGCGTGCTCTAATTTATCCGCCCCAGGTTTAGAGCGACATTTGTTGATGACCTCGTACATATCATCGTCTTCCAGTTCTTTTTTGAATCCATTTGTGAATATTGTACCTGTATATCTATAGAGATTAAGTGATATATTAGAGATTTGGATAAAAATTTCCAAAACAGTTTTTTAATCCCTGTGGGTTTTACAGAACCGTCTTTATTCAGAGCTCTTAACAGAACTCTAAAAAATCCATTTTTTACATAGATCTTGATTTTGTCATATATTTTAAAATAAATATTTCTTTAAATGTCCAATAATTTTGGATCTCAGAATTTGGAATTGAGTGACAATGAAAATCGTATATTATGTACCTTGATATACAAAATAATCAATTTGGTTTTAATCTGGACAATGAACTTTTATAAGAGGAATTTTTTCATTAAAAGTTCATTTAAAAGAAAATTGGAAGAACAGGAAAATTTGAAAAATTTACTCTTCAAAACAAAAGAAAAAAATTACTGGTATTGTATTATTTATAAAACAGCATGTGTGTAAGTCAATTTACCGAGAATTGGGGAAGTACCAGAATTTGTATAAACGTAAATATACCTACCTACTCTATTAAGCAAACGAAAATATTTTACTAGTAGATATTATATTATGTATAAAAGAGCAGTTAAGTAATTCAATTTATCGAGTATTAAGGAAGTATCAGAATTATATTTAAACGAGTATTTAAATATACCTGATGGGCGACGAAGTATATAGGTAGATCGCTTATAATGAACCATGAAAATATTAGATAGACCGCAAATATTATATGTATATGGTAGAACGCATACTAGGCCGGCACCGAAAATTAAACTCCTCTAAACTTACATTTAGTGAAAATTTTATAATTACATAACAGTAAAAAATCACTTATGTACCAATAAAGGGAGAGTAACATTTCTACTTGAACCAGGAGATTATTATACTTACCCGAAAAACAACAATGAGAGTAAATTGGCTCGTTCCCTAGGATGAACCTGCCTGCTAACTTTTTCACTGTGATCCATGGCTGATGGTAGACATCACCCGTTTAATTAGAAAATGCATTTCTAAGTAACATTAAGACGAAATTCGAATAATTTACAATCTTGTGTTTAAAGTAAACTCGAACACAATACAATTATTAATCTCTTGTACAAATTCAAACACTCTTTTAATATTGATAATTATATTACTTAATGTTTGAAGAATGTATATATAGAAATTTTCTTTTTAAATAAAGTTTCATTTACGTAAATCGGATTTATTTGATCTATAAAATCAAGGTATACAAAATCATACAAAAACAAGGTTCTTACATTATTACTACATTATTGCTATCTTGAATTTCCAAGAAGGTTTAACTATATGTATTTGAAATGTACTTTTCCGTTTCTTATTTTTTGTACTTCACACACCGCTGACAAAATTAATCTATTTAATTGTCAAGTATCTTTAAAGTAAAAGACCACGAAAAAGAAGAAGATTAAGTTTTTGACAATGACAACTAATGTCAATTTCTGGCAATTCGAACGACAAATTCTAAAAATGGCAAATAGAGGTGAGGCTGTTCAAAAACAAATTCAACAAGATTGGGTCAACAGGGAATACATCGAAATAATTACGATAAGTATCAAGAAAATCACGGACTTTTTAAATTCCTTCGGTGAGTAGCGACATTAGTTCAATTGATTGGTACAAAATCAAACGTCAAAATTTTCAGATCTCTCCTGTCGCTCAAAATTGGCTGGCCTTAATGAAAAACTAACCATCTTAGAACGAAAAATCGATTACTTGGAAGCTTGCGTAAGTTTCTCCTTCAATATTACCAAAATATTAGTAATACACCTTACGATTTTTGCAGGTTACGAAAGGCGAAACGCTTACATGAGACCAACTAGTTTAAGGCCGAACAATGTCCCTAATTTCTAATTTACTCCGAAAACTCACACCTAAAATAGTTCAAAACCAACCGAAGCAAACCCTCTTTTATTGGATCAACGTACAATTCAACATAGTAGATAAAGAACGCAGGGAGCTCATCGGCCCCGACCTCTCCTGCGCGGAATGGATATTAAGAAACGGCGGCAGCGTAAAGTGGAAGAAAGGCGTCATATCCGATTTCAACGAGTTGCCTCAGAACTCTAAGGACTTTCGAGTGCAAGCAATCGACGCCTCCAACACGAACATCATGCTGGAGGGTTTCGAGCACTTCCGCAACTGCCAGTACATCGAGAAGTTGAAGCTGCACAATTGCTACTACATAAACGACGAGGCCCTCAAGCACTTGGATATTCTAAGCGAGTCTTTGAATCACCTGACGATTAGCGAATGCAATAACGTAACGGATGCCGGAATAATGGCGCTGCAGGCTTTGCACAATCTTCGTGTTTTAGTTTTGATTAAATTGGCCGGAGTGCAACGTATGAATGAAACGGGGAAGGCGTTGCAGGGCGTCCTGACTAAATGTAAAATCGAATTTTAATTTTGTGAATATATCGAGGTCTTTTTATGTAAAATTTAACGCTTAATGTTTAGCTTAAGTCGTTTCTTAATATCGGATATTTTTCGGTTCGTTTAAATGTACATAAATAAGTATTGTTTCGTAGAATTAAGTAGTTGTTTAAGGAAATTATTTGAACTGAATTTTCTATTATAAAATAGTATGCGTGATTGGATTTTTTTCATTTACAACATACTTGGATTGTTTTAATATGTAGTTTTCAATTCGTGATTATATTGAAATTGTATAACTATTTTATAATACCTACAGTAGTGGAAAGTTCTTGAATTAAAACAAATTTTATATTACTTAATTTATTTCCATTTTAAAGTGAAACATTTAACTCTTTTCTTAATAATCTAAATAAATGCTGGTAGTTCTAATGTACTCGCAATTAAATGTATGATTTCTCATTAAGTGCGCGTTTGCAAAACGAATGTTAAAAACGAGTAAGCTGTTTTAAGTACCTAAAAAATCAGGAGGTTAAAATGTAGAACTAAATTTAAACTGCAACGAAAATCAACCATCCTAAAAATAGGCATTTAATTTATAAATGATGTAATTACCCCGAAAAATATCTGCCAAGACATAGTCGTCAACGTGCCTATTTGCAGGCCGGTACTAACGTTAGTTTTCATTATAAATATCTTCAAAAGGGTGTTGAATTTTTTTGATTTTTCGTACCATTTTATGTTATTGTATAAAATTTCTGTGAAATTGCTCTAAAAAACGTAAAATGTATCTCCTCGCAGTATCTATATTAATTTTTTAGGAGTGCATTAAGAGTTAATACTTACTCTGTTTACTAAAAAAATACCCTGTACAGGTCTCTGCATGGAGTTGACGAGAGGAAAAAATAATTTTTTTAATTTTACGAAGAAAAATTCATCTTTATAAAAAAGCCCTGCGGTTGCCAAAAAAAATAAGTTTCCTTTGTTAAAATCTGGAATCTTATGCACAGGATGTTGCTGAAGTAAATGAAGTAAAGAGACGTTAAAATGAGTCAAGTGAGAAGTACCATTATTAAACATTTCCAGAGCAAAAAGTTATAAAAAAATCATTTTTATTCAAACTAATATTAAAATTCTAACTTTTAGTTCATATAATTTTTTAAAAACAAATCAATATAGCCAATGTAGTTTTAACTTTTTAACGTCACTGAATTTTAGATATCTATTTTTTCAGTATTTCTGTTCTATATTCTCCACCAGTATTAAAAAATATGGTGTAAATAAAGTACTAAATAATGGTACTTCTCACTTGAAGCAATTTCATGTTTTCCTGAATTTCATGAAATTATTTTTTGACAAACAGAACTTTTATAAAGAAGACTTTTCTTTGTAAAATTAAAATTAACGATTTTTCCCCTCGTCAACTTCATCCAGGGACACTGTATATCTGGGCTTGTCCTACTATGGCCTTTATTATTACCTTTATCATAATCTCATTGGCATACCAATAGTAAATAGCTAATCTTCCTAAACTTATTATCCCAAACAAAGCTGTTGCTAGCTTAGTGAATATATCGGGAACATTCTAAAAATATTACTTCTTTTATGTGTGTAATTTACTACTCACTAAGCAAACTAAACTCTTGATTGATCACTTACCTTCTTTACTTCTTTAATTGCTAAGTACTCAAACGTTTCTTATTAGAAAACCGAATACATACCATAACAAAAAGAGCAAGCATCGCCAATTGCAACGAACTCTGCAGGAAATCCATTAGCATTACACTTCTCATCGTTTCGTTGAATTTATTAATGTAGCTGCAAAACTCCTTGCTAATTTTAATTCTAAATCCACCGCACGTTTACCTCAAAATTCTTTGGTGTTCGATAATGCATAACCGCAATGTAACCAAATCGGCTTCCTCCTCGTCGCACCGCAATTGCTCCTGGATTTTACCCTTGTACGTTTCGAACTCGGTCAAAATGCGATGCAGGATGTCCAGCTGGCCTATCAGGTAGTTAATAAAACTGTAGAAAAATATGTCGCTGCCGTAATTGCATAAAGCGCAAATGGTGGTGGCAAATTCCTCCCAGAAAAACGCCACGAAATGGTACTTCTGCTGGTCGAAGGGCATCCAGGAGTCCCACAGCAGCGGTACCTGCAGCACCGTCTCGTTCCTCGCCGGATCGAAGTACGGCTCTTTGGGCAGCAGGAATGGGTATATTACGTAGCAGTAGGATATTGTGTCTAAAGAACCGTTAAAATTAGAGTTGTATTGTTGCTAAAGTAGTTAAACAATCGCTGGTAAGAGACGGGTATCTGGGTCAATCAAGTTGAACGCTTCTGTAGAAATTAATGTAAATAGCGAAATTGCAATAGTCGAGAATGTTGTTAAAGCTTTGGTTTATTACAGTGCAAATCAAAAATTAAAAAAATAGAAACTAGCCACATATTAGAGAGGAAGATGGTATTAATAAACGTTTAACACACTTACCAATATAATGCATAGTCATATAAACCAAATTAAAAAGAACGTTTCCCCTGACGCACTGATAATAAATCTTAATCAACTCATCATCTTTGGAATTGTTGATGATTTCCTCCTTCATCATCACCTCCCTTATCAGCTCCTTAGCGGCCGCGTTTCTCACCGAGTAAATCCTCAGCAGGCCCATGGTGTAAGCGGTGGCGATCGTGCCGATTCTGGTCACGATTACGATATCGAAATTGGTGAACATTTCCGAAAATAGCTTGATGTAAGTACCGATGACGAAGAGCGAAGTGGCGCCGAAGAGTGTCCAAAAGTGCGTGCTGTAGAGCACCCTTAATACGGGTTGGTTTTCGAAGGCGATGGGCCATACTCCGCATACTAAATTACAGTAGGTTACTACTTTGAAATGGTCGATTTTCGGGACTATCTGGAATTTTTACGAGCTTTTTATTTGGAGGAATTTGTCTGGATAGTTGTTTATTTGGATACATTGCCCTATGATGGGGATACATTTGTCTTAGGTGAAGTGTGAGTTTCAAAGAAGGTTTTGTACTTACCTGCATTTTAGATTTGTATGTAACTATTGCTCATGTAAGGCAATAATAAAAGAATAGGTATGGAAAATAAGGCAAACGATGGTTAAACCAACATACCCAATAATTAACTCATTAGAGACAGTTCAAAAAAGTTAAATTGCTTGTAAATTGCCTAAGTTATTCGAATTTAATCAATTAGGCAATTAAATATAATTTATCTGAATTATTTCTTTTACTTAAGTACTCTGAAACAATTGGTATTTTTCATATTTACAGGGCGTTTCTGATAAAATTGCATCAAACCATTTTTCCTGTAGATGGAAACTCAACTTCTCTTCTATTATCAGAAAGTAAAATCATTTTTAAAAAAGTAAGACTTTCCGATAATTTTTGTTCAAATATTTATGGGCAGCGACGCGAGGTTTTAACCCGAATTCGAAATACGTTACTATATTATGGAAATCAAAAGTAAGCTGTGCTAATTAAATAAGCAAACAGAAATTTCAATTGTCTATCGATTTATATATAAAAGAAAGGCATTTTCGCTGCACAAAGACTCGACAATAATAAACCGACGCGATGCGACAGTCCTGCTTGATTTTGTTCCTATTTTTCGGGGTTAATTTCGGCGCCTGTGACGACCGGGGCGTCGGCGTCGGCGGTATAGGGGGCGGATGTGGACACCATCACGATCATAAATTTTATTATTGTAAGTACTCGAATCGTTGCAATTTTCATTAATTTATTAGTTAAATATAGATTATTAGATACTTATGCCTACTAAATAAGTAGATTCTAGGCATATTATTTTGTGATTAAATCTATCTAAGGTGAGTGTACCAGTAGTAGCCCATTTTAAACTGTGAAACTGTGAATTTCAAACTGTGAAAATTAAGATTTTTTTTAGATTTTTCACCACTTGGTATTGGTGTTTGAAGAACATTTTACTAATCAGTTAATAATGACATCGTAGGGTGGACTCTTAGGCACATTCCATCCGATTATTAAACAAAAAGTAAAAAATATTCAGGAAGTCTGTATTAATACTGTTTCAAAATGTCTCCCACCCTATATTTATAAAGCTTAATCCTTGTTCATCAGGAGTAGATAATAAGAGACGTGGTATAGAGATTTATATGTATATCTGGAGTGTTTATGATAGGCTTTTCTCAATGTTCTTTTATTTGAAATATGCTGCACACATTATGGAAATTATTGATGATTTTTTTAGTATATCACCTGCATTATTTGGCGTTCTTCGTCCTCAAATTCAAGGCGATTTTAGTCGTAGGATCGATTTGGGCTGCTGTTCTTCTAGTAGGAAAAGTTATTGCTGCTTTCAAATTCGCTGAATCGCTTAAACGTAAGTAAACAATGCGATTTTAATTTAGGTACATACGCATGTAATGTTTATTAATATTATTTTATTTTAGATGAAAAACACCACGCGGTTTACTCGTACCCGCACCACCATTACGAAAAAAGCTTCGATTCCCCGATTTACTACTCATCTCCTTCGAAGGATTCGTATTCTTCCGATCACCCGTCAAATAGAGTGTACGAATTTCCATCGTCCGGTTACAGTACTTATAAAAATTCGTACAAAACTCTTCCCACAAATATGAAAAGAAGTTCTTCAGAACGAAAAAAGTCCACGCTAGAAAACATAAAGTTTTTCTTATCCACTATTAAAAGGTAATTTCTATTAAGTTTTATTATACTCTTATAAACTCCTCTTAAAACTCGAAAATAACTTCACAGGTGAAAAATTAAGAAAATAAATAAATTGAAGTGTAAAAAGACTAGAAATGTAGCAGGTACATTAAAAATGTAGTGATATTTTTTATTTTTTAGGATGAATCTTTCCGAGTATGTGTTCAAAGAGATGAATTTGAAGACTAAATCATGCAAACGAAAATTTGTCTGTGAAGCAGATTTTAATGTAAGACAAAGCATTGTCGCAAAATATTTATTCAACTTATTTATGTAAGTAAATCTTTATAAATCCACAAAATTAGGAGTATTTAAAAAGCAGATACAGCCCGACAGGAATAGCGATAAACGCGAGTACCATGCGCAATGGTAAAAAATTAATAAATACGCAGGCAATGTTTACAGTTATTTTAATCGCTCCTTTTAATATGTTAATATTTATTTGTTATTTTTATAACTTACGTGACTAATAATACCATATTTTGGCAGCGATGAAGACTACAAAAAATACCAGCAGAAAGACAAAGTAACGAAGATTGAAGATTGCGCCGAATTAAATCCAGATTGTTCAGATATCGACAGTGATTCCATAGAAAACACATGATAAAAATACGAATTAAGGAATTAATTTATTTATTTATTAAACTTACTTATTTATTTACTTTTGTTATTTCCTTTAAAAATATTATGCAAAACAAAACGAAGAGATAAGAGAATATTGTAAATAAAAATGTTTATTTCTCCTACATTATCAGCTTGATATGGATTTCGTCTAAAAGAAATGTACAGCAAATATCAGTAAAATAATAACTAGTTAATTACCACTATAGAATCTCAATATTACAATAACTACAACTAGCACTACTTTAATAAGCGTATTTATGTATATCATCAGAAAAAATTACAAGCTAACATACTGTACATCATAACAATTTACTAACAAACTAAAAACGACACAACTAACTGAATTATCAGTAATTCAGGGCTGAATATTCTCTTCACCACGGAATTCGTACCCATATCAATACTTTCTGTAGACGATATTATGTATTCCCTGGGCGCAGGAGGCGACAGTCGACATTGAGTAGTGGGTCCGCACCCCAAACAATCTTTCGGTTCATAAATATAGCATTCCTGGTCCGGAGGGCAGGAATGGAACAAGCAGGGATCAGTATGAATGCGACAGTCTGCATAAGCTGTAAAATAAAACGACAGCTACAATCTAACATGAATAGTTGTGGACATGTCACTCGAGTACGATGCGCAGTAGTTTGTGACATATATTTGTCATATAAAAGTTGCGCAGGTGACGTCTACAGTTAAATGTGCTGTAGTGTAGGATGATAAACCTATAAGAAATAGATCCAACTTACTGTCTTTGCAAATTCCAGTCAAGCAGCATCCTCCACAACAAGATTTATGATCACTGCACTGCAAAAAAATAAGTATCAGTATTATGTAGATACCTAATGGAAAAATACAGTAATGAGAAAATTAAAATCTATAAAGAAATCCTCCGTGTAGTCAGCAACATATCAGAAATTAAGCAATTTACAGTTCCTCAATTATTATTAAAACAATTAAAATTTACCTACCGCTATTTTAAAAGAGTCGTTGATAATTAATGCAATACCTAATCGTTATCGGCAACAATTTAACTAATTACGGCGTAGTTAGTTGCAATTTTGTACAATTATTCGAATAAATAATTGATTGCTAGCTAATGTCAAACAGATCTCGGTTATCCGTTAATTAAATGAAATTATTTCCGGATCAATTCCGAGCTCGGATTAGCACATGTTGATTTATGCAGGAGTATATTTTTATAACAATACCTAAATTACTTAGTAAATAATCTTTCTTTATACGCTTTTCATTTATAAAAGAGAATATACAGCATGCATATATTTTAGAATACAAATTATTCCATCTACACTAAATTGGTTCGACATTTTTATCATTAGAAAGGAATCAACGATAATAGACCACTAACGAACAAAATATATCATTTTAATTTTCGACTAATTGCGCTTACACCTTTACAACTTACAGTTTTTCCGTATTCCCTGCAACTTTGCGGACAAACCGAACCCAAACAGCAAGCAATAACTAGCGCAAAAAACGATTTAAAAAAATATTTTCGCCACTGCATTGCATGCATGCATGCGGCGGGATACCTCAAATTGTACTAGATATTTATAGATTAGCGATGCCTATGAATGGTGAAAAGAAAAACTTACCCATTCACCGTACTCTTTACAATTTTGCGTAGATACGGATAGAAAAACGCCGAATAATGTAAATACGAAGATATAATTCATCGTAATCGCCGGTGCCGCGGAACTGATAACAATAAGCGCAGTACCGAATGGTAAGCGGCGATAATTCTACCATAAAACGTGTTAATAGATAAATGTTCAACCTGAAAAGTTGCGTCCAATTATCGCCCGTTTTACTTTTTTAATTTAAACCGACGCCCAAGTATAGTACCTAAGTGTTAATTTAATGCAGTTAATTTGAATCGATGGCCGGTTGATAAAAGGCCTTCTAACAATAATCTGTCGTTAAAACGATTTACCTTCAAATCCCGAGAATAAAAGCGTCTTCACACGGTCGCGATATATTGCAACAATTTATTGTTGCAAAATATTGCATTGCAGTTAAAATACAAGCGTTCAAATGCGTAGTTTTCACACATATGCGATACGATAATTTTTATTAAGGCTTGTATAACAATATATTGCACCGTGTGAAAACACCTTAAGAGCTCCAATATTAAATAAATACAAGCATTAGAGCGTTTTCACAGTTAATTAATTTCACACAATTAATTGCAATTTGTTGCACAGTGTGAAAATGCTCTAATGCTCCTTTCAAAAGCACTTCGAATATAGCAATCTTATTCTTCTTCATTCTATTTTATTTGGTTAAAAAAATTATTACCTAGTTTGTTAATATTCTTCTCACTTTCATAAGTATTATTCTCGTTCTTTTTCTAATACACCCCTCCATTTCTATCGATAGTAAAAAAGCGAGAGTTCGGGATGAGCAATAGGTCCGCCGACCATTGAACCTACTCAATACTCATTCTCATCAATTTTATACGTTTTCATATAATCTAAAATCTATCATCTATAATAATACATATAATCATAATATGGTAAACTATATTTTTTCATAACGTACAAAAAATTAATAAATACAAAACGAATATTAAAAATCTGATTTTAACTGACGTGCTATTTTCAAATTAAACAAGTACGAGCAACAATATGTATATCACAAAATAAATTCAATTCACTTTCAGCTTCTGATTCAGATTCAGGTCTTCCAAAGCTTCATGAATTCCTTCTGGGATCCTACCCGCATCTATTTCCTTAGCCCAATGCAGATACTGCAACAAAAATATATTATTAAGATAAATCTTTTATAAACAGATGCTTGGATAATGGCAAAAATATTTAAATGGTACTATTGTTAAATAATTATTAATAAGGAATCTACAGTGACACTAGAGAAAAATTAGGGTATCTCAAGTGTCTCTTGAGTCAGTGTCATTAGGGTATTACAAATGCGGTAATCTAGTAGGTGAAAGATAGGAATGTATGATTGAAAGTCTGATTATCTGCTCTATTAGGTAATGACTCTAAAGTAACACTAGTAGCAAAGGAAGTAATCTAGTAGGTGGAAGATAGGAATCCTTGATTCAAGGTCATGTTACCTATTCTACTATTAAGGACTCTAAAGTAACACTAGAGAAACATTAAGGTCTAAAGTCCTTAAGTATCTAAAGTCTCTCTAAGGTCATTAGGACATTTCAAAGGGAGTAATCTAGTAAGAAAGTATGCTTCATTTTGTTGAAAGTCGGGTTATCTGCTCGTACTGAGGAATCTAAAGTAACACTACAGAAACATTAAGGTATCAAGTGTTTCTAAAGTCATTAAGATGTTACAAAAGGAGTAACTAGTAGGTAGAAAGGAATTGTTAATTAAAAATAATCAGGTTATTAAAGGAATCCAGGATTAAAAATCAAGTTACCTGCTCATATTCCTGTCGAAGAACTAATACGGCCTTTTCCCTATCGGCGACTAGTTCTTCTAAGTATTGGTAACGTAGTTTTTTACGAGCTCGGCATTCTCTTGCACTTTGACGACTGCGCTCTGAAAATATAAATTAAATTATTTATATTTGAACCAAGTAAGGTATTTCCAAGTTTACCTAATTTGGCTTTCATGTCCACTTTTTCTGCCGATTTCCTGCCTGGCTTTCTCCCACGTTTACCAGATTCCTTGCGAGCAGGACCTTCCTGCAATAACAACGATAATTAGGTAAATAATCAATGGAACAAAATAAAATAGCATTATGAAAAACGTTGAAATCCTCCTACTACATCCGCTCTAATTAAGAAAATTACAACACAATAATCTATGTTAACGGTCTTGGATAACTGGGGTTTCAGAAATTTAAATAAAGAATTTTTATTTTTGGATGTTCATACACAGAGTTATTAATTGCGAAAATTTTTAGATAATTTTCCTCTTCATGTCGTGTTTATAATTTTCTCTTTACACAGTTTGCATACACTAAACTTTCTCTTTTTATTAGCGCTTTATTTAAGAGCTTCATAAGATATTTTACACGAATCGTATACAATAAAATTAAATTTAGCATTACAAATATTTTAAGTAATTTTCATAACAATCGTGTTTGCGAGTAGAATGAACAAAACCTCAAGAATCCACATCACTACGTCGAATTTTAAAACCTAAATAGATTTATTTCGAATTCTTCATTCAATTGTAGGTACAATCCTTAAAAAGTATCAACGGAATAGATGCTGAGGTAGAAACGAATCTAATACGCTCGCAGGACGTTTCATTAAACGCGTTTTACGCGAATGGAGGTCATAAAAATAGGCTGTATTACCTATAGGTATACTCATCCTTGTCTCTACCGCTCACTTTGCCTGTAATTATCACTATCAGTAAAATGAATATTCTGATTCATGGTTAGTCAACTTAACTGCAATATGTTATTATAACGTTGTTCTGCGCACAAAAAAAATGTATTTATTCATAGTAGAAATAGAAAAGTTTTAAGTTAACGAAATTAACTATTTATGAAGTGAAAATTAGGTACCTAAAGATAGTAATGGAAGACAGAATAAGGCAATTAAAATTATTGCGTTTCGGGGAATATTTGCATTAAATTTGTGTGCATAATGATTAGATAATAATTTCAATAAACGTAATTTATTGAAAATTGATCGGTGTACTTACTTCGTTCGATTGATAGTATTATCTGGATTGTTTGTAATGAAATTTAAATTTGTTAATTCTTTAGAAAATGCGTAAAAGGACCCTATTTTTTAAATTGCCTAGAGTGGTTAGGTTAAAATTAGAATTTGAATTCAGTTTGTTTAATTGGGAGTTTATTTAACTTTTCATTGCGGTAATATGCCAAAACCGCAATTGACAAGCAATAAAACTGCGTTGAAAAAAAAAACAAATTTTTAAGATAACAATTTGAAAGTCTCCTAAACTCATCGTAACAATTACGATAGCAGATAAATTTAGCATCGCACTCGCCCTTTTATTTATTTATATTTGCACATTCTCTATTATAGCACATTTTATGGCAGGTTTAATTTTATATAGTACCTATTAGTGCGTAATTAATTACGGAGGAAATTGCATGATGGTTTACCTACCTGCAAAGGAAATTATACGGATTGTCCCAAAACTCGTTTGATGTAAAATTGTATCTACTAAATATTTTTATTAAAAAATACATGTAGGTTCCTAATGTGTTCCGGGACATCCTGTATATGGAAATTTTAATTATTGGCAAAGCTTATCGTTATCGTTTCAATTTGTAGATAACTGTGTAGGTATCTACGCATAACTGCCCTTTTAATGCACGTGGATGGGCAAAGAAAAAGTTGCGCAAAAACCAAATACTGATTTATGTTCCTGCCTAAATAATAAAAATAAATCTTACTTGCAAATGAACAAAGCAATTAAAATGAAGCGTAAATAATAGATATAATAGGAAAAAAAAAGCAACAAATAAAGTAAGTTTATGTGTTGTTAAATTTGTGAATTTTTTATTTAAGGGTAGATTTGTATAGAACTTGACTTGATTTCATTTTGAAAATAGGTAAAATTAATTAAAAAATTGTATTTGGAAACAACGCAAAAACTGGCATAGAAATCGTTTAAAAACTTTCTGAAATTCGCCGAAAAATTTTATTACACAAATCAAATGCATTTCAAAGCAAACTTTTCGATGAATTACAGAAATATCAAGTAAAATTTTACACCGATTGTTTTACGCGTAATATAGTGCACTTTTTTTCACTGTACCCACTGGTAATTGACTAATTTATTGCACATGTGGCAATTGTAAACACTAATAAACCAGAATTACGGCATTTTATTTAGAAATTAAATTTCATCAATTAAAACTCGAAAAAAAAAACTAACCAAGTGCGTTGAAAAAATTAATCGCATTACACGCGCTAATTAGAAATTTGTTGAAAAAAAACCCAATTTAACACGGTTTGTTACCATACTAACGGATACACCCATAATTCCCTAATCTACCGAATTAAAAACAACGCATAAAAATAAGACCAATCGCGATTTGCGTTGTATACCGCATTTATCTCAACATTCACTTTAGAAACCTTGGTCAGTTATTCAATTACACAAAAGCGTTGCTTCTTCGTAGGCGCATTTTCACCGAACCCACCGCATTTTTCATTTCCACGCGACAAATCCCCGTTACCGTAACAACACCGAGCGTAGATGCAACGCCGTTAAAAACCATCTAATCGGAAGATTCGGAAAACAGTCGGCACCAACCCCCGAGTCGCCCCGGACTCGGCCGGAAAAGAGGACGGCCGGGGCGCGGAGGAACCGATCTTACGAATTTTCCGTTCGGCAAATCGACGAGAAAACTTAATGAAAGTCGAAAAATTTTAATGCTCACCGATCCAAATGCGTAGTTCAGCCGGCGCGAGCACGCAGTTAGAAAGCTACACGGTCACAAAAACAAACGCGGAGACCGAGAGAACCGAGACCGGCGCGCCGTGGCATAGGCATAATATCGGAAATCAGATTCGAAAGACCGCTTGTCGAACGCGCTCGCCGCATTGCCAATGTGCCTCGTTAAACTCGTAATTAACCGATAAAATTCATTCATATACCTACAACGTATTCCCCAACACCTACAGTTTTTTTTTTATTAGAAGACGCGTGTTTAACTTGATTGTCAGTTGTATATTGTTGTTATGAAGTAACTATACGGACATTGTTTCCTTTACAGAGACTTTAAACGATTGATTAGCTTTAAAACGGGGCTCTGAATAAAGACCAATATGTGTGTGTGTCTTAACGACGGCCCATTGAAAGTAGATGGAAAAAGTACATTACTCAGTAAATAGAGTTCCCAAGGGAATGGAATTAAGAGACCAGGCACATTTCTTTCAGTAGGTATCCCACAATGAAGCATTATTATAAGCATGGAAAAAATATAAAACTATACTTCCAATTTTTCATTGTCTCGTGTAATCGGATGTAAGAACAAGTTTCAAATATTTTCATTAAATCGAGCATAACAAAAATTACTTATACACAACTTTTCAAAATTTAAATTTCATGTATAATATGTATACTGTGAATGGGCCTTATCGTCGATACACACAGTAAATGACAGTATAGGTTACTCTATTGAGAATTAAAAGTAGAGAGAAAATTGTGGCACTCTGAATTTTATTTGGGAAGTTTTAAGAAATGTTTTAACACTATACGTACTTGAAAACATGAAATTTATGTCAGAATTACTATAGATTTTTACTAGTAAACAACCTTGTTTCATTTATTACTACCAATTAGACACTTTATTCATGGTTTTACAAGTTATATTAGTGTGTTTTTTCACTACTTAGGTATGCTGGATTTAGTAGGTTATTCAATATTTTTCTAAATTTGTTGCTTTTTAACTCCAAATTACTAATTCATTAAGATTTTTATTATAGATTATTTAAAGTTTTACTGGGTCGATGGTTCAAAACACAAGGTACTTACCAGGAGATATTATTTTTATCTCTATTATGTGCCTGCTAAAATACTAAATTTTTCATATGTAGGTACGTATAAATGCTCTAATTACTAAATTATTCAACATTATATTCAATAATACAGACAACTTTTATCGTTTGATTAAAGAACAAAGTGCATAAAAAGTTTTATTTACAGAATCTCATTTTCTACTACTATCTATAATACATTATACATTAATTTTTTATAAAACGATTTTTTAATTGTTAGTGAAGAGTTAAAATATCGATTTTTCGTATTATCGACAGAAGTAAACAAATAATATGTAAGTACATTTTTCTCATAATTTGAACCCTATAACATTATTTACATACCAATAAATAAAAACAAAATATTTGTGCATTGTAGAAATTATAATACACATTGTAAAGAAGTAAACCCAATTTTTATTCATCTATCTCCAATGAAAAATCGCACCTACAATTACAGTAGATATAAAATTGTGGTAATTAAACCAAAACCAGCAAGCCCTTTCTAAACCTGCCAAAAATCGATTCCTTTGGCATACATCAATCACAACCCATAAAATAGCTTATCAAACCGTATGATTAATATGATTATACAGTATATCCTCTAAGAAGTTCAAAGTAAACTCAAAAAATAAATTAATTTATAGATGTATTTTCAACCACGAAAGATTTTCGAATTGGAAGCTTGGCAACGTCGCTTAGGCGTATTGCGCAGTGCGAGAGTATCTACGTCCGTGCCACCGCCTCACGTCCCGTTTTCGTAGGAGTTTACACGGGAGAAGCCGTTTACGATTCGCTTATTGCGTTTTACTATTTTACGAGTGCAACAGCTTCTTAATTTTAATCCATTCAGTATTCGACAAATGGGAAAAGGTGTTTGGTCCAATGCAAATTTTCCACCTCCTGGCTTTTATTTTATTCCATTGTTATATGGAAATTAAATAAAAAAGCTTACCTGTATGTAGTAAAATTTATTTCTACAAATCAACAACGTATTATTTATCAAAAAATAACATAATAATGTAAGCTAATTTATATGAGAAATGTGCTCATTAAATACGTACACTATTATTAATCGTAATTCTTTATTATTCTCAAGAATTAATTGTTTTGGTAATCTGGTTTATGTAATAAAAATATTGCCAATAATATACCTAATTAGAGTTTATAGAATGATAATTAAATTCTTGGGAAATTATAAATTTTGATTAGATTATATTGAATGACTTGTTGAAAAATAAGGAAATTATTTTGCAAATCACTTCCCAAAAATACTCATCTCTACCGCTCTTATTTTTGTTTACTTTAATTACGTAAATAGTGCGAACAAATTACAGAAGATATATCATATTAAATTTTATTCTTTTGAAAAACACTAACAAATAAAAAAAATAATAAACAGAAAAGATTACACAATAATTGTCAACCTTTCGTGCACACACTACAAAATAAGGCTGTAAATAATTAATTCAACAACCAATAATTTATTACTACATTTTTTTTTAATTTATGAATTTATTATTAATAACGATTTGAAAAATTTTACTTGCTCGATTTACGAGCTCTATAGCTTATTTGTCGTCTATCAGTTCGATATAACCATTTCTTATCGATACATTAAACATTAAAATGTAAACTTGCTTTAATACTATATCGTTATCTTTTAATGTAATTCATTCAAATTTTCTATTAGATGTAACGCCTGCGCAGTCCTGCCATTACCTAAAAGAGTGCCTCACTAAATGTTAAATTTATTTGCCAAACATTTGTTATTTTAGCGAAACCTATTGAATCGAAAATTGTATTAGCTTCGATTAATTAATATTAACTGTTTGAACTAGTAATTATCATCGATATTCAAGATACAATTGATGTAATTATACGTACAAGTATGTCTGATATCACTACATGAGAATGTGATCTACAATGATTACTTAATAACAGCCTTAAGAATTATTGTCATGGGCTACTTACGCAAACACTGTGTTCCTCGATCACCGTCATTTCTTCAAAATTCATTTTCGACGTTGTTATTTAACGAAAAGCTAGGTAACTTGCGAATAAAGAGCACTCTCAACACAAAAACAGTTCAACGTGTCTGTGTTATTTACAAACATTACAAGGTCATCAGAATATTTTTTCTTTACGTCATCAGTCGATAATTTTTTTGATACTGCTGACACCTACAGTTGGAAAGCCGAAACAAAATGTCTACAAATGCGACTCCGGTACAATAATTGTGGTGATGAATCTTAACTTTAGGGATTATAATAAAAACTAATAGAAAATGCGTCAATATACAATTGTTTTACACAAGGTATTAAAAAAAGTATATACTCATTTCGTTTTAAAATAAGTCACAATTATCATGTTTTTTACCCGTAAACTAAACTTTAGCCACGATACTAAATGTCATATGTCACTAATTGATAAAGCAGAAGTTTGGCAAATGCGCCTTTTTTGAAAATACTAAATAAAATATTCAATAATTACATTAATTACTATCATTACTAGTCCATTACTAATTTCGTTATTTGGTAATAGTTTGGAAATTTTTTCTATAAAAAAAATGACGTATTGGCAGCATTGGTGTCAAGTTGTCAAGTAAATGTCAAAATTCTAACACTTAGGTTATGTTGTATTCGTTTAAATTTGTTTTCGTTTGAATTTTGATTTGTAATACAAAATGACAAAAAACTATCCAACTGATTGGGATATTGAACAATATAAAGATGAAACCGAACCAGAACATCACTGGGAATTAAGGAAAGAATTCATGGAAGCCCACATAGGGAATTTCCCTGAAGACTACTTAGTAGCCCTAGCTAGATCTTTTACCAATATAGAGTTTATGGGATGCAGGTGAGCATGTGTTATTAAGTTAATTCATTTTTTTACTAAAATACGGTAAATTTCAATAGTTATCCACCAGCTGTAATGGCTAGAATAGCAGAACTTTCAAAGGATGTAGCCAAGAAATACAGAGAGGTTAAGAAAACTAAGTTACAAAGAACTTTTGTTTCTGCTTCTAATGCTGCAGAAAATAAAATAAGTAAGTACATACAAAGCTAAAAACTGAAGTACTATATATACGAGTACTTACATGACATGGAAATTAGTCGTTTTATACCCGTTTGAGCTCGTTATTTTAACACCAGGAATTTCACAAAGTACTTAATATATTGTTTTTTAGAACGACGTAAAACAGACCAGGGGCCCCAAAAATCAGGAAGATAATTTTTTATTTAAAATTTCTATATACTTAATACCTGAACAGTACGTATAAAGATTTATGCGTCTTCTCTTTTTCTTTGAAGATATAGGATTTTGTAAAAGTATTGTGTTTTATTTAAAATGATTTGCTTGATCACAGAAGAGATTATTACGTATGAAACATTTAAGTTTCAATATACCCGTAGGTGCAAAATTGTCTGCAATTTCTCTAATTTATGCACAATTAATGGTTTTATGATGTTTCCAAACTTCATTAAATTTTGGTTTTATTATTGGATAGTATTTTTTGTAGGTTTTTCAATGATGTATCACAAATTGGGGGTTTCTATTTAAATTTCTATAATTGGGGTACGTGGGGCATAGAGGGTTGATGGGGGTCAATTCTTTTTTATGTCAATTTAGAATAGTTCACCTTCATATCATAGAAACGGTTTTAGGCATTTTTTGATTTCATGTTTCGTTTGGAAAATATAGTCATTGTAAGTTATTATATTGTCATACTGTATAATAATGCAATAACGTACAAAAATCAAAAATTCTATATTTACCAACAAAAATAGTATAAGTATAAATAAACACAAACCATTCAACCAGTATCAATGATAAAATAAAATGCAGAAACACGAAATGTTTCTCTTTTTAATATCGACAGTTTCCATTTCTAAATAATCTAAAATTAGGCTACATTACAAATTTATAGCGATAATAAATGCCAATAACGAAGGCATTTAAAATATTCGGCAAGCTTTCCACCAACAGAAACACTAGAAAAACAAAACTGTCTCATAACATTAATAATCCAAGCAATACACCTCATCTAAATATCTATTTACTAGAATTATTGTGCAATCCTTCGATAGACACGCTCAGCTGTTCTAATCTCTGCATAAGTTGGTTCATGGTATCCTGCGAACTCTGAATATCTTCCTCCTTCAAGCTGGGCACTGTAGCTGAAGCTAGATCGAAATGCAGCTTGGCCAGTTTCTCCTGTTGCTCTCTGATATTCGTCATCTGTTCCATGGTGCAGCCGCTGCCGAAGGCCCTCAGTTTGCCGGAATGGAAATCGGCTAGCAGTCCTAGCAGAGCCCTTTCCATATGTCGAACATCGGGAACTTGGGAGATAAAAGAATGGTGTCTAGTATCTGTATTATCGGGATTGTCTACTGAATTGCAAATAAAAAAAAAAACAAAAATAAAAAAAATTGCTAAATAAAAAAAATATAACAAGCAAACTAAACGATTAACTTAATGGCTATTAAATGATATAAGTAAGTGTACCTTTGTGTGGATTTCTCGCTCGTATAGTCGAGTTTTTATTACTATCTTTAATCTTTCGTTCATTAACAAACGTGATTTTGGAACCGGCTACTCCTGTCTGTCCTTTTCTACCGTGAATAATAGAACTGCGGCTCGTATTGCCAGAAGAAGATACCTGAAGTTGTTTAAAAACGCAGTTGATTAATTGACTCATTGAAATAAAGAATCGGCTGTGCAAATTCTTTATTTATTACCACTTTATTGCTTTTAATTGGCGACGTTATTTTTCCTTCGGCTTCATCTTGAATGATACTGTCCTCGTTTTCTGCGTCACTGGACACTAATTGCTGAAGTTCGGACGTTTCTCGTGACTCCATTTCGAATTAGAGTTCAAACATACCAGCTAAAAACTGAATGCATACTCTATTAACAAACTATTTCGATAAGGACTACTTGTTACAATAAGATCGTTTTTAATGGCATATTACTGCTTGAAATATTAGGTGAAGAAAATAGGATATAGGTAGTAAATTAATGTTTTTTCATATCAAATATCCCAAATTATTATATTTCTTTGGCACAAACAAAAGGAAAATTTGAAATGTCAAAAATGACAACTAGTGCAGCTGGTTTTGACAATTTTTACTTCTTTTTTCTATCTAACATCGCCTCTATTCTAGTAGTTATTAGTTCTCAAATTTTAACTTGACAGTTTTGACATTGACAGCTATGACAATTTTGTGGAACTAACTTCAGTTTAATTCATTTTGTTTTTTTATTTGACAGTTTTTAAATGGGAAATGGGAGGATTTTTAGAAAATGCCCAGAACCAAGTTTTATTTTTTTTCGGAAAATCGTTTTTTTAATTGGCAATAGGAAATATACAAGCGGTGGTCATGACTGAATCATCTCAATACACCTTAAAGTACCAGCACTTACTTAGAGACCTAAAGAGCACTGTGGAGGGATTGTTGATGACCCAAGTGGCAAACGTTTGGTCTATTTTTGGTGGCCTAAACAGATTCCACGCCATAGTTGATAAAATATTCAAACACGGATGTAAAGGATCATTGAAGGTAGGTGAAATTTGCAATTTAAATATTTAGAATATGTTATTCCTACTTTATATTTATGTGAGTAGCGAATTTTTTGAAACACACTCATGCTTTGTTTCTTTAATTTTAGGAATCCGCTTATTACAGTTTCATACAAGGATTGGAATGGTTACAGCCCGATAGCTCAAAATCCTACTTCTCCATAGACTGCGAATATCGTCCGCACATTCCGTCCCATTTAAAAACCGACAAATCCGCTATTTGGCTATACCGAAGTTTGGAAAATCATTCTTTATCGCAGAAACTCTCTTGGCTCCTTACAGACAAGAACCACCTATCTCAATGTTACCAAGAATACGCCTTTCTTCGCCAAGAGAAATACGCCGAAGCCACTCTGATATGCTTAAGAGCGGTGGAAAGAAACCAAGCGAGCCTGCTTTCCGATATCAACCCCTATTTATTCATCCAAAAACCCAACGACTTTCTCAAAGTTCACAGAAGGTGCTCCTCGTTTCCCGACCATCATATGCAAAAGATATACGCTGAAAGGTTTAATGTCAGGAGAAGAACGGTGCAAAATGTGCAAACTGAATTAAGAAAAGAGGCTGTAAAGAAAGTTAAGCAAAATGTACAGGGGAAGTTGAAACCGTGGAATAGCATGCCTTCTCTATTATCTGTTCAATCTAAGATTAGTAAAAGGCCTTGTTCGGAGAGCAAAACCACCCCCACGACTCCGGTGCACACGAAGAAAATATCACCGACTGCCCTTAAGGTAGGTAAATTAATTTAAAGGTGGTTAAATTGGAATTTCTTTACTTTTGCAACTTCTGATAGTACAAGGAATTATCATTTTAAGGTTTAATTAAATATACTGAATTATTTATTGATTCGTATTAATTGTAATATTAAAATTATCAAAGAAATTGATTGCAGTATCTTCTGTAAATGCAATGTATTCTAATCAAAATGTAATCGAACTCGAGATTACTTATTTTTTCTCTGTTACTAACAGGATTTGCCTCAACGATGTTTGATATAAAATTTTATAAGTTGAGAAATAGTAAGGTAACAATACTATAATAATTAATGTTTACTAAACAAAAATTTAGTAATGAAGATAAGCTTGTTATACGCTTTACGAAAAATTGAGTAATGGTAAAAAAATGATTTCTCTTTAGGATGTTTAGGAGCATTTCAAGAATTCTTTTTTGCCGATTCATTTGAACTATTTCATTCGAAAATGTCACGAATTTCATTGCAACATAGTCGCGTATAAATTCTTAGTTGTAAATCACACCCGTTACCTGTTCCAGGTCGATTATGGCACCCTCCAGCCCGCCTCCAAGAAGTTGAATCTCAAGCGAAACCGGCCGTACGCCAAGTCGACCTGTGTGAAGCATATCATCATCGACAACTGCAACATAGTGGAGCACACGCCGTCGCTGAGCAGCTCCCAGAGCAGCGGTACGATAGTTAACGAAGAACTCATGCAATCTACCATATCAATGCCCGAGACTAAATCGAAAACGAGCAATATATTATCCCAATCGCCTTTGAATGTGGTCGATTCGTTTTTGCCGATGGCCGGCGAGAAGGATTACAAGAAGATGCCGAAGAAAACTTTTATAGGTAAGACTGAATTATACATAATACAGGGTTTCTCAAGGTAGTAGTTTATTAGTACTTTTAGGAGTTCCTAATGAGTTGGGAATTTGAATATTTAGGAGTAAGGTATACCCAATGTTGTGGGTTTTTCTAAAATATTTTCGACCATCTGTGACATCCGGTTATAGCGGAAGTAGATGTCGACTTCTTTATTTCAAATGGAAAGTACCTTTTTTTACTTCATTTTTGGATTCTGTGTACCTTTTTAACTAGACTTTTATAATAGCACCATATGCAAAAAATGTACTATTTTCATGTTATTTAATTTTTTTTCGAAATTTTTTGGAAAAGTTGTTGAATGTATTTTCTATGATATCTCAATTAATAGAGCACCTAGAAGTTTGAAATTTGCTATCGATAATGTCCAGGCACACTACTAAATGAAACTATACTGGATGTTTAAAATTGTCTGAATAACTTTGCTAACTTAAAATGGCCATAACTTTGTTATTTCAAATGGATCATCCCCTATTTTATGGCGTTTAACAATGGGTATTTTTAAGCACTTTTGATTCATATGGGTAAATCCAGTTGTTTTTGAAATAATGTAAGTTTTGTACCTTGTTATAACTTGTTACTTTTGCTACCGCATCTGTTTTGGTATGCGGTCTACCCAAATCGATGTTTAGTACAGGGATATCTGAAATTTTAGGACAACCAGTTTCAGTTTTGCAAAATAGTCAAAATATTGGACGATGGATCTAAAATATTTTGGTAGACCGCATACCAGACCGGCACCGATAATTCTCTTCTCGAGTTATCTAGATGGCTTTTCGATACCGTAACTACGTTATTATAACAAGAATTTCATAATAGTTATAATTATAATTCTGCATTACTCGATTATAAATTCGCATGAATTTCCCAGAGGACGGAGGAATGAGCGTCCTGCCGATGGCCACCGGCTATTTCCCGAAACCCACCAAAGGTCAGAGCCTGCTATCGTTTCTGACGTCGAGCCAATTCAGCAGGGCCAACGCCGAATTGGACAGGGAGAACGCGCACTTTAGCATATCCGAAGCCATCATATCCGCCATGGAGCAGATACGGTGCAAAAGAAGCGGCAAATTGACCGATGATATCGACGACAGCGATCCAGAAATCGTCGAGCTCAAACAAAAAATCAGATTGAGAAGGACCAAAAGGGTGCTGGAGAAACAGAAGAATCACATGTCATCGAGCATGACGAGCGACATCAAAAGCGACAGTATGTTTTCCTATGCTACAGTCGACTTAAACAAGCGGTGACGTAACGACATGAATTGTTGAATAAACTACAAGAGTAATTACTACTACTACTACATATTATACGCTCTTTTAAAAACAAGCCCAATTGTACGTTGTTCGGCTTACATATCGCTCCTTTACTATCAATATGAGTGGAGAGGTGTACCAGAAAAGGAATGAGAATTCAAGGTGATCGATAGGTCCGCCTAGGACCATATAATATAATCAATAATTCAGATTGTGACGTCATCTCTTCGTTAAAAGAGAACATGCTATAAGCGGTTTTATTGTTTATTTCAGCAACAACAACCGTCAGTCCCTGTTCGACCACCTCGGACGGTTCGAGTTCTGACGACGTGGAAGATTTGGAAATCAACGAAACCTCGAATTTGGAGGAGAACGCCGGCCTGTCGATGTCGATGGCGTCTCTCTTCTCCGAAGCAGACATTATGAAAAGACATACTCGCGGTGCTCCCGACGGTGCTTCGGATATATTCTCAGCCGAAGGAGTAGCAATCTCTCTAATTAGTAAATTTAGCGATAAACAGTTACCTCGGTAAGTACCAGATAATCCTTATGGTAGTGTATAAATACTATAAACAAGGTTTTTTTCATATTTTAATTATATAAAATTGTGTATTATTATAGAGCTTCGGATTTGGAATGGTTGGTGTCTGAGGAGGACGCTCCGCAAGCTCTCCTGCCTCTACCGAAGAGTTGGCCAGTCAGTCCGGACTCGGCCGAAGAGAATGTCACTCCGTTAAGAGGCACACAAGAATGGGCACCACCTAGGGCTCAAATCATATTTACCATACACCCGAGTCCAGTGTAAGTAATCAATGCGGGATTATAATCTATAGTGTATTTATGTGTATGTTGCGTTTTTAGAAGGAAGGATTTGATGGCGAAACAGAATTATAGGTGCGCGGGATGTAGTATGAAAGTGGCTTCGAAATACGCGTCTCGATTTCGGTACTGCGAATATTTAGGTAGGTATTTTTGTACGGGATGCCACAAGAATCAGTTGGCGCTTATACCTGGGCGGATACTCCAAAAATGGGATTTTAAGAGGTAAGGAGATAGTAAACTAATACCAATTATTGTTAATTGTGTAATTTTTAGGTACCCTGTATCTACTTTCTCCTATAAATTATTAGAACAAATGTTTCCGGATCCCCTGTTTAGGGTGTTTTCGTTAAACAAAAAGATACCAAGCATTTCGAAGGGGATTGAACTTTGCAGGAAACTGAGATTAGTATTATTTTACATGAAGGATTTTATTTTCACGTGTAGATTCGCGGAATCGTAAGTAATTGTACCTTTCGTAATTCTATTATACATATAAAAATAACAGTTTTAGTATCCCCGAAAAGTTGGAAGAATTAGGATCTGCGCTAACTCAGCCCGATTTTTACTCCATCGACGATTTGATTAAAGTTAAAACTGGAGAGATGATTAAGAAATTGAAAAGTTTAGTGGATATTTGCCTGAAACACACGTCTGAATGCAAGGTAATACTGAATTTTAAATGTAGCCTTTCGTGTAATTTTATTATTGCTTTAGCTGTGTTTGGCTAGAGGATTCTTCTGTGGTATATGTAACGCTAACGAAGTGATATTCCCATGGCAAATGAGGACTGTGTCTAGATGTGATAAATGTGGTAGTTGTTACCATGTGGGCTGCTGGCGACCGGGAAATTCTCCTTGCACTAAATGCTCTAGATTAAAAAAAAGGAAAGAAAGTACTGATAGTAGTTATTAGGTTCAATAATACATATATACGTAATCGTTGCAACAATTAACAAAATTAAATTTTATAATCTGTTATTTTAAATCAGGTTATTTTTATTAATGTAGTATTAAGGGTTTTGAAAAAATTAAGTCGGAAACGAAATTATTTGCTACAAAATATGCTCAATTTCTTGCTATTTCATAAAATTTTACATTATCATTCACTTCCACAGTACTTAAGATTTTGGTTCTAAACCAGTTAAATAAATTGAATGTTTTTCTAACATCTCCGATATCGGTTCAGGCTTATTATATTCATCGTCATATTGTGTTCCGAGGGACCAAAGGGATTCTAAATCGTAGATGTTTCTTGCTTCATCAGAGAATATATGAAGAGCAATATTACCTAAAATAAGTAAATAAGTGATGTTAGAAATAATGCTATGTGTATTTACCTAAATCTAATGCCATCCAATCTTTAGATTCTGCTCCTTCTAGTAGAGGAATGCGGTCTTGACTTTCTCTTTTTTGTTTGTACACTTTTCTCACAAACTGGGCTATTGCTTGCATATGTTTCGAAGACCTTCCGCTAACCACGCACATGTAATCCACATAATTCATTTCTTTTGGTACAGCAGCAACGAAAATATTCTTGGATTTTTCTCGCTTGAGAACTTCCACTAAATCTTCTATATCGAATACGCCCGTTACGCCACCTGATCGCGCTCAATTAGAATTTTATCTAACAGCAAATGTTCAAACTTACGGTTAAGGTTCAGCCCTTCGAATCGCTCCTTTTTTTCTTCGTCCTCCTCCTGAAGATCGGAATATTTCAATCTTTCCTCGAAAACGTCTAATATAACTTCGGAATCTTCGTCTTTGTACACTTGATACTTGGAACTCATAGCGCCCAACGAGTTGGAACTATCTTCCCCAGAATTTGCCTTCTTGGATTCATATCTTCTGTTTAATGTTAAAGCCGGATATTTGCAAGGACATAATGAGAGTGTTCTTGTTTTCACGCACCTAGATAAGTGCCTTAAGGTAGGAAGCATTATTAAAATATAGAAAATAACAAAAATATCCCGGAACTTCTAACCTTAATTTTTCTACTTTTTTATGTAATGTTAATTTTGACATTTGGGTACTGGTCTTTGACCTTATTACTAATGCGTTCAACTAATCAAAGTAGACCCAAACAAATCACAAAAATACGCTTTCATTATCTTTATTTTCATAATTTAAACCAAACCACTAAAAAAATCAGAAGCATTTTTGACATTCGACGAGGGTAAATTATTCTTCAATTCCTTCTTTTTGTTATGTTTCTTGTGCTTTTGATCCATTTTTTCGAAATCCTCGAAATACTGTATGTTCCAAAATCTGATGTCGTTATTGTGGCTACTAGATGCTAAAAATTGACCGCTATTGCAAATATCTACGTTTTCTACGGGCATGTTGTGCTGTCCCACAATACCCAGATGTCTGTGGGGGAACAAGTGAGAGGCTCGTAAGTTACCGTCTTCACATGCAGTTACCACGATATTCTCAGTTATGGGCATCAATGCGTTTATCGAGGTTTTAGGGCCTGGAAAAATGTCGCTGTGAAGGCCGAACTCGTCCCAATTGTAAACGAACAATCTTCCTTTAGATGAAGATGCTACTAGTTTAGTTTCTGATCGGAATATTCCCATACTAGTTAGTTCTTCGTCGTATTCTTCAGATTGCATGTGAACGCATCTAAAACGCAATGGAAAATATTTCTGTGTAGGAGAAATAGTGCCTTACTAACCTCTGTTCGAGATTTATGCTGATAATGGATCCATCTCCACTGGATCCGACAAGGTATTTTTTTGAATCGTTTGTAACTAAATCGCTTATATAATCCTCATTTTTCCTGGTTTTGTATATTTGTTTATCGCTTTTTTCTCTCAAATCCCATAATTTTATCGTACCATCATCATCGCCTGCAATAAAAATTGATATAATTTTTACACTATCATTTTGCTAGTTATAATTTTACCTGTAGCAAATAAGTTCTCATCGATAACAGTTAAGCAATAAACAGGGACATCATGAGAATCTTCATAGAATTTAACCAATTTTCCTGTTTCGACATCGCTCAGCATGATAGATTTATCTTTAGAAGTAGAAAATAATATTTTTCCATCTAGACTGAATTCAACATCTCTACATGCTTTTGTATGTAATTCTAATGTATTTTCCAGCGTATTTTCATCGTTGGAATATTTGTAGAGCAGCACGTCTCCTACTATAGTAGCTACAGCCAGTAAATCGTTATGGGGATGAAATGATATATCCGTTATAAAGTCCTCGCATTGTATACTAGGGGGGTGATCTCTTTCTTTTTGGGATTCCAATCTAATAGCTTTGATAGTCTCGTCTTCCTCTTCCTCTTCGGCCTCAACGGGTTCGTCCACGTCCGATTCTGCCTCAGTTACAGCTGAACTTTCGAAATGTTCGATTTCATCATCGGATGCATCTGAACCAGAGGTACTCATGGAAGTATCACTGTCTTCATTATCGCTGTCGTTGTCATTCATGTCTGAATATTCTTCAAATACTTCCTCGGGCTTTTTGTTTTGATTTTTGCCCATAGTATGCTCCGAATTCCCATAAGTTTGGTCACTTTTGCTTTGCAGTTTACACGTTGGAAAGTAAGGTTAGTTAATTGTCAGTGTCAGTTGTCGTGGTGCTGTGCTGTTGGCTGAGTAATTTATTCAGCCACTATAGAAGTGACTGAATTACTGTCTTTAGCGAGGCCAAAAATCAACGATAAATTAATTCTAGGTATGTAAAAATGTTTTATATATTTATTTTGCTGATCTATGCTATTCTACTTAATATTTAATAAGAATGAAAGTATGTACCATAGACAAAATATAAATATAACATCTTTCTTTCTCTATGGTATGTACTTCAAAAATACTTCCTGGTAATGATATGAAATACAAAATGATCCATTAAAAAAAACTGAGAAAATGTTACTTTTTCGTTTACATCCACCCTGTAAGAAGTACGATTAAAATTTACGAAAATTAATCATTTTGTACATTTTCAGGATATTTGCAATGCTGTGAAACCTGAAATTTATTTTTAATTCAATGATATTCAATCTATAGAGACTGGTTAAACTTAGTATAACATTATACAATATGATATTTTTGGAAAGCTGAAAACGAGCTAAATTCAATTATTGAATAAAAAACAGGTTCTTCCATTTAAAAATGTGAAAGCTTAGTCTACCACGGAAAAACGGTACACTCTGTATAAATGTAACTAATTTTAAAATATGCAGCTTAAAAGATTTACATTTGTAATGAAGTTTTTTTGATTATCTTCTACATTAACTTGAGCTTTTCCATACTAATGTGCCACCCTGGTAGGTGATTTTTTAATGCAATATTAATTTTCACCTTACAAATTGAACGTTTTTATTAAGAAATTAAATTACAATTTTTGCATGTGTAACAAAACTAAATCTATATAAAAATCTAACGATAACTTAGGATGGAACTTAAGATGAAATTTTTAAATTTAACCATTTAACGTAATACTTTTATTTATTTATACCAATGATTCGTTTTTAGTTTCTTCTGGACTCTTGCGTAAAAACCTGTATCGATTTCATCACAAGCAGTAGAATCACTTTCCCAGTGACTATTTTTCTTTTCCATTTCTTCCTTAAGTTTCAATTGCTTCTCCAATGTCTGTAACATGAAATACGTAAATATATGTACATGTATACAGATAAGTGCAAATTTGTTTGCAATATGGTCAAATCTAAGAATTAAACAAAGAGAGATTATTAAAATAATAGTGGTTAGAGTGAGAAAGTTGCAATCCCACAATAATAAGCTTTCTTCTTTTTCCTTATTTATATAAGTCTAATGGAAGTTGTCTTTGTTACACCCACATAGCCTATATTGCATCTACATATAGTACATCTGTATAACCACTTTATGGTAAAAGTAACTTACCTCTAAAACGTCTTTGAGTTTATTTTTTTCTTTTTCCAGTTCATCAATTTTCCGTTTTATGCCATTATTTTCCAAATCCGATAAAGTGATGTCGGAAGAAATGTCGTTACACTCGCGTTCCATAAGCTTGGATTCTTCATTAATCTGTTCCTGTTTTTTGATCAGCGCCTTTTGATAGTCTTCTGTTAACAATTCTTTTTTTAAATTTATTTCACGCCACCTTTCTTCCATACAGTTCAAGCTCGCCTCGTCATCTGACGTTGCTTGCAGAATTTTATCACAAAGTTCCGCGTTTGATTCCAAAGTTTTTAATTCATCCTTTACACGTTCAATTTCGTTGATTTCTTTTTCGTACTCTTTGGTTTGGGTCAGCAGATATTCTTGATATTTAAGGGAATTTTGGTTGAATTTTACTATTAAGTCGATTTCTTCATCCTTTCTGGTAAGTTCTTTAGCTCGATTTAGTTGGATTTCTATGCGGTTTTCGAGTTCTTTGATTTGGCAATCCAATTTACAAGTTTCTTCTTCGTTAATCTTTTGGTTTGTTTGATATTGAGTTGTTAAGTCATTTAATGTAGCATTTACTTCATTTATCTTTTTGTCGTACTCTTCTAACTCGTACAAATGCTTTTGCTGGTTTTTATCGTTATCTTCTTTTAAGATAACTAGTTTTTTAGCTGCTTCTTCGTAATCGTTACCAATTGTGTCGATTTCTTTCTTCAATTGACAATTCAATTCCATGTTAGTCTTGTGTTCTTCTTCAAAAACAACATTTCGTTCTCGAATTGATAATTTTTGGTCTATGTCAGCTATCGCTTCATATATTGAATTCTTTTCTTGAGCCATTGATTCGTTTTCCGTCGCAGCTTCACTGTTATTCCTTGTAAGGTCTTCCAGTTCCTTCTTCAGTTCGTTATACTTCTTGTCATGGTTATTTTGTCTTATTTCAATTAGTCCTGCTTTGTTGTTGAAGTCTTGTTTTAATTTTTTCAAATTCTTCTCATCAATAACCAAGAGATTGGAATATTTGACTGTATCAGTGTACACGTCGCGGGCCTTACAAAGTATTTTTGTGTTTAAACTCTTCGATGTAGTAGTCATATTTTTAAGCAGTTCCTCCTTGGCTAGTTTCTCTTTAACGTAGATTTTCATTGCGTGATTACGGGTTTGTTTTTCTTCGAAAACAATTTTGTTTTCTTCAAGTTGTTGTTTTAAAACGTTCAATTCTTGTTGACGAGTTTCTACCAACTCGAGTATACCTTGAACCATTCCTATAAAAGAAATTTGTTTTTATTTTACTCCGTTAAATGCATTATACAGGTAACTGCAAAGTTGTATGCTGTTATTCTAATAATCTTTCTTTGTTAAACTCATAGAACTGACCATTTGCAAGCACATTTGCATTTACCCATATACTTTTTGACTTGTTGCATTAACTATATATTATTACATTAACTAAACCTCTTGCAGTTAAAATGAGTACGGTGTATTGCTATATTTATACATGCATTTTAATTAGTTTTAGGGTTGCTTTTATAATTTGACAAAAACTAGATTTGATATAATAAGTGTTTTACTTCAAAGATAAGGTAAAGAAACCAGCCGTTTAGTAATTTAAAGCCTAATTGGAGTAAATTACACAACCGCCTTCACGATTTCGTATGTATTTAAATACGCTCATTAGTAGTAAAATAAATTTACCAACAGCTTCATTTGATTGATTTTCATTTTGGTTTATTTCATGAACTTTATTTCTTGACTCCATTTTGAGAAAATTTAACTTTACACTGACTCCTAAGATTAGTTTACAACAATTCAAATTTAAAATTGACGCGTTTGAAAGTGACCAATGACAGTTTAACAAACGAAAATCGTCCCCTTACTGTCAATTACTACAGTTATCTTATGAACTGATGAATTCATAAAAAGAAGAAGAAAAAGTTAACCTAAAAAGTTACAATTTCTTGACTGGAATTGTAAAGATTTAATACTTTAAATACTTTTAAGTTTTCTAGAATCTTAAAAAAATGTTTCGTCTACATAGCAAGCACATATACGAAAGTCTCTCCAAAACAACTTCGGTAATACAAACACAAATATTAAGCTTCTCTTTAACTTAACCTACAATTTGATTTCAGTTTAAGTATAAATGCATGTCCAATTTTGCAAAATACGCTGAACATAAAGATATAAGCAAGATCAGGAATATCGGAATCTCAGCTCACATTGACTCCGGTAAAACGACCTTAACAGAAAGAATACTTTATTATACTGGACGAATAGAAGCTATGCATGAAGTCAAAGGTAAAGACAACGTAGGAGCTACAATGGATTCTATGGAATTGGAGAGACAACGTGGTATCACTATACAGTCTGCTGCAACTTATACTATATGGAAAGACCATAATATTAATATTATCGACACACCTGGTCATGTAGATTTTACTGTTGAAGTCGAAAGAGCTCTACGAGTTTTAGACGGAGCTGTTTTAGGTAATCTCTTATTTACAAATCAATTACATCGCTAAAATCTGAACATTTACAGTTTTATGCGCCGTGGGCGGAGTTCAAAGCCAGTCATTAACAGTAAATCGTCAAATGAAGAGATACAACGTCCCGTGTTTAGCTTTTATCAACAAATTAGACAGATTAGGAGCGAATCCCAATCGCGTTTTGTCGCAGATGAGATCCAAAATGAACCATCACGCAGCCTTTGTGCAACTGCCAATAGGCGTCGAATCGAATTGTAAAGGCATCATTGACTTGGTCGCCCAAAAATCTATCTACTTCGACGGCTCCTTCGGCGAAGAATTAAGATATGACGACATTCCAAAAGACATGAGAACAGAAAGCGACGAAAGGCGGCACGAGCTCATCGAGCATCTATCCAATTGCGACGATACTATCGGGGAATTATACTTGGAAGAAAAACCCATTTCCGATAGCGACATCAAGGCAGCCATACGAAGATCGTGCCTCAAAAGAGCCTTTACACCTGTATTTGTAGGGACAGCTCTAAAAAACAAAGGCGTGCAGCCTCTACTTGACGGCGTGCTGGATTACCTACCTAATCCCGGAGAAGTCACGAATTTCGCTTTGAAGGAAAAAGAAGGAGAGGAACCACAAAAAATTAATTTAGATCCAACGAGAAGCGGGGAAAAACCTTTTGTTTCTTTGGCGTTTAAATTAGAAGCCGGCAGATTTGGTCAGTTAACTTACATGAGATGCTACCAAGGGATGTTGCGTAAAGGTAACTACACCGTTAGAGTTTCCTATGAATTGATACAAATCGATTTATTACAGGCGATAGTATATTCAACATGCGAACGCAGAAAAAGGTGAGAATCGCCCGATTGATACGTTTGCACTCCAACAACATGGAGGACGTGAACGAAGTGTACGCCGGCGACATATTCGCCCTGTTCGGCGTCGATTGCGCCAGTGGTGACACCTTCACCACGGACCTCAAGCTCGATCTCTCGTTGGAATCGATTTTCGTGCCCGAGCCGGTCGTATCGATGGCCATCAATCCCACCAACCCCAAAGACAGGGACAATTTCTCGAAAGCCGTGGCCAGATTCACCAAGGAGGATCCCACGTTTCGATTTTTCTTCGACGACGATAGCAAAGAGACGGTGGTGTCTGGTATGGGAGAATTGCATTTGGAAATTTACGCTCAAAGGATGGAGAGGGAATATGGTTGTCCAGTACGTAAAAAATATGTTACAGAATAGTGCTATTTAACGTTATTAATCACTGCCATAGGACGCAATATAGTCTATGGGTGCAACAAAGAGAGTTTATATTAGTCTCATATAAGTGAAAAAGAAAGAGTGATACTGTGGGATGGCAACTGTCTCGCTCCAACCACTGTTATTTTAATAATCTTTTTTTGTTCAACTCATAGAATCGACCATATTGCAAACACATTTGCCCTTACCCATGTAATTATTTATTGGAATCGTTTATTTGCAGGTAACTTTAGGAAAACCGAAGGTGGCTTTCAGAGAAACATTAGTGTCTCCGTGTGAGTTCGATTATCTCCATAAGAAGCAATCGGGAGGTGCCGGTCAATACGCCAAAGTGATCGGCGTTCTGGAGCCTTTGCCTGCTAATAAAAATACGACGTTGGAATTTTCGGACGAAACAGTCGGTACGAACGTGCCGAAACAGTTCGTGCCCGGCGTTAAAAGGGGTTATCTGGCGATGGCAGAGAAAGGTTTACTCGCCGGTCAGAAGTTGGCCGGTCTCAAAATGAGATTGATAGACGGTGCTCATCATATCGTCGATTCCAGCGAATTGGCTTTCTTCCTCGCTGCCCAAGGCGCTATTAAACAAAGTACGTGGTTTACTCAATTATCACAGAGTTTGGGTTAGGATAATTTAGATGTTGGTTCTAAACTCTATTCATATATCAAATTCGGGCGATGTAAACTACGATAAGCGCTTGATTGGTGCTTATTCGATCACGTGTTTGGCAATTCTCGCAACGCTATTGGATGAATCTTTCGAATGCACTGATCACGCGCTAGGTTTTGTTAACTTCGTCCGTATTTGAAATATGAATAGAATGTAGTTTAGTTTTTTGTGATATTAAATTTGTTTATTAATTTCTTAAAAAGCTAATTTCTTCGTTTTAACCGCGCATTTGGTCAATTCGTAAATTAGCTGGTAAGTTTACAAACCAACCTAGTTTCCATTTTAGCCGGTGCAGATAGAGAAAAATTGGTAAAATGTGCAATAAAACCTACTCACCTTGGACATAATAAATTTTGACAGATGCTGACCAATAGAAACACCGCATACGTTCCTCTTTTCATTACATTCTACATATGCAAATTTACCTTTAAAAACTGTCATTTTAAAACTCACTTTGACATATGTCATTGAAAAACTTCTCTGTCTGTTAAAAAATCATTTAAAACTAAAATATTTGCATTGTACTCTTATGTGCAGCTTTTAAGAACAGTTCGTGGTAAATAATAGAACCTATTATGTCCGTTCAAGTGTTCACATAAGAGAAAAATTTGAAAATGTGGAACAAAATCTACACACCGTAGATATACTAAAATTTGACCGAATTTTTGACCAATAGAAATTTACCTTTTAAAACTGTCAATTAAAAAGCCATTTTGACGTAATGTCATTAAAAACTTTTCTCTTTACTCGATCCAAGAGTGCGTGAAAATTCATTTAAAAACTAAAATATTTTTGTATGTGCAGCGTTCGAGAACGGTTCGTGGCATATATTAGAACCCATTATGTCCGTGGAAGTGACGGCGCCCGAGGAGTTCCAAGGCGCCGTCATCGCCCAATTGAACAAGAGACAGGGCATCATCAACAGCACCGAAGGCACGGAGGGTTGGTTCACGATCTACGCGGAGGTGCCGTTGAACGAAATGTTCGGTTACGCCGGCGAATTGCGGTCGAGCACGCAGGGCAAGGGCGAGTTTACGATGGAGTACAGCCGGTATTCGCCCTGCTTGCCCGCCGTGCAGGAGAAACTCATCGCGGAGTACGAGAAGTCGACGGGCGTTGCGCCGGAGAAGGACAAGAAAAAGAGGAGGAATTAAAGGTAAATCGATTATTCGATATGTCGATACTAAAAGGTGGATCGATGTATCGATTATGTTGTAAATTATTTTAATTAGGTCAATTTTTTTTGTTAATTTATGTAAATAAAACATACATAAGATCGTTTATGTTATAGATAATTTTGTATTTTATATAATTGAAAAAAATATTCAAAGATAACAAAAGTTTAACTTGTGTTGGGTGTTTTAAAACTTGGCTGTAAATGCTTGGCTTATTCTGAGAAAAAAAATTCTCCACTAATATTTTCTTCGAACGATCCAAGAATTCGCCAAGAATATCATTATTTAAACACCCAGTATGTCTTACAAATCAACATAAAATATCACATGATAACAATTAAGTAGATATATTACCAACGAAATTTTTGTACCTTACGGGAGATCCCAGTGTAACATTTAATCAGATTTCGATTTTCTCCATTTTATTGTCCCGCTCCTTCTTGGTCATTTCCAAGCGTTCCCCTTTCAAAATGCACTGAATTTCCTCCAGCGACCTTCCCTTCGTTTCCGGTATGAAAAAGTACGTGAAAAACGCCACGAAAAACGCGAACGCACCGAAGAAATAGAACGGCGCGTACAGACCCACCTGTCTCGTGAGTATCTGATAGACCTGTATGGCGATTATTCCGCCCAAAATGAACATCGCGTCCGCCATGGTCATGCCTATGGCTTTCATATTGGTGGGGAATATCTCCGCGGTAACGATGATGGGCACCATGCCGACGCCCAGCTTGAAGAAGCACGCGTACACCATCACCGACGCCGTCGGTATCCAACTGACCGAGGTCACGTCGACGCCGACGGCCTTCACGTGGAAGTACACGGCTAAGGAGAGCACGCACAGGCCGGAGGCCAACGCGGACACCATCAGCAGCACCCTGCGACCGTATTTATCCACGCGCACCGACGCGAAACCCGCCGCTATCAGCATGATTCCAGCGAAGATGATCGAGGCGTGGTTTTTATCGAGGAAAACCGAACCGGCCTCTTCGAGGATCGTGTGCAAATTCATCAGGATCACCGTGTACGCGCACAGGTGTTGGCCGCTGTTTAGTACCGCCATTATGGTGATGGCTTTCCGATTGCTCTTCACTAATATCAAATCCAGCGGCCGGACTTTGTCCTGCCTGCTCTTCTCCAGCATGGCGGATATCTCGTTGACTTGCTCGTCGACGTCGGCGTAGGGCTTGAAGAATTCCAAGGCTTTCCTGGCTTGTTTTTCTTTGTTGTTGGCGAGGAGATAGTGCGGTGATTCGGGCATGAAGTAGAACACGGCCAGTTCCGCGACCACCATGCCGGAGCCGACGAGCGGCGTGACGTAGTAGGGCGTAAAGGGGCCTATGCAGTAGACCAGCAACGTGCCGATGTGGACCATTATGTAGATGATACCCGAGAGGAGACCTCGGATTTTTTGATCGGATATTTCCGCCATGTACATTGGGCAGGCCACGAAGGCCATGTCTCCGGCCATGCCGCACAGGAACCTGCAAACAAGATATTATAATTTTCATCTGGAAGATAAATGAAGGTGTGTATCTGGCGTACCTTCCGGCGAATAAATAAGCCATTTGATTTCCGAGCGCTATCAGAGTCCATCCAATTAATATGGCGACGGAGGCGAACAGCAGGGATTTTTTCCTGCCGAATTTGTCTACGGAGTAAATCGTTAGAGGTAATCCGGCAAAGGAGCCGCATAGAAGGGCGGTTTCGAGCCATTCCGCTTCGTGTTTGGTGGTCTGTATGTGACTGTGCGGACCGGTGAGATAAGGGATCATAGGCGATGTCCAGCCATAGGTCATGCCATCTGACACGGCGAATAGCGTCCCTGGAATTTGAGATAAATACTCAGTTAATTATTCTGTATGCAATATTTATACAATTTTGATCATTTGAAATGTTATTACATTATCGATACTATATTGATTATTAAAGTCACATTTATTTAGAGGTTCCGAAGGGATGAAAGAAAGCATGAGAAACGTTCTAAATCGATTTGTTCTGTTTCGTACCCTAGACTTATTATACTTTGTTTAATGGCAATATTTATTTTTGTTTCGTACGTCAGTAACATAGTATTTAATCTTACTTAATTATCATATTTTTTAATTATTTTTACTTTATTTTTATATTTTTACTATATTTTTATTTTTATTTAATTATTAGGTACTGTTTTAACTTTGGGTCTGTTGAAAATTATTTAGGATTGTGCTGTATCATTTTAAACTATTTAGAATTGTCCAGAATTAGGACCATTTGAAACAGTTCAGAGCTATCTAAGAACTAATCTCCTCTACTAACAGGGTACGAAACAAGAACTGAAAAATTGTTTAAACTGGTTAATTATCCTAAACAATTAATGATTAATTACCTTAATTAAACAGGGTACGAAACAAGAATATACGAATCAAGAAATCACTTCTAAATCAACCATTAATAAGCTAGATGTAAATAGTGAATTAACAATAAACTCAAATAACTTCTTTTTCAAAATTCAAAGAGAAGTTCTTTACTAAAATCTTTAAAATTTTTAAACTAGTTTTAAATGCTAAAACTTTGATTTTCAAAAATCTTTGAAACGATAATTTTAGTTTAATATCTTGAAAATGTCATGTAGGAACTATCCCTTAGCAATCAAAAAATAAATTTCTATACGATTGTAAATAAATGTACGACTACTTATCAAACGTCTTGAAAAACAAACATCTTGAAAAATATAATCCTTTAATCTTACATGATAATTATCTCGATTTTAGAGACACTTTATGATTTTCAGTCATATTGGATAAAGTCTATTGCTAAAGTACTTTAAATATCAAGTACCATGAATAAACCCATATTTTTAAGTAACACTCTTACCTATTGAAAATCTCACATAAAAAATTCTAGTAATTCGAAAGGTGCATTCTGTGCACTTAATTTAAAAGGTGTATACAGCATTAACTTATGCAATATTATTAAAGCAATACTAGATATTAATTAAACTAAATAATTACCGGAATGTTACATCGCTTTGTATATTGGTAGCATATGAAATTTACTACCCAAAAAGCAACGATAGGATTCTACTTACTGACCTGCAATTGCTGCCAATATTTGTCTAAAATAGTTTTTCAAAAACTTAGCAGCTGTGTCTTTAGCGTCGGAAGTCATGTTGCTAGGTACTGAGAGCTGAATGCTGTTTTTCTTGTTTTAATTAATTATACCTAAGCATTCTTATTCAAACATTGCCTAGAGGTTGGATTGTGCATATTGTTATTAAGACGCAAATTTTTTTTATTACACATACATACACTCAGCGTTAGAGAAAATAGGAAGCTTCATGATTAAATCTGCTGAGTTTATTTTAGTAATTCCGTAACCCGTAACTGCATTTCAAAATACTTCTTTCGAAAGAAGTTCCAATGTCGATATTGGATTTTTTTGTCATCATTCTAAGAAAACAAATTAATACTAATACGAATAATAAGTAATAATTGTAACTTCGTTTTCTTTGTCGAGGAGTGTATAGACTTACTTTTATTGTCGATTATTTACCAAAGTTACTCAATTATTCGCAAAAAAACAAGATAAAAGATGAATGTGTTATTAGTGTGAGTAATAAAAATATTAACTCTAATAACTTAATGTTATATCAAATTCTGGCAAATTCTTGATTACGACAATTCTTACATTAAACTAACAGGGTTACATAAAGTTTAATCTTGATAAAATTTAATTTGCTCATCGAAATTGATACATTTTAACTGGCTTTCGTTTCTTTCACTATAATAATTGTTTAATTCGAGTTGAAATTTAGATAATAGTTACTATACGTACACTTCATGATCATTATTAGATAATCTCGCGTATAATTTTATTCGTTACGTATTATTTTGTTTTAATTTCTATAGATAGTGCTTAGTCGTGCTGTGTACTTGAACTTGTTATTATTTGCCAACTCAATCAGTTACACACAGATACGCTGTCGTTTCATAATCCATATAATGTTACTTAATTGCAATAAAGTGTTGTACAGAGTGGATTCCTAAAAGTCCATCTCGATGGTAATTTGGTATGGTTAAGTGGCTTAATAACTAAGCGAAAGATCTTTTATACTATTCTGAATAACCTATAAATGTCTCTTTTTATAACCGATAGTATAAGGTTTTATCAGTTTTTTTGATTGGTTTCATGCCTGATAATTTTCGAATAGCTTGATACGATTTTTTTTTATTTTTACATAAGATTAATGAATAATATTTTTTACTACTTTCAAAGACAAAAATATTGTTTAAAATTCCATATACTAATTATTAGTAATTATTATTTTTTTAACTTGAACCTGTTTTAAAAAGTTTTAATTCGACCTAATGTTTTAAATGAATTAAGAAATAAATATTATTCTTAACTTGGAAACACTCTGTTCATGGCAATATTAATAAATTGGCAATATCAATTAAAAATTGCACAAACTTTCTAATCAAGAATACATATTATTTCAACAGTAAAGGAATTTTTTTCGAAATTTATACTTTTTAATTTCTTTGTTTCTTCAACATTTAGAAGGACCAAAAAAGAAAAAAATTAGTAAATGAGTTATTTTAGCGACTTAGGAAAAATTATAATAAATTATTATTGACAATATTGATAAAACTTTTGTCCCTTATAGAAAGCCTACAATTTTTAGGTTATACCTTCATGAAAAAAAATATGTTTTTCTTCTAACCTTTAATGAAATACCTTGATTTGAGTCAAATGTTCGCTTCCATGCATTTCAAACTTCCATAAACAACATTTTTACTACTTTAATTCTCCTGGCATAAAAATAAAATGAGAATTGTGAACGTACTATACAAACTATACATTTCGAACCTAAAAATTTAATTTTATCGTACGCACCTGCCAAGGCTGCTCGAAACTGTGCCAATCGTCCATCCCGCTTACTCATAACTCGATAACAAAACCAACAAAAATGTCCACACAATGTATCGCAAACTGCAAAATAATTCAACAGCAAATAACCATTAAACTACCGAACAATCGATGATGAGTCGATAAAAGAGATTAATTCGGGATGCGACAGATCGAAATAAACGAGAGACCACGAGGCAACACGTAATCTATCATTTTTTAAAAAACGAATAATGTTAATTTACCAAAGTTTATCGACTCATTGGTATTCAAGCTAATCTTCGAAAAATTGGCGGTAGTACTAGCGATATACTTAAACTTTGATCCGAATTTAAATACTTAATAGCGTGCGTTTGATTTTGAACTGACGGTCATCGCGAATTGTTTTCGGTGCGAAATTATTATCGTTTAATAATTTGCTAATGTAATTATGTACTTTAAATATTGTGGTGATGTATTTGCATCGAAAGTTTGTTATCAGAAAATTTGTATACGTAAAATGTTGAATTAATTTGAGAATTTTAAGTCTGAGACCGCATAATTTTAGTTTACGTTTCGATGGGAATTGGGTCTTTAATCGATTTATAGTAAACTACATACATTAAATGTACATTAAAAAACGATTAAATTAAAAGTCAATAATAATAAAAAAAATTTATTACTAGAAATTTATTACAATATCATTGAAGTACATTGGTCTAATAAAATAACTTTTTAGCTACATATTATTTTATTATTATTAAATTAGAGCAATGCACTAAAACTATCTATATTAAACCAGACTAGACTACATCAGACAAACGATTGTTTGAATACATAATTTGTTATAAAACAACAGTAGTTTTGGGTAATGTTGAAAATAGCACCAGTTTTTAAATTATACAAAGCGTTTCGATGTTTCAGTCTATAAATGAAAGTTGGCTATTGAATATTATTTTCCTTATAACAACGTAGCAAAAGAGAGAAATTTTACAAACAAGGATAATACTGAAGATTGAATCGAGAATTTACCATTAAAAAAATAATGATTTTGTACTAATAAAATTTCGTTTGGGATTTTTCAGCATGCTATTTTGTTATAGTAGAAAATACGACAATAGTAATTTTTACATTTTTATTGTAATTGTATGGCAGAATCATTTTCAAAATAGACACTTTAGATACATAAATTCTTACTTGTAATTTACTTGGTTGATACAGTTAAAATTCTTTGGTCCAACAGCGTGATCTACCATTATAGCTACATACTTACTCTAAATAATGTACATAAACACTTTGATTTCATTGATTTGTAGTCATTTATATCAAATAGACCAAATCCTATATCTGGAATTCGACAGAGAATAAATAGAAGCATAATGGGAGCAAATGTGTGTAAATTATGTTGTTGTAAACTTACTAAAACAGTATAAAAAACGTAAAGACTGTCGAAACATGAAAATTCATTGGAAGATATGAGAAAGGAAGACTTAAAAGCTACAGGAAACAGCCGAGTATAGAAAAAAGTTCTTAGGTAAAACCAATGAATTATCTTCAAATTTCCCATCCTTTTATATTTTTTGTTACGCTACTGGTTTGGCTTTTTTTCATCTTTTCTAGTTTATCACATTTCCAGGTTTCTCCTTTCTTATCTAGAGGTGCTATTATGTATGTTATTTACCTAACGTTTCGGAATTTTTCTGTATTCCAAGTATCCATTCTCAGTCTAATCAGAAAACTGATCTCTTTCGAGATACAAGAATTCTGTTCACTCATTCGATTATTTTGACGCAATTATAGGAAAATACCGCTTTTACCCAAATGCATATAAAATTTTAAAAATAAAAGTGGTATTCACCTCTTACAAAATTGGCACGTTCAAGTTAAATGTACTTGTAGGCAGAATTGTCAGTGATAAGTTAAAAAGATTCAATTTTTTTCATATTTTTTATTTCATAAAAACCGTTTACGATTGTTATGAAACGGTAGAAAAACTATAATTGACGCATTATAATATAACTGTAGATAAAATTGTAAGTGCCACAACTCTGCCTTTATGACTACCATTGTTTATAATACACAATACTACGTTCCTAAAATATTTTACTTACAATATGAAAATAGAATTAAAATATATTTTTGATAAGTTCGACAATACAATATCAGTAAATATAGGAATATTTTTGGGAATGGTTAAATATCGGTAAAGTAAAAATAAAATTCAAAAACACATTACAATTTAGCCTCTGTAATAATTTTACCGATTGTCCAACACACTCTGAGAATATGTGTTTGTGTGCAAATACCGAATTAAATGATATCATTTTGAAAAATTCTTACAGAGCTAAACTGAATAAAAACAAAATCACAGTAACATAGCAATTACCACAAAAAAAAACAATAATGAAATCTCATTTCACATTTACAACTAGCTCGTTCGTTCAGTATAGATTCAATAGTTTAAAATTTAGTTATCAGTTGCCTAAGCGAACGAACTAATTTTAAAATATTTACACACAATTCAACAGTCTGAACTCTTCTCGATGGTAGCGTTGCCGTTCTCCTTGCGCGTTATAGGACACGAATAACTCTCCACGGGGCTCATCAACTCCGAGCCGTCGCCCCTTCGCTTCGGCCTCTCCAAGCTCCCCGCCAAGTCGAAGCTCGAATTCAACGAGCCCAACGACGACTTGGGCGGTATCGGCGGCGGATTCTCCCTGTTCTCCGCCTTCGGACTGGGACTGTTGTTGATGTTCATCTCCGACTGATTCGCCCGATAGTCGAACTCCTCGAAATTGGCGTTGTTGAAGTTGTTCAGCTGCGGCTCCGACATGCTGATGCCCGAGTCTCTGAGATCGTTGCCGTCGAGGTGCGTGACCGACAGGCCCGTCGTCGATGCCCCTACGTTGCCCTCTTGACAGGGCTCGTCCAGCGGTAGATAATCCACGCTGCAAACGGACGGATTGGACTTCTTTTGGCCGCGCTTCGGGATGTTCGGAGGCGCGTCCGTCGTCAGGCTTTGCGCCCTTTTGTCCGGGGCTAAGGTAATATTCGAATTTTACTAAGTTTATTAAGGCCATGGGGTCTCTTTAATGGGTTTTACTACACCATTTCCAACTGTATTTCAGAAAGCGTCAGGTTTATTTAAGAATGCGTCAATTGAATTTCAGAATATTCAATTATATTTCGGAAAGTATCAATTGTATTCCAGAAAAGTCATTTCGATTTCAGAAAGCATCAATTGTATTTCAGAATAATATAAATTTGATTTCAGAAACCATCAGTTGTATTTCAGAATAGTCGGTTCGATTTCGGAAACGATCATTTGAATTTCAAAATAGTCAAATTTATTTCAGAAACCATCATTTGTATTTCGGAATTTCTCAATATCTATAGCTTTTCAATCTCAATTTCGGAAAAAAATATTTTAATTCCGGAGAGAACTTGTTTCAAGTTCGAAAAAATAATATAAATTGTGGAGTGTACTGAGTTTTTCTACTTTGTTAATAATTGTCATATGATTTCTGCATTCTGCATGAAATCAAATCGACTATTCTGAATTTTGAAATACAACATATACTTTCCGAAATATAAGTGACTATTCTTAAATTCAATTGACGATTTCTGAAATACAACTGGAAAAGGTGTAGTCTGGTTACTAAGATCATTGGGTTTAATAGGTCAGGTCAAGATAATAGGTTTAATGGGTCAGCCTGTTTACTAGGTTTACTGTGCCATAGAATCCCTTTACTAGGTCATAGAATCTATTAACTAGGTTTACCAAGACCATAGGTTATAATAGACCTCATTTACTGTGTTCACCAGGGTCATAAGGCCATAGATTTTACTAGTCTGAATCCTAAGTTTTACTGAGTACTAGGGTCATAGGCTTTACAAGGGTCAGAAACTGTTTGATAGGTTTACTACGTCAGTGAATCTGTTTACTATGGTCATAAGGCCATAGGTTTTACTAGTCTGCTACTAGCAGCAGAGTCTGTTTACTAGATTTACTGCGCCATAAGATCCGTTTACTAGGTTTTACTAGGACCATGCGCTTTACAACGATCAGAAACTGTTTACTAGGGTCTGCTTACTAAGGTGATAGGCTTTACTAGGCCATAGGATGAAAGGGTATGGTTACTGTGCAATAGGTTTTACTAGATAGGAAGATATTTTGTGATGCTTACTGTGAGATCTGGGCGGTAATGGTGGCGCTTCTTCCATACCTCCCCTTTCCGGCCAGGAGTTTCTCGAATGCGGATTGTTGTCGGTGGGAGTCATCGACATGGCGTGTCTCAATAACCTAGGTGACGGGGGTTTGGTTAGAGATCGTTCCCTAGTATGCGTGGGTTTCGGAGGTAAAGGTATATCGCTGGAATCGGCCTCCCTAAAACAGTTCCAATCAATTATTTTAATAAAAAAAAATAGTTAGAAGAAATGAACTACCTGCACTTCATCAGCGGTAAACTGGCGCTGTTGTATTCCAACGGACCTCTGGTGGGAGTTCTCAATTCCGCGAAATTGGAATTATTGAATCCCTGAGATCGAGGTCTCATCTCTCTTTGGGGTATAGGGGGAGCAATGTTGTTTATAGGCATAGGTAGTGAAAGGTTTTCCCTGTGCAGAGTCGGTCTTTCGCCATCCTAAAACATGCGTAATTTAACAGTAATTGAACATTTAAACTAATCTGAGCAATTTATCAAATAATTCCGTACTTACAGCAGGTTTTGTATAAATATTATCATAATCCGAGGTGTGATGCTCTACTAGATAACCGTAGTTTCCGCTGGATCCTGACGAGCGATTACTACAATTCTCCATGATTAATCGCTTATCGGTAGGCACTGGAGGAAGCGGAGTACTGGAATTAAATCGTATTTAAACGTAACTTGCATTTTCCCCTGTGCTGTATACATTACTTTATGATACTATTGACTGGTTGTTGATTGAAAGCTCCCAAACTCTCCTTGAGCTGGACGAACCTTTCCAAAAGTCTTTGGTGAAGCGGTTGAACGCTAGCGGGCGCCAGTTTCCCGTGAAGAAACAAACCCTCCTCGATCACCTTAAACGCAACACCCGTTAGATATCGTTTCTAGCGTACACGAAACGGAAATTCGCTCACCCTCGTGGCGTTTATGATGAGCTCCCTCAAATTCTCAGCGTACATCTTGTGCTCCGGATACAACTTGGCGAATTCCTTGGTGAAAAACGCCTGTTGGTACTTGCTGATGCCGCCTTGAACGTTAGCGTCTATTATACCCTGCAGTCTCATCGTGAAAGGGTTCAAATTCCGCTTCGGATCCGACGAATGGATCGTTATCAATTGCCTCAGTTCGTTTTCCACGTTGCGCATCGTCTCGCACGCGTACTGGACCGGCGGTATTTCTTCGCTGTGCCGATTTATCACCTCGAACCATCTGAGTATGCCCGGAAGGGAGTTGTTGATTTCTAACGTTGTTCGTTCGATCCACATCGTCTAAAAACCGCAGTTCGTTGAATTGAAATTTACATTGCAATTTATCTAATAGAGTACGTACTTTGATTTCGTTATCTTTGTCGATGATGCCTTTGTGCACTGGACGGTCGCATTGGAATCTCCTCACGTCGTTGTAGTAGTAAAATCGCGATATTTTTTCCGGAATATCCGTTGCTAAAGTTATGGCGTTTTGTTCGGGTATAGGTTTCACGTTGCAAATTTGAATAACTGTCAGAAACGCTAAGGAAAATAATCATACTCTTATTGCTTTAATTAAAAACGATTCGACTTAGAAAAAAAGGATACACTGGGCATCTGAATTAATGATAGCATCGTCCGGCGGGGTGTTTTTCATTAAAATCTGAGCAGCGGGAAATTCCGTTTGCAATCTTTGGGTAAAGGCACCGATTCTTTCGTATTCCAATCCTCTATATACAAATAGCTTATTCTAAATAGAAAAATTTGATTAAATAACGTATGTTAACAATAAAAAATGCATAGACTTACTCTAACGAATAATGGAAAGCTCAAACCGTAGAAACCCACGCGAAAGTATTCAGGCTCGGGACGGAGTTGCGTTAAAATGTTGTCGTAAAACTTGGCTTGGTATCTTAATATATCACTGAGTAGCTTATAGTCGAAGAATATCGTTTCATATAAATTCGCCAATTCCTTGAGCAAAGGAATACCTTTCTCCCAACACTAAAATTTCCATGTAAGTACTCCTCTAAAAAAATCAATATACAACAATTACCTTTCCCTTATCGAAATAGTTAATGATCTGCCTGTATAGCAACTCTTTCACTTGGCATTCGGAATGTCCGGGATAATTAGGATCAGAAACTTGATTGTTGTTCCATGTTAGTTGATCGGCGTACAATTTTAACGTAAAAGCCGCTTCGGTGTAATTTTCGGCCGACAAGTGTAAATCGTGGAGTTTGTGTATGTACCTCAAGTACATCTCCTTCCTGTTGATCTCGTTTTTGTAGAAATTCTGAAATATTTTCAATAGCGACAGTTCGTATAAGGCAATCGACTTGAACATCGTACGGCAATTATTACTGTATTTTTAAAGCGAATAAACAATTAAACTCACCAATAAATTAAAAGTGCAAGACATTCTCTTATCGCGATTCTTATCGCCCTGTATCACGTTTCGATAGTCCAGAAGCCGTTCTAACAGTCGTGTTATCGAACTGATAAAAGCGACGCCGCTTTCCTTCCACACTGGCTCCTCCGATTGAACTCTATCTAACAATCTGAAAATTACAAATAGTTATTTATTTCCTAATAATGCCTAAAACAATGTTAAAAAAGTGCGAATAAAACAATGTTAAAAAAATGCGAAATTGAAACACCTATACTTACACTGCGCTTAAATGCTCCCTTTTGTTAGCACGAACAATAATAATCGATAAATTAATAATGAGTACTAGTGATGAGCTCATTAAATAGCGTATACTTACATTGTGTTAAATAGTCTTCGATACTCGTCGTCACCTTTATTTTCCGATATTAAAATATCTAGTTTGTCGATCAATTCGCATTCCACTTGCTTGAAATTGCCTCGCGCTCTTTGTTCGCATTCCATCATATCGAAGAAAATGTGCAACGTGGCTTTTCTAAGTTCGATTTCCGGCACTAGGGTCACTTCGAGGAACGGACCGACCATCGAAGGTATGAAGTGCAATTTACATTCGCCTTGAAACATAAATATTTTTATTATAAAATTAATAATGACGGGTTATTGTTTGTTTACCTAATTGAGACCACATGGATAGAATTTGAAAGCCCATCAAAACTCTCATGTCGCCGTACTTTTCGATGATTTTTTCCCGTTTAACGTCAGAAAATTGCTCTAACTGCAACGAGTCTTGCGTCAAGTAATCCACGCTGAGGTTGAAATAGTTTGTCCACAGCTAGAAACACAAACTTTATAAAAAACCCGAAAACTCAAGTCAACTCAAACTCACCTCTTTGTCGAAGTACCCTGCTCTGCTGTCTAAAAACTTGAACGCCAGCGGTTGAGCGAACTCCTGCAGAGCCTTCAATATTACGTTATTCGTTAGCATCTTAATAACCAACCAATCCGGAGGAAACACCTCCATTCTGACGAGATTTCTGAACACCAAAAACGCCCTAAGCAGGAAATCTTTCAACGGTTTACGATCCTGATGAGACCCCATCACTACTTCCCACAGCCGCTTGTAATGAAACTCGTCCAAAAGCTGCAGCAGGCCTATTAAACAGGCCACCAAACAACCCTAAAATATTGAATTTTGTAAGTTTCTGAGAACACTTTTGATGCCACTATCTCATTGATATGTAAAATTAGATCACTATACTTACAAATACTTTCACATCTTTATCGATGATCGTCAGAATAGTTTGTATGAGTACCTCCAAAATGGCCAAACACAAGGTATCAACATCGTGATGAATGCAATTATTGACTTTCCCTTGCTCGTCGCTAAGTTTCCTCTGTTTGAACAAATAACCCAAAATTTCTCCGAGTATTTCCGTACACAATCGAAGCTCCTCTCTTTTAATAAGGTGACAACGCAAGTGCTTGCACGTTGTAGTGAGAAACACGTTCCGAGATTCTAAAATTATTCCAAAATTAGCGGTGTTGTTTGCGATTTTATTCGATTATAATACCGTCGTCTTGAAACAATTTCCCCGTCACGATGTTTTTGATGCACGATAACTTCGCTTGAATGAGCAAGGCAGGTAAGTCCCTGGGCAGCGAATCCAGCATAGTCGAGGCCAGTTTAGTGACTTCAGCAGCAGGAATGACGTCCAGGAGTTGCTCGTACACCGCGCTGATGGTTATCAATAGAGCCACCTATGGATTACCGAAATAATAACACAATAAAATTCAGTAGGTGACTAAATAATAGGTTCATAAACGACATACCTGAGTATTTATAATGTGACTATCGCTTATCATGAGCATTTTGTTCAATGAGGCGAATACGCTGAAGAGGTCTCGTCGAAAGCTGTCCTCGAAATCACCGCCTGTAGCTCGAGAGAACAACAAACGACTCTGTATAATGAGCTTGAAAATGTATTCCAAACTTTTGAAGCACTTTTGCATCGGTTCCTGTTTCTCGAAGGACGTCACCCAATCGGCGCAATGTTGAACGCTCGTCAATAAACCCCTAACATACACACGAAACGAAATTTAATTTCAAATGCATTGCTCGTTTTATAAACACCTACTTGTAAACGAGCGCGGCAGAAAAGTGATTCTTGATGTACGCGTCCAACACGGGTTTGAAATATTGGTATTTCGAACCGTCGAGTAGATTGAATATGGAGACCAATACGTGGAACACAGGACCGCTGTGCGCCGTCGAATTCCCGTCTTCCGTGGAAAACAGAGCGAACAGCGCATCCAAAACGTCTTGCAGAAACTTAATGAATTCCTCGTCGCCCAAATTCAGCACCCTGTGTAGGGACTCCGGGATTCTTTCCGGGTGCGATTTCCATCTCAGCAATGCCAGTAAATCAACTGAAAATACAGAACTCTACTAAGCACATAGTTTACTTTGTAAGTCAAGAAAATTACTATAGAATTATAGAATAACAATAGGGAGTTATAACGGCAGATCATGCGTAGAAAAATCTATCATATGATGTAGAATTTGTCTCAAAGTAAACTGCTCCACAAGTTAAGGAAGTTTTTGCGATTATTTTCAAAGTTACAGACTTTTTGATCACCAAATTTTCAAATGTGCGAAATTAAATGTTTCCTCTCATATCTGAGTGGATTTTTTGCTCCTTCCTCTACAACTCATACTAAATTTGGCGATTAAAAAACCTGCAAGTTTTAAATTAATCTCAATATTTGTGAACTTCCTTAACTTTTGTGGAGCAGTATATTTAAGAAAGAAAGGGTCGGTAGATTAAAGATTATAACAA